>VBSM01001265.1:37126451-37150557 GCA_008086735.1 Cheirogaleus medius | reverse complement strand
CTAAAAATACAAAGAAATTAATTGGCCAACTAAAAATACATAGAAAAAATTAACAGGGCATGGTGGTACATGCCTGTAGTCCCAACTATTTGGGAGGCTGAGGCAGGATTGCTTGGCCCAGGAGTTTGAGGTTGCTGTGAGGTAGGCTGAGTCCATGGCACTCTAGCCCGGGCAACAGAGTGAGACTCTGCCTCAAAAAAAAAAAATATGATAGCTATTAAATCCAGTTTGGTTTTTTATTTCATAGCGTTAAATCTGTCCATATCCATATATATTAATTACAGATTAGTACATTCCAGTAGCATTCTGAAATCCCCTCTCTCATTGTTTAAAATCAAAACACAAAAAATTATCAAAATGATGTAACTGTTTTCAATTGTAAAATTCAAGAATTCTAAAATCAGGTCTAAAAAGTTGTTTTGTTTCCCTTTTTTTTTCCTTCTGTAAGGAAGTAGCTAAATTTCATGAACTTTCAAAAATGTAAATAAACTTTTTTTAAGAGTAGTTTTGAATTTACAGAAAAATTGCAAAGATCGTACAGGGTTCTCTAGTTTTCCTTGTTATTGACATCTGACTTTATTATGGTACATTTGTCACTACTAAAGAATCAACAGTGGCACTCTGCTTTTAACTAACATTCACACTTTACCTACTTAGATTTCACTAGTTTTTCCCTATCTCCTTATCTTTCTTTTATTTATTGTTCCAGATTCCCATGCAGTATACCATGTTACATTTATTCCTTAGTTTCCTCTGGTCTGTGACAATATCTCAGGCTTTCCTTGTTTTTGATGATCTTGGTAGTTTTGAGAAATACTGGTCAGGCATTTTGTACAATGTCCCTCAATTTGCATTTGCTGGTGATTTTCTTGTGATTGGACTGAGAGGAGGGAAGACTGCAATGGTGAAGTACCATTCTCCATACATCATATCAAGGGTACATGCTGTCAATATGACTTATTGCTGATGATGTTAACCTCTATCATCTGGCCAAGGTAGTATTAATTTGCCAGGTTTCTCTACCTTTAAGTTACTTTCTTTCCCCCTTTGTATATTCTGCTTTCTGAAAACAAGTCACTCAATGCAGCCCACCTTCAAGGCCTGAGGATTTAAGCTCCACCTTTTTGAGGGTGAGTAGCCATACAAGTTATTTGGAATTCTATATGGGAGATTCATCTCTTCACCATTTACTTATTTGCTTATTTATTTATATCATAATGGATTCATGGATATTTACTTTATACTTTGGATTGGGTTATAATCCAGTACTACTTTTTTTATAGTTTAAATTGTTCTGTTCTTGTCCATTGGGAGGTCTTTCAGGTCGGCTGCAGGATCTGTTTAACATGCTCTCATCCTTTTGTTTTTTGTATACTTTCTTACCTTCTGGCATTACAAGATGCTACAGGTGCATCTTGTATATTTCGTATCCTAGTCCTAGAATCAGCTTTCTTTTTTTTAAAGGAGATCTGATTCCTTTTATTGGAGAATGGTATTAGAATCTAAGATATGGGGACTGAATGTGCTAGCTGCTACTGGGGTGTCATTGCTTCTAGGCCTTTTCAGTGGACAGAGCTAGGAGATGTATGTGTTTATACTAAGCCACATATACACACCTATCTATAATTATTTTTGTGTATATATTGAGTTAGATGTCTCTGACTCTAGTTCACCCCAAAATGGTTCATTCTTATTTCTCCTTCTTGCTTATCTGTGACTCCCACTCTCCAATGTTGAGCAACCAGGCTCCCACTGCCTGTCATCTATTTACTTACTTGTTTAGTCATAGTATATACATACATACACACACTCCACCACCATGTTTCAGAATTACAGACCTGTACCCAGTGAGAAACAATTTTATCAACTAGTGTATAGTGTTTATATTTATATACAGTTCTTTTTGTCTTTAGTCTTATAGTTTCTAGCCAAAATACTGTTTTTCAAAGTTATTTGGGTCAGTTTGTAAAAATATTGTTTTGCAGAGTTACAGAATTTTCCCCTTCCCCCTCCACACCCATCTGTGTGATTATATCATACATTTATGATACATTAGATTCCAGCAGCTTTATAGTATGCCTTGAAATCAGGTAATGAGAATCCTCTGATTTTGTTTTTATTTTTCATAATTCTTTTTGCTGTTCTGCTACCTTTATCTTTCCTTATGCATTTTAAAGTCAGTTTGTTGATATCCACAAAAAATGTTTCTTGGAATTTTGACTGGGATAGGCTTGAATGTATTGACCAAATTTGGAACAGTTGACATCTTAACAATGTGAAGTCTTCCATCCCTGCTCCCTGCTACCCTTCTTAGCTACTGGTAACCATCATTCTAATCTCTGTCTTCACAGGATCAAGTGTTTTAATATTGGGTGAGAACATGCAAGATTTGCCTTTCTGTGCTTGGCTTATTTCATTTAACTTAATGTTCTCCATTTCTATCCACATTGTTGCAAATAACAGGACTGCATTCTTTTTTATGACTGAATAATATTCCAATCCATTTGCATGGAATATCTCTCTATTCATTTTGATATTCTTTGATTTCTTTCATCAGTATTTTAGCATTTTCCACATACAGATCCTGCACATATTTTATTAGATTTATACCCAAGTACTTCATTTTTTAAAAAAGTATCAAATTCTAATTGTTCCTTGTAGGTATGTAGAAAAGCAGTTGACTTTGGTGTATTGACCTTGTATCATGCAACCTTGCTAAACTCAGTTATTGTTATTAATAGTTCCAGGAATTTTTTGTAGATTCGTAGGGCATAGACAGTCATGGCATAGACATTGCATAGACAGTCATGGCATCTGTGAATAAAGATAACTTTCTTTCTTTCTAATCTGTATGCCTTTTATTCTTTTTCTTGCCTTATTGTACTAGGTAGGTCTTGCAGTAAAATTTTGAAAAGAAGTGGTAATAGAAGACATCCTTGGCTTATTCCAATCTTAGGGGAAAAACATTCACTCTCTATTAAAAGTATGATGTTAACTGTAAGGTCTTTATATATATACTTTTTTAGGTTAAGGAAGTTTCCTTCTACTTTTAGTTTTTTGAGAGTTTTGTCATGAATGTTAAATTTTATCTATTTTTTATTCTATGTTTGGTCTTTAAATCAAATAGGATAGGTCATTTAAAATATCAGTAGATCTTATTTTTTCTTACATAATTTAAATAAAATTAATTTTTATTTTTATGAAAGGGAAAAGGCTAAAATATATCTTTAATATTTGGCACATATAGCATATATAACATGAGGTTAATATTTTATTTCATCATGAAATTAATGGAAAAGTCAGTAAAGGTAATTTATTATGTAATTTAAATAATATACTGATTAATATTTTTACCTTATACAATTATATACCACACAGAACAATTTCAAAACTTGCCTTTCAGGTGGGAGCAATTTAAGAATACAGTAAAGACAGTCATTGTATGATTTATATCAGTCTGATCAGTATCCAACTTATGCAGTGAACTTGTTAATTTTATAAAAGATCATTTGCATAATGTTGGGAATTTCATGACAAGAAGGTATAGTATATAAATAATATAGTTTCCTAAAATTTAAAAGAGCCATCTGATATCAACCCTTTAGTATAATTTAAATATTAGTTTCTCTGTATGCTGGGGGAGAAATGGATACAGAATAACCTGTGCCAGAGCTGTGGAGCACACTCCTGCTCAGCTTGCTGTGGAAAATGGGCCAGAGGTTAAGTCATCAGTCCATTTCCCAGTGTTACTCAACAGTGGCTTTCTTTGTGTTTCTTCACTTGTTAAAGCAATACAGCAAGTGTCATTGAGAGGTAAAACAAAGCAAGTCTAACATCAGACACTGATGGCTCTTTTAAAAGTTGGAATGGGATGTTATTACATGTTTCAAAGAGTATATTGATAGTACATCTTTATGGAAACCACTATTCTGGAGTGAACTGTACTGAAATCAAATCAACATTATACATCAGTGATGCTCAGGTAAATATAAATAAATATTAAATGTCTAGTGGACCAGTTTTGGAGAGTAATACTGTAGGTATAATTTAATAAAAATACTTTTTACTGTGGGCTGGGGGAGTGAATTATTAAAAAGCACTTTTTAAAAAATTGCAAGCCATAGGTTTACTTTCCTTAGCAAATTTATGAGGGTGAATTTTATTTTTATATAAGTAAACCTTTTATTCATGAGATGTAGCTTTAAGCATAACTTAAAAGGGAAACCAGTTAATTTAAATATAGAATGCTTTCAGAGATATGAAATATTATTTAGGACCTTCCCTATAATGGCCACAGAGTATTTCTGAGCAT
Source organism: Cheirogaleus medius (assembly GCA_008086735.1). NCBI lineage: Eukaryota > Metazoa > Chordata > Mammalia > Primates > Cheirogaleidae > Cheirogaleus > Cheirogaleus medius. The sequence continues at coordinate 37,146,245 of VBSM01001265.1, read as the reverse complement.
CCATGCAGATTAGATCTTGAACAGCTGCATGGAACACACAGAAATCATGATTCCTGCCTCTGTGAACTAACTTGAATAAAGTCTTTCATCTAAAGATCTCATTGTTTGTCTATTTCATGAATCCCTCATCTCATCTCTGAAGGGCTCATTCAGTTTAATACAGTTCAGCTTTGTGATTTAGAGCTCTAGAAATTGCTATTACAATTTATAATGCACAAAAAGTTAACAAGTTAGAGTAATTTCACAATTTCTTTAAAGAATTAGATAAATTCCACTCTAAAATGATATCTTTTGCAAAGACTTCTGATAACTTGGGATTCTAGATCAAACTTAACGAGATAGGAACTGTATGATCTTAAGTGAATTATGTATCCTCTTAATGTCCAGTGTCTTTGTGGTTATAATAAGGCCTAACATAAAGTTAAGAGAAACAAATGTGTGAAAGTACTTGTTTAGTTCATTTGTTCTATATAAATTTAGAGTGCTGTCGTTCTGCCTTCCGTCTTAGTCCTACTCATGAACTGAGGCTTATCTTGGATCTCATGAGGCTCATCTTGGATCTCATGTTCTGTAAACATTTTAGCAGTGATTAAACTGAAAAAGTCACTATCATATTATTTAAATGTGATTTGTTAAGAAAATATCAGATGATCTTTTCCTTATTTGGGTACTTATGTCACATTTTACCACTTATTTGGCAGTAACCCCTGTGTTGCCTGACATTTTATGTTGGGTACTTCTTATACTCTCGACAGGTAATGCATTCTTTGAATTCAGGGACCTTGACTTATTTGAACCTTCACAAAAATTAATGTGTAGTGTCTTCTAGGTAGGGAATAAACTTTAGTGGATTTTTTCTTTTTTTTTTTTTTTTGGTATTGCTTTGGAATATCTACACACATATTCTTTTCCAATAGTGAGGATGATCAAAAAAACATTTTTTTTTTCTTCAGAGATAGGGTCTCACTCACTCTGTCGCCCAGGCTAGAGTGCAATGGTGCGGTCATAGCTCACTATAACTTTGAATTTCTGGGTTCAAGTGATCCTCCCACCTCAGCCTCCCAAGTAGCTAGGACTACAGGCACATGCTACCATACCTAGCTAAATTTTTTATTTTTTATATTTTTATTTTTTGAGACAGAGTCTCACGCTGTTGCCCTGGCTAGAGTGCTGTGGCATGAGCCTAGCTCTCAGCAATCTCCAACTCCTGGGCTCAAGCAAACCTCCTGCCTCAGCCTCTCAAGTAGCTGGGACTACAGGCATGTGCCACCATGCCCAGCTAATTTTTTATATATATTTTTAGTTGTCCAGCTAATTTCTTTCTATTTTTTTAGTAGAGACAGGGTCTCACTCTTGCTCAGGCTGGTCTTGAACTCCTGAATGCAAATGATCTGCCGCCTCGGCCTCCCACAGTGCTAGGATTACAGGCATGAGCCACTGTGCCTGGCCAATTTTTATTTTTTATAGAGATGGGGTCTCGCTATGTTGCCTAGGCTGGTCTCTAACTACTGGCTTCAAGCTGTCCTCCCATCTCAGCCTCCCAAAGTGCTGGGATTTAAGGTGTGAACTACCACATCTGGCCTTGACTGTAATTTTACTAAGGAACTTATTTATTATATTAAAGCCATCTAATCATAAATCTCAGAAATCTGGTACAGTTTTTTTTGTTTGAGTATATGAAAATTAGGAACCAGAGAAGGTTTGATCCAAACATTTCTAATTCAGAATGGCAAAAACACAACAGGAGATGGGTATTATACGTTAGAAACAGAATAATGTAGGTGGCATTTATTCATGCAATCAGTGGATATTACTGGCATCAGCTAAATTCTAGGCTCTCTTCTATAGCCTGGGATTATAGTGATTAAAAAAAAGACAGACGAGATCCCTACCTGATGGAGCTTTTAGTGAGTAAACAGACAAGAAAATTTAAACCATAAAGTAACAGTGTATAAGGAATATAAATAAATAGGTTTGTGTGAGAGAGAGAGTAACTGAGGAGAGAGTGAGCTACTTTGTATATATACAGTGATCAGAAAAGGGCTTTTAGAGAAAGACACAAAGACCTGAAGGATAAGGACTTGCCTATATTGTGGTCTCTGGTTTCTCTCTGAAAGGAATCAAGATTCCTTGGAGAACTGGCATATTAGAAGTCTAGGACAAGAACTGTAATGGAAAACAAAGAAGTGGTCACAGTCTATTGGGGTAATGATATGGGAGCCAACTTGGAGGGGCTCCTTCAGGCTACAAATGTGACAATTCCAGCATCAGAAGAATAGTGACTGCAATTAATTGGAATGCATCTATTATTTAAAATACATGAGTTCATAATGTTACTTTAAAAATGCATTGTTCATCTTCAGACCAAAACTGGACAATCAGGTTTTTATCCTGTCTTTCCTCTAAGAACTATACCTCAGTATAACCAAATAGTTCAGGAGACATAGTTCTTAAAAGAATATAGCTGATAAATACAGAAAGAATGATAAAACTATTATACTTTAATGAAATGAAATTAATGAAATTAAATACCTAGGCAATGAAACTTTTCATGTTTGCCTATATATACTTCTGAATGTTTTATGTTAGGAAGTTTAAAATCAGTTTAAAAAGAGGGATAAGAATTCAGCATGTAGGAATAGGAGTGGTTTAAAGATATTTCATGCAATGGGAACAGTATGAACAAGGTAGAGAAGTGAAAAAATACATATTCACAGAAGACTTAGTAATTGGATTCCTCAAAGTACAAGATATGTTAAGTGGAAATATTGTGGATGTGAGTTCTCAGAATACACAATACCTGGAAATAGTGAAACCAAACTATTGCTAAGTTCAGAAGGAACTTGAGATTCAAAGAAGCTTGTCTATAGTTCCTGCTACCCTTTGGAATCATTGAACTAATGGTAAACAGAGGCATTAAACAATGGATTTAATTGAGTCAAATTGATTTGGTAGCAGACCTTAATAGAACGGTACCATGTATATACATGTATATAGAATGTGGCATTGATTTTACTTGAACAACCCGTGCTTAAAGCAGGCAATCTATTAACTAATGTTGTTCTTCACTTCATCATTGTATTCTTGTTAGAGTTGCATTTATATAAATGAGTATCCCAACATTAATGATTTCTATATCCACATTAGGCCCTGTTACACTGTTAGTGTACCACATGTGTTCCCATCTAAAAGTATACATTTAGTGAACTCATTTTCAACAAAAGTGCCAAGAGCATACGTTGGGTAAATGACAGTCTCTTCAATAAATGGTGCTGGGAAAACTGGATGTCCATATGCAGAATAATGAAAACTAGACCCCTGTCTCTCACTATATACCAAAATCAAATCAAAATGGATTAAAGACTTAAATATAAGACCTGAAACTATGAAACTACTAAAAGAAAACATTGGGGAAACACTCCAGGACATTTGTATGGGTAATGATTTCTCAAGTAATGCCTCAAAAGCACAGGAACCAAAGCAAAATTGGACATATGGGATCACATCAAGCTAAAAAGCTTCTGAACAGCAAAGAAAGTAATCAACAAAGTGAAAAGACAATGCACAGAATGGGAGAAAATATTTGCAAACTACCCATCTGACAAGGGATTAATAACTAGAATATATAAAGAGCTCTACAACTCAATAGGAAAATATCAAATAATCCAATTTAAAAATGAGCAAAAGATCTGAATAGACATTTCTTAAAAGGAGACATACAAAAGAAGACATATGGCCAATAGGTATATGGAAAAATGTTCAACATCATTATTCATCAGAGAAATGCAAATCAAAACTACACTGTGATATCATCTCACCCCAGTTAAAATGGCTTTTATCCAAAAGACAAGCAATAACGAATGCTGGCAAGGATGTAGAGAAAGGGGAACCCTTGTATACTGTTGGTGGGAATGTAAATTAGTGTAAGCACTATGGAGAACAGTATGGAGGTTCCTCAAGAAACTGAAAATAGAACTACCGTATGACCCAGCAATCCCACTGTAAGGTATATATCCCAAAGAAAGGAAATCAGTATATCAAAAAGATATCTGCACTCACATGTTTATCGCAGCACTATTCACAATAGCCAAGATTTGGAATCAGCCTACGTGTCCATCAGCAGATGAATGGATAAAGAAAATGTGGTACATATTTTATTCAGAATTTTATTCAGGGAATTTTATTCAGTCATAAAAAAAGAATGCAATCCTGTTATTTGCAACAATGTGGATGGAACTGGAGAACATTATGTTAAATGAAATAAGCCAAGCACAGAAAGACAAATCTTGCATGTTCTCACTCATGTGTGGGAGCTCAATATTAAAACATTTGATCTTGTGAAGACAGAGATTAGAATGATGGTTACCAGTAGCTGAGAAGGGTAGCAGGGAGCAGGGATGAAGTGGGGGTGGTTAATGGGTGCAAAAATATAGTTAGATAGTTAGAATGAACAATATTTGATAGCACAACAAAGTGATTATAGTGAACAATAAGTTTTATGGTGTACTTAAAAGAGTGGAACTGGACTGTTCCTAACACAAAGAAATGATAAATGTTTGAGGTGAATGAATACCCTGATTATACTGATTTGATTATTACACATTGTATGCCTGTACCAAAGCATCACATGAACCCTATAAATATATACAACTATTATGTACCCATAATTAAAAATAATCAATGAAAAAAACAAAAGTAATGCATTGTATAATTGAAATGCATAGTTTAACCTCACTTCTTAACAAAATGATCTTCTCTGTTCCAATCCCTATACCTCGCTCCCCCACCTATTATAGTTAAATATTCTGCTTTATTTAGATTCATGTTGTATGGATAATAGTAAGTGGATATATTTCTTTTTAAAACTATTTTTTTTCATTTGAAGTGACTTGTGCCGTGGTATTTTTTTAAAGACCTTTAAAAATCTATCTTCAGGATTTCTACCTTGAGAATTTCTAATAAACAGCACTAAGCTTTGCTTATTAATTTTACAAGCCAATTTTTTTTGTCTGCTCCAAATTCAATATGTTTTTTAACTCTCATGGTATATAAGAGTTTGGCAGCTGGGATTTATAAATGCAGTATGTGCCAGAGCTGAGAAATAGTGGGAAACTGAGATTTCAAGCTATGTAAGCAGAACTCTGTGGAGACAGACAGCTGTGTTCCCTGTGACATGTCAGAGATAGTTTGTTTTTGTGGCTAGTCAAATAGTTTGGTGAAGTGAAAGACATATCAATTAAGTTTCATCCTTATACTTACTCTTTTCCTAAAAATGGAAACTGGACAACAATGAAAGAAAGTTGTAGTGTTCTATTTATCATCGGTTCTTCACTTCGGAATTAAATTTAAATTTGGAAAAATGGGATTTTCTTAGTAATACATTTTAAGGAAAAGAGATTCCTTTACACCACGATACTTATTTTAGAAAAAAATATGTATTTTTTAACAGGGTATCCAGAAGTTGGCTAGTCAATACCTGAAGAGAGATTGGCCTGGAATAAAAGCTGATGATCGGAATGATTACAGGTAACTTACTAAGTAGTTTTTCCCTGTTTTCTTTAAAAATGGTTTTACTCAGAGCCATGTCACATATAGATAATGTCATACTCTTGTTTTTTAAAAAATTACCTCTTTCGTTTACTATGTATCAAAGTTATCAAAATTTTAAATATTTTATAACATGGAGATAACCTTTATAAAATAGATCATTTTCATGTGTTTAAGCCAAGATTATGATTTATCTAATTAATACCTACATATGGACTTCAAAGAAGATAGATGACAATGGAACACAAATTGTTTTCTGAGTGACCTACAATGAAACACATTATTGCAACAAGTCTAAGTAAAATATTTTAAGGAAAAAAGCATCCCTTTAGCACAATACTTATTTTAGAAATGTGTTTGTATAAACAAGGTATCCAGAAGTTGGTTAGTTAATATCCCACTTAAGAATTTAAAGAAGGTAGATGACAACATAATACAACTTGTATCCTCAGTGACCTACTGATATCTTAAAAGTATAATTCTGTTTAGAATGTAATGTCTTTTTTGAGGTTGATTTCAAAGTGTTTTTTGTATTTAGGGTTGTATTTTACTGTCTTTTGTATTTAGGGTTGTCCTTAGAGTTGGGGACCCAGAAGAGAGAGACCTCAGAGCTTACAGTATGGTTGAAATTAAGACTAGTACCCATGAAATTATAGCAGAGAATCCAGGGTAATTAAGAGCTCAATATTGAAGTATATGGTTTGGAGTCTGAGTTGAAATCAAGCCACTGAATTGTCAGTGAAGACTGACATCATTAGAGAATTTCTTAAGGATGTGGCAAGTGGGGTAGAAAACTGAAGGATATGTAAGTAATCCTAATAGTTCTTCACAGTGGCAGACTGATAGCTTAGAGGGTGGCATGATAGCTATAATAATAAAACAGTATAATTACAATAGAGAATATTAAAGCAAAACAGGAAATAAAAATAAGATTTTCTTGTGGACTTTCCTGTATCTACAAAGTTCAGCAAAGAGGGAAGAGAGAAGAGATGAAATTCTGGGCAAAGAAGACATAGAATAAAACTTTGAGGTGAGAGTGAGCATGATATGTACAGTGTTGCTGGTATAAAGAAATCAGCCTGACCAAGAAAGAGATTGCTTGTTGTGGAGTGAAAAAGCTTCCAACTTATAGATAGCTATATTCCAAGTTTATTTGAAATTCAGGATTCAGGTTACCAAAGAAATAAAGATAATAATCTATGCTTCCAGACTAGCTTATAAAACGTAATTTTAAAAAGTGTTTTAAGCCAACATTTCCTAAGTATTTACTATATGCCAGACACTGTGCTAGGAAATTTAACTCATCTCCCGTGATTATCAAAACAACCCTGTGAGGTAGATACACTTATTCTCATTTTATATGCTAGGAAACTGCATCTCAGGTTATGCGCCTTACTCAAGGTCACATAGCTATTTAAACACTCATTCATTCTTTCTTTATTCATGAGATATATATGAAATATCTACCGCATGCAAGCTGTTAAAGTAGACTTTAGGATTAGAGAGACTAGGAGATGTGGTATCTGACCTTCAGGAGCATATAGGAGATAACCACTCTACACAGTTGCAGTATTGGGTCATAGTAAAGGTGCTTTGGGGCCATAGAAGAAAACTGAGGCTTGTAGAACTGAATCTTAAAGAATGTGCCAGGCAGTTTGGTAAAAGGAATTCTAAGCCAAAGTAACACCTTAAAGGTCTGGAACATGAGAAAAGGTGAGTATTGGTAACAATGAGCAGTTCAGTATGGTTGGTGTGAAGTGTGTGGGTTGGAGGATAAGTGGAGTGGTGGAAATGGAAGATACACAGGTAAGTGTCATAGGGAATTTTCATGTTATGGGGTTTATTTTCTTATATGGAAGATAATGGAGGCATTGTAGAATTTCCACAAGAGGAATGACATGATCAACTTCACTTAAGTAATAGTATGAAGGTGTATTAGAGGAATGCGAGGAAAAATTCAGAAATGATAGAATTGTAGGAATTTAATCCCTTATCATCTCTTATTTGAACCATGGAAATTATAGCATAAATCAGGTTGTGGGGGAGATTTCAGACACTGAAGCTAGAGGACTTGCAACTGATTGGGCAGAATTTTGGATTTTTTGTTTGTCAAATTTGTTCTGAGACAAATGTATAAACAATTTTCTCGATATCTAAAATAGCTCTTAAAACATAGAAGACACTTCATAAATATTTACTGACTGAAAGAATGAGGGAGGAGGAAGGAGAGGAAGAATTATACAATGGCTCCCAGGTTTTTCAATTTAGGCAATTAAGAGGATGGTGATGCCATTGTTGAAAAAGATAATAGAAAGATTGGGATGAGAATGGCAATTGCCAATTTTTTTTGTTTATTCATAATTTATTGTACTTTTAGTCATTTTAAATTTCCCATTTAATTTTTTTCTATTTATATTTGCATTGGTAGTTTTAAAAATCTTATCCAAGTAATACATGCTTTGTGTTAATAGGTGAGAGTACAGAAGAGTATAAAGAGTATAAAGTCCAGCCTTATCACACTTCTACTCCCTTGAGTAATTGCTGTTAAAAGCATGTGGTCTTTTCTTTCATATTTTTTTCTGTGTAATTCATACATGAACATACACAGTTTGCTGTGTTTAACAGAACTGCAATTATTATTTACCTATACCTCTGTATCACGCCCACACAATTAAAAAGTCTATTCTAGACATCCTTTCATGCCAGTAGGTTCAGATCCCCCCATTTTTTTAAATGTTTGCTTTAATTCAGTGCCATAGTTTAAATAAACTATGGTTTTATTATCCATTTCCCTATTTGTAGTTGTTTAGTTTATTACTATTACAAATAATGCTGCAGTGAATAACGCACATATGTAGATTTGTGTGATCACTATCACAGTTAAGATTTTAAGAATTTAACAGTTAATAATTTCTTGGTTTATTTCTTGATGAAAAATTCTTTCTGTTAAAGAAAGATTATCTGTTGGGTAAATTCTCAGAGGGGAAAATCCTGGGTCAAAGAGTTTATAAATTTAAAATGTTGATATTAGAAATTGATCTGCATAAACTGTACAATATATTTTATATTTCTTCTAATGTGATTTAAAACTGCTACTTTTTATATGTTACTAACAGTGCATATGATCAGTCTTTTAAATTGTTTGCCAATCTGATGATATGAGCACCATTTAATTTCATTAAACCACCCTAATTTGCCTGGAAACTAGACTAATGTAATGCTATTTTCTCTTGACCTTTTTTTTTTTTATCAATCAATCTTTGAGGGCAAGTTTTTATTTCTTTCTATTTTTCTTAAAGTTCCCTCAGTTCTTTAGTGACTCTTCTAAGTAATCTTATCCATATTCCTGTCTTTAAATATTGTCTATAAACTTGTAATGATCATACATTTTTATTAACTTTTCAGCTTGGGAAACAACAAGTCAGCTGCTCCCAACTTCAACTTCTTTCTAGATCTCTTCTTCTCGTATCTGGAATGTTAAGTAGCTGCTTCTCTGCTTGTGATCGCTCCCTTTCACATTTCCATTTGCTAAAATGCCACAAACTATATCTTTATAAAATAGGCCTACTGTCACTCTCCTGCTGGAGAATCTTCTGCTGTTTCTTTTTATGATATTCAAAGTCATGAAGAAACCTGGCCTCAACTTACCTTTCTCTCCTCATCTATGGCCATTTCTCTTCCTTTCATCCTTGGTTCCCCAACCTTTGGACACTGCAGCTGCAGTTGTATTTCAGTTCTCATCATACCTCAACTGTAGTGAAAGCAGTCTTCCCTGCCTTTACTTCTGTTACCTGGGCTTAGGATATTCTCCCTTCCTACCATCAGGAACAATAATACATGAACACTTGCTTATTAAAATACTATACCATCTCCTTGTTATCAGTTGCTATATAAATTAATCTTTTTTTTTTTTTTTTTAATTTAGAAACACAATCTGGCCGTATTGGCCAGGCTGGACTACAGTGACACCATCATAGCTCACTACAGCTTCAAACTCCTGGACTCAAGCCATCCTCTTATCTCATCCTCCCAAGTAGCTAGATCTATAGGCACATGTCACCACTCCTTACCAATTTTTACTTTATTTTTTGTAAAGACAGAGTCTTGCTATGTTGCTCAGGCTGGTCTTGAACTCCTGGCCTCAAGAGATTGTCCTGCCTCGGCCTCCCAAAGTGCTGGGTTTACCTGTATGAGCCACCACGCCTGGCTTAAATTAATCTTAGATAATGAATTTATCACATTTTTTTAGAGTCTTCTTGAGGTGTAGTGCTAGTAGGAAGCTATATTTCTAGGACTAGGGAAGATCTGCAATTTTATTTGTAACATTTAAAAAAAACCTTTTTATTTGAGATGATTGTAGTTTCATAGGCAGTTGTAAGAAATAATACAAAGAGGTAGAAGGATCAGTTGAGACCAGAAGTTGGAGACCAGCTTGGGCAACATATCTACACAGTGTAGATATTTTTCATATCTACAAAAAAATAGAAAAATTAGTTTAATGTGGTGGCACGTGCCTATAGTACTAGCTACTTGGGAGGCTGAAGCAGGAGAATTGCTTGAGCCCAGGAGTTCAAGGCTGCAGTGAACAATGGTCGTGCCACTATGCTCCAGCTCTGGTGACAGAGTGAGAACCTGTCTCAGAAAAAAAAAAAAAAACTGTTCTTATATTCTTTACCCAGCCAGCTTCCTTAGTGGAAACATCTTGCATAGCTATAGTTCAATCTCACAACCAGGAAATTGATAATGACACAGTCCACCAATCTAATTCAGAATTCATCAGTTTTATATGCACTTATTTGTGTGTATATATTTGTGCATATTAAATTCTGTGTGGTTTTATCATATGTAGATTTGTGTGATCACTACCACAGTTAAGATTTTAAGAATTTAACAGTTAATAATTTGTTGGTTTATTTCTTGATGAAAAATTCTTTCTCTTAAAATTTTCTGTTTTCCAGTAGGATATCCATACAAGAAATAGTTCACAGCATGATCTTTGATGGTGTATGGATAAATTTTTTTGTATTGTACTAGTTATAACTTTATTATGGCAAATGTTACTTGTTTTTCACTTAGAATAGTAATGTAAGGTTGTAAAGTACATATATTTTAGCTTAAAAGGTAAGTCAGTTTAACAAAAAGATAAGAAAATAATGGTACAGAAGGTATCAGACAAAAATCATGTAGGATGTATATGAAGAACTTAGGATACACAGATCTTGATATACCTTTATCAGAATGAAGAGACCCTTTTTTATGTTTAACATTATTAAATGAGATGAAGAACAGTCTTATCTTAGCAGAAGAGCAGAGGTTTGGAAGCCAGGCAAATCTGGGTTCAAATTGAGGCTCCATCATTCCCCCTACCTCCTATAGTAAATATTTATTGAGTGCTTGCTATGCTATACCCTGTTCTAGGTGCTGTGTATATAGTGGTAAATATTGATAAAACAAAGCTTCTGCTGCATGGAGCCTACATTCTAGTGAAGGAAGACAGACAATAAACAAGTGAATAATTAAACATGTATGTCAGTTGGTGTTAAGGACCAATAACCATAGTAAGAATACAGAGTGCCAGGGAGCAATGACATTGCAATTGTTGTACTATATAGAGCATAGACATTAGGGCAGAAACAGAGGGCAGCTAAGAGATGTTTTTTTTTTTCTATATATTTTTAGTTGGCCAATTAATTTCTTTCTATTTTTAGTAGAGACAGGGTCTCGCTCTTGCTCAGGCTGGTTTCGAACTCCTGACCTCGAGCGATCCTCCCGCTTCAGCCTCCCAGAGTGCTGGGATTACAGGTGTGAGCCACCACACCCGGCAGCTAAGAGATGTTTGACATAGTCCAGGCGCAACGTATGACAGTGGCTCAAAACAGGGTGGTCACAGTGGAGAATGTAGGCAGTAATCAGATTCCATGATATTTTATAAATCTAGCAAAGAGGATTTCTTGATGGAGCAGATGTGGGATGTGAGAGAAAAAGGAGGAGGCAATGATGATCTAGAGTTTTTGGTTTGAGCAACTAGAGGGTTTGAATAGCTATTAATGAGATGAACTAGATTGTCAGAACAGATTTTAGGGAAATCAAAAATTTTGTGTTGAACATGTTGGGTTTATGATGCCTACTAAATACCCAAGTTGGATATGTTAAATAGGCAATTGGGGGCTAGGGAAAGATGTCTGGGCAGGAATTAAAAGTTCAGGAGTAGTCAGCATATTGGTAGTCTTTAAAGCCATGAGAATGGATGAGTTCATCTAAGAAGAGAGTGTAGTTAGAGAAGAGAAGAAGCCTGGGGTCTGACTCTGGGGCACTTCAGCATTTACAGGGCAGTGAGATGAAGAGGAAACAGTAAAGGTCGGAGCAGACCAAGAGAGAGTGATGTCCTAGAAGCCAAGTGAAGAAAGCAGTTCAAGAAGGGTTAAGTAGGTCAGTCCTTCTGCTATGTTTAATAATAGGATCAAGACTTGAATTAACTATTGGTATTAGCCATAGGGAAATCTTTGATCACCTTGGCAAGCAATTTCAAAAGAGTAGTAGATAACTGAAGTCTGATTTGAATGGATCAAGAGAGACCAGGAGGAAAAAACATGGAAATAGTAATTTGAGACAATTCTTTAAAGTTTTTCTGTGAAAGGGGGCAGATATTAGAGTGGTACCTGGAGAGAAACAGGGAGTTGATGGAGAGCTGTATTTTTTTAAATGGAGATAATACCATGTTTCCCCGAAAATAAGACCTACCCATAAAATAAGCCCTAGCAGGATTTCTAAGCATTTGCGCAATATAAGCCCTACCCTAAAAATAAGATCTAGTGATGGGCGTGGCTATGCAGCGTATCTGCACAACCCATGCATTTCATCGCAGAGTGGTAAAGAAGACGAGCAGCCCTTCTCATCTGCCCCATCCTGACAGCTACTATCCCAGAGGTGACCGGAAAGGTGCAGGCAGCCCCACCAACAAGGTCGGCTCCCCCTGTCAGGTCCCGGCCATCCTGTGTGTGCTGCAAGCTGAGGCTTTGAGGGGAAAATAACACATCCCCTGAAAATAAGCCCTAGGGTGTCTTCTTGAGGAAAAATAAATATAAGACCCTGTCTTATTTTTGGAGAAACACGGTAGCATGTTTATTTGCTCATGAGAATGATCCAGTAGAGAGGGAAAAATTGACATTGTAGGAGATTACTGGATTGACATTCTTGAGTGAGAGGTTATATAATGTAGTGTGAATGTGAAGGATTGGCCTATAGAGCATGGGTAGTCATGGAAGTAATAGGAGGGATGGCAGAATGTATGGGTGCAGAGATGAGGAAATTGGTAGATGTGATGGGAACATGTGAACATTGCTTTCTGGTAGCTTCATTGTTAGCTGAAAGTATGGTAATATTAGACATTTGAGAAGAGGGATGTTGTGTCGAAGAGTAGGAGAATAGATGGATTAAGGCTGTGGTCCCCAACCCCCAGGCTGTGGACTGGTATGGGTACATGGCCTGTTAGGAACCAGGCCACACAGCAGGAGGTGAGCAGTGGGCGAGCAAGCAAAGCTTCATCTGTATTTACAGCCACTCGTCATTGCTCGCATCCTGTCAGATCAGTGACATTAGAATCTGCATTATGGTGATTTGTACAATTATTTCATTATATATTACAATGTAATAATAATAGAAATAAAGTGCATGATAAATGTAATGTGCTTGAATCATCCTAAAACCATCTCCCCTGTCCCCAGTCTGTGGAAAGATTGTCTTCCATGAAACTGGTCCCTGGTGACAAAAAGGTTGGGGACCGCTGGATTAAGGGACTATAATATGTTACTGGGTAACAGCACTAAGTGATTACTAGAATTTATTTGACATCAGTTTAAAGTGAGACCAGGCAAAATGATTATCTTTTTCTACAGCCACATTCTCACACAGACCTTGGTATGGTGTAAACAGAGTTTTGGATTTAACCAAGGTAGGAGCGCTTGTAGGTTATAAAGATGGAAAGAGAAAGGCAAGGGTAATAAGGGTATACATAAAGTAGTGATTATGAGAGACCATGAATCCTAGGCTAGGTAAGGAGCTGAGAAGGGAGATGATAAGAGGGGTGAGAAACAGTAGAAAGTGGGTAGGATCAAATGGATTGTGGGTTCTTACAATGTTGAGTAATTGTTGGAGTCACATTCCTAACGGGCACGAGCAGAATCAGGTGTTGGTCAGAGATGATTGAAGTTGGGATAAGAGCAGAGCAGTGGTTATTAGTAATGGCAAAGTCTAGGTTATGACCATGGAGGTGCTATTTCCTAGTGAATAGCCTTAGGAAAATTTCACAACCTCTCTGAGCCTCACTTTTCTCCTATGTAAAATGGGGAGAATATCTATCTTACAGAGTTGTGGTGAGGATTGAATGATGGGATAAATGTAAAATACATAACATAGTACCTACCATGTGATAGTTTTCTAAAAGAATCTCCTTTATTTCTTTTATAATTTTTAGCCTCATTTCGTGAACTGAGCAGAATAGCAAAATACTATACATACTTGATACCTTTCCTTATCCTTCAGAATTACTTCATGTGAAACTTGATGAAATAAAATTCTTTTAAAAATCACTCTATGACCCATGACTATTTTTTCTTTTTCTTTTTTTTTCTTTAATTTCAGACTCATGAAGTAGAACAGCAATATTTTTTCTTAATCAGAATAGAAACATCACTACCATTGGAACCACCACTATTATGCTAACAAGAAGTATTTCTATCTCTGTCACAATTCTGCTACTATTACCATTTTTTAATTTAAAACAATCTGTGTACTAAGAGTTTTCACATCTTTTGCATTTAATTGTTAAAATAGCCCTGTGAGATACATGGTACATGTATTTTTGTTATTTCCCCATTTGCCAGTTGAGGAAATGAAAGTACAGTCAGATGTGCTACATATGATTATATTGGTTAAACGACAGCTTGAATGTCAGTCTTCTGACTGGTAACTGAATCTGTGCTTTTCATGGTACCTCATTGTTCAGGACATTTTTGCCTGCTGTATAAACCAGCTGATCTCTAGAGGTCTCTTTTTAAACTATCTTTTTATTGGAGAGATTTATCTTTTTATTGTACAGTCTTCATAATTTGTACATTCATCCATTCATTTGTTTATTCAACACATATTATTGTAACCATTCTATACTTACCGGGCCCTAGGAATACAATAGCAAGACATACATCCCTGCCTTCGTGGAGTTTTCTCTATAGTGAGAGGGATAGACATTAACTAAATCACATAAAAATATTTATAATTTGGCCAGGTGCAGTGACTGACGCCTATAATTCTCGAACTCTGGGAGGCTGAGGTAGGAGGATTGCTTGAGCTCAGGAGTTCAAGACCAGCCTGAGCAAGAGTGAGACTCCGTCTCTACTAAGAATAGAAAAATTAGCTGGATGTGGTGGTGCATGCCTGTAGTCCCATGTTCTCAGGAGCCTGAGGCAGGAGGATCACTTGAGCCCATGAGTTTGAGGTTGCTGTGAGCTATGATGACACCACTGCACTCTACCCAGGGCAACAGAGTGAGACTCTGTCTCAAAAAAAATTTTTTTTTTTACAATTGAAGGAAAAGTGCTGGAGCCATGAACAAATAACAAAGAGCAACTTGATTGAATCTGGGGGTTGGCTTGGTGGTGATCATGAAAGACTTCCCAAAGGAGGTTACATTTAAGCTGAGATTTGAAGGGTAAGCAGCAGTTAAAGGGGATAATGGTTCTTTTTCATTTTCATTATGATTTTGTTAAGTATAAATTAATAGTTACAAAGCATAGCACTGAATTTTTCTCTCAGCGTATTTTCTGAGAAAATTTATTTGGACTGCTTAGGAGGGCCTATGGTGAGTTGATGCTGTAAGTTCCATTGGTTGTCATGCTGTAAGGCCATGGAAGGCATTAGTTTTGCTGTTCTTAATTCTAAGTCTTAAGTCTAAGACTTAAGTCTTAAGTTTGGTACTTTTATGCTAATAGTTTATGCTGAGTCTTTTCAAAGGGATGGTGATACAGCTCTGCCTAGTTAGTTAGTTAGAGACAGGGTCTTGTTCTATTGCCCCAGCCTTAGCCTTCTTAATAGCTTGGACTATAGGCATATGTAGAGACAGGATCTTGCTATGTTGCTCAGGCTGGTCCTGAACTCCTGGGCTCAGCTGATCCTTCCACAATGCTAGGATTATAGGTGTGAGCCACCACGCCCAGCCTACCTCTGCCTAAATGAATATTTCCATCCAAACAGATTCATTTGGTGTATGAACTAATTCATTAGACTCCTTGGTTGAAAACTACAGTTTGTCAAGTTTTTTTTTTTCCACTTCTAACTAGGATAAGGACCCAGGCAATTTTTCTTTTTCTTGTTTTTACACTATCATTTTATACTATCATTATACTATTATCTTGTTTTTACACTGCTATTGACCCACAGCTAGAATTTTATGTAGCATATGGTCTTATACATTGCTATAGTAGAAAATCCATATGAACAGAAGGGAAATCTCAGGAGATGAATTATTATAATCTATCAAAGTTTTACTGTAAGTACTCATTTTTAAAAACAAAGTACCTCCCATTTTTATAAAATGTGTTTATAACTAGTATAAGAGCATGCTGGAATTGGCTAAGGCATTTACAAATGTAGGAGAGAAATTTGAAAGGAAATTGGCTAGAAAAAGCAAAGGATGAATAATTTTTTGAGTTTACCAAGAGATTGGCGAACACATTTATCAAGCAAAGGTGTTGGGATTTGCTTGGAATGACACCGAGGCACAGTGTGATGCTGGCTAAGCATTGTTACAAGAGAGAGACACAGAGGTAGAGCAATAAATTATAAATTTTTTTTTTGTCAGACAAAATAGACTTCTCAAGCACAGAAGCAATTGTTCCTGATACAGTTTTCCAGCCACATCAGTTTATGTGAAAATATGATTTATTTGAAAGAGAATGTATTAATACTTTAGAAGTACTCAGCTTTTGTCTTATATCTCAATACTGCTACATTCTTGTTTGACCTAGAATGATTATCTAAATCTCTCTGAGCCTCAGTTACCTCATTTGTGAAATTAGGAAATACCTTAATGAAGTAATAAAACTTGATATTCATAATGATGACCCTGTGACTGTGAAAGGCTTGAAGAGTCTGAAATATTTACTAATTTTTGTAGTGTTAGCTTTGTCTAGAATTATAATTCTTATATCCCTTTGCTCCATTATTATTAATGGCTAATGAATCAAAACTTCCTATTGGTGAGCTATAGAGGAATAGAGTATATGCCATGCTTCTTATTACATGTGCTGATATTGCCTATAAGCGAGTCTAAATACATTTAGAATTGTAAAGAAGACATTTATTCTGTCAGTGTTAGCCAGTTAGGAATAGGTTAGCCAACTTTTTCTTCCCTTTCCCTGCCTAATACTTTCCTATCCCTCTTTGAATTTAGGAGCATGTATCCTGTTTGGAAATCCTTTCTCGAGGGAACAATGCAGGTGGCGCAGTCTCGGATCAATATATGTGAAAACTATAAAAACTTCATTTCTGAGCCTGCAAGGACAGTGAGAAGCTTAAAAGAACAGCAACTAAAAAGGGTATCATTTCTATTTTTATTTTTTATATGCATTTAATATATCAGTACTACATTTGTAACCTGCAAGATTATGCTAAATTGTATTTAAAACTTTGAGCATCACAGATGTTTCTGGTTGACATTTTACTAGGATTTTCTGATCTTAACATGTTTCCATTAACTACTGTATTTTACTAACTGATAAAACTAATTGTAACTTGAATCTTTGGATGTTTGGAAAGCTTAGTAAACACTTCTTAGAAATAATGCATTTCAGCTTAACTCAAGTAAACAGATTTTAGTTTCACAATATTGATATAGTTTGGTTTATATTAAAATCGTTACAATGTTATTAATCCCACTAATTCTTGAAAAGCAAGAATTACATTAATTTCTTAGTTTCAACTTGAACCATTTTACATAATAATTTAAAGGATGTTGACACATTTTGACCAACATAATAAACTTATTTTTAAAAACTCAATGGAGGCCAGACGTGGTGGCTCATGCCTGTAATCCTAGCACTCTGGGAGACCAAAGCGGGAGGATCACTTGAGTTTGAGACCAACCTCAGTAAGAGCGACCCTGGCTCTACTAAAAATAGAAAAAAATTATCTGAGAGTGGTGGTGACCACCTGTAGACCCAGCTGCTTAGGAGGCTGAGGCAGAAGGATCACTTCAGCCCAGGAGTTTGAGGTTGCTGTGAGCTAGGCTGAAGCCATAGCACTCTAGCCCAGGCAACAGAGCAAGACCGTGTCTCAAAAAAAAACAAAACAAAAAAACCCCAGTGGAGTCTAAAGTTTAATTATATAGGTTCCATATGAGTAAATCTTTTTCAACTAGACCTATTTCTTTGATTATACAGAAATTAAAAGTTCATAGGAAAATGTCATTGTTTAATGTGATTTTTTTATTAAAAATATGCTGTCAAAAGTAGATGATTGAATTGTGTCCTTTTGGAAATAGAGTTACAGAAATGGAGATTTCCATGATACCTAATAAGTAATTGTTTTCTTGTGGAAGTATTAATACTTTAGAATATATTAAAATTATTATTTAAAAAAATAATGTTTTTGAAGCCATCCAGTAGTTTGATTCTAACTGTCATTTGGATTCAGAACTGTTTTACAAATAAAAACTAAAAAACCCTAATCTTCCCTGTTTGCCAAAGATGATTTCAATAGCATGAAATCAATATATTAAATGAATGTGTGGGATGGGAGCAGTGGCTCACACCTGTAATCCTAGCACTCTGGGAGGCTGAGGTGGGAGGATCACTTGAGCCCATGAGTTTGAGGTTGTGGTGAGCTGTGGTGATACCACTAAACTCTACCTGGGGCAATAGAGCAAGACTCTATCTCAAAAAAAAGTATATGCATGTATATGTAAAATTTTTTTAGAGCATTCGCCTTATATTAGTTGCTTTAAATACATTTAAGAATGCCTTTGTTTTATATTTACCAAAAAAATATTTCTTTCAAAGCAAACATGGTGAGTAAATGTGACCAATGACCAATGGTTTTGAGTTAGGAGAAAATGTATGTGTGGTGTGTATGTGTGTTTCTGGTGTGATGTGTGTTTCAAATTCAGAAATTGCGTGGAAGGTAGAGGCAGAGAATTAATACTAGTATAACTTCCTAGCCAGGAGGAAATACTGCATTTAAAATTTTCAGTGCATTTACCAAATCTCTAGTTGAATTACTGGAAAGTTTTACCTTTCTCAATATTATAATATTTTAAAAGCATTTAGCTACCTCTGGTGCTTTTCTCTTCCCTTAGTGGCATGGTTCTCAGAACTGAATTTAACCAACATTCCTGGCCAATGTTTGGTGAGATTTGATGAGTCCTCATATCTGTGAATTAACTTGTTTTATACCATAGCTGATAATAATGCTGTTTATGTTCCATCTAAGCAATTGTTAAACATTGAGTACACATGGAGCATACCTGTCAGGACTCTGACATTGCAAATGACAGAAACTCACTTCAAATTGCCTTAAGCCAAGAAGAGAATGTATCAGCTTGTATAACTGAAAATTCTAGAACTTCAGGCATGGGGCTGAAATGATGGTATTAGAATTTAGACTTTCTTTCCATCTATTAGCTCTGCTTTTCTCAGTGACTTCATTCATTTGCAGTTCCCTCCAAATGGTGGCCCCTAAACTGCCAGATTTATAAATCTTACAGATAGCCATCCAGATTTTCCATCTTCCCAAAAGTTTCAATAAAATGACCAGGATTGCCTTGCATAATAGCTGCATCATTTTGTACTCCCACCAACAATATACAAAGGTTCCAATTTCTCTACAAACTTGCCACATTTTTAATCTTTTTTTAAATAACTAGACTAACAAGTGTGAGGTAATATTTTATTGTAGTTTTAACTTGCATTTCCCTGACAATTAGTGATATTGAGCAATCTTGTATTTTTTTTGCAATCTTTTATTTTTTATTATTAATTTTTCCTCCACTGTTTAGCCTCTTAATTTTATAATCCTATACTATTCTTCCAATTATGACTTTTGTGCTGTTAGACCTTTTGAGTCTGTTCATATGTCTTTTGTACTTTTTCTGCATTTTCTGTATTTCCACCCTTTTGTCTCTCTGTACTTCAGTCTGAATATTTTACATCGCTCTATCTGGTAGTTCATTCATACTCCTTTCTGCTGTTTCTTTTT
>VBSM01001265.1:37086348-37124159 GCA_008086735.1 Cheirogaleus medius | reverse complement strand
CTTGGCCTCCCAGAGTGCTAGGATTACAGGTGTGAGCCACTGCGCCTGGCCTATACTTTTAATTTCATCAATAGGATCCTTAATTATAACATCCAAGTTCATCATTTTGTATGATCCCTTAGCCCTAATGTAAACTAATTTAAGCATTAATGCCCATCATTTCTGTGCCTGCTCATTGCAGACAACTATTGGGAAAGAGCTGTGCATATGTCACATCAAGGGTTTTCTTTTTTTATCATTTTTTTACAGCTTTATTGAGGCATAATTGACAAATAAAAATTATATATATCCAAGGTGTGCAACATGTTTTGATATACGTATACACTGAGAAATAATTACCAAATTCAAGCTAATTAACATATCTACCACCTCACACCTTTTTGTGTGTGTGGTGATAATACTTAAGATCTACTCTACTCTCTTAGCACATTTTAAGTATATAATACATTATTATTAACTAGTCACCGTGCTGTACATTAGGTCTCCAGAACTTATTCATCTTAAAACTGCAAATTTATACCCTTTGGTCAACATCTCTCCCACCCTCTGACCCCTACTCTCTCTTTAATGTCTCTTTTGATCCAAGGGTCCTCTTCCTTTTTTCTCTGAAGAATATTTGTTGAGGAAAACAGTCATCTTGCAGTTTGATGACTGCATCTTAAAGTATCATTTAATCATTTCCTGATTTTTTATTCTTTTTATTATATAAATAAGGAATACAACATGATGCTTTGATATATATATACATAGTGTGCTGGTTTCTATAGTCAAGCAGGTTAACATATGCATCATTTCACATAATTATCTTTTATGTGTGTGTGGCAAGAGTACCTTAAGTCTACTGTTTTAGCAAAAATCCCAAATACAATATAATATTAATAAATATAGTCCTCATGTTGTACACAATTAAATCTCTAAACTTATTCATCTTACATATTTGCAACTTTGTGTCTATCTACCCATTTCCTCCCCTGCCCCACCCCTAGTAACCACCATTTTATTTTCTACCTCTGTGTATTCAACTTTTTTCCTGTTCTTTTTTTTTTTTTGGTTTTTTTAAATATTCTACATGTAAGTGAGATCACACAGTATTTTTCTTTCTGTGTCTGGCTTATTTCACTTAGTATAATGTCCTCCAGGTTCATCCATGTTCTGGCAATGACAGGATCTTCTTCTTTTTTAACACAATAATATTCCATTGTACATATAGACATCACAGTTTCTTTATCCATTTATCCATCAACTGTCACTTTGGTTGTTTCCATTTCTTGCTATTGTGAATAATGCTGCAGTGAACATGGGAGTGCCTGTATCTTTATGAGGTAGTGATTTCATTTCCTTTCGGTATATACACCAAGACTTTTCTTAACATAGGCATTATTTAGTTTCTGTTTAAGCATATAACTTAGTCTACTCCACAAAACTGGATTCCTACCAAAGAAATTTATTTTAAAAATTGGAAAGGGAATTCCAGGTAGTCTTTTCTTTTGCAAATTAAGTTTGATGACTTTTATTTAGTAAATAATTTTGGTGTTTCGCTATGTACAGTGCACTTTCCTTTGAATAAGAATGCAAATTACTCTGACTTGAAACAGTTCCCTTGGGTGGTAGAAAACATTTCATTGTGGATTTACAGAATGCTAGAGAAGAAAATATCACAGGAGATCTCTTCATTGTGCACACAGGCTATTTCTAATGTTTGATAAACAGTATTTTAGAAACTTATGTAAAAGGAAAAAGCAAGTAGAGATAGAATCAACTTGAGTTTACTAGAGAAATTCTTTTAACTATATAAATTATCACAAAATGCATCTGATATTATGGCACATATAGGAAGTAATTTGTTGATTAAAAGCCTCTTATAGATGTAATGAATTAAATAATCTCTGTAAGATATTTGGTCTCATGATTAAGAACAAATGACTTGTTCTTCCAGTGGTAGAGAGGTAAGGACTGAGTGGCTATGCACATATTTGTGAGTACATGCATGTGTGCATGTTTGCTCATGCACAGGTACCCAGGGTATTTATTTGTATGGATATATTGAGACCCTATCCAGATGGTGTATAATTCCCAGGGAAACCTTTGGCCTACAGTGTTTACTTTCTTCTTACAGTATTCAAATTAGCAGACCCTTTGTTATTGTTGTTGTGAGATTTTTTATTGTTGCTTCAATTTTGTTGCTTAATATTGGTCCATTCGGGAGTTCGCTTTCTTCCTAATTGAGCCTAGGGAAGTTGTATGTTTCTAAGAATTTGTCTGTTTCCTCAGTGCTTTCAAGTTTATGCCCATAGAGATTTTTATAATATTCAGAGATGATAAAAATTTTTGTATTTCAGTGGTATCAGTTGTAATATCTCCTTTTCATTTCTGATTGAGCTTAGTAGGGTCCTTTCTTTTCTATTTCTGGTTAATCTAGTGAGAGGCCTATCAATTTTGTTTATCTTTTCAAAGAACCAACTTTTTGTATCATTAATCTTCTGTATTATTCCTTTGTTACTGACATCATTTAGTTCTGCTCTGATCTTAGTTATTTCTTTTCTTCAGCTGGGTTTGGGATTGGTTTGCTCTTGCTTTTCCAGTTCCTTGAGACATTCATTAGATTGTTGATTTGTGATCTTTCACAAATGATGGAAATGATACAGGCATTTAAGGCTATGAATTTTCCTCTTATGACTGCTTTTGCTGAATCTCAGAGATTTTGATAACTTGTGTCCCCTCTGCATTTAGTTCAAAGAACCTTTTGATTTCTATTTTAATTTTCTCCGTGACCCAATAATCATTCAGTAGTAGGTTGTTTAATTTCCATGACTTTTTGTAGAATTGAGTGTTTCTGTTGGAATTGAGTGTTTCTGTTGGAGTTGATTTCTAATTTTATTACACTGTGGCCTGAGAAGATACATGGTATAATTTCCATTTTTTTAAATTTGTTGAGACATGTTTTGTGGCCTAAGATGTGATCATTCTTAGAGAATGTTCCGTGAGCTGATGAGAAGAACATATAATTAATAGTTTTGGGGTAGAATGTTCTGTAAATGTCTGTTAGTCCCATTTGTTCTAGAGTCCTATTTAAGTCCATTGTTTTTTTGTTTATTTTCTGCTTGGAGAATCTGTCCCATTCTGTCAGTGGGGTGTTGAAGTCCCCAGCTATTATGATGCTGCTGTTTATCATTTTGTTTAGATCAAGTAGGATTTGCTTTATGAATCTGGGCACACCTGTTTGGGGTGCCTAAATATTTAGGATTGTTATGTCTTCTTGTGAAATTGTTCCCTTCACCATTATATAATGATCATCTTTATCTTTCTTTACTTTTGTTGATTTGAAGTCTATGTTATCTGATATGAGAGTGGTTACATCAGCTTTCTTTTGGTTTCCACTTATATGGAATATTGTTTTCCATCGCTTCACCTTGAGTCCGAATGAATCCTTGTGGGTTAGATGTGGAGATAGCAGGTACTTGGCTTTTATTTTTTTATCCAGTCAGCCAGCCTATGTCTCTTGAGTGGGTAGTTCAAGCCAAAATGTCCCAAAAAAACAGATGCTGATGTGGATGTGGAGAGAAAGGAACACTTATATACTGTTGGTGGGACTGCAAACTATTACAACCTCTATGGAAAGTAGTATGGAGATATTTCAAAGAACTAAAAGTAGACCTACCATTTGATCTAGCATTCCCATTATTGGGCATTTACTCAAAGGAAAAAAAGTCATTTTATCAAAAAGGCACTTGCGCTTGAATGTTTATTGCAGCACAGTTCACAACTGCAGAGATGTGGAATCAAACCAAGTGCCCATCGATACATGAGTAGATTAATAAAACATGGTATATGTATACCATGGAGCACTACTCAGCCATAAAAAAAAGTGGTGAACTAATACCTTTTGTAACAACCTAGATGGAACTGGAGACCATTCTTCTAAGTAAAATATCGCAAGAATGGAAAATCAAACAACACATGTACTCACTATTAAATTGGAACTAATTGATCAAAACTCATGTGCACATATGGTAGTAAAACTCAATGGAAATCAAGCAGGGGGGAGGGGGAGAAGGAGATGGGTAAATACACACCTAATGGGTACAATGCCCATTATCTGGTGATGAGCACACTTATGACTTTGACTCAAACTGTGCAAAAGTAATCATGTAACCAAAATGTTTGTGCCTCTGTAATATTCTGAAATAAAAAAATAACAAATAAGTGCAAAACAAACAGGAGAAAGATAATAATCAAGATCAAAGTGGAAGTCAATGAAATAGAAAACAAAAGCAATAAAGAAAATCAATGAACTAAAAAAAAACATTAGCAGACCCTTTTGGTACATGTATATTACTACAAGACATTTGGGCTTCCCTTTGGCCTAAATCATATTGATTAGTTTACCTGAGGCCAGGCACCTTTGGTTTGGAACACTTTGGATATAGATACCTTATACTTGACTCTTTTAAATAATTTATCATATTTTCTCATGAAACAAACCTGTAGTTTTCACACCATGCCCAATTTTTGGTTGCTCTTCACACCTGCAAACACAACATTATTAGGATGCTTAGCACTTCTCTGTGGGAATGTAAGGTTGTCATTGTATCATTTATTAAATAAGAACTTTGTTTACAATAAGGACTATTAAAATTTTTTTTCCTCCCCTCAGGACAATTAAAATTTAAGGGGAAAGATTTTTATGTAAGATAAATGCTTACTTTCAGTATATGCATACAACGAACATAAAAAGGAATGAAGTACTGATACATGCTATAACTTAGATGAACCCTGAACACATTATAAGTGAAAGAAGTGAGACACATAAGCCCACATATTTTATGATTCCATTTATATGAAACGTCCAGAATAGGAAATCCAGAGAGACAGAAAATAGGTTAGTGGTTCCTGGGAGGTTGGGGAGAAATGAGGAATGGCTGCTAATGGGTACAGGGTTCTTTTTGGGGTGAGGAAAATGTTTTGGAATTAAATCATGGTGATGGTTGTACAACCTTTTGAATATACTAAAAACCACTGAATTGTACACTTTAAAAAGGTGAATTTTGTGGTATATGAATTTTTTATGAGACCTTAAAAACATGGTCATCACAAAATTAGGGTACACACTTTAATGGGTTACATGGTAAATGGTATCATCACTTCCTTGCTGTATGACTTTGAGCAAATTATTTAACCTGTGAGTCTGTTTCCTCATCTTAAAACGGGACTACTACTACTAACTTTTTCACAGAGTCATTTCGAGAATGAAATGTGATAATACCTATAAACTGTGAAACACAGGACCTGTGCAATGCCCACAAGGGTCTTTTTAGGTGTAGCTAAGCATTCAGATTCTCGTGATTATTGTAGGCCACACCTCACAAGAGGTTACTTAGAAGGACATAGTACAGGAAATGCAATTTGCCAGCAGAGTGGCATCTGGCATTAATGGAATTAATTCTCCTACCAGAGTATGTCGCAGTTCACATAGCCTACCAGTCATTCTGTTTGGTTCTCCAGGTGAGAGGTCTGGGGCAAGGGAGTGAGACGCACATGTGTGGGGCCAGCCTTAGGCCCTAAAGGAGACTAAAGTCTTTTATTACACCTCTATAGACAGAGCTTCTAGGGTCCCTGCAAGGGATATGCCCAGATACAGGAATCACCATACTCACGGAAGTCGAAAGCCATGGTTTCTTTATCAGATATTTATAGTTCATTTGTAGTTTCTTTCAAATTGATGCAATTTACCTGTAAGGGTTCCTAAGCGAAGTTGCCTAATAACACAGCTGACATTGTGTCTTCTCATCAGGTTTCTATTGAAACACAGACCTAGAAAGTTAAACAGAGGTCCAGTTTTTGTGCAGAAGAGAAAGGGTTTTATTTTATTTTGTTTTGTTTTTTAATCCCTTTATTCACAGCCTGACACTTACTAAGTGCTTGGTAAATGTGAGTGGTTATTTTGCTTTTACCTACCCACACAGAACCTTATAGATCTCTCACCCCCTGCAAAGTAGTCTTTTCTTAACACCTATCAGTTTCTGGGAAAGTAGCCTGTGTGCCATATGTGATAGTATAAGTTTATTCTTGCTTTACCCTTGCTCTTCTGATGTCCTTGGTCACCTCCACAGTGTTCATCCTTGCACAGTAGTCCTTTACCAATGTCTCCTGCTTTGCTGAGCTTTTGTCAGTTTCTACCAGTGGTATTCCAGGCTCAGAAGTTTTTAGTTGGTGACTTCCCTGAGCTGGCCTCAGGCTATGAAACTTCTCAGTGGTGTGTTTCAAACTGGGGGAAATGACTCCTCAGTTTGGGTAGCAAGAAGGATCCAGACGCAGTGTTACTTTGGCCCCAGTGTGTCATAAGAATTTGTTGATTAACATTTCTTTGAATTATTATGTCCATCCCTTCTTCTAGAATGTATATGTGTATCCAAGTGATGGGGCAGGGGATAGTTTTGATGAATAATTGTTAATATGGTCAGAGATTGAAGAACATCATTAAATAAATAAATGTTTGTGGTACCCAGGTTTCCTGCTTCTCTCCTTCTTCCGGGACTTATCAAATCAGACTTCTCAGGTTTCACTCCTTGCCTAGGGGTGAATTCTTCAGTACCCTTTGTACCATCAGTTACCCAAACATGTAGAGAGACTTTATTAAGATTATGAGGAAATATAAAATTGCATTCTTTTGCTTTTATTGCTATTATATCTCCAACATTAAGAGCATTTTCACAGTAGCTCTTCTTATGCCTTACCTTTAATTTAATGTCAGTCAGCAGCAGCACTCAGGTTATTTCTCAAAGCAGTACGTGAGATGGGAGTACCAGCTGTTTACTGGATTTTAATTAGAATTTGAAGGACGCTGAAAATGCTGATTCTTCTCCTGGTTTTCCATCCTGAAAGCATAATACATAGTCCTTAGGACAAAGTCATTTTCTGTAAGCCTGAAAACTAAAATTGTAATAATTGCACTTTTGTATTTTACAGTGTGTGGACCAGTTGACAAAGATCCAAACTGAATTACAAGAGACAGTGAAAGATTTAGCTAAAGGCAAAAAGAAGTACTTTGAGACTGAACAGATGGCTCATGCAGTAAGAGAGAAAGCTGACATCGAGGCAAAGTATGTGTTTTAGCATTTCTGAAGAAATGATTATGCAAATAAATGTTATCTTTGCTAATACTTTGTTCTCTGTTAATACAGGGCATAGACTCACTCTCAGGTAGTATTGGTTTCATTTGACCTACGTATGTTATATACTTTAGATCACATTTTTTATATTGGCTGATTTTTATTCAAATTATATAGCAAAATGGGACTATTTGCTGCTTTGGGGGTTTTTTTCCCATTAAATTAAATTTTAAAAAGGAAAGAAGATAAATGAACATTGTATTTACAGACTTGAAAACTTATCAAAATTCTAGTTAAAATTGCTATGGTGTTTGAATATCAGAGCCTCATTTTCTCATGCTAGACACTAAATCAATTGTAGTTGGAAATCTTTGATCCTCAGGATGCCACTGGAGGACCACAGACACATCAAATGAACAAGAGTGCTGACCTCCATATAGAAACCCTACCCTAGGCACTGTTCTTTCTTTTACCTGAAATTCTAGTAAATATACTTTTTAATGTATGCTTTAGTAATTGCGTGAATTTCTCTTTCAATATATGTGAATTGCAAGTCCTTTATTTTGAGAATAACAAAGAAAAGGAACTGGCAATTGGTAATAGAAGGAGATACAGAGCAAATGATGGAAATTTTTGCAATGATAACTTGAGGAAAGGTAAAAAGTTAATGAGAAAAAATAAACCTGTTATAGAACTATACTCTGAAGAGGTCTGTGAGAAGGAGAACTGAGACTCTAGTTCAATGTGCTGACTGATACAGAATCTAGGAGTCTGAATTGCTAGTTGTGATATCAGAAAGGCTTTGAACAATTATACAAACAGACCAGCCAGGAAGGGCCTGTCTTTCTAATATGGTTTTTATCTGCAGGAAATTTAAGCAACCTTATTAGCATCTTGTGAAAATGCAGGGGCTCCTAGAAAGTTTATTTAGTACCAAGAGATGGTAAGTGAATACTCATCAAGTACTTGATGTTACAGAAAAACATATTTAATATTTCTCCAATTTAGTTTATTCTTTATTGTTTTATTTTTTGAGCATACAAATACTTCCTGTGCTTTCATAGAGTCAGTGAACCCATCTTCTCAAAAAGACCAGAAGTTTTTAGATTAGGAGATCTCCATTAGGAATATCCTGGCATGGTGGTTTGTAGGAACTTGTTTTTTAAGCTCTCAAGGATTCTAGAACAGAGAATTGACAAATTCATAGAGTATGTATAAATACCTAATTTAGCCACAACTCACTAGGTAAAAATGAGGACATTGGTAGGCTATTCCTAAGAAGTTTAGATTTGATGGTCCAATTTCCAGAGCTGATCACACGGAACTGCCTTCTAACATGGGACAAAATCAGAGATGTACAACAAGTTAGATATATTAATTCAGTGTATCACCTTTCTGGAAAATTAATTCAATACAAGAGTAAGAAGTACCTCTTTATATTCATTCATTAATTAAATGTTCATTGAGTAATTACTTTATATTGGGAACAGAAATGAGTAAGCTAAATTTGTGCCCTTAGGAGTTTAAAAGTTAGAATTAGAAAACGTGTTTAAAAGTTAATTTTATGATTTGTTTATTCACAATAAACTTGAAGAAATTAAATGCCTAAAATCACTCACCTAGTCACTAGTAATTTACAGTAGTAATGTGAAAACATTGTTATGAAAGCATGAAAATATAGAGATTAATTTTGCCTAATGATAAGCAAAGGCTTTATAGAAGTGACATTTGGGCAGAATCTAGAAGAATAAATATGATTTTCCTAAGTAGAGATGGGGAGGAAGATCAGGAAGCAGAAGTGAAACTGGACTACATACAGTTTTGATAGATGATTTAACAGATGATGAGAGATCATAGAAGGAAGAGGCATATAATTTTGAAGGAATAATGAGTTCCATTTTGAATATGCAGATTCTGAAGAGCTTGGGAGATGCTGAATTAAATATATTTGGTAGGTAGTCAAATAGCTGGCTTAGATGAGAATCTTAGCCTTAAGATCTCACGTTGAGGATCAGTTGCCTATCCAGTGATAGTTACAAGGAGAAAATCATATGTAGAATGAGATGAGAAGTTGAGTTTGGAACCCCAGGGATTGTTAACATTTGAAAGGTAGATGGTAAAGAGTAGCATGCTAGTTCAATATTTGTGTAGTGTATGGTTTGTAAAAATCCTTTCTTATTTTTTCTAGATTGTTATCTTTGATAGATAGTACTGTCTTATTCTATCACTAATACCTAACTTAATACCACAGAAGAAGTATATGCAGATTAGCAAATGAAGCAGAAGGTCGAAAGTTAAAACCTTATATTGGAAGATCCAGGTGCAACTCAGTCTATTTGGATAATGACTATAGAAAAAGAAGAACTGGAAATACCCCAAAAACAGTCTTTCTTACCCTGAAAGGCTCTCTCTAAGATTTGAGTTTTTGGCCTTTGCTTTTCTAGATCAAAATGAATAGGAATCTGATTAATAAAAACAAAAACCCCATGAAATATGAACATGAAAAGGTAGAAAATAACAGGAATATCTCAGACCAGTGTTTTTTTTAAACAATGGTCAAGTAGTTGGGATGCATATGTGTTCATCCCTGAATGTTTTCTCTCTTGTTAGAAAGATAAGAGGCTGCTTTTCTATCCTATTTACATTTTCTCTGCAGAGACTGGCTGCTCCATCTTACAATCCCAAGTTGGTCTGCAACTTTACTTCGTGGGGCATAGCTGCCAGCACATGCATTGAATTCTCCCATGGCAATCACCATGACACTGCAGTCAAGACAAACATTGCACCTTCAAAAAAAAATCGCTGGTCCTAGGAGTGTTGTTTGTTCTTTAGCATTTGTGTGTTGGCTTTCACCCTGTGATTATCTCTAGTTGTTTGGGTAAAATCAACATATTTTTGCTACTCACTGTTAGATTATGGTTCCCTTCCTAAACTGAAAAGGATCGAGGGAGATAAGAACACCAGAGTGGGAGAAGATTAAATAGAGAGAACAAAATCATACAGGGCAGAGGGTCCAAGGACTTTCTCAGTAAGTTTAGAATACCCTTGGGGCACATAGGCAGGTACCCAAACAAGAAGAACTTTTAATGGGGGAAATAATGGAAGTAAGGGCTTTCTACAGCCTATAGATCACATTCCTGGTGTTGTTGCAGCCTTTGATACACAGTCCTGAAAGGCTGCTTAACCCTTGCCTCCATAGGTTGGTTGTCCGTGGGTTTCTCTGACCTTCCCTGCAAGAACTAAAGTGTGTAAAATTGTATGATACTGGGAATAACATATAGATTATGATTCTCATTTATTAGGAGACATCAATATATTTTGATGTTTTCTTTGTCAGATTTTTTTGTCATTCAGTATATTTTTATTAATCCTAGTATTTCCTATTTTACCATAATATTAAATTCTTCCTGTAGTAAAATAAAGGAAAATAATAATTGCTCTTGGTTTTCCATTTTCAAATTCATTTTTAGAGTAGTATCTTGAAAAAGTCATTTAAAATAATTCAGTAATATTTAGTAATTTTATTATGATACAATTTGATTATTTTATTAAACTTACTTTTCTGTTTTTATTATAGATCTAAACTTAGTCTTTTTCAATCAAGAATCAGTTTACAGAAGGCAAATGTAAAGGTGAGTTTTTAAAAAGTGTATTTCACAATTGAGAAACCTCTCAGTTTATAAAATAAAGAACTGGATCTTTTTGAGGAGTGGAGATGGATTACTTCTACCTGAGAGAAGCATTTTAAAGTCATAACTTATAACTTTCCATCCTAGTTCATGGAAGTTTTTCACCTAGAAGTCAACACTTTGGACACAGCTTGCTTCTCAAGACTGCTTTAGGGATAAGTTTCTATACTTTACATGCTTAGGTAGCCTGTTGTTTTTAGCTCTTAGTCCAGGGGCTTTAGAAAGCTCTACGAAATCTATTTTGTTCAAACTTAGACCCTGGTGCAGATATTCTGGGCTAGATGCAAGTGAGTTTTGCCTGTGGAAACTTCCAGCTGTGGAATGCCTGATTAAGTAAGCTTAGTGACCTGGCTTTGGCTGCCAGGCTTCCAACTAGCATGCAGTTCTTCTGGCACATTAGGAGTGTTGATTTTTTAAAAACTATTTTCTAACTCCACTAGATTTACTCATCTCTTCAAAGACAAGGTACTTACTCAATTTTGGAAACTTTATTTTCCCATCTGAATAAAACAACCAAGATATTTTAAAATTCTCTAGAAAGCTTTGGAAGTCTGTTAAGCATAATTAATTAATATTTGAAAATGCTCTTACCGTGTGTAACAGGACTAATCACTGTTTCATTCCTCATTAGTGATGAATAATTATTACATACACATAAATGTTTTTCCCACATGGTTACCTTTATTCTTGGTGTGAAGCCATTAACTGTCAACTAAGAATAGTATTCTTATGTGTTTCGCAATGCAATATGAGTTTGCACTGACTTTTTTCTTTTACTATGTTTTAGTTAAAAGCCCGGCGATCTGAATGTAATTCCAAAGCTACCCATGCAAGGAATGATTATCTTCTTACACTAGCAGCAGCAAATGCACATCAGGATCGCTACTATCAAATAGATTTAGTTAACATTATGAAGGTAATACATTTAATATTTGTGGTAATTTTGCTTCATTAAAAACAAAAATAACTCGTAAGTTGGGTCTTGGGTATATCGGATTGAGTCTATAGGATAGTAGCCAGGCTACTTTGCATTTCATTGGAATATACTTGATATTGTTTGGTTAACCTCAGTTTCATATGTTTCAGAGTTAATTTTTAGTGTAAGAAAATGTTTAAAGCCAAATCACAGTAAAGGATTCTATTATTCCCTAGCTGTGGCAGATATTTGCTATATAGTAGCTATTGCTACATAGAAGATTGATATAAAAAATGAGATAATAACTCTTAAGCTGGGAAACTGCTTCTGAGCTATCTGCTGAGACTCAAGCCATTAGTATCGATCAAGTATTGAA
This sequence comes from Cheirogaleus medius, assembly GCA_008086735.1. Classification (NCBI taxonomy): domain Eukaryota; kingdom Metazoa; phylum Chordata; class Mammalia; order Primates; family Cheirogaleidae; genus Cheirogaleus; species Cheirogaleus medius. The sequence continues at coordinate 37,112,069 of VBSM01001265.1, read as the reverse complement.
GTTGAAGCCAGGCAGAATCTTCAGTTATCTTCTGAATCATCAGAGAAAGACTGATATTTCAGAATAGGGGTTTTTTTTGTTAGGTTGTATTCTTATTTTCTGAAAAGCATTTATGTAAAAAACTTTTACAAAAACCAGTATTTTATAAAACTACTTATTTTTATAAAAAAGCATATTTTATAATATATCTCATATTAAAAAGTATATCTTTTTAGTGTATCTCTTAGCCTGAACTTTTTATTAACCAGAATTTTGTCCTTCAACCATGTCTGGTGATAATTATGTTGGCTGTTTTTTATTTTAAAATAAAACTTACATTTTTAAAAATTTCATAATTTTATCCTTAATTTATAGGTAAAATTGGACATTAATATTTTATGATTTTCAGCTGCTTATGGGACAAACAAAAAAAAGTCCAGTAGTTATATGAAGATGTCTCTACTCTAGGTATTATTCTGAAACATGGATAGATTGGATTAGTTTACGCACCCAAACTTGATCTTGTCTTTCCCTGTTTATACCACCTATATGTATCTTTAACTTTCACTGAAGTAAAAAGAAAAATGGTTGGAGGAGAAGAAAACCTTTTTAACTTTCTGCCAGGTTCCCTATTGTTGCTGGCAAACAAGCTCTGCTTTGGATTGTATCTCATTCTCTCCTGTTTTCTCAAGAACCCAAACATTTTTATTTTTTCTTTCTCCTTTATTTTCAACCCATCCCTCTGAAATGTGTTGTTCTTAATGACTGTCAAACTAAACACATTGCTGTGGTTGAATTGCTTGGTTTATGAATCAGCAATTGGAAATGGGGATACAGCCAGAGCAGGTGCTCTTTTTTCTGTAATGGCTCTGGGATCAACTCTGGCCAGAAACTACAAGTTCTTTCCTTGAAAGTAGAGACAGGACATTTCCTGGGACCTTCCTGGAAAAACAGGCGTGTTAGAGGGAGTTAAACTGGACCAAGAAGTATTTTATTGCAAAATGTTTAACTTTTTCTTCACTGCCTGAAATCCTCATTACCTAACTTCTCTCCTGTTGCAACTTCTGCTGGTTAGAATACACATTAGAATATAAAGACAAAGAATTGTTTTGACATCCCAGATGACAACTCTGCATACATGTTCCTTAAAGTGTTAGACTTATAGGTTCAGGTGTTTTAGTGTCCTATTAGGTGTTTCATAATGCTTTACACTTATATAAGGACCAACTGGAGACTTGACCTCCCATTGTAACATGGTTTCTAAAGGGAAATAACATATAGTCAGTTAAAAAAATTATATAGATAGCTTGGAAGAAGGGGATTTGATTCATTGATTTAATCATATACATTTAATAGTCACAGTGTCCCATCTACTGGGTTAGGCTTTGGGAAGAGGCAAAAATGAGTAAGACTCACTATTCATTCTCAAAGAGTTCACTGTGATGAAAGAGAGAAATATATAGAAATGATTACAAATTAGCATAATGAAATCACTGCTAGAGGATTATGGTTAGTAATAATAATAGCTGTCATTTAAAAAAATTGTTTATTATTGCCCTGGCATCATCCTAATCACTTTAGATATTTTATCCTTTCTCATTTTCTTCTTTATCCTGGTTAGAGTTCATAGTTCATTATTTAAATAATACTCTAAACTATACTATAATCTTTGCCCTCTGCAAATGAAACAAAATGAAATCCCAACTCTGATGAATCCAGATAACCAGACAATCTGCATCTAAGTAGCCAAGTACTGCTGAAGAAAATTTTCAAGAGAGCAGATTGATGATCATAAATTAATAGCAGAACCAGTGGAGCAGTCTCAACACTGCTCAGGTATCCTAGCATTATTGTCCCACTACTTGCTTTTATCTATATTCAAGACCCTTCCTAGGAGTCTCAGGAGCAGAGTTTTTCCTGTCTCTTTTCACCTTAGCTTTGGATCATATGTCATCCCTTCTTGCTTTCTTAGGGACCAAAACAATTTGTTACTCTATTTTCTCCTTATATTTCCTAGACATACTGTTCTTATAGGATCTTGGTGATGGCAACCCTCATTATGTCTGTTCTTTTGAGTTGCACTCCTCTGGTCTGGATTAGTTGTCTTCTGTGCCCAATGCAAGCAGTTAAGTTGAGATCTTCCTTTGCTTCTCTCCCGTGTTGGACTTCCAGTTTTCTGTATCATATTGTCTTCATTTTTCTTGGTTTATTCTGTCCTTTGATAGAACATATCCTCCATTGCTTTCTTTAGAAAGTAGGCATGGGAGGTAAGTTTTTTGAGATTTTATGTTTATGAAAATGACATTATTCTGTGCTCTTACTTGAATATTGAATTAAAGATTGAAAACTATTGTCATTCAAATATTGAAGTCAATACTTCATTGTTTTCTCATTTGCTGTGTAGGCATTGAGAATCCAAAGCAATCCTAGTTCTTGAGTCTTTGTATCTGATCTAGTTGTTTGTTTTTTCCTTTTTAGAAGCTTATGGAATATTCTCTGTGTACCCTTTGATTTCTTGGATTAGTTCTTCCCTTTTGTTTTCTCTTTCTGGAACTCCTATTATTAAGATACTGGATTTCCTGGCCCGGTTCTTTAACTTTCTTTTCTCTCTTATTTTCCATCTTTGTCATTATCTTCTACTTTCTGGATGATTTCTTCAACTTCATAGTTTAACTCTTTTATTGAATTTTTAATGTTTCAAAATGGTTTTACTGTACAGTTATTCCTTTTTGTTCCCTAAATCTTTTTTTATACCAAATTTCCATGCCAACTAAAAATATATAGAAAAAATTAGCCGGGCATGGTGGCACATGCCTGTAGTCCCAGGTACTCAGGAGGCTGAGGCAGGAGGATCGCTTGAGCCCAGGAGTTTGAGGTTGCTGTGAGCTAGGCTGATGCCACGGCACTCTACCCCGGGCAACAGAGTGAGATTCTGTCTCAAAAAAAAAAAAAAAAAGGCATAACTGTATATTATCTTTTTAGTTCTGATGGTATCAATAATAGAATTTATTTTAAAGTTTTCTTCTCCCTGTATAGCCTTTCTCTTCACCTGTGGTAAAACTTGTGAACTTTGAGCTTCACTGTAGGGTGATCTGATGGATTGTTTGTAGGCACAAAGCCCAATATCGATATCCTTAGATCTCTCCTCTTGGGCTGATCAGACACCTCTCTTTGTCATTTCTTCAGATCTCTTTTCTTATGTGGTTTTCTGAGGAAGACTTCTCTGGCCTCTTTAACCTGGTTATACTTCCCACCCATAAAGTGGTTTACCTAATTTTTGTAGCACTTAGCATAGTTGCAGTTTTACATGTATCTGTGTGCATATATGATAAACATTTTATTTCCCATTCAACTGTACTTTCCGTGAGGATGATGATTATGGCTGATTCACTTGAGACTTTATTCTTGCTATGTAGTACAGTGACTCTCAATACATATTAAGTGTTTGTAAGTTAATACTTACTGAACTAATGAAGGAACAGTCATGTTTTAATCATCACAGGATAAATCATTCCCATTTCACTAATGAAGCAATTATGACAAGGCTTGGATTCAACTCTGGCTAGTCTCTGTGATAGCAGAGCCAGTGCTATTAGCTCTTTGTATGATACTAGCTCTTTGGACCTATTTCTTCTTCCTTTGTTAAGTGGGAGATAATCCTGCACTATCTTATCTCCTTTGGCTTCTGTGAGGAGCAAATGAGATAATGAAAAGTGTTTTTGTTAATTTTGAAGCTTGGTGTATATGTTATATATTGTCTTTTTAAATAATGGAAATTCTATTAATATTATATTTTAAATAAGTTGTTTTTTGTTTTTGTTTTTGGTGAGATGGGGGAAGAGACCATCAGTGCTTGGGAATGAGAATGGAGCAACTATTTAGGTGCCCAGCATTGTTAGGTGTGTACTCCTTTGTTAGCTGCTCTGTCCAGGTACTTTAAAACTGCAGTCTCCAACCCCCAGGCTGGACTGGTACCAGTCCATGGCCTGTTAAGAACCAGGCCGCACAGCAAGAGGTGAACAGTGGGCGAGTGAGCAAAGCTTCATCTGTATTTACAGCAGCTTCCCATTTTTTGCATCACCGCCTGAACTCCACCTCCTGTCAGGTCAGCAGTGGCATTAGATTCTGCATTATGGTGAGTCGTACAATTATTTCATTGTATATTACAATGTAATAATGATAGAAATAAAGTGTACAATATATGTAATGCTCTTGAATCATCCCAAAACCATCCCTCCTGTTGCTGGTCCATGGAAAAGTTGTTTTCCATGAAAACAGTCTCTGGTGCCAAAAAGCTTTGGGACCACTGCTTTAAAAACATTATTTTGTTTAGTTTTTATGTCTTTCCAGATAGATATCATTATTTTGTTTTATAGATTAGATATCAGAGGCTCACTATTAACTAGTGAGGTCTAGTTAATATGTATAATAACCAGGACTTAAATCAAGATCCCTGTGACCTCAAAGCCTGGGTTCTATCCTAGATACCATGACAGCTTCTTGTCCACATACCAATCTTGATAATAAAAATTAGTATAATAATCAGTAATATACTATAAATGACAAATTCTGAGAGAATTGTAAAATGAAATTATCAGTTGAAAATTAAAAATTCTCCACTGTTCTAATTATTTTGAAGAATATGATTTTATGTAATTATCTAAATACAAATATTTAAACAGATTCCCCAAGGAATACTTTTTATTCCTTATGCCGGTACTGGTTAGCATGGATACCAAATATATTACTCTGTCTATGTATTATTAGGCAGAATTTCTTGAACTCTAAACTAAAATAAACAAACAAAAAACTATTCCTAGATCCTGGAAATCAGATAACTGATTTCATCAGATCTATAGACAACAGCACAGCTGGTTGTTGGGAAGTGAGGTAATTTGTTCCTCAAATGTTCCTTTTTTGTAGCATGTTCTTGTGTAATATATTAACTAATATTTTTCTCTTTTGAAATTTTTGGAATATTTTCTTTGTGGTTTGGATGAGGAAGAATGAGTACAATGCGTCATAGTAGAAAAGAGAACAAATGTCAATGTGATGACTTTAAAAGCTTAATAATACTAGGACCTTATTTCTAGACTAATGTTTATCGTCTTCAGTGGAAGCTAAACATATATGGACTAGCTGATAATTAGGCAAAGTAATAAAAGCTGAACATCTTTTTATATGACAGAGAGCTTTCTATATGACAGAAAATATAATTTGATGTATCTTTTGCAGATTTTTTTTGGTCAAGTAAAGGGGAAAAACATTGGTGTCCAAGTCCTTTTTTATTGATACATAATAATTATACATATTTATGGGATACATGTGATATTTTGATGCATGCATACAATGTATAATGATCAAATCAAGGTAATTGGAATATCCATTACCTCAAACATTTAACATTTCTTGGTGTTGGGAACATTTCAAACCTTTTCTTCTAGCTATTTTGAAATATACAATAAATTATTGTTAATGGTAGTCACCCTGCTGTGCTATCAAACACTAGAATGTATTCCTTCTATCTAACTGTATTTTGGTATCTATTAACCAACCTATCATCATTCCCTCCCTCTACCTTTCTCAACCTCTGGGAACCACCATTCTCCTCTCTACTGCTGGGTAGAGATCCAAAAGAAAGGAAATGATTATGTTGAAGAGATATTTGCACTGCCCTATTTATTGCAGTACTATTGACAATAGCAAAGATAAGGAATCAACCTAAGTGTCCGTCAGTAGATGAATGGATAAAGAATATGTGCTATATATACACAGTGAAATATTATTCAGCCATAAAAAAATAAAATCCTGTCATTTGCAGCAACATCGATGAGCCAAGAGGACATTATGCTAACTGAAATAAGCCAGGCACAGAAAGCCAAGTCCTGTTATGGCTTTCCTGACTGAGCATTAGTTATTCCAAAAGTCTTCCTCATTCATATGTAGATTGTATAACTCATCTTTTTTATTTTGAGTCCAGTCGTGGCTTTTCTGGTTTCTCTGCCATCTCTCTAAGCTGTTGTACTTCTGATTCACCTACTGTGTTTCCCCGAAAATAAGACCTACCTATAAAATAAGCCCTAGCAGGATTTCTAAGCATTTGCGCAATATAAGCCCTACCCCAAAAATAAGACCTACTGATGGGCGTGGCTACGCAGCGTATCTGCACAACCCGTGCATTTCGTTTTGGAGCAGTAAAGAAGACGAGCAGCCCTTCTCATCTGCCCCATCCTGACAGCTACTATCCCAGAGGTGACTGGAAAGGTGTGGGCAGCCCCACCAACAAGGTCGGCTCCGCCTGTCAGGTCCCGGCCATCCTGTGCGTGCTGCAAGCTGAGGCTTTGAGGGGAAAATAACACATGCCCTGAAAATAAGCCCTAGGGTGTCTTCTTGAGGAAAAATAAATATAAGATATTCGGGGAAACACGGTAGTAATGTTTGTTGACTTAGTAAGTTAGCGTGAAAGTCCCCAGATCTCAAGCTTCTCTCTGCTTTTCTAGTTTTACATCCCCTTTCTTTATATCCTCTTTCCTGGAGAGAGTAATCATCTGGCCCAGTTCTATAAATATTGTATGATTGTCTTATCTATTTACAGTCTTGCCCTTATAATTATCCATTTGTGTGCCTTCCCCATTGCTACCTGTGATTATTTAAATTAATTAAAAATAAATAATTTTTAAAATTCTGTTCCTCAGTCACAATAGCCACATTTATGGTGCTCAAAAGCTATATGCAGCTAGTGGCTACTGTATTGGACAGTGCGGATATAGGATATTTTCATCATCTCAAGTTCTATTGGACAGCAGTGCTCTAAAGTTTATTCAGTTTTTACTTGTTGCTATGGTTTAAATGTGTCCCCCAAAATTCATGTGTTGGAAACTTAATCCCCAATGCAACAGTGCTGAGATGTGGGACCTTTAAGAGGCACATAGGTCATGAGGGCTCTGCCTTCATGATGGGTTAGTTATCATGGGAGTGGGTTCCTGATAAACGTATGAGTTTGGCCCTTTCCCCTTTCTCTCTTTCGTTCTCTTTCCCTAACACCTTCCATCATGGGGTGATGTAGCATGAAGACCCTCTCTAGGCCCCTAGACCTTCCCAGCCTCCAGAACTGTGAGCCAAATAAACTTATGTTGTTTGTATAATAAATTATCCAGTCTGTGGTATTCTGTTACAGCAACACAAAATGTACTAAGACATTTGTTTTCCTCCATTCCCTCCCCCCTCCCCTTATCTGCCTTTATCAGCTCTGCTGGTCATTTTTCCCAATAACCATAGCCATGATTATATTCAGTTATTTCACAATTAATTGCTCCTTCATGTGTACTCTAGAACTATGGTCTCCAATCTCTGGGCCATGGCCTGGTACCAGTCTGCAGCCTGTTAGGAATGGGCCGAGTATCACTGCCTGAGCTCCGCCCCACCTCTGGTCTGTGGAAAAATTGTCTTCCATGAACCTTAGGAACCGGGCCTCACAGTAGGAGGTGAGCGGTGGGTGACACAGTGAAGCTTCATGTGTATTTATTGCCAGTCCCCATTGCTTGCATCACCACCTGAGCTCTGTCTCCACAAACTCCCCCCATGGAAAACTTCTCTTCCACGAACCTGGTGCCAAGAAAGTTGGGAACCCTGCTTTAGACCTTTACTTATACCTTGTTATAGAACAGAAGTTGGCAAACAATTTCTGTGAAGGGCTAGACAGTAAATATTTTAGGCTTCTCTTTTGCAGCTGCTCGATTCTGCTGTTGTAGTACAGCTGTTGACAATACACGAACAGGCGAATGTGGCTGTGTTCGAGTAAATCTTCATTTATTTAATGTAAAACTAGGTGAGAGGCTGGATTTGGCCTGCAGACCTAAGTTTGTTCACTGTTGGTACAGAACCTTAAAAACTATTACGAAATTTTCTAACTATATAAATATGCTCAAAGAATAGTAAAATGAACACCCATTTACTCACCACTAAGCTTCAAAAATGAAACATTGCTAGTACAATGGAAACCTCCTATGTGATTCCTCCCAAAACATCTCCCTGTCATCTACCACATTATAACCACTACTCTGACAATAGATGGTATTGTACCCTATAATATTCTGCAATTTGCTTTTTTCCCCACTCAACATTGTATTTGTTGAGTTTCATTCATATGGATTTTTAGCTTTCGTTTATTTTTGTCTTTGCCATATAGTATTTCATTGTGTATAAATTACAAATAACTTACCAATTTTCTTAATGGAAATTTTAGTTCATTATTTTACTGTTATAAACAATGCTGTTATCAGTGGTCTTGTACATGCTTCCTGGTACACTTGTGCAAGAGATTCTTAAGAGAATATACCTAGAAGTGGTATGTGTTAGGAGATTTACAAAAGAGTGCCATATTGTGTTATAGTACCTTTTATTTTACCTTTCAACATTGTTTGCATGTCATTTTAAACTCAGGAAGCATTTGAGTTTGTCCTAGGTGATAGGCATGTGGTGATACAGAGATAAATTGGACATGATCCATACTAGCAGTAAGCCAGAGACAAGGAGATTATAATTCTCTGGAGCAGCCCCCAAAGAGCTTAGGAAATATGTGGTAATAGATCCTTTCCCTGCTGTATTGGTTATATTAATGATTGTCTCCCTGTGACACAGAAAGAGAAAATTAGGATGCTTCTTGCCAATCCTTAGTAAACTTCTAAAGCAATGATTTTAAAATATTTTTAGCTGTTCAACAACTTGTTAAAACAAACTCCTACATAGAATCTTTATATATAAAGCCGATAAAAGGGAAGTTATTTGGTTAAAGCTTATGAACCTGTTTCCTGTCAGTGTGTTTTCCACACTCCCTGCACCTGCCTGGTCCACCTTTTACTTCTTTCCCTTGGTTCCTAAAGCATTAAGCTGAATACTAGCTCCTTGAAATATAGTTTGGAAACAAATGTGTAAGACAGTGTCTTCTAGCAAGCAAATTTTTTGTAGAATTCTAAGCTTTACCTAAATGATCTTCATTCTAGACGTTTTCAAAGTAATCTCTCAAAAATATGAATAAGCACATGGTAATCTGTTCACACCCTTCAGTGGACAGGCAATTGAATATTCTAGTTTGAGAGCTTAATTAAATGTCTTCAGCTGGGGAATGAACAATAAATGAGGGGTACTGAAGCAGAAAATGCAGAAAACTATTCATGAGAGTAATGTATAGGATGACAAGAGTTATAAGGAGAAAACTTTGAAGAAACAACTCTTTTTTAAAAATTAACTTTATTGAGGTATAATTAACATACAATAAAATGCATCTATTTTAAGTATAAGGTTGGTCAAATTTTGACAAATGCGTATAACCAACCATGTAATCCCAATCAATATTTAGAATATTTCCATCCTCCCTAAACTTTCTCTCTCTTGTCCCTTTGCATTTATATTTGGTTTCTGTTGCCATGTAACAAATAACCACAAACGCAGAGGCTTTAAACTACCTGCAGTTTATTATCTCACAGTTCTGTAGGTCAAAAGTTCAGGTGGGCTTACCTGGGTTTTTTGCTTAGGGTCTTCAAAGACCGAAATCAAAGTGTTTCACGGGCTGTGTTCTCATCTGAAGGTTCTAGTGAAGAAGACACTTCCAAGGTCATTCAGGTTGTTGGCAGAATCCAGTTCCTTGTGGTTGTAGAAAGAAACAGTTCCTTGTTTTCTTGCTAGCTGTAGGTCAGGGTCATTCTCAGCTCCTAGAGGTTACTCTCAGGTCCTTTGCACATGACTCTGTCCATTACCAAGCCAGCAAAGGCATGTTGAATCCCATTCATGATTTGAATCTCTGACTTCCTATTTTGCTACTAGCTAGAGAAAACTCTCTGCTTTCAAAGGGCTCATATGATTAGATTAGGATAAGCCCACCAAGATAATCTCCCATTTGCCATTTAGCATAACATAATTACAGGAATGATATCTCATCATATTGATGTGTTCTACCCACAATTAGAGAAGAGGGGATTTTATTTTTATTTTATTTTTGTTTTTGAGACAGAGTCTCACTCTTTTGCCTGGGCTAGAGTGCCATGGCGTCAGCCTAGCTCACAGCAACCTCAAACTCCTGGGCTCAAGCAATCCTTCTGCCTCAGCCTCTCGAGTAGCTGGGGCTACAGGCATGTGCCACCGTTCCCGGCTAATTTTTTCTATATATTTTTAGTTGGCCAATTAATTTCTGTCTATTTTTAGTAGAGACGAGGGTCTCGCTCTTGCTCAGGCTGGTCTCGAACTCCTGACCTTGAGCGATCCGCCCGCCTTGGCCTCCCAGAGTGCTAGGATTACAGGCTTGAGCCACCATGCCTGGCTGAGAAGAGAGGATTTTACAAGGTCAAGAGTCATTGGGATCGTTTTATAATTCTGCCTACTTCAGCAGTCTTGCACATATTTTGTTAAATTTATTCCTAAGTATTTCATATTTTCACTGTTACTATACCTGTTATGTTTGAAATCTACCTTTTAATTCTTTTTATTAATATATAGAAATACAATTGATTTTTATATATTGACCTGTTCTAGTTACTGTGTTACTCTGCGTGACAAATTACTGCAAAACGTAGTGGCTTAAAACAACAACAACATTTAGTTTGCTTTCAAATCTATACTGAGCAGGGCTTAGTAGGGATAACTTGTCTCCATACCACTGCACATCAACTAGAAAAAGTCAAAGGCTAAAGGCTGAATTCTGACAGCTTACTTTTCCATATATTTGGTGATTGATACTGCTTATTCACAGAGACCTTGCTAGGGCCATCAGCTGGAGTTTCTGCACTTGGCTTCTCCTTGTTGCCTGGGCTTCCTCACGATGTTATGGTTGGGTTCCAAAGGCAAATATGAGGGGTAGGTGGAGGTGGAATGCATGCCAGTCACAAGCAGTCACCTTATGTAAGTCACCTTATATGAAGTAGTCTCAGAGGTTACATAGTGTCCCTCCTTCCCTGTCTTCCTTCGTTCCTTAATTTTTTTTTAAACTATGAGTGCTTGGCAGTGAAGAATATAATGACCAGTATTGCAGTTTAGTGCCTAGTGCCACTGCCTGAATTCATGCCAAGGTGCCCACAATTTTACCCACCATTGCTTTTGTATCATTGGTGTAAATGTGAACACAGTGGAAAAAATAAATAACATCTTAGTATTGATTTAAAAAATAGTTTTGACTTAACAAACCCCCTGAAAGGGTCTCAGAGACCTCCAAGAGCTTGCAGATTACATTTTGGAAAACTTTGATTTAAAATTTGAAAAGAAAAATTGTAGATGAAAATTTGACATCAAAAAGCTTACAACTTTTATTTTCTTTATTCTTTAAAGCAAATACTAATTGTAAGTGCCTCTTTACCAAAGAAATAAGATGAGTGCTTTGTGAATCATTGCCGTCAGGGACCTTAAAAACTAGAAGTAGAGCTAAAATATCCACACAAATAACTATAATCTAGAAGCATGTAATAGTAATAGTCATCATTTATTGAGGTATTTTATATAGACTTTACCTTCACATTATCTCATTTAATCCTCAAACAACCCTATATGTGCATGAATTGCTCCCTTCCAATCATGTGTTTCTATGAATGCAACTGATAGAAATAGCTATAAGCCACAGATCTCACTAGAATATAAGCTTCCTGGGAGCACATACTTCGTTTTGTCCCCTATTGTACACATAGTACCTGAAATTGGTGTTGAATTAATGAGAGAGGAGAAGTTGCAGTGGTCTTCTTCATGAAGGTCTTTTCTTCATAGAGCAATTAGCATCTCAGCCAGTCTTTGTACAATGAGTAGGATAGCAGCAGGCTGTGGTGGGATTTCATAGAGATGAGCTCTTACAAGAAGGGGAGTGAAAGTGATGTACAGAAGAAACCACTGGCTCCATTGGTCTAGAAGAGAAGTGTGATAGTACTTACTAGAAGTGCTAGCAATAGATTTTTAAAATGGGGTTGAAAAAAAATTGTTTGACCTTGAAGAAAGAATTCTAAAATGCTGATAAAGTAGCTTTTTTTAACCAAGCAGGTTTAAATGTTAATATATGATTATTTATTATCTTAGTTTTCAATGCAGTTTTTTATAAAGTATGATATTTTTCCATTAGATTTTATTATTGTAGAGTTTTTTGTGTATAAGGCCATTTTCATACATTAGAAATGTCAAATTATTTTTACTTATTGGATCATAGCTATTAGGTTTTGGCAATCTTCCTAGATTCTGTAACATTTATTGTTGGTTAAAAACTTAAGGCAATGGATACTGTTAGCATTTGCTTTAGGGTTAAGAAAGGACGTGTGGGCTGGGTATGGTGGCTCACCAGCACTTGGGGAGGCCAAGGCAGGAGGATCGCTTGAGGCCAGGAGTTAAAAACCAGCCTGGGCAACATAGTGAGACCCCCATCTCTACAAAAAATTTTTAAAATTAACTGGGCGTGGTGATGCGTACTTGTAGTCCTAGATATCTGTGAGGCGCTGGTAGCACGATCACTTGAGCCCAGGAGTTGGAAGTTGCAGTGATTATACCACTGCACTCCAGCCTGGGCAACAGAGTGAGACCCTGTCTCAAAAAAACAGGAAAAAAAGAAAGTAGTATATGAATAGATAGAATCTTTAACATTCGTAGCCATTTGTGGCTTTAGTGAGTTTTCTTGGTGTATCAGCCATTTATCAGCCCTCTCTATTCTTTTTCAAACCATTTTGAAAAGGCAAGTAGCATTTATTTTTCAGGTATTCCAGTGGTTGTTGATTATGGTTTTCAGGGTGATGTAATGAAGTCACAAAATACAACAGAGATTATATTCTATCATTGAGGTGCTTAGTCACAGTTTAAGGTAATCCCTGACCACAGACAAGGGTTTTTCAGAGCACAGTGCCTGATTCCTGTAATGAGGGTGAGGCCTCACTTGTGTGATTTGGTCATGTTTTACCCAGCATGACCAATGTGTAGGTTTAAATTTCATTCAGTAAAGCATTTAAACCTAAGAATTTAACTTCTTTATCATAAATAACATGGTATAGAGTTTGCAGAACTCCATTCTCAGATATGGCTTTGTAATTTCTAACTTAATTGCATGTCAAGACATTTTAATTGTTTTCTTATTAAATTAACCAGTCAAAATGTGCCATATTTCCTCGATTCTAATATTTGAACTTTTTTCCTAATCTTTTAATGTTTTTTAAATCAGCGATGCTTCTTGTATTCTGTGGTGTCTTAAAGCAAAGGGAAGATAATTTTGCTTAAATTTCCACTTTGTACAAGGCACAAAGCAAGAAGTAAAGAAATAAGACAAAGACTGGTCTTTTGCCTCTTTATGCCTTTCTCTGTGTTTCCCTTTTTCTCTCTCTCAGACATATGCTCTAAAAAGTTAACTGACAATACAAGGTGGTAAAACCTAAATGCCAATTAGCTTTTCTATATAATTCATTAATCTGATTTTTATTCCAGATATAAATAACTCAAAGCCAAATTAAATGAAATGAAATCATTCTAACATGATCCAAGAAGGAGAAAGTCTGTAGATGAAGATAATAAGCATTGGGATGCAGCTCATTCTCTCATAAGGTTTTTGAAGGGAGTAAGTAGACTGTTATCATTGAATTTGTCATTCTACACCAGAGAGTTTAAGTATTAATTTAGTCCTAACAATGAGGATGAGGCCTCTGGGGTTTAAGAGAATCAGCCGCCTAAGTGATACCCCAGGTGTACTATTTTAAATTGATTTCAAAGAAAGTCTATATAAAAGGTAGTAGTATATGTATATCTGTGTGTATATATGTATAACAAAAACCATGTTTTTCATGTAAGATGAATCTTGGACAAAGCCTTAATATTATTACTTATCAATATTTGAAGAGAAGAATAGCTGGCTTTTGTTTTTGCTTTGTGTTTACCAGTTTGCAGAGATATCTTTTAACATTACTGTAATAAAACCATTAAAGCACCAAGGAGAAGTGTTGGCCAAAAAACGAAAGTTAGGCACATAGGAGCACTGCTGGATCTCTGGAGTGAGGATGACTGGTCAGAAGCATCCTGACTTCTGTAGGCAGGCCTTATGCGCAGAGAGTAGTTCAAAGCCTTTAATCCTGCCAAGAACAGTAGGAAGTTTCCAGGATTTTCTGGAATTCCATATCAGCACTATCATTTTGGAAATCAGAATAACCCTCCATTTATGAAAATTGTAATTTATCATTTATCAGTTTAATTGGAGATAAATATTATTTGCAAGAAGGGTTCCCATTAAGGGCTCCCCACTGAGATACCTGTGCCAGTTATTCTAATCCTACCTGTTACAATCTCAGTGCTGGTTGATCCCCATGGATTATCTTTCAACGACACATCAAGACATAACTATATATAAGATAGCACATCTGACAAATGACCTCTGGAGAGGAGTAGCTCTTTTTGAACAAAAGCTTAGGACCATCTGAAGGGGTATTTTCTAGCAGCATTATAAATTAGTTTCAATTCAAACAGAGTACTAGGTTGTATAAGTCTTTTTGTTTATTCAAAAAGCAATATGGGAAGCCAGGCACAGTGTCGCATGCCTGTAGTCCTAGCTACTCAGGAGGCTGAGTTGGGAGGATCAGGAGTTCAAGGAGTTCAAGGCTGCAGTGAGCTATGATAGTGCCACTGCACTTCTACCTAGGCAACAGAGTGAGACTCTGTGTGTTAAAAAATAATAATAATAATAATTTTGGAGCATCTACATTGTACCCTACTTAAAACTTTTAGTTAGTTCTTATTGCTCTGATGATGAAATTGGAAAACCTCAAGATAACTTAAAAGGCCCTGTGTGCTCTGTTCTCTGGCTACCTCTTTTTTTAAAATTTGCATATAATTCACATGCCATAAAATTGACCATTTAAAGATGTACTATTGATGATTTTTAGTATATTAACAAGGTTGTACAGCCATCACCACTATCTCACTCCAGAACATTTCCAACATTCCCAAAGGAAACCCCATTAGCAGTCATTCCCCGTCCTCCCTACTGCACAGCTTCTGGCAACCACTAATCTGCTTTCTGTCTCTATGGATTTTCCCCTTTGTGACATTTCATATAAATGGAATTATACAATATATGGCCATTTTGTGTCTGGCTTCTTTCACTTAGCATCATATTTTCAAGGTTCATTCATGTTGTAGCATGTATCAGTACTTCATTATTTTTTATAGCTGAATAATAGTTCATTGTATGGATATGCCACATTTTGTTTATCCATTCATTGGTTGATGTACATTTGGGTTGTTTCTCCTTTTTGGCTATTATCTGCCTATTTCTTTATCCTCATCTCATGTATCTCCTACCTCACTCTCTACACTTTAGTGGCTCTCTGCTAAACCAGGGTTTATGCACATATTGTTCTCGCTGCCAAAACAACCCCTCCCTTACTATCCCCGTTTACTTTCTTTACTCTTAATCAGAGTTCACATCTCAGTTCAAATCTATTGCTTTAGGGAAGCCTTCCACAAACTATTTAATATATTGAATTCCTCTATTAGATATTCTTCTAGCATCAGGTTTCTTTCGTTAAAAATATTCCTCTTAATTTGTAATTATATACTTGATTGTATTGTCTTTTTGCATTCCTTTCTTACCCCTAGTATACTATAAACTTGATGAAAGCAAAATTGTGTGTTTTCTGCTCACAATTATGTCCCTAGAGCCTAGCATAGTATCCTACACACAGATCTGTTATATGTATTAATGCATGAATCTATTTACAGTGTTAAATACTAGGGACATAAAAATGAAAAAACACAGGCTCTGCCTGCGTAGAGCTTACAATGAAGTTAAGCAGACAAGTAAACAATTATTTTGCAATAAGAAATGCTGTAATAGCAGTATATACAAATGTAATGAGAACATAGGAAATGGAAGGAAAGTCAAGAAAGGCTTTACAGAAGTAGCTTTTAAGTTAAGACTTTTTTTGTCTCACCTGGTAGAATATAAGGCCTCTAAAGGAGCAACCATGTATCGTTTACTACTGTGTTTTACTGCATAGAAGAGTGCTCAGTAAAAATTCATAGAATTGAATCAAATTCAGTTTTCCTGGAAGACAGGCAAATTGAGAACTTTCTAATTATAGAAACAACATTAATTCTGGACTACAAATATAAGTAGTTCAGTATTTCTATAGTATAGTGTTTTAGTAGGGGTGTAGCAAGAAATGGGGCATATAGCCAAGAGTTCAAGACCAGCCTGAGCAAGAGGAAGACCCCATCTCCACAAAAAAATAGAAAAATTAGCCAGGCATGGTGGTGCACACCTGTAGTCCCAGCTACTTGGGGGACTGAAGCAGGGTGGATCGCTTTAGCCCAGGAGTTTGAGGTTGCAGTGAGCTATGATGACACACCACTGCACACTAGCCCAGGCAACAGAGCAAGACCATGTCTGAAAAAAAAAAGAAGTGAAATACTGATCTGATTGGGATTAGTACCCATACAAAAGAGGCCCAAGAGAGACCCCTTGCCCCCTTCATCATGTGAGAAGACATTGTGGGAAGGCACTGTGAACCAGGCAGTGGGCCCTCACCAGACACTGAATCTGCTGGTGCCTTGATCTTGGTCTTTCCAGCCTCCAGAATTGTAAAAAAAATTCCTGTTGATTATAAACCACTCAGTTTATATTTTTTTGTTATAGTAGCCTGAACAGATTCAGACAAATAGTAAGTTTTTCATGGAGAGACTATTCCAATATCCTATTCCTCATCAGACCTCCATCCACCAACCTTAGCATACTTTTCCCGTACCTTGCCCTATGCATTTCTTCTATCTGGCTGTGTGTGTGTATCTTTGTAATGTCCTTTATAATAAATAGGTAGGCATAAATGAAGTGTTTGCCTGAGTTCTGTGAGTTGCTCTAGCATATTGATTGAACCCAAGGAAGAGGACATAGGAATCCTGATTGTGATAGCTGGTCAGTCAGAAGTATATCGGTCACAGCTTGGGACTTCCAAGTGGCATCGGAAGTAGGGAGCAGTTTTGTGGGACTGAACCCTTAATCTGTGGAATCTGATGCTATCTTTAGGAAGATAGTGTCAGAATTGAATTGAATTAGAGGATACCCTGCTGATGTCCACTGGAGAGTTGTATGGTTTGTAGGGAAAACCTCCCACACATCTGGCGTCAGAAGTGTTGAGTGGTGAGTGAGAATAGGAAAAACACTGTGAGTTTTTCCTATCTCTATTATACATACATACAGCTGTATGTATTTCTATATCTGTGTGTTTGCGTATGTATAGACGTAAATTCACATTGAAATGTCCAATTCCATCCCAATACTTCAGGATTCTTTCTAGGCTTCCTCCTTTCTATATGTGTTTATAAATAGCTTCTTTCACAATGATAATTTGAAATTTGGCTTCCACCATCCTAATTATATTTACTTATCTGCTCAGTCTTTCTGTATATCTCCTGACCACTCTAGTTACCTATTCAGGCTTTGAATTTCTCCTCCCAGACTTGCTACTCTTTTGATCTTCCCAATCTCAGTAATGGCACCTACATCCTTGCAATTGCTCAGGCTAGATGTCTTATTGTAATCCTTGTTGCTCCTCTCCAAACCCCACATCCATCCCATCAATAATTCGTTTAAATGGAACCATTTTTCCCCACCTCCACTGCTATTATTGTAATCCAAAATACTATTATCTTTGCATGTACTTTAGCAAGGGTCTTCTAATTGGCTGTCTTCTCCTACCTACCTTCAATGTCTGTTTTCTACATAATAGCCAAAGTGATCTTTTTAAGACCTAAATCAATTTGATTATGTCATTTCTTTACTCAAAACCTGCTAGTAGCTTCTCTTCTCACTCAGTTTAAAATTCACAATTCTTATCTGGGTCCTCTGTTATCTGCCACTTTTCCCTCACTGTAATTCAACCATTAATGTTCCATATCAAGCACACTCTTACCTCAGGAACTTTTGCATTTGCTGTTTCCCCAAGCAAGCTCTTCTGCCACATATCCACATTAACTCAATATCCACTCATTCCATTCAGATCTTTCTGCTCAAATGTGACTTTATCAGTGAAGCCTTCCCGACTACCCAATGTAAGATGCCATCTCTTCTTCTCTCTCTATTCCTTTACCTTGTTTGTGTTTATTGTATTTATTACAACCTCATGTAAAACCTCATTTTATAAAGAGCAGGAGTTTTTGTCTTTTATTCCCATGCAGTATCTCCAGCATCTAGAGTAATGTCTGACAAATAGTAGGCTCTTGATAAATATTTGTTGAATGACTTTTTGTAGATGTATGTTTAATAAATTCATTTGGTTTAAATTGATTTGGGTGATATGTTTAGCAGTATTGTTTATGAAGCTGTAAGTTAGATAGATGTTTTATTTGTTTTACAAGGAGAATTAGCTCAACTGGCCTGGAGAGTTTACTTTACAAATATAGATGTTTTAGAAAAGAGAATTAGAAATTAGAGATTTTTTGAAAAAGAAGCTGTTAGTAGAATAGGTGGGAAGTGTACTTATCATCAGCCATATGTTTCTGGAGATCTAAGATATGGAGCTTACCTGGTTGCCAAAGTTTCTGATGCTTGTCATCTTTTCTCAAGACCATTTCTCAAAGAATTTCTTCTTCCCTAACTATAACCTTTCTTTCTGACCCAACACTATCAGATGTCTCATGTTTTCTGGCATACTTTAATTCAATAAAGCCGTCCTCCAGGAGTAGGCTTTCATTGCTTTATTGTATTTCTTAACCTGTGAGATCCTGTTTCTTTATCTATGGAAATAGAGCTAACAACATCCTTTTCATTAGTTGTAAATAGGTGTAAGTGCCTGACACATAGTAGGTGTTCTCTAAGTATTCATTCTCTTTCTACCTTCTCTCATCTACCACTAATCAATATAACTTAATGTCTCATCTTTATCAGTAAGTTTTTGTGTATCTTAACCAAATTTTCTTACCAAAATAGTTGGTGAACACAAGTAAACAAAAAAGTATATGGAAATGTTTTTGCTCTAAAAATACTGAAAGCTAATATTAGATTAGTATTTTCCCTTATGGACCATATATATCTTTCTGGCATTAAAATAGAGAAGAGAGAGTTGCTTCATCTGAGTAACCAACCAAGACCCATATAAATTAAAGTACACAGGGAGTTTCCAAGCATTAAAACTTGTGGGTGCTCTTCCTCCCTAACTTTGTCTTCATTTGGTAAGACATGCACAAACAAATCATGAAGCTTTGGAGACTTTGTTGGTTCTTACCAAAAATAAAAGTGCTCTAAAGTGTGCCTGTTGAGAGGGCCAACAACATACGGATTCTGAGAGTTATCTTTTAAGGAAAGAAAGAATGTAGCTGTTATAGTATTCTTGTAAAATAGTATTTTCCCTAAGCTTTATGGGAGTAAGAACTTTTTCTGCTATATTGAATTCTAGCCTCATTTCCTCTGTAAGCATGATTGATTTCAGTTAGATGTTAAGAACTTACAAAGAGACCGTGAAAAGGTAGACTTCAAATCATTGGGAAAATAACAGATTTATTAAAGTAGTGATATTGAGACTCTTTAGAAAAAGAAAAATTTTGGTCCTTACAGCATACCAGGTCCAAGTAAATTATAGATTTGTTAAAGAGAAATGTAGTAGAGAAAAACATGGGTGAATATTTATCTATTCTTGGTGAAGGGATGAGATTTTTAAGTATTCTAGCAAAGGCAAGCACTATATAGAAAAATGATGATATATTTGACAATCTCAAATTTTAAAAATGTATAATAATAGTAACAACAACAATAGCTAACATTTATCGAACTAATAGTGCCAAGCCTTGTCGTAAGTGCATTATGTATAAGTCAGAGTCCCAAGGTTGAGAAACTCTGCCCTAGAGCTACAGTCTTTAACATTGGTCTGCTTTCCATGTTATCACAGGCAACATTATCACCAGATGTTTTGCCATGATATAAAAAGTACAGCTAGCTTCCCAATCTGCAGCATCTGTTTCCTCACTGCCTTGCAATTCTACCATTTAGCAGAGCCACTTTTATTAGTTTTTTTGTTGTAGAAACGTCCTGCTATAAGATACTAATTCTGTATTAATTAGGATAAAAGCTAAACAACTAAAATAGAGACCCAAAATGGAATGGCTCACATGAGATAGATGTTAATTATTTCTCATGCAGTAATTCAGGGTAGATGGGCAGGTTCTGCCTCATTAAGTTATTCAAGGACCAACCAGGTAGCAGGGTGGCTCTACCACTTTCTGTCATCATGGCCTTGTTAAACCTGAATCATTGACTTAGTAGGGTTCTAGCCAGTGAGTAGGGGAAAGAAAGCATGAAGAAGACACACCTGTTCTCTTAAGATCTAGTTCCGAAAGTGGCATATATTACTTTTGCTCACATTGTATTAGAGAGAATGTAATCACATGGCCATACCTAACAGCAGAGGAGGCTAGGGATTACATTCTCACACTATGTACACAGAAAGAAAGGGAGAACAGATTTTTGTGGACAACGACAAATAGTTTCCAACACAACCACTATTTTTGCTGCCTCTAAATATCTGATAAGCCAAATGATAACATGGAAGTTAAAGTGTTCCTATAAACCAATAAGAAAAATAAAAATTACACCAGCAGGGTGCCTCATTCCTACAATCCCAGCAGTTTGGGAGGTCAAGGTGGAAAGATTGCTTCAGTCCAGGAGTTTGATACCAGCCTGGGTAATATAGCGAGATTCTGTCTCTATAAAAAATAAAAAGTAATAAAAATAAATTAGTCAGGCATGGTGGTGTGTGCCTTTAGTCCCAGCTACCTGGGAGGCTGAGGTGAGAGGATCACTTGAGTCCAGGAGTTTGGGGCTACAGTAAGTTATGATCACACCACTGCACTCCAGCCTGGGTGACAGAACAAGGTCCTGTCTCAAAAAAAAAAAAATCCTAAAAAAGAAATAAGGAAAGGTTACAAATTCAGTTTACAAAAGAAATGCAAAAGACTAGTGACTGTATATCAATGGTCAATTGATTTTTGACCAAAGTACCCAAAGAGTTCAATGGAGGAAAGAGTAGTCTTTCAACAAATGATGCTGGCACAGTTGCATATCCATATGCAAAAAAGAATGAAATTGGACCTGTACCTCACACCATATGTAAAAATTAATTCAAAATGGATCAAAGACCTAAATCTAAGAACTCAAACTATAAAACTCATAGAAGGAAAAAAATGTAATAGGAAATGTCATAGGGAATAAATGTAGTTTTTTTAGGTAGTAGTTTCTTCGATATCACCAAAACCATAAACAACAAAAGAAAAAATAGATTGCATGTTTTAAAATGTGTGCATATCAAAGGAATCTGTGAAGATCATGAAAATACAACCTATAGAATCAGAGAGAATATTTGTAAATTATATATCTGATAAGGATTTGATGTCCAGAATATATAAAGAAGCCTTACAACTTAACAATAAAAAGAAAAATAACCTGATTTTTTTAAAAGGGCAAAGACTTTTAATAGACTGTTTTCCAAAGAAGATATGAAAAAATGCTTAACACTATTAGTCATTAGGAAAATGTAAATGAAGACCACAATGAAATACCACTTCATACCCAGTTGGATGGCTAGAATTTAAAAACAAAACAAAACCAAAAAACAGAAGATAACAAATGTTGGTAAGAACATGACAAAAATTGGTTGAGAATGTAAAATGATGCAGCTACTGTGGAAAAACAGTTCAGTGGTTTCTCAAACTGTTAAACAGAATTACCATATGACCCAGAAACTCCACTCTTAGGTATATACCCAAGAGAATTGGAAACAGGTGTTCAGTGTACACAAATGTTTATAGCAGCATTATTCATAATAGTCAAAAAGTGGAAACAACTCAAATGTTCATCAGCTGATTAATGGATAAACAAAACAAACATGGTATACCTAAACAATGGAATGTTATTCAGCCTTAAAATGGAATGTAGTATTCATTTGTGCTACAACATGGATAGACCTTGAAAACATCATGTTAAATAAAAGAAGCCAGACAAAAAAGGCTATATTGTATGATTTGTTTTATATTAAATGTCCAGAGTAGGCAAATCCATAAAGGCAGAAAGTAGATGAATGGTTTCTAGGTGCTGGGGTTGGGGGAAATGGCATTGACTACTATTTAATGGGTGTGAGGTTTCTATTTGAGGCAATGGGAATGTTCTAGAATTAGATAGTGGTGATGGTTGCATAACTTTGTGAACATGCTAAAAGCCACTGCACTGTATACTTTAAAATGATGAACTTTATATTGTGACTAATATCACAATAAAAAACAAATTAAAAAACTAGTAACTGTAAAAATCCACTATCCCACCAATAAAGAAATGGAAATTACAACAATGTTAATGTTAATTGTATCCATCAAAATGGCAAGTTAAAATTTTGTGAATACATTCATATTCTATTGTTGGGAGTATAAATTAATACAGTTGTTTTGGAGGGCTTATTGGTAATATATATCAAATGCCTTAACATAAACTATACTTTGCCTTGGCAATTATGTGCTAGGAATTTATTCTGAGATATAAATAGATATCTATGAAAGTATTTGTCTATATGCATGATGATTATAATGGGCTTGAAAATTGAAAGCAACTAAAATGTTCAAAAATAACACATTCAGTAAATTGAAGTAATTGAAATATTGGTAATTATCAATAGCTAATTTATGATATATCCATGTTATGTCATAAAAATTATGTTGTACAGTATTATAACATTATATTGCTGTGAGAAATGTTAACACTATATTAACTGATTATAATGGGGATCATAAATGATATATAAAATATATTTTTAAATTTGTTTTTAAAGTCTATTTTATAAGTACATGTTCACATATTTATATATATGGATAGTCATCAAATACTTAGAAAGGATTCTCTAGATAGTGAGATTACCTGTGATTTTGTTTTCTTCGGATTTTTTTACACTGAACATGTATTACATCTATAATTAGAAAATTATGTGTTTAATATAGTTTCTTTTTACTCTAGGGATTTTGGCACACTGACTTTGATTTGTAATTAGGAAAATCTGTGGACTAACTTTTGGGAGATTTCAAAGTAAGGGCTGTTCCAACAGAATGTGCTGGAGGGTGGCAGTTCTTTTATGTCCATTAGGACCAGCAGTAGAGTTGTGTAGTTACTAATCTTTCATTATGATCCTCTTTCTTGCTAGACTTGGTGACTATGTCTGATTAGTTCATTTGCATAGAACAAAATCTTGTGATCAATTTCAATGTGAGTCAAGTAAATACTGACTTTAGCTTTAGTTCTAGTCAGACAATTTACAGATATCACAGGTCAGAGGGGGCACTAAATAGGAATATAAGTGGATTTTTGTAGATCAAGCAATGCTATGGGAAAACCTCTTAAATTCTGCTCCTCTGCTAGACTTGGGCCTAGGTGTGAGTGTGGAAGAGAAGAGCTCAAGCCTCTCTTGTGACACATTGTATTTCTTACCTAAGGGAAGTGTAAATAAATTTAAACATAAAACCTAGGTCTTCCACTAAATTTAAAGCTGTTAATTGAGGAATAAGATATATTGGAAAATGCTCAGGCCTCATTGATACCCTGCATCACCTGGGGATACCAGCAAGAAGATGTGGCCCCTTGACATGGGACTTCTAAGCATCCATATCTGTAAGAAATATGTTTCTATTCTTTATAAATTAAAAAAAGAAAAGAAAAGAAAATGGTCAGACTTTAGAATCATACAAATCTAAGTGTAAGTTCTATAATAATACTGCCGTAAGTGGGAGGGAGGATGAGGGGAGAGGTAAAAACCCACCTAACAGGTACAGTGAACACTATTTGGGTGATGGGCACATTTATAGCCCTGACTCAAGCCATGAAACAAAAGCATTTTTAAGCCCTTGATATTTTGAAATTTAAAAAAAAAGTTCTAATACTGCCTCTTACCTGTTGTGTAATGTTGACCAAGTAACTTAATGTGGGTAAAAGTTTAAAAAATTCTTTTCCCTTCTGCATGATAAGTTGACCTTGTGTTAACTTTTTAACTGTGTTGTCCCAAAACATTATTGTTCCCCTAATGAGTTTTTTAAGACTTTTTTTCCCTAATTGCCATCACCCATATGAAATGTTAATACCACATATATACTATATATCTGTTGATATACTGGAGCCCTTTGGAGGGCCACAAATTATTGTTAATATCTAAGAAACTTTCTCCCACCAATCAGTTTTTGATCCATTGGTGGTTCTGTTTCCCCTGTTAGTAATTAATGCATGCTCTAGAGTCCTGATAAATGTGCTGTGTCAAACATATTTAGTAAACTCCATCTAATTAAAGACCTGTAAATATTTTATAAGAGACTGTCATATCCTTGAGTTTACCCCAGGACAGTCACTCTAGTGACTGCAGGTCCCAGGGACCTGCAGTCTATACCTATAGCATTGCTATAAGAAATGTTGGGCCCTGTGGGGCATGTAGCTGTTACACCAGAGTGACTCCCAAACCCACTGATGTGAGTCTCCTTTTCTTGGACCTGAATCTTACCTGGGGCATGAGGAAGGGGGCTGGGATGCAAGGAGACTAGCTCTTGGGTAGCTGTGTGCATACCCAAGATGCACAGATGACTGTGAAGACTATTCCCACAGAGAGGAATACCCGGTGCTGCCTTGTTGCCAGGCTATCATTTTTGTCCTATATCTCTTTGAGTAGACTGGTGCCAACTATGTCCTATAGTAGTCTTGTGAGTATAAATGTGTAGTTGAGCCTGAGAAATTCCCCTGGGCATTATATTTAATATCTCAGGACTCAAGTTTCTTGCTCTGTAAGAGCAAGTGTTGTGAAAGCAAGAGATACTGCACAAAGCTCCTGGCATGTAATAGATATTCCGTAAATGGTAGCTATTACTCTGTTTATATCATCATATATTTTAATGTAATGTATGCTAGATATTTCTACAATACCTATTTTCACTGACTCGTGTTAGAGGACATTGTCAGGTGTTAACATTTAGAGCATTGTAATTATCGATCATGTAATTCTTTAGTTTTAACGCCATGTCATGCAATAAAAGTTAAAGTTGGCAGCATCACAATGAATAGTGATTAAAGTCTGAATATTTATTAATCAGTCTATCTTTCTTAAATATTATATTATTATATTTTAGAAACTTTAGGTGTCTCTATGTTCTTTTCCTCCCTTTTAAATTTCAAAGTAAGTTTATCTTAATGTGTACTTATAACAGCAGTTTAGAATATTTTTACGTGCCTTAGAATAAATATCTCAATTATATATATGCTAACTAAAATTTCTCGCAGCTAATGTACTAAGAAAATATCAAAATGTAACATTTAGGTATCTTGTCTTATTCATTCATTCAGCCAGCATATCTTGAATAAACACTAAGTGTTAGGCACCATCCTGAGTGCCTGAGATCAGTGAGCAAAACAGACAACATCCTTTCCCTTATGGAGTTTATAGCCAGTAGAAAAAGACACAATAAACAGCAAACAATAATTAATTGTGTTAACAATGATTTTTTTAATTCAGTTTTTAAATTATATGGGTTGTTTTTTATTTATTTGTATCTACTTTCCCCTATAATGAAAATATTAATATATATCTGTTCATTTGTTTTAGCTTGTAGTATATACAGAGAAACCTCAAAATTACAATACCATTATTACTATTGACAGAAGAACAACTAAATAAAGTTTAAGACTTCCTTGACTTTTTTTTTTAATTTTTTTTTTTAATTTCAGCATATTATGGGGGTACAAATAT
>VBSM01001265.1:37057026-37086248 GCA_008086735.1 Cheirogaleus medius | reverse complement strand
GATGATTAGAGATGTTGAGCATTTTTTCATATGTTTGTTGGCCATTATTCTTTTTTTTTTGTCTCTAGACTATATCCCACTAAGGATATATAGTTACATTGTATACAGTTTAGGGTTTTGTTTTTCATCCTTTTAAAATATAATTTTATATTTTGAATATGTAAACCATATAAAATATGTATATGTTTGAAAGTCAAGTCTGCAGACTCAGGGACTTCTCACTTCCATCTCTATCCCATTTACCTCCTTCTTACCCAGCCCCTCATCTTGATCTGTCATTCTCTTCAATTTCCTCTCCTTTCATTGAAACTATTAATAACTAACTAAGGTAATGTGAATTTCACCTCTACTGCTTTCCCATAATCCAAGGTAGAAACTTTAATGATCAGTGAAATTAGGGAAAACCAAGAAGCAGAAGGGAGTGTTTTGGTTTTTTTTAAGCCTCTAAATTAGCTGTAAACTAGATTCATTTCCTAGAGAACTGTAAGTCTCCACCCAGGATTTGAGCCTTGCAGATCATCTGTGCTCTCCCATCCCATAATCCCCATACTGTTCTATGCTGCCTTTGTCCTGATTGGGTCTCTTGCTAATCTTTTTCCTCTCAAAGCTTTTCATCGTTATCTTGGACTTCTATCTAGTAGTAAATAAATCCCTTATTTCTTCAAATTAGAAAAAAAAAGAAAATATTTCTAACATATAGAAAAAATACAAAGAATAATATAAATGTTTATACATCACTTAAAATTAATAAATAGTAACTTCATTCAATTCATATAAATTTTTTAAAGAAATCTAACAGCTTAAATCTCATTGTATCACCCCCCCACCTGTTTTTTTCCTTCTTTTCTCCTTCCCTCCCACTTCCAGAGATAGCCACTCTTCTGAAGATAGTACCATTAGTTTCTGACCACATTTTTAAAAATTAATTTCTTTTTCTTCTTCTCTTCTCTTCTCTTCTCTTCTCTTCTCTTCTCTTCTCTTCTCTTCTCTTCTCTTCTCTTCTCTTCTCTTCTTTTAGATAGGGTCTCGCTCTGTTGTCCAGACTAGATAGAGTTCAGTGGCATGATGAGCCACTCAGCAATTTCAGTTCTATACCTAGAACTGAAAACGTGCAATGTACATGTACATGTTTGTATGTATGGATGTATATGAAAACATGTACTAAAATGTTCATAGCATCATTTTTTAATAGTAAAATATTAGAAACAACTGAAATGCCTTTCAATGGCAGATATATAAATCAATTGCAGTTTATAAAATGGGATACAATACAAAAGCTAAAATGAATTGAGTTACATATATTTTTGGATAAATTCCAAAAACACAATGTATTCATTAAAAATATCAAGTTGCAGAACAGGACAATGCCACTTTACATAATTTCTTAAAGGCATAAAACGTTATTATATATTGTTTATGAATATATGGTATATTTATGTGGAATTTAAAAAGTACTAAAAATATGGTCAGATTCACTTGATCCCAGGAGTTTGAGGTTGCAGTGGGCTATGATCATGCATTCAGATTGGAAAGGAAGAGGTAAAATTGTCCGCATTTTCAGATGACATGATCTTATATAGAGAAAGTCTTAATCCACAAAAATACTATGAACTAATATATGATTTCAACAAAGTTGCAGGATATGAGATCAACACACAGAAATTAGTTGTATTTCTGTATGCTAGCAATGAACAATCTGAAAAAGAAATTAAGAAAATAAATCCATTTACAATAGCGTAAAAAATTAGGCATTAAAATTCTTAGGAATAAATTTAACCAAGGAGGTGTAAGGCTTGTACATTGAAAACTACATAGCATTGTTGAAAGAAAATAAAGATCTGTAATAAGTTAATGAAAAGACTTTCGATATTCATGGATTGGAAGACTTAATATTGTTAAGATGGCAGTATAGGCAGTACCTCAATTACAGATGACCCGACTTGTGGTACTTACAAACAGGCTCCCAAGGCTCCCCATAAATATAATTTATAATTAAATAATTAAATTAAGAGTTCAGGAACTAGTTTCTTTTCCTGGAATGTAAACAAACTTGCATAGCATAAGTGGTTCGTTGACGTAGTGTCTTTACGCTAGCAGCTAGTCTCGTTGTTTATATGGTCACTTATGCACAGCATCACTTTTGTCTTAACTTTTTTTTTTTTTTTTGAGACAGGGTCTCGCTCTGTCACCGGGGCTAGAGTGCAGTGGCATCATCATAGCTCACTGCAACCTCAAATTCCTGGGCTCGTCTCCTGAGTAGCTGGGACTACAAGCATGCACCACCATGCCCAGCTAATTTTTTCTATTTTTAGTAGAGATGGGGCTCTCGCTCTTGCTCAGGCTGGTCTCGAACTGACTTCAAGGCAATCCTTCCACCTTGGCCTCCCAGAGTGCTAGGCACAATAGTTTCTGTAACTTATTACTACAGTACAGGGGTATTAATACCACATATGAGCCATTATAGTATTGTATTATTAGTAGTATTACCATATATGCACTGTTCATCAGGCATCTGAGTTACATACAAGTCCAACCTAAAGGCATTCTCAGGAACATATATCTCTTCCATAACCTGGGGACAGCCTTTACTCCCTAAATTGATGTACAGGTTCCATGCAGTCTCTATAGGATTTCCAACTGCATTTTATACAGAAATGGGGAAGCTGATTCTAAAATTCTTGTGGTACTCTAAGAGTACCTTGAATAGCCCAAACAGTCTTGAAAAGAAGAACAAAGTTTCAAGGCTCACCCTTCCTGATTTGAAAACTTACTACAAGGAAGCCAGGCGTTGTGGCTCATGCCTGTAATCCTGACACTTTGGGAGGCCAAGAGTTCAAGGCCAGCCTGGCAACATAGCCAGATCCTGTCTCTACAAAACATTTTTGAAAATATCTGGGGTGGTGATATGTGCCTATAGTCCCAGCTACTTGGAAAGCTGAGGCAGGAGGGCTCAGCCCAAGAGGGCTCTTGCTTGAGCCCAAGAGTTCAAGGCTGCAATGAGCTATAATCTCACCACCACACTTAAGTCTGGGCGAGAGTAAGACCCAGTTTTAAAAAATAAAAAACTTACTACAAGGATACAGTAATCCAAAACAGTATGATACTTACATAAGGATAGACATATAGATTAATGAAATAGAATTGAGAGTTCAGAAATAAACTTATACATATATGGTCAATTACTTTTCCACAAGAGACATAATAGTCTTCAACAAATGGTGCTGAGACAACTGGATATATACATGCAGTAGGAAGAAGCTGGACCCTTATCTTACACCATGTATAAAAATTAACTCAAAATGGATCAAAGACCTAGATTTAAGAGCATAAGCTATAAAACTCTTAGAAGAAAACATAGAAACAAATCATGACTTTGGATTTGGCCATGGATTCTTAGATGGGACATCAAAAAGCACAAGCAACTAAGAGAAAAATAGATAAATTGGACTTCATCAAAATTAAAATTTCTATACATCAAAGGACACTATCAATAAAATAAAAGGATAAACCTTAGAATTGAAGAAAATACTTGTAAATCATATGTCTGATAAGGGTCTAAAATTCAGAATATATAATAAACTCTTACAACTAAACACAAAAAGACAATAGCCCAATTAGAAAATGAGCAGAGGACTTGAATAGACATTTTTCCAAAGAAAAATGGTCAAAAGCACATGAAAAGATGCTTGATGTCATTAGTCATTCAGGAAATGCTAATTAAAACCACAATGAGATATGACTTCACACCCACTAGGATAGCAATAATAAAAATAAAATAAAATGAATGGCATAGCATATAGCATTCTAAGCATGTTTGTGAATACCCTTTGTTTTTCTTTAATTTATAAAATATATGTATTTTCTGTTTGATTACCAAAGTACCAAAGGAAAATTTACTAAGTATAGAAAAACCAAAACATAAAATGCCTCAATATGTAGCAGTAAAACTCTCTTACTGTCATCTTGGCATATCCTCTCTAATCTTTTTTATGCATGTATTACTTACACATGTTTTAAAATTGGTATCTTGTTTATATAAGTACTTTTCTTTTTTCACATAAAATACATTTTGAGCTATTCCTACCTTTAAATGTTACTTGAAAATGTGCTTTTAATGACTATATAGTATTTAATCCTATTAATATGCCATAAACTTTCTCATCCTTTTTTTCTGCTTTTATAAATCTGTAGTGAAGATTCTTTTATATAAATCTTTATGCACCTCTTTGATAACTTCCTTAAGATACCTTTTTAAAAATGTATTCCTGGTTAAAAACAAAGATTGTTAATACTTTCCATTTGGCTGGCTGATTGATTGCCTTCTAGAAAATTTTTTATCAATTTATACTTCTAAAAGCATTGTATGGAAGTGCCTGTCCTTGCACCCTTGTCAAAACTGTGTTTGAATTGAACAAATGTACATATATTTGATCAAGAATTTGGATGAAGGTGGAACATTCTTTTTGTTTTCCTTTTCCTTTTTCTTTTCTTCTCTTTTTACTCATGAAGTAGAACAGCAAGGAATATTCTTAATTTTTAATTTTTTGCTTACTAATAAGTTGAACATTTTCATTTTGTGTTACTTAAACAACTCTTCTGACCATTAATGAGTTGAAGAAAAGGATGGATTACTAAAAGAATAAGACAGTTAATGATAAAGGTAGTAATGATACATAGAATGACAGTCTATATTTTATACTAAGCAACCTGACATCCAACGTAATTTATAATTTATATGTTTATAAACAAATTCTATAGGCTGGGTACGGTGGCTCACACCTGTAATCCTAGCACTCCGGGAGGTCAAGGCGGGAAGATCGCTTGAGGTCAGGAGTTTGAGACCACCCTGAGCAAGAGCCAGACCCTGTATCTACTAATAATAGAAAAATTAGCCAGGTGTGGTGGCACACACCTGTAGTCCCAGCTACTCGGGAGGCTGAGGCAGGAGGATCGCGTAAGCCCAGGAGTTTGAGGTTGCTGTGAGCTAGGCTGACGCCACGGCACTCTAGCCCAGGCGACAGAGCAAGACTGTCTCAAAACAATAAAAAATTTTATAAACATAAATTCTATAGTTATTCTATAACTTATATGTTTATAAGTATATAAATTATATAATTTATAATTTTAGTATAGTACTTATATCCTCTTAGATACTATTTTAGACATGGGGGATATGGTGAGTTTTAGCAAATGTTTTTATTTCAGGCTATTCATGCATTCATAAACAAATATTTACTGAATACCTTCTGTGTTTTATTCACTGGGGACACAATAGTGAACAAGACCCATGAGTGAGAATAAAAATATTAAAATAGGTTTATTTACTGACTATTTGTTACTTGCCACACATCATGTTAACCTCATTACATATATTATTTCCTTTAATATTAACATATTTAGCAACTGCATTTTAGATATTAGCATGTTTCTGATCAAACCTGTTCACATCAACTGAAATAGTAACATACTTTACAAAAGGCCTTTCAGTATTTAAAGTGTGATGTGTGTGTCATAAGCACAGTATAAACACCCACACACAGCCATTTAAATATTGTTGTGAGACTTTCAGTCTTTAGAATCTTGGTAGTGATGGGTTTAAAAGGTTAAGGATGATGGCAAAGCTAATTTCCTACTTAGGGTTAAAATTTATTTGTCCTACTTCTGTGAAATTAGAGCCAAGAGTCATCTGTGGTAGGCCATAAATGCCATTTCAATTTGAATTTGCTTGCACTTTCTACACAGGCTAGAGCACTGCCGTATAACACACTAGGGGACTCTTGCCAGAGGGGACTATATAAGCAGTCCGCAGATGTTCTCAAAGAAGCTCCCTGGGACTTTACTACTTGGTAATAGAAAGAGTCACCAGCCATCTGCATAGATTTCCTTTAAGAGATCAAAATCTGGCAGAGAAACTGAGATGTTTTCACCAAACAGGCAGCTTTTAACATCTGTATAAACCTCTATAACACTTTCGAGAAATTTAAGTTATAATTGTAGATACTATAACTTTGGAATAAAGAAACTGAAACCTAATTTTTGTTTTATAATTTTAAATCCATTCCTTAGAAAGGTTTTTAAGGCATAATATATTGCAGCCACACTTTTACTAAGTGTGGAAAAAAATGCTTAGTTGTAATTTTTTAGGGAGGAATTGCTGTCATTGTTCTGAGAATTGGATTCTGTCTTTCTTGACCTTCCGTCCTTCCTGAATGTCCTCAGCTAATGTTTTTTCTGTGATTCAGATACTGCTGAGCACAGCATAAGTTTTTGCTGGAATTGACTTCAGTATGGACATGTGAGTGTTTATAATAAGGAAAGCCAAATTCTTTTTTCATAGGCTCTGTACTTGAACGATTTGATATTCTGAATAACTATATACTCCCCAAAAGGAACAATTTGACTATTGTATTAAAATTTGAAAATATCCTGCATTACGTATTTAGTAGCTCAGAGACCACTTTTATTAAGTGTAAAAGACCAAAACTTCTGTGGCTCTATACTAACTATATTTTTTAAGAAAATATTAATAATCTTAAATCTGCTTTAGAGTACAACTCAAAGACCATTTTAAAACTTAATTCATTTACTGAGAAGACACAAATAATCAAAATGATAAATTAGTCTTGGGTTAGCTTTGATAACTATTTATTTTAGTAGTTTTAAAAATTGAATCATTCTGTTAATAAAAATTGTTACTAATGTAATTCTGAAGGACTTTTAAGACAGGTCCCTTCCCCACTGTTTTAGTAGAATCTGGGTTAAAAAAATGAACAAAATTGACCCTCTCTTGACAAACCTGTAGAGACTCTCACTACCTGCTGGAAGATGCCTAAGCTTCTTCATCTCATAAGATGTTGTGATCTGCTCACCTCTCCTCTAGTAAGGAAGAGGACACCCTGCAAGTCCCTGACTTATTTTCTTGGCTGTAGACACACCTAGACCCCAGTATAGAAGGAAATAGAGGGGAAAGGGTGCTAGGTTTGATTCTTCCCAAGGCTGCTACTGCTTTGGACACCTGTAACCAACTATCCTAGGCCCTTCTTGTCTAGGTCTTTGAGACTTTCTTTCTCAGTTCTTTGGACCTTTCCAGGTTTCTTGAACTTCTGATAATGGCCTTATCTAACAGTCTTAGTGGGGCTAACATCTAAATTCCTGTATGAATCTTAGAATTCAAAATCCTCCACAATCTGAATTTACCTTACTTCCAAGCCTTACCTTCAGCATTCTTCATTATTTTACCTAGGGAACTAAATTCTGCCATTGAGGGTACTGTGGGTGTATTTCCCTATCTGGAATGCCTTCTTCCTATCTAAATTCATATCATGCTTAGAGACATAGTCCCTGAAAACTCCACCTACAATAATCTGTTGCCCTTGCTACTTAGACATAGCACTTGTCCTTACTTTGTTCCATATTTTAATTACATTAAATTAACACATTATTCTGTTTCACATATTTTGTCTTATGTTCTATATTTCCCATGGTGTCTTATCGTAATACTGAATGTACTCAGACATCATTTCCTTCAGAAAATATTTTTTAAACCTCTATATTTGTCAAAGTGCCTCTCTTCTAGTACTCCATATAATTGAAATTATCCTATTACATGCTTGTTTCCATTGCTTGGCCAAGTTCTCATGGTTATATATTCAAAAACACATACAAACACAGACTCAACCCTTGGCATAGTTCTTGGCACAGAGTAGGTTCTCAAGAAATACTTTACTGAAGCGAACTGTTGAATATAATTATTTTATTATTGTGCTTATCACAGGTTTTTTTTTTTTGTCATAGTATCCCAAATTGCATAGATAAAGCAGGCGCGGAGAAATTTAGCTGTTGTGTGAACATACCATATGTCTAAGATTGTTCCTCTTGGAGGCTGTCTTGGGGCTGTAAAGGATAAGACCATGTTTAGTGCAACCACCAATTGTTATTTTGGAAGACAGCAATTGAAACATCTAAGGGGATCGGACTATTTTCTTTCCATTAATGGTCCCATATGTCTAAGAAATGTATATTGACTCTTCCCTAAAATTTCAATGTAAAGAACATTCAGATTGCCAAGAACAGGGATGTTGCTTCCTAAATTAAAACTGAAGTTATATATATTCTTCATGCTAAATACTTTCTGGCCTTCCAGCTCTGTTTGCCGCCAGCTGTGCAACTGTGTCCTTATCCTCACTACCTGTTAGTCATCAGGACCATAGCTAAGAAAGAGATCCTCTTTGTTATTGGGCTGGTATGGTTGGTAAGCAGAAATCTGCTATTTAAATGTTTAGTTTTTAACAAAAAAATTATGAGACATGTAGAGAAACAGAAATGTATAGCCCATACACAGGGGTAAAAAGGAGTCAATAAAGACTACTTTTCAGGGATCATTTCTACAGTTCGTTACTAGAGAAGTTTCTCTGAACATGTAGAACACCAAAAAAAATTTTTTTAATTAAAAAAAACAGAGTCAATAGAAACATCCCCAAGGAAGTCCCTACATTGGACATACTAGACAAAAATTTAAAATTGCCTATTTTTAATATATTCAAAGAGCTAAGGGAAACCATGTCTGAGGAACTAAAGGAAAGTATGAGAAGGATATCTCACTAAATATAGAATATCAACAAAGGGATAGAAAATATAAAAAGGGACTAATGCTAGAGTTAAAAATGTAATAACTGAAATGAAAATATACTAGAAAGGTTCGGAAGCAAAACTGAGCAGGCAAAAGAATGAATCTGTGATCGTAAAGGACAGTTGAGATTATCTAGTCTGAGAAAGAGTAAATAATATAAAGTCTGATTTAAAAGACAATGCATAAAGCAGTAATTATAAAACATTGATGGGCTTATAGTATATAAAGATATATTTGTATGATTAATAATAGCACAGAAAAGGGAGAGAATGGAGCTATGTAGGGGCAAAATTGTTGTATACTATTGAAATTAAGATTACATTAATCCAAACCAAATTGCTTAAAATTAAGATGTTAATTGTAATACCTGGGCAGCCATTACAAAGGTAACTTCAAAATTTGTAATAAAAGAAATAAGGGAATTAAAATGGTACATCAAAAATATCTATTAAACAGACCTCATGAGGAGATAGTATTACTTTATATTATTATTTTATAGATGAGAAAACAGAGAGGTTATACTACTCAAGTACATAATAGAGTCCGACACAAAAAACAAATCTGGCCAGGAGCAGTGACTCAGGCCTATAATCCCAGTACTTAGGGAGACCAAGACAGGAGATTGCTTGAGGCTAGAAGTTTTAGGCAACATAGCAGGACTCCGTTTCTAAAAATAAAAATAAAAAAATTAGCTGGGTGTGGTGGCACACACCTGTAGTACTATTTACTCAGGAGGCAGAGGCTGGAGGATTGCTTGAGCCCAGGAGTTCAAGGTTACAATGAGCTATGATTTCACCACTGCACTCCAGCCTGAGTGACAAAGGAGGGAACCTACCTCAAAAGAAAAACAAACAACAAAAAAACCAAGTCCATCACCAAAATTCCGTAGTGTAGTCCTATAACAGATATAGATGAAATTCTCTGATAGAACACAGAAATGGTTAAGCTTTATTATTTTAATAATCATCTCTTACAAGTACCATACTCTTTTGACTCCATCAGATCAGGAATTTAAAGCTCAAGAATAGTCAGTGTCTTCCCAGAGTAATGTTAGTAAGTGGTAGAATGGAGATTTGAATGCAAATGTATATGATTTAAGGCTTTATATTGGCCCGTACTGTTTTGGGGTTGCAACCTAAATATTATGTGGTTTTAGCACACTCACAACCAGATGACTGTAAGTAGTACAGCAAACCTCTTTCAGCCATCTGACTTCTCTTGCATGTTAGTGGATGACTCAGGAGGATAACATGGACTCTGATGAAAAGCAGTATTGAGGGGTTTTTTCCCTGGTTTTATAATTCACAGACAGAAACTTTGTTTGTTTACTCTTTCATAGAACCTGAAGTAACTCAGTGATTTTAAATTAAACAACGAAGTATAAAATTAGGTGATATGTTTCTAATTCTACTTTATATCAATGACAAATTCAACCACATATTAAGATATTTACAGTGTTGCATATGCAGCTCAGTATTTACTTCCATTCTTTAATTTGTAAAAAGCTACTTTCTCTTTGCAACTTGGTTAGGTACAGCTTGGAATCTTCTGAGAAAAATGACAGGCAATCAGTATTTTCTTCTAACATCAGCAAAGGAAGACTGTAGAATTTGATGATTTGGTTTTAAGACAATTCACATTTATCATCATCTTGACTTTTTAACCAAAGACTATTTTAGAAAAGCCCATTGCTCTGAGAAAAGAAGAGTTTGTTTTTCTATGCCACATTAAGGAAACACAGGGGAGTTCAGCATAACTCTACGACTAAAGAATCTATGCCCTTCCTTGATCCCAATAAGGAGGCCACTGTTTAAAGTTCTTACTTTAGGGGAAATTGCATCAAATGCTTAGAAAAATGACACATTTTTTCTCCAAATTCCTAATTCATTGTAATTTTCCTCTTCAAACAAGTTCCAGGGGATTTATACTTTCCGGTATAATAAACATTTAGTGGAACACCCTAGAATCCTAAGTTTCTGAATTTGTCTTTAGAATAACCCAAATTTTTTTACTATTTTGAATATTTGCCATTATAAGTTTGAGTTCCAAACTCTACTGATTTTAAAAGTCAGGTAGATCAAATGAGTAAAGAGGGCAGGGGTAATATGTCATGGAGTGTGTGGTCTAATAGCTACTTAGAAAGAACATGGCTGCTTAAAGGCATTCAAATTCCATTTTTCAAAAGTACCACTGGATCATTAAAACATACTGCTTGCTGATCAAAGGCCCCATGTTTTCTGAGTTTACAAATTACAGAACTTTTCCCCTAGAAATTTGTATCAAATAATCAAAAAAAAGTTTGACTATTTTTTAAATGTATATTTGGATGAGTTACCTACCAAGTTTTTTCGTATTGGAAACTGTCAAAGAACTGTCAGATTAACTCATATTTGTATAAACTTTGAAAGAATGCTTCTCCTGCCATTTCAGAGCATACATGTGAATGCTAAGGTATCATTAAGAAATTTATTGCTCTTCATACAGGTCTTTTTGAATTGAAATTTGTATACATATGCTCATTTGATATTGAAGAAACAAGTGTATTTTGAGAACATTTTTGTGCCTTGATCACATAAATGTGTAAATGCTAAGCAAGACTCAGATGCATCTTTACCATGTATACCCTTGTCAAACTGTTATAGTTATGATACTTTTATCATTTATTGTGAGCTTTAACTACTTCTTATTTTAAATTTATAAGAAATATTTGCAGCTTTTGGGTTGTATTTGTGATTCAGCTTTGAAATAGAAATTATCTACTTTAAGCTCTTAGATTTGTTTAATTGAAAAGAACCAGGATTAGTAAGGCAAACTATTAAATTATTAATACTTGCAATTAATTGTCCATGTACATATCAAGGTTTTTTTCTTATAATGCAACCAAAAGACACAATTTTAATATGGCTGATAGAAGCTATAATTGTCATTGATTACCTTTTAGTAAAGAGTCTTTTGATTGCAGGTATTAATAACAATGACCCAACTCAAAGTACCTTAAGCAAAACAGGGAAATTGTTGGTTCAGGTAACCAAATCACAGGAAGAATGAGGTGGGACTTGCTCAGGAACCACCCAGTCCAAGGGCACCATGTGTCCCTCTCCTCCGTCCCTCATTCCCATCTTCACTCTGTTAGAATTTCTCATCACTGCTTTTCCTTGTGAGTTGGTTTACTTCTCTCCTACTGCAGATAGGCTTTATCTGCTTGGTGGGAAGAATAGCCATTTGGTGGGAAAATAGGCCATTTTGGATTCATCTTTCAGCTTCTATCCCAAGGATGGCCTAATTTAATTTAGGTCAAGTGCCCATCTCTGTCCAGTTACTAGGAACAGAGGGCAGAGCTATCAGGTTTTATCTTACTTAGCTTGGTCTACAAGTTCACCCCTGTGGTCAGGAGAGCAGGATCTGTTGCTAGAAGGAAGAAGAAGGCATGCAAAGGTCATATATGTTTTATGTCTTGGGATTCCACATAAAAAGATGCCACTACTAAAAAGGTTTGAAAACTACTACATTAAACAAAATTTTATGAACTCAGTTACTTCTCTAGCTTGTACAAAATTTTACAAGTGTTATGTGACATCATTGGGCTTACTTTTCAATCATGGGGCTCAAATGTGGGTTTATTCATTGTTTTTAACATGTGAATTCTGATCAGTGTATTATTTGTTGAACAGATATTCACTGAGCACTACAAGTATGTCATACCTGGTACTGCAGGGGTGATGTAATGGTAAACAGACAGAAATGATCCCTCCCTTCGTGGAAATTAAAAACCAAAAGGAGCGACATACAAATAAGCATCAGCAGCACATAGTTATATGCTATGATCAGGAGTTATGGAGCAAAAAGCCAAGAGAGAGAACCAGAGTAGTAATGATGAAGTGAAGATATTAAGGATGAATAAGAGTGAGCCAGACCAAGGGAGAGAAGGCAGAGGGTATCCAAGGCAAAAGGAAAGCCTATGTGAAAGCTCAGAGACAAAAGAGGATTATTGGAGGAACAAAAAAATACGCACTGTAGGGAAAGTGTAATGGGGAACAGTAAGTAATAAGTGAAGAAGCTTAAGAGGTAAGCCAAGTTCAGATAACGTGGTCCATGATGAAGATTTTTTAAAACCTTTTCCTAAAAGTGATGGGTAGCCAATGAACAGTGTTGAGCAGTCAAGTAAATCGTACAATTTAGAAACATTCTCCTAGCTGCATAATGGAATGGGTTGGTGAGAGGGACAAGTAGATGCGGGGCAACAGAAGATTGCTGCAATAAACCAGATGCGACAACATGACCAGAGTAATAGCTGTGGAGATTAGGAGGAGGGTTTGGATTTGATAAATATTTAAGAAGTATAGTCAATAAGATTTAGTAATTAACTGGATGTGGGAAGATGAGGCAGAGGAAAAAAATAAACCTTGACTTCCAGGTTTCTGCCACAGGCAAGTGAGTGGATAGTGGCATCACATGCTGAGCTAGGAATACAAAAAGAAAAGCAGATGGAGAAGGAAATGGTTTACTATAAGAGATAGTTTGATTTATAAGTTTGAAAGTCAGGAGGAAAATAGTGTCTGGTCAAAATGTAAGTCAGTCTGATAAAAATGTAAAACAACAACAGCAAAACAATTAGCATTGACCCAGAATGCTATTGCAAGATTTTGTGAGGGTGTATATGTAGGCGTCTGACCTTGTCTATATAATTCCATTTGACAAATGTTTATTGGATGCCTTATTATGCAAGATGTAAGGGGAGGTTAAAAAATTAAAAATTTAAAAGAATTGTCAGTTTGAGTAATTACATTTTCAAAATCAAATAAAATATAGAGAAGAATCTCTAAATTTAAACCATTTTATTTGGGAAGAGGAATTGCAATTCAGGGCAACACACAGACTGATTAGTTTTTGATATGTCTAAAGAACAAAGAGAAGATTTTAGGTTTGATAAAAAGGAGAAGTATTACATATTCTTTTGAAAGAAAGTTTACTGGCTCTAGTAAAGTTTTGGGGACCTGGCAAGCTCTGATTGTTGAGTGACAGCAGTGAGTAAACCTAGTCTTAGAGTCACAACAGGTTGTGCTAGTACCTATTAGATAATACTGGTATCAGATTACATGCAACAGGCAGTTACAGCAGCTGGGCTTATAGAAAATTTAATTCTTGGAGCAGATGCTATGTGCTTTCTTCCCCTGGCTCCTCGACTCTGATTTAGTTGAGTATGACAAAAGTGATCCAATTTTATAATCAACTTTCACAACATATTTTTTCACCAGAATAAAGGTGACCCAATTAAAATAAATGCCTTGTTCTCTACTCTCAAAATGTTTCTTTGATGCTTTCCCTCTTATACAACTGGAGCCTGCTTTTGTAGCTTCCACCCTTCTCAGTTCGGTTCATTTCAATTATTAGAGGCCTTCTCTGCTAAGGATGGGATAAAGGGAGGCAGGAAGGAAGTGCTCCCTGTCCTCAAGGAACTAATGGTCTGTTGGGGAAATCAGACATATATATAAATGGTTTGAATACAGTGTCATAAGTACTATGATGAAGTAGTTTGTAGGAAGTATTTTCAAGCTCTTTGATTCTATTTTGATTCATTTCTAATCATTGGCTTTTTAATCAAAATGCATATAAATATTTATGCAATCTGCCTTCTAATCACAAACCATGGTAAAACAGTACTACCCAGAATTGCTTTGAACTTCATCTCTAGGTGCCATCATTGGTAACTTAAGCTAGAGGGCTAGAGCCAATCATAGGGTTATCATCTACTTCCTGTGCTTTGAATTCCAACCATTTTTTAATTTTCATACCTCCTGCATTAGCTCTATGCACAGTAACAATAATCCACCCAGGCTGGAAGGCCTCCAGCTATCTTGTTCTTACCTACCAGAAAAATTAGTTCATATGCAGGTTAATGAGTACCGCAGTCTTACAAAGGTGATCATTAAAATTCAGGGAATTCTAGGTGTTGAATAGGGTGAAAAAAAATTTAAGCTTAATCTCTGTTGAAAAAGGCTTTCAATCATTTGGGCTGCCTCCCATGTAATTTCCTTAAGCTTTACTTGGGTCGTTGAAGCCAAGAGAAGCCTTTACTGTGTTCAGTACATGATTAGTGGTACATTTTCTCTGGGCCAGAATATGTTGCGTGTAGCTTGCCTGTGAGCTAACTAATTTGGTGCATATTTATTGCTGTACTTAACTCTAGAGTAAAGCATTCATTTATTTATTCTGTAAATATTTTTGAGCATCTGCTATCTGTTAGACAATGTGTCTTGAATAAGGCTCAATCCACTGTTTTGCAATAATACTCATACAACATATAGAAGAAGACTGAGGGATACTAAAGAGGAATTAATTGAGTCAGTTTTATGAAGCACTTGGAACATGGTAAGCCATTAGTAAATGTTAGTTGCCTGTGTTAGCCATCATTACTAGTATTTAAGTGGGAGAAAAGTAGGGAAGGACATTCTAGGCCAAGGGAATAACTTAATTGGAAACATGAAAATGAATGTCATTTTCCAAAATGACTCAGTGTGGTTGGAATGGAAAGGACAAAGTAGAGAACAGTGAAGAGAGATGGTGCTAATGAGAGCTAGGCTGGGACTAGATTGTGAAGGACTTTAAATACTAGCTAAAGAATTTTGACTTTTCAAAATATACAGTGAGAGGCATAGGAAAAAAATTTGTGAAATCACTTTTTTTTCCTAATATGATATTCAGGTTTTCTTTTTGCTTTTTTATGGAAAATTTTTAACATACACTGAAGCAAAATAAAAAAGCACTATAATTACCCTCACATACTTGTTACCCAGTTTTAATAATTATCAATATGTGGCCAATCCATTGAAGAGTTTAAAGCAAGGCAAGAAAAGAGACTAACATTGTGCCACATCTGTTACCTTGCTTAGTCTTCACTGTGTCCTGTGGAGTATGTGGTATTCCCACTTTTCCTAATTACATACGAGAAAACCATCAAAATGATCAGGTAAGTAAAAGCTCTGGGACTCTAACCCATATCCAACTTATTTCAGAGCTTAAGCTCTTTCCTGGTCTGCATCTGAAGTAGAGCGTGATTCTCAGTTGAAAACAGCTGCTGCTCCATCCACAATAATAGTCCCTATTGGTGGTGTTGACGCGATTCAGGATGGTAGGCTTCTCTGCCACTCTACTTCTGCAGGGTCACCAGAACCTATCTGCGTAAATGCTCAACCTGATCAGCTAA
Organism: Cheirogaleus medius; assembly: GCA_008086735.1. NCBI lineage: Eukaryota > Metazoa > Chordata > Mammalia > Primates > Cheirogaleidae > Cheirogaleus > Cheirogaleus medius. Next base: position 37,070,415 of record VBSM01001265.1, on the reverse strand, counting down.
AGGAACTGGATAACCCAGCAATTTTCAAAGTATGGTCCTCAGATCAGCAGCAGGTTATTAGAAAATGCAGAATCTCAGGCCCCACCCCTAGCCTGCTGAATCAGAGACTCTGGAGGTGGAGCCCAGCAATCTGTGTTTCTATGTTTGAGGGGTTTTTTTTAAATAGACTTTATTGTTTAGAGTAGTTTTAGTTTCACAGCAAAACTAAGCAGAAGGCACAGAGATTGTTTATACCCCCGCTCCCACACACACTCAGTTCTCCCACTATCAACGTTCCCCAATGGAGTGATACCTACATTGACACATCATCATGACTGAAAGTTCATAGTTTACATTAGGGTCCATACTTGGTGTTGTACATTCTACGAGATTAGACAAATGTGTAATGACATGTATCTATTATCATTAAAGTATGATACAGAATAGCTTCACTGCCCTAAAAACAATGTGTGTTTAATAAACTCTGCAGTGAACCTCATACTCACTTAAATTTGAGAACAACTGATAGACTTTAGAACATAAAAAGCAGGGAGTATTTGAAGGATCTTCCTTACTCTTAAAGACCTATAGGAGTTTTTACCTACCAGGGAAGGAGGAGAGGGCAGGACTGAAATATACTTGTGTTGTGCTTGTTTGTTCCTCACTCTGTTCCCTGGGCTAAAGTGCAGTGGTGTCATTATAGCTCACTGCAGCCTCACACTCCTGGGCTCAAGTGATCCCCCTGCCTCAGCCTCCTGAGTGTTGGCACTGCAAACACACAACACCATGCCCGGTTAATTTTTCTATTTTTTGTAGACACGGGGTCTCACTATGTTGCTCAGGCTGGTCTCAAACTCCTGGCCTGTAGTGATCTTCCCACCTCAGCCCCCCAAAGTGATAGGATTACAGGTGTGAGCCACTACGCCCTGCCCTTGTACTTGTGAACTGTTAGTATAGTAAAAACTAGGACTTATTAGTGTTAAGTAGGGATTTACCTTTTTTAAAAAAAGTTCAATAGGCCCAAATACCTATTGGAAGTAAATCTTTCAGTATAAGTAGTTAATACTACTTGTCACCAAGTTGCAATCATTTTTATTATTATTTTTTAACTCTTTAATGGCAACTAATAATGGCACATCTGTAATTCTGGTTGACATTCTTTGAACCTAAGTGAAGAAAGATGTTTGTACATCTAAATTCAAAACTATTAAAATACCAACAAAAGCAGTATTTCTACTCATTCTCCACCATATTAAGGCTTTGACAACCAAGTTCAGATCATCATGTCTACTAATATACCCTGGGATTTGTTTGTCAGTTATTATCTCATGACCCAGTGAGATAATCTATTTTTATAGCTAAAGTAAAATATACTGTAGCAATAGGTTACTTCTAAACACCTTTATAAAGTGTTTAGAATTTTTATGATAGGATTCAAGAAGCTGAGTGAACATACAATTCCTGATTTGTGGTGTACTTTGATCAAAATTAATAGTACAGTTCCTTTAGTGGGAAATATTATCTTCACTCAGAAGTAATCCTGATTACAGTAAGGTCAAAAGCAGAAATAACAAAAGGACTTTGATTTCTTTTTTTTCTTCTTCTTCTTCTTCTTCTTCTTTTTTTTTTTTTTTTTTGTTACCCTTTCTCTTCCCTCTCACTCACATGCGTACAGCCAGCACAGTGCCCTGGCATAGTGGATACTCAATTTATATTGTAATGGAATCATAGAAACTGTGTGGGTCTCTGGTTCACCTTTAAATGCATGCCTTCTTTTTCTGAGCTCTTGATGCCTATATTACCATTTGCTGTATTTAAATAAAATATTCCATTGATTTCTGGCAAACACAAAGTTATGATCATCCACCAATAGCATTTCTAAGGCAGAAACCTTATGTCAGAAGACGTTATATGTTTCTTCTTTTAACATGTTCATGAAAAAACATATCCTAAGGTAGGAAATTTTATTCAGACTTAACACCAGCAGTCTTTGATAATATTTCATAATTACATGAACATTATGTTAAAGGTATTTGCACTGCCTATATCTACAGTGCTCAATGGTGCCATCTAGTGGTATAAGCACTATAGAAGGTGCAGCTTTATTACTCAATGCTTTTGGGACAATTTGTGTACTTTTAAAAAATCAGTTTTATAGTAAAAGTTTAATGGAATAACCAAACATAAGATGCAAAAGAATCTCTTTAGTATAAGGCCTCCATTGAGGATTCTTAGATATAACACCAACATGTAAGTAACAAAAGAAAACATAGCTAAGTTATACTGTACCATTATCTTTTGTACATCAAAAGACACTATGAAGAAAGTGAAATAACAGACCACAAAATGGGAGAAAATATTTGCAAAACATATATCTTGTAAGAGTCTAGTATCCAGAATATATAAAGAGCTCTTACAACTCAACAACAAAAAGACAATTTAAAAATGAGTTAAGGACTTGAATAGACATTTCTCCAAAGAAGATATACAAATGGCCAATAAACACATGAAAAGATTCAACATCATTAAACATTAAAGAACTGCAAATAAAAACCACAATGAGATACCATTCCCTATACCCATTAATATGGCTTTTATAACTTAAAGAAACAAAACAAACCTCACCAAAACAGAAAATAGCAAGTGTTGGCAAGGATGTGGAGAAATTGGAACCCTCATAAATTGCTGGTAGGGAGGTAAAATGGTGCAGTCACTGTGGAGACAGCTTGAAAGTTCCTCAAATAGTTAAACAGAATTACCATATGACCCAGCAATTCCATTCCTAGGTATATTCCCAAGACTTATACACAAATGTTCATATCAGCATTGTTTATGATAGCCAAAAAGTGAGAAAAGATCAAATTTATATCAACTAATGAATGTGTAAACAAAATGTGTTTAGACAATAGAATCCATACAGTGGAATATTATTCAGCTGTAAGAAGGAATAAAGTACTAATACCTTGAAAATATTAGGCTAAGTGACAAAAGCCAGGCACAGGAGGCCACATATCATATGATTCCATTTACATGAGATATCTACAATAGAAGAATCCATAGAGATAGAAAGCAGATTAATGGTTGCCAGGGCCAGGGAGAAGGGAGGAATGGGGAGTGACTACTTAAAGGGTATAGGGTTTTTTGAAGGGGTGATGCAAATGTTCTGTAATTTATAATAGATAATGATGATGGTTGCACAACATTGTGAATATACTAAAAGCCACTGAATTGTGTACTTTAAAATTATTAAAATGGTGACTTTTGTAGTGGGTGAATTTTACCTCAATTTTTAAGAAAACATTCATTGATGGGCAAGACTCCAGAACCTTTTTTATCGTTATTATAGATATATTTTTCCATAGTTGTTGCTAGTATATATGTATTCTATTTGTTCTGCTTTTTTTAACCTAAAATTATTCGATACATACTTTTCATCTATACAGTTTCCACAGTTTCTATTTTGGTGGCCGTATATATTTTAGTGACTGTATGTATCATAGCTTAATCTTTCTCAAATGTTCAATGGATTTCTCTTCATTATTTTTCAATTTCAAAGAGTCCTGATATAATGTTTAAGCAAATAAGAATGTTTAAAACCTTTCATAGATATTACATTAGTGTTTCTTCCACAAAACAGTTATCTCTGAACTCTCAGTCACGGTTTTGTTTTGTTTTAAGAGACAGAGTCTCACTCTGTTGCCCCGGCTGGAGCACAATGATACAATTGTAACTCAACTGTAACCCTGAACTCTTGAGATCAAGCAATCTTCCCACCTCAACCCCCCAAGTAGCTGGGACTACAGATGCACACTACTGCACTCACTTCTCTTTATTTAATATTTCTATTGGTTGCTGAGTGTGGTGGTTCACATCTGTAATCCTAGCACTTTGGGAGGCTGAGGTGAAAGGATCACTTGAGATCACTTGAGACCAGGAGTTTGAGACCAGCCTGGGCAATATAGAGAGACCCCCATCTCTACAAAAAATAGAAAAATTAGCTAGGTGTAGTGGCACACACCGGTAGTCCCAGCTACTTGGGAAGCTGAGACAGTGAGCTATGATGATGCTACTGCATTCTAGCCTGGACAACAGAACAAGATTCTGTCTCAAAAGAGAAAAAAATTTCTATTGTGTTTCTTCTCTGACTGCTCTTTAGTAAATATGCATGTACTAATTTATGACCCTGCCAATAATGAATGAGGAAAAATGGAGGAGATTAATGTCTCTTGAGTATCTACTCTGTGGTAGGCACTGCGCCTGAATCCTTTCACGTTTATTATTTCATTTAACTCCTGCACCTACTCTGTTATGAAGTGACTACAAAGTTAATAAGCAGATGAGCAAGGATGAGAACCCAGCATTCTGTCTCCAAATTGTGTCCGGTTCTTCCACAGCTTTACCAATATTGGTTCTTACCTCTTTTGGTTCCTCTTTATTAGAGAGTCAGCATTTCCCCAAGTGATTATTAACTGTACATATTTACTTATATACAGTCTGTATCTTTTGTCCATTTATTATTATTAATAGATTTCAAACTCAACATATCTATTTTTCTCATAGGCAGAAGGTATTATGGGTCAAAGCTTTATTATAAATTTTTTTGCTTTTATTTACTCCTCTGTTACAGGCTCTTGATGGAAATGTGTATGACCACCTCAAGGATTATTTAATGGCCTTCAGCCGGACTGAGCTAGAAACATGCCAAGCTGTGCAGAACACATTCCAGTTTTTGTTAGAAAACTCTAACAAGGTAAGTTACCTTTAGTGCAATATGTGATGTTTTCCATTTTAGAATCTAAAATGTTTTTGCATACAAACAAAATGAAGGTACCAATGATATCAGAAGAATGCTTTAAAGGACAAATTTCCTGGAAACAGCATTCCTTCTAGCAAAGTTGGAGGATATTCTGTTCTCCTTGTTGATACATTGGTGAAGGTGACACCAAGGGTGAAAAAGGAAGTGATGATATAGACTAGCTCACAACATCAGTCCATGGCCATGTGCATTGGCTTTGAGAAGAATGGTTTAAAGAGTTTTATCTTCTGGGTGGGTATGGTGGCTCATTCCTGTAATCCTAGCACTTTGGGAAGCCAAGTCAGGAGGATCACTTGAGGCCAGGAGATCAAGATCAGCCTGGGCAACCTAGACCCCCATCCGCTACAAAAAAATTAAAAATTAGCCCAGTGTGGTGTCACACCCTTATAGTCCCAGGTACTTGGGAGGCTGGGGCAGGAAGATCACTTGAGCCCAGTTGTTTGAGACTGCAGTGAGCTATGATCCCACCACTGCACTCCCGCCTGGGTGACAGAGTGAGACCCTATCTCTAAAAAAAACAAAGAGAGAAAGTTTTATCTACCACTCATATGAATTTTGAATGCACCCAACTCAGTCACATGGGGGAAACAACAGGTTATGTGTAAAAAATAATAACAGAGCACAAAGGAGAGAGTAGCATTTTATAATTGATTAAAAAATTAATACTATAATGTCTTGGGTTTTTTAAATTAAATTTTACTATGTGTATGCTGTTATTGATAGTATTCTTTTCCTTTAAAAGTGTTAAGATCCATCAAGTTTGTTGACATTTCACACTGTACAGAGAAAATAAATATAATCACTTTCCTTCAAGATCTGATAGATTGAAACTTTTTGCAGTAGTGAAACTAGCCTTTAAAAGATAAATTGTTCCTGTGATTAGTAAATGTTTTCTTTTTGATAAATAAAATGCATAGTAAATGTTTCCTGACTGCATGCATTTATAAAAATATATACATTTATGACTACTGCTTTAAAAGATCCAGTTGAATTCTCTTTTTTGTCAGGAAGAGTGAGAACTGGCTAATACCTTAGAAATTATTTGGAAAGGGTCCAGAATATTCACTTTCATGTAGTAGTATCCAAAGACAGGAAAGAAAAGAGACATAGTCTCTTCGTCCTGAATGCTTCTTGTGTATATACTCTTTCTTGTTTTCAGTGTACCAGAACTCCCAATTCTATTTTTTAAATTTACTTATTTTATTTTATTGATTGGTTTTTTTTTTTTTTTTTGAGACAGTGTCTCGCTATCTTGCCCAATCTAGAGTACAGTGGCATCATCATAGCTCACTTCAACTTCAAACACCTGGGCTCAAGCGATCCTCCTGCCTCAGCCTCCCCAGTGGCAGGACTACAGGCACACACCACCATGCCTGCCTAATAAGTTTTGTAGAGGTGGGGTCTTGCTATGTTGCTCTGGCTGGTCAAGAACTCCTGGCCTCAAATAGTCCTCCCACCTCTGCCTCCCAAAGTGCTAGGATTACAGGCATGAGCCACCACACCTGGCCCCAATTCTATTTTAAGAAATATAAAAAATTCTAGGTTGATAAGGAAATATAAAGATTACTAGCCTTGTGCCTTAGAGTCCTGCCACATACCTATTTTCCTATATTTTTACCAACCAGAATCTAAGAAAATGTATAAAAGGATTGATGTGTAGAAAGAAGAATGAATGAATGTATAGATAAGATAATAAATTATGTGAAAGAAAATGTAGAAAAATGTTAACTGCAGAATCTAGGTAGTGGGTATATAGGTATTTATTGTACAATTCTTTTGATTTTAATGTATGTATACTTGAAATTTTTCATAAGAGAATGTTGAAAAGGGGTCTGTAAAAGCATCTTGGCTTTGTTCCTTGAATGGAGTGGTTGATTTTTGACTAATGATCAACTGTTTTGTGTTTATTTGTCCATTCAGGTGTTCTGTTTCTTTTTCAGTATCTTTTAGTAACTTATATCTTCCTAGACAATTATCCATATCATTTAAATTACCAGACTTGATGGCATAAGTTGCCTTATAAACTTGTTTGCCTCAAGAATTATCTCTCTTTCTATATCTAATATTGTTTGTGCTTTCTCTCTTATTTTGATCATACTTACCAGTCTTTTTATTAATCTTTCCCAAGAGCCAGCTTTTGTTCTGCTTCTTAGTGTTGTTTCTGTTTCGTTAATTTTTTTTTTTTAAAGACAGAAAGACAGAGTCTCACTCTGTTGCCGGGGCTAGAGTGCCGTGGCGTTGGCCTCGCTCACAGCAACTTGAAACTCCTGGACTCAAGCAATCCTCCTGCCTCAGCCTCCCATGCAGCTGGGACTACAGGCATGCGCCACCATGCCCAGCTAATTTTTTCTATATATTTTTAGTTGTCCAATTAATTTCTTTCTATTTTTAGTAGAGATGGGGTCTTGCTCTTGCTCAGGCTGGTCTCGAACTCCTGACCTTGAGCGATCCACCCGCCTCAGCCTTCCAGAGTGCTAGGATTACAGGCGTGAGCCACCGCGCCCGGCCATGTTTCGTTAATTTTTGGTTTATCTTCATCACTTCTTTCTACTTTCTCTACTTGTTTTTTTCTTTTTTCTTTTTTTTTGAGACAGTTTATCTACCATTCAAATGAAGTTTGAATGCACCCAACTCAGTCACTTGGGGGGAACAACAGGTTATGTGTCAGTGCAAAAAATAATAACAGAGCACAAAGGAGAAAGTAACATTTTATAATTGATTAAAAAATTAATATTGTAATTTTTTAGTGTCTTGCTCTGTCACCCAGACTGGAGTGCAGTGGCCGAGTCATAGCTCACTCCAGCTTCGAACTCCTATCCTCAAGCAATTCTCCCACCCCAGCCTCCCAAAGTGCTAGGATTACAGGTGTGAGCCACTGCACCTGCCCTTCTTTCGACTTTCTTACAGTTTATGTTCTTATTCTTTTACAAGCTTCTTTTTCTATTCTTTTTATTTTATTTCATTGAGGTAAAATATATAATTTGTCATCTTTATCATTCTAAAATATATAGTTGAGTAGTAATATATACATTTATATCCTTCTTTCTCCTTTATCCCTTCTTTTTCTGTTTAGGTCCTGTATTTTCAATCTTTCTTGTTTTCAAGTAAACCCATGTAAGGCTAAAAAGAAATTCTCCTTGTGCTTTAACTGCATTCTGTGATATGTAGGGCTTTTGTCATTTCTACATTTTTTCCCTTTCATTAACCCATGATTATTTAAAAGTGAGTTTTGCCATTTCCATTCAGTGGGAGTATGTGGTAGGATGCCATTTTTCATTTCTAATTTTGTTAGAAATTATATTTTATTTTTATTTTATCACATTTGTCCTAATTTTATCAGAGAGGTTATCCTCTAACAAAATTCCTTGAAATCTTTTTTCTAAGAGTAAGTTAGACTGGTACCTTTGGTTGATAAAGCAGGTAAATATATAGTCATAACAAATAGCTAATATTTTACACATTATTAACAATTTCCTGAGAGTTTGTAGCATGCCATGTATCTTGAATCCCACAAGTTTGGTATTACCATGCTTATTTTATAGAAAGGAAAATGGCCTTAGGAAGTTTATGTGACTTGCATGAGGTCACACACTTCATACATAGTGCTTTCCATGATCTTCTATTATATTATCTCTTTAGCTTATATTATTTTAATAGAAAATGAATTAAGAATTTATAAACTAGTTTGGACACATAAAGAGGTAAGCTTTCATTTTCTGCATTTACTCATATGAGTATCTCGCTCCCCCAGGATAAGAAATAAATGAGATGCTCTTATGTTTAGATTGAAAGTGGTAGGAATAAAAATTTAAAAAGAATGATGTGTCTAGGAGATGTGCCCTTTTGTTCCAGGTACCAGAGGAGCTCACACCTAAAAGTTTTATGCCATGTGTTTTTCTGTTACAAAGAGCTTGTTATGCTACTGTAAGCAACCCAGTGATTTGATAACCCAAAGGGAAGTTTGAAACTCTTTAGGTTTTTTATTTTACACCATTATTACTTTGTCTTTGGGGGAAAAAAATCTATTTTTTTCCACATGTATAAATGTAACATATTCCCAAAGATATCTTGGTAGTAATTCATACTGACATACTGTGAATGTTAAGGTGCTGTCTGTATCGTTCATCCCCTAAATGGAAACAGCTGGCCCTAACGGCTTTTGTTAAATTTTAATTATTTATGAAGCTTGCTTTTCTCCTTAATATTTTATGAAATGCTTTGTGTATGTAACTGAAGCAGATGTTATCATAGATATTTTTTCTAGAATAGTAACTGCATAGATAGCTCTACTGGCCTTAATAGTTTGTTTATATGTGCTTGCTTTGTCTCCATGAGGAAATTCCTACTGATTAATAACATAGTTCTTTTAACAGTTCAGAAAATAACAGTGTTATTCTATATTTCTTTGGAAATTAAATTGTCTAATGTTAAACTAACCAAAGACTAACTGAAGATTAACCAAAAAAAGTAAATTTAATAAAATGAAGGAAAAGACTATATGATCATTTCAATAGACACAGAAAAAGCATCTGAGAAAATTCAACACTCTTTTATGATAAAAAAATATACTCAGCAAACTAGGAATAGAAGGGAACTTACTTAACATGATAGCATTTGTGAAAACACTACAGCTAATATTATACTCAATGATGAAAGGCTGAAAGCTTCCCCCACCAAGATTAGGAACAAGAAAAGGATGCCCACTTTCACCACTGCTATTCACCATTTTAATGGAAGTCCTAGTGAGAGCAGTTTGGTAAGAAAAAGAAATAAAGGGCATCCAAATTGAAAAGGAAGAGTTAAAATACCTCTATTTGCAAATGACATGATTATATGTAGAAAATCCCATAGAGTCTGTAAAAGAAACTTCTAGAGCTAATAAACAAATTCAGCAAAGTTGCAAGTATAAGATTAAAACACAAAACTTAGTCATGTTTCTATACTCCATCAATGGATGATTGAAAAAGAAAATTAAGAAAACAATTCCAACTTTAATAGTATTGAATAAATAAAATACCTATGAATAAATTTAACCAAGTCATTAAAGACTTGTACTCTGAAAACTATAAAACATTGCTAAAAGAAATCAAAGACCAAATAAATGGAAATAATAAATGTCCATGGATTGGAAAATTTCATATTGCTAATATTGTAATATTCCCCAACTAGGAATAGAAGGGATCTGTGGATCTACAGATTCAATGCAGTCCCTATCAAAATTCCAATGGCCTTTTTTTGCAGAAATTGAAAAGCCAGTCCTCAAATTTATATGGAACTATAAATAGCCCTGAGTAGCCAAAACAATATTGAAAAGGAAAAACAAAGTTAGAGGACTCACACTTCCCAATTTCAAACTTACTATTAATACAAAGTTAACAGTAATCAAGATAGAGTCGTACAGGCATAGGGATACACATATAGACCAATGAAATAGATTGAGAATCTAGAAATAAACCCAAACATCTGTGGTCAATTGATTTTTGATAAGGGTACCATGACCATTCAATGGAGAAAGAATAATCTCTTCAACATAAGGTTCTGGGACAAATGGATAACTGCATGCAAAAGAATGAAGTTGAACCTCTGCTTCACAAAAATTAACTCAAAATCAGTCAATGATATTGCTATAGAAGAAAACGTAGAGGTAAATCTTTATGACCTTGGATTTGGCAGCATATTCTTAGATTTGACATCAAAACAACATCATAAGCAACAGGCTGGGCGTGGTGGCTCACGCCTATAATCCTAGCAGTCTGGGAGCCCGAGGTGGGAGGATGGCTTGAGGTCAAGAGTTCAAGACTAGCTTAAACAAGAGCGAGACCACATCTCTACTAAAAATAGAAAGAAATTATCTGGACAACTAAAAATATATAGAAAAAATTAGCCGGGCATGGTGGCACATGCCTGTAGTCCCAGCTACACAGGAGGCTGAAGCAGAAGGATTGCTTAAGCCCAGGAGTTTGAGGTTGCTATGAGCTAGATTGACACCACAGCACTCTAGCCTGGACAACAGAGTGAGAGAGACTCTGTCTCAAAAAAAAAGCATGAGCAGCAATAGAAAAAACAGATAATTAGACTTCATCAAATTAAAAGCTTTTGTGTGTCAAAGGACATTATCAAGAATGTGAAGAAACAACCTAAAGGATGATAGAAAATAATTTCACATCACTTATCTGATAAGAGTTTAATATTGAGAATATATAAAGAACTCTTGCAGCTCAACAACACGAAGACAAAGAACCCAATTTAACAATGGGGAAAAGACCTGAATAAACATTTCTATGAGAAGATATACAGATGATCAACAAGCACATGAAAAGATGTTCAACAATCATTGGTCATTAAGGAAATACAAATCAAAACCACAATGAGATACTTCCCACCTGCTAGTATGGCTTTAATTAAAAAAATAATAATAAGTATTGACAAGGATATAGAGAAACTGGAACCCTCATACATTGTTGGTGGGAATGTAATGGTGTGGTCATTGTGGGAAACAGTTTGGCAATTCCACAAAAAGTTAAACACAGAGGTACCATATGACTTGGCACTTCCACTCCTAGGTATGTACTCAAGAGTATTGAAAACAAGAGTTCAAAGAAAAATTTGTCCATGAGTGTTCACAGTAGCATTATTATTCATAATAACCAAAAAGTAGAAACAACCCAAATGCCCATCAACTGATGACTGGATAAATAAAATATGGTATATCCATACAATGGAATATTATTCACCTATAAAGAGGAATTAATTACCAATACATAATACAACATGTATCTCACAGAATAAAAAATATAAATAGCAATTACCATAGAAAAAGGTATTGGTAAGGGCTGAATTGTGTCCCCTGCAAAATTCATATGTTGAAAAACTAAACCCTAGTACCTTAGAATGTGACTGTATTTGGAGATAGGCTCTTTAAAGAGGTAATTAAGGCAAAATAAGGTCATGTGGGTGGACCTTAATCCAGTATGACTAGTGTTCTTATAAAAACAGGAGATTGGGACACAAACAGGCACTGAGGGAATAAGACCATGTGAAGATGCCAGAAGAAGATGGCCAACTACAAGCCAAGGAGAATTACTGTCAGAAGAAATCAGCCCTGCCAACACCTTCATCTGTAGTGCTAGCCTCCAGAACTGTGAAGAAAGAAATTTCTAATATATAAGCCACCCATTCCTCATTAATAATCAAGGAAATAGAAATTAAAGCCACCATGAGATTGCATTTTACATGCATGAGCTTGACAAAAATAAAGACAGACAAGAATGAGCATTGTGAGAATACGGATTAACAGAAACTCATACACTACCCTGAGGGGTACAAATTGGTATATCCAGTTTCAAAACATTTGGCATTATCTAATCAATTTAAAAATGTACTTTCTGACCTGGCAGTTCCACTTCTAGGTATATATCCTAGAGAAACTCTTGCACATATGTTCCAGGAAACTTTCAGAAGAATGTTCATAGCAGCTTTCTTTGTAAAAGGAAAAAGCTAGAAACAACCCAGCTGACAGTAGGATGAATAATGGAGACTACCATACAGCAGTAAAAATGAAAGATCTGTAAGCACACACATTAATATGGATGAAACTCACAAATGAGCAAAAAAAGCAAGTTGCAGGTAAATACACGAAGATACCATTTATACAAAGTTCAAAAATATCCAAGAAAACAGTCTCATTTTGAAGTATATCAGATTTAGTAACACTATTTAAAAAAAAGAAAAGAAAAAGGAGAATGACAAACACAGAATTCAGGAGGGTGATTACCTTTAGGGCCTGCATTCTCAACAAGAGTGACATCACCAAAGGAAGTAAAAATTGCTTCCAGATGGGGAGGGGTACAAAAAAACCTTAGATATTACAGTGGGCTCACAGTACATAAATATATATACAGTACATTTATAGTATTAAAACTTAATGGATTGCTACCAAGTGGTATGTTGGAAAAAATTTGAGCTTTAATAATGACAATAACTGCAGGAAATTTATACAATTATTAAAATACACATTGAATATTTTTTCATTCATAACTTCATAGTAATAGTTTATTAAAGCTGTTATTGGTCATTCATTGGAGGTTGCTAGGGAAACAACTCAATTTGAAAACTAGATAATAAAAAAAAAGAATTAGCATTTATCCTCCCTTGCTTATACAAACTAACTCAACGTAACTAAACTGCACCTCAAAGTAAATAAATAGTTGACTTGGGAAAGTTTCTCTTATAGAAGTATCTCAGCTAATAAATGAAAAGGAAATGATAGAATTTGAAAAATCTCTATTTTTGCACCACCGGTGAATTTAGGCATTTATCATCAAAGGCTGTTTCATTAGTTTCCTAGGGCTGCGGTAACATGTTACCATAAACTGGTGGCTTTTATAAGGATACTTATCATTGGGTTTAGAGCCCACCCAGGTAATCTAGGATGATCTTCTTACCTCAAAATCTTCGACTTTATTACATTTTCACAGTTCTCTTTTCCAAATATGGTAACATTCACAGATTTTGAGAATTAAGACATGGACATATCTTTTTGGGGGTGGGGGACTACTGTTAAGCCCACTACTACTGTTAATATCACCTTGCAA
>VBSM01001265.1:37034027-37056926 GCA_008086735.1 Cheirogaleus medius | reverse complement strand
ATGGTGGCGCGTGCCTGTAGTCCCAGCTACTTGGGAGGCTGAGGCAGAAAGATCACTTGAACCCAGGAGTTGAAGGTTGCTGTGAGCTAGGCTGACGCCACGGCACTCTAGCCTGCGCAACAGAGTGTGAGACTCTGTCTCAAAAACAAAACAAAACAAAACAAAACAAAAAAACAAAAAGCCAAGCAAACCAAAAACAAAAAACAGAAAAAAACCCTGAATCCAATTAAGGCTCTAGATCCAAACACCAGTTTATAGGAAATACAGGAAACAGAATTCAGTCAACAAAATTCAGACTGTAGGAATCTCTATAGAACAAAAACCCAGTTTCTTCAGCAATTACATTATAAGGGGTAAAAAATTACAATAGGATGAAGAACCCTATATATGAAAAGAAACCTAAATAACAACAACATCATCCAGTTGTACTATGGGGGCTTTATTTGGTTCCTGATTTGAAAAACTTTTTTTTAAAAAAAGAAACAATCAGGGAAACTTGAACACTTATTGGTTGCTTTGCAAGTATTATAATTTTAATATGGATATGTTTTCTTAAAAGAGCCCGTGTCTTTTAGATATCATACTGAAAAATTATGTGTCTAGGACTTGCTTTGATAGAATTCGGGGTGAAAGAAGTAGATGGATTTATAGGTAAAACAAGATTGGCCATAAGGGGATGTTTTTGATGAGAGGATGTTTTGGAAATTAGGTGATGAGAACATGAAGATATATTATACCATTGTTTTTTTTTTGTTTTGGGTTTTTGTTGTTGTTGTTGTTGTTGTTTTGAGGCAGAGTCTCAAGAAAGAAAGTTTTTGGTGCTGGAGGGTAGGTTTGGCAACTAAAGGGGTGCTCCTCTTAGCTTTTCTGCATGGTGATTAGTGAGGCTCTGAGGGCTGTCGAATGAGCTTTCATAGCTATTGTGGTTTACAACTAGAATCCAAGAAGAGAATAAAACACATTTCCCTTTGAGAATATGTTTACTCAGCCAGCCTTCCCTGACCAAATTCTTCCAGTTACTTCTTATCTCACACTTAAGTCTGGTTAACTATCACCATCTTGCTCTCTCTTCCTACCCTCTACATGCTTCCATAGTGTACTTTAATTGTGTAGCTTGTTTGGTTGCCCCAGTTTCCAGATTGTATTAATAAATTCCTTACAGATAGTAACCTTGTTTGTTCATCTTACTCAGCTATATATCCCCTCACCCCTGAGTTTAATACTGGAGCTGGTAAACTCTCTCCTGGTTGAGTGAAGCAGAGGAAAGCAATAGAGAACTGGGATTGCAGTGGTAAATAAAATGCAAAATACACCTACTACTTTCTATAACTCCTCAATAATCCCTTTTCCCAGGACTACTAAAGTAATGCCACAGAACTATTTTGATCTTTTTCTGGCAAAGGTGCTAATGAACTGTAATGTACTGCAAATAAAAGATGTATAAAGGTTGGGCAATGTAGCTAAATAAAAAGTAGGTTTTTGCATAAGCAAATATTGTTGATTTCCACTCTTTCCAAGGGTATATAATGCAATGAATTCTTTTTAGATAGCTGGCTTTCTGTGTGTCAGAATTCTCCTTATATGAAAATTCCTTTCTGTTCTGTCTTCTTGATATGCTTTAAGATGGTAATTAGAATGTAACTTCCTCAAAAAGGTACCAAGAAGTACTCTAAAAATATTATATTGTGCTATGGGATTATCTGGCAGTTTCCTAGTGGATAGCAATCACCATAAAACAAACTTTAAGAGGCCCATAAAACTTAAGAGCTGGGAGAGACCAAAAAGACCAATGTCCTTTCCTATTCCTCCTCTACCATTACGAACAATAGCTTTTTGTGTAACAACTATCTTCTTGTCATCTTAAAATGTTGCATATTGTCTAATCCCCAAATCTGAGCTAGTTTCTAAACTATTATTTTCCAAATTTAGATTCTTGAGAAAATAGGACATGTATGTAATTACTGTTAATCTAAAATGAAAAATAAAATGTGTAACATTATCATTTCTTTTTTACCACATAGTATTGGATGATTTCTCATTTGTATAGAAAATAGCATAATAAATCTTAAACTTTAGAATATAATTACTGGACATTTTAAGCTTATTAAAGACCTAAAGATATTTTATTTTCTCTTTAGGTGGTACGGGACTATAATCTTCAACTGTTTTTACAAGAGAATGCTGTATTTCACAAACCCCAGCCCTTCCAGTTCCAGCCTTGTGACAGTGATACTGTAAGAGAATTCCAAGTTTTCATTTCATTTGCTGTTCATTTGTGTTTCTGTTCAATAGAGTTATCCTTGGAATAGACAGAAAAAGCTAAGTATGGCCAAGTGCTGTGGCTCAAAGTGCTGTAATCCTAACACTTTGGGAAGCTGAGGCAGGAGGACAGGAGTTCGAGACCAGCCTGAGCAACATAGTGAGACTCTGTCTCTACAAAAAAAAACATTTTTTAAAAAATTTAGCCAGGCATGGTGGCGAATGCCTGTAGTCCCAGCTACTTGGGAGGCTGAGGCAGGAGGATTGCTTGTTTAAGGTTGCAGTGAACTACGATGATGCCACTGTACTCTGCACTCTAGCTGGGGCAACAGAGTGAGACTCTGTCTCCAAAAAAACCAAAACAAGTGTGAGGATGCAGAGAAACTATGGCATTTCTTTTTTCTAAAATGTGGCTAATATACCCACCATACCATAGTCTTTATGCTAACAACTTTTTACTAAATGAGGTTAAGTTATAAGACAAGTTACTGAAAATCTGAAAACAACTGAAGGAAGAAGAAAAATATTCAATATATTTATTCATATATACTTTCTATCCATGAAATTTGTCATGTTGTACCATTCCAAAGAAATCAGTGGTTAAATTTTAACCAGAATAGAATTAATAAATGGAATAATGAATATGTACATGCAAATATTTTGGTTGGCCTTATAAAAAATTATAGGCCCTTCATAATTCTTTTCAGATTTCTTTGAATGTTAAAGTACCAACATAAACCTCAAATTGGCAGTTTTTAAAAAGCATTAATCATATCTTTTTGTTCTTGAGTTTGAGTATGCTCTGTGAGAAATGCTTGCCATTATTTGGATTTTAAAAAAAGAACCAAAAGGCTAATTTAATAACATAAAAAAATGAAATTCCACAAAATGAGAAGGCACATGTTGGCATTACTAGCACATTCTCTCAATGATATAGTTTCAGAGTTTAATGGTATCAGTTTAATAGAAATACATTTGCTGGAGATATGTTCATTACTTTTCTTGCATTTTAAGCAGCCCTATTAGTGGCTATAAAGAAATGTGGAATCAGCATAACCCTGGCCCTTTTTTATCGATCAGCTTTTGCTAATGACTCAGTCACATTGTTCTGTAACTTGACTGCTGTGAAGCCTGGGAGGAATGAAGTAGAGCGTTAGAAGATACAGGGTATGGACAAGTTTGTCAAGCTTGACTTAAAATGGTGACTAATTTGAGATTATTTTATCTTTGCCATTTTCCACAAGGAAAATAAGAGTAACAGTGACTCTCATCTCACCTTTGCAAGGCTCAACTACAGCCCTAAATGCTTCTTTGTTTTTAGATGCTGTGTGTTTCTAGACAGTGTTCTTAGCTGTTGTGTCCCTGTTTGCCTTAAAATTCTAACTCTATGCTATGTTTTCTGTCTTTGTGCAATCTTTACTGGGCAGAGTTTAAAAGCCGCCCAACTGGTGGATATTGAGCTCTCCCCTGTCAGTGCTCTGAGAATGACCATAGCTGAGGTATATGGGATGTGGGCTAAGGGGGGAGGGGTGGGTTCGCATGTTAACGGAGGGTGGGACCTGGTGTTGGGCCACTGCATGCATCAGCTGTGGCTTTCTGTTTTCCCTTATGAATTAGGAATTTCCTTTCCTGTTTATAGTGAAGAGATTGAGCTTCTCATTTTTCATCTTGTCTGAAGCATCTTGTTTTCCTCAACAGGGGTGCTGGAAAGAACCTCAGAGCTAGCCTCGTCTTTATTAAAGGGGAAATTGTAGCCTAGACAGGAAAAAAGACTTGTCCAGAGTTATATAATAAATTAATGATAAGTTACTGTTGTGATTGCAATTTGAATGTTGTTTTTGCTATGCTATTCTGTTTTCTGAGAAGAAATGGTCAGCACTTGGGGAGCAATTAGTTTTTTCATAATGGAAAAAGATAAATGCTTAATGCTTTTATAAAAATCGTTCCAGATTATCAACCATTGAAAAAGTCTTTAATGATTTTGAAAATCTTTTTAACTACAAAATATTTTGTGTGTAATTTTTGTTTTGCTGTAAATTAACTATTCTTTCTGCCCACAAAGAATAAAATTCCAAATAATTATTTTTACACAGATTAGTACCGTTCTTTGTGAGAATAGAGCCATTGTTTACTTGCTTTTAGTTTCCTCATGGTGTGGAGAGCACCAGTCAATGCCAATTAACTCACTCTTCCTGCCAGGTGAATCTCGGACATGTAGGATGAACTAAATACCTGTATCTTCAGTTGTATTTCTGAAGTTACCATTGTTCCTATCCTGTTTTGAAGCATATTTCAATTTAACAGTGAGCTCTTAGTGTATGTGCCCATCACTCAGATAGATGCTGAGAATAGCTACTGCACACTAAACTGCAGACCCCAAACTAGATGAGCTCACTGACATGTTCACAGATAAGTAAAATGCAGTAAGGCGTGTGCTATATGTGTAGAGTGTGATTGGTACAGTCAGTGTATCTGGATGTGGTGCTATTTTTTACAACGTTATTGAGGCATATTTATATCATATAATTCACCCATTTCACGTGTATTCAGTGATTTTTAATAAATTTACCAAAATGTGCAACCATCTTCCTAAATAAGTTTTAGAAGATTTTCATGACCCCAGTAAGATTCCTCACGTCTATTTACTATTAATCTCCATTCTCACCTCTTGCCGTAGGTAACCACTAATCTACTTTCTACAGATTTGCCTTTTCTAGACATTTTACATAATTTGAATCTTACAATATGTAGTCTCTTAATGTCTTGCCTCTTTCACTTAGTGTAATGTTTTTGAGATTCATCCATGTTGTAGACATCAATAGTTTGTTCCTTTTTATTGCTGACTAGTATTCCATTGTATGTGTATACCACATTTTGTTTCCCTGTTCATCAGTTGATAGACATTTAGGTTGTTTCCCACTTTTGGCTCTTATGAATAATTCAACTGTGAACATTTCTGGACAAGCCTTGATATGAATGTGTTTTCATTTCTCTTGAGTTGCTGGGTCATATGGTAAATTTATGTTTAACTTTTTAGGAAACGGGCAAACTGTTTGCCAAAGTGGCTTTACCATTTTACCTTTCTACCAGCATTGTAGTAGGGTTCTTGTTTCTCCACAACCTCACCATTTGTTATTGTCTGGCTCTTTGATTTTAGCCATCCTAGTGGGTATGACACAGTATCTCTCGTGGTTTTAATTTGTATTTCCCTAATGACTAAGGATGATGTTGAGTATCTTCATAAACGTATTCACCATTCTTTATCCACTTTGGTAAAATATCTATTCAGATCTTTTGCTATTTTTTTATTGGATTGTGTTTTCATGTTATGGATTAGATCCTGAAGGTGAATTGAAGTTTACTCAGCAGAGATTGAGAAACAACATGCCAGGAAATGAAAATGACAATTGAAATAGATGATATTCATTGAACACTTATTTCATGCTTGACATTTTTCTAATTGTATTACCTATATTAATTCATTTTATCTTCAAGACTATTGTAGGTGTTATTTTTAATTCCCATTTTACAGTTGAGGAAACTAAGGTTAAGAAATTTATTCAAGGTCACTCAGCTAGTAAGTGTGAGAGCCAGAGAAATTTGAAAGTATACAACCTATATGTGAAATGGCAAGTAATCTTGGGGTAATGAAAGAGAAGCTAAACAATACCATAAATGTAGGTTGCAACCAGATTTTATGTTCGAGTTTTATATATTAGGGCAGATGGAGAAGTATGTATTCAGGTAGGAGAGTAATGATGAGATTCATTGCAGAGGCAGGACAGTATTGTTCCTTAATTTTATTTTGAATTTTATAATTTTAATTAGGAATTCAGAACTGCTTATGAGTTAAACATTCATTTTCCATTTACTCAGTAGGTACTTATATATCCTTTGTATATGCCTTTGTCTTATCTAAATTTAGGTAAGATATATTTAGGAAAGTGTATAGGACTTTTAAACCTAATACTATGATAAAATGTAATTCTTATTTTCTTCTGAAGATTTTCATATGCCCATCTTAAAATTTAAAAAAAACTTATTAATATATCCCATTCCAAATTGCAACATTTTTCCTATAAAAGTCCAAAATGTCCAATTGAATATGTATAGTCACAGTATTACCGTAGGAATTTAATTAAGGCTTAGAATTACTGTATATTTTTGGCTTATCTTTTATTTCTGCTGATAAATCAAAATTCCTTTTCATTTTATCTTAATATATGATTTTTTTTTTGAGACAGAGTCTTCTTCTATCACCCAGGCTAGAGTGCAATGGCATGATCATAGCTCAAATTGCTCATGATTATAGCTCATGATCATAGATCAAATTCCTGGGTTCAAGCCAACACCTCAGCCTCCCAAGAAGCTGTGACTACAGGCACACGCCATCACACCCAGCTAATCTTTTAATTTTTTTTGTAGTGAAAGGGTCGCACCATTGTTTCCCAAGCTGGTCTTGAACTTATTGCCCAGGCTGGTCTCAAACTCCTGGCCTCAATTATTCCTCCCACCTCAGCCTCCCAAAGTGCTGGGATTACAGACATGAGCCACCATGCCCAGCCAATATATGACTATTTTGACTCATACTTTAGAATGATATTCTAGGCTAGGCATGGTGGCTCATGCATGTAATTCCAGTGTCCTGGGAGGCTGACGCAGGAAGATCACCTGAGCCCAGGAATTTGAAGTTGCAGTGAGCTATGATGATGCCACTGCACTCTAGCCTGGGCAACAGAGTGAGACACCACTGCACTCCAGCCTGGGAGACAGAGCAAGATTCTGTCTCTAAAAACAATTAATTAAACAAAAAAAGTATAAAAAATAAGAAATAGAATGATGTACCAAAAGGAAATAGAATTATGTCAAAATGGTTTTATAACGTCACAAGTATGTCTGTTCTCTACAGCCAAAAAATCGGGAATTTTAGAATTAACCATATGATGATTACTGTAACAGTAACCAATGGCAGATTTTGTCTGCTATAGTAACTTAGTACCTGTCTCATGGTTAATATTAAAAAAAGATTCCCTTGTCTATATTTCCATATAGAGTTATTGCTTTCTAAAGTATCCTTTCCTTATATGCTTCAATACCATTTCTCAGATAATACCAGAAAGTCAGAAATCCTTCTAGAAAGAGTAAATTACACTTTTCTTTGCTTAAATGTATTTTTAATGCAGAGTTATTCTAAGGAGGATATGGAATATACCCTAAAATGTGCCCCCCCTACCAAAAAAGAAATTCTGTGAGGGAGAATTGACAAGTATATTTATCAGGATCTCAATGTTGGAGAGTCATCCAGCTGTCACAGGACTCATACTGGTGTTAGAGATTCACACCGGTGTTGTACAATGGAGAAGTCGTGTCCTGATTTATGTTGATCGTAGGTAGTGGAAAGGGCATTAGAACATTTCTCCATGTATTGTTTAACGACCTGGGCTGTATTTTGCTTTCTGTGAAATTCTCAGTTGTCAAGACTTGTCTTATAGGAGCTTCTACATGTCTTCCATGGCTTGATTTTAGAATTCATGAAAAGGATAAATTAATTTGAATTTTAATTATGTGTCATTCCCCACCCAGAGGATCTCAAAGCCACATCTTCTAATTAGTGGCATTTATCTGTCCTGATCATTGGGCACTCCTGTCTAAGTAATAGTAAACCCATAGAGAATGGGGGAAAATGCCTACCTTAACTTACCCAGCTCTTAAGCACAGTGAATAGTCAGTAAAAAGGTACAGATTCTGTGTGGCAAGTGGGTTATGGCCTGTCTGCCAGCACACATCTAAACCCGATTACTTGTTCCTGAAATGCTGTTCCGTAATAAAATTAACTTTCTTCATCAGTTGTCTCCTTTCTTATCTATCTACTCCCTACAAATTTTTTTTTTTTTGAGGTCTGCCTTAGTCATTCAGTGTATCTTCAGTCTTGTTTTGGTTTCTTTCGTAATTGTCTGGATTTTTCATGAACAGTAATGAGAAAATTTTTGTTTCAAGTAATTTTCAACTGGGTCTTTTTTTTTTTTTTTTGAGACAGAGTCTCACTCTCTTGTCCGGGCTAGAGTGCCGTGGAGTCAGCCTAGCTCACAGCAACCTCAAAACTCCTAGGCTCAAGCGATCCTTCTGCTTCAGCCTCCTGGGTAGCTGAGACTACAGGCATGCGCCACCATGCCCGGCTAATTTTTTCTATTTTTAGTTGTTTGGCTAATTTCTTTCTATTTTTAGTAGAGTCGGGGTCTCACCTTTGCTCAGACTGGTCTCGAACTCCTGAGCTCAAGCAATCCTCCTGCCTTGGCCTCCCAGAGTGCTAGGATTACAGGCGCAAGTCACCATGCCTGGCCTCAACTGGGTCTTTAACATTAACAATTACTAGTATTGGATACTTAATATATGTAGATACTATTCCAGAATGTTTAAAATATGATAGGTAGTATTTTCACCTTTTTCATATTTAGCTAAAACTCATATTAACATACCAATGGTCATAAAGCTAGTAAATGGCATAGAGTGTATTCAAAACTAAGTCTATCTGACTCAAAAGCCTATTCCTGAACTCTTCAGAGTATATCTTTCTACTTTACACATCAGATTCCTCTGGCTATTGTACATTTCATTTACATCTGTATTCAAGGTTGAACATTTTAATGTCCCTGGCTTCTGAGAACAAATATAAATTTGAATGCCCAGATCCATTTGCAAAGCAAAATATAATAATAAAGTTGATTCCCAGATTCCTAATAACCCCAAGAATGAATTAGAAGTTAGATTAGAAATTTGATTATTTTGCTCTGTTTTAGCTCATTTGTCATTGTTATTATATAATCTAGCTTTAACAGAAATGTCTGCATAGAGCAAAAAATTTTCAACTTTGCCTCATCACAGTCCCCCAACAAAAATATTAATTTTTAAATCTAGTTTAGCAAATTCTGCTTATATCATCAAATTTGAGCTATGTGACCTAGCAAAAGAATTTCTGAAATTCTTTTCACTTTAAAATTTGGCTTTTTATATTAAAAATCCTCTTTGGATAATTCATATTTAAGAAATTTCCATTCCTAATTAATTTTAATAAAGTTTTTTTCATAGGTTCTTGAGAGTTTAGAGAGAATTAACATAGGTTAGTGGTTAATAGCCCTGATTCTAGAATCAGACTTGTTTAATTAATGTTTAACACAATATTTAGGAGACACTAGAAAAATTTCTTAACCTCTCTGAGCCTTGGTTTCCTTTTCCATAAAATGGTGTGTGACTCACATCATAAGATTGTTATAAAAGTTATGTGAGGCGCTTTCCATAGTGCCTAGCACAATAGAGGTTAACTATTACTACAATTTATTTAGATTTTACAATTTGTTCTTTGTGAAACAGAATCATAGCATTTTAGAGCTAGAAGAGACCCTTAATGATCATTTGATCTAGCACCCTTATCTTTTATATGAGGACATTAAATCCCAGACAAACTGGCAAAAACTAGTTTGAGGTTTGGTAGAAAGTTGGTGATGTCCTCTAACTAAATGAAACCCAGCACTTTGGGATGGGGGAGAAGAAAGGATTGTGTTGCTATTAATATATTGTTTTGTTCTTTTCACTTCTATTCAATAATTCTTTAATCACATTGAAACTATTGTTTCCATTTTTATCTGTGCAATGATTTTAGCATCATTTAGTAGGTTGGCATGAATACTTTTTTCTTCTTTTCTTACCTTAGTTTCCTTTATACCCAAAGATCAGTCCACAGTATTAGAGATAAAGCTTTCATGTTCAGCAGTGTTAAGACAAGAATCCTGTGTTCATTTATGGTTTCATACTGTCATCTTCGTCTTCTGCTGACTTTCTGTAACACGAGACGTTGCTTCCGACAGTAGTGGAGCATGCCTCGTGTTTTGAGCACTGATTAAGTGAAGGCTCCTCTGGTCCAACTGCAAAGTGTTGGTGGTTGCAATAAGGATAGCAATGCTTTTCTCTCTGTTCTCTCCTGTGTTGTAGAGCCGACAATTAGAGTCAGAAACTGGGACCACAGAGGAGCACAGTCTCAATAAGGAAGCTCGGAAATGGGCCACACGTGTGGCACGTGAGCACAAAAACATTGTTCACCAACAACGGGTAAGTGTAATAGAGAATCCTGGCTACATTCAGCTTAAGTTAAATGTCAAACCAACTTAAGGAGTTGAGCTTTGTTCATATAAAAAATATCCCATATATGTTTTTTCTGTACTTTCTCAACATAGTCAGCAGTACATTCTCTGTTATCTACTTATCTTGGAAATTCTTTAAGCCCTCTACCAGCAACACATTAATTCACTTGTTTGCCATAGAATTGCCTAAGAAGGCTAGTGACAGTGTGTTCTAGTCTTTTGGGAAGGAGAACAGACACATATGTTAAATTAATGTAGGTTTTCATCCCCCAAGACAAGTTTTTTGAAGACACAATTGTAGGTTCCATGAAAATATATCTTTAAGACTAAATTCTAAGCACAAAGAAATTATTTTAAGTTTAGTACATTTTTTTGTCAATTTCATTTATTTATACCTATATCCTTCTTTTTATTTGCCTTTACATCAACTTCTTAGAATTGTCTATACTTGTCTGTATATCCTCACCCCCCACTTATTTTTTAGCCTATTACATTTTAGCTTTCTCTGCCACTGAACTTACCAAAATCACCAAATGATGTCTATGTTGCTAGTTCCAAAATGGACACTTAGATTTCTCATTTTTCTTAACCTTTCACAGTTTCATTGCAACTGACAGCTCCTTTGCCTTAACATTCTCTTCTCTAGTCAGCGTTGTCCTGGCTTTCTTTCTGCTTCTCTGGCCATTCCTGGAGTTTTCTATAGGTCCTATTTCTTGATCCTACAATTAAATATTTAAATTCCTTAGACTTCTGTACTAGGCTATCTTCTTTTCTTACTCTTTACTCTAACTATAGACAGTCTCATCCACCTCCATGGTTCCTCTTACCAGCAAATCATAAATTAGTATCTCCAACTTGGGCCCTGTTACTGTGTATCCATATGGCCTCTTGCCTGCTTTGATGTCTTTTCACAATCTCACAGACATCTCAGATTCAGTGGCCCATTTATCTAATGTTGCTTAACAAACCACCTCAAATTTAATGCCATAAAACAAGAGCATTTTTTTTATTATCTCTCACTACTCTGAGTATCAGGAGGTCTCAGCTGGGCAGTTTTCACTTGGGGTCTCTGACATGCTTATAATCAGATAGTAGCTGGTCCTGGTGTCATCTCACAGGCTTCCCCACTGAAATATCTGATGCCTGGGCTGGAAAGATTTGAACAACTGGGAACTGGAGCAGCTGGGGCTCCTCTTGCCCGCCTCCCCACCCCCTCCCTCCCTCCCTCCCTCCCTCCACAGTCTCTCCAACGTGGCAGCTTCAGATTAGCTATTCTTCCTAAATGGTAGCACAGGGCCCCAAAAGAGTGAGTCCCAAGAGTTAGACAAATAGAAGATGTATCATCCTTCTGACCTAGCCTCAGAAATAACATGATGTTACTTATGTCATATTTTTACTAAGTGAAGCAATCATAAAGCCCTATCCAAGTGTCAGGGAGAGAGGACAGACATTCCACTTCATGGTGGGGAAAGAGCAAAGTTCTGGAAAAACACGTGGAATGGGAAATATTATGGTAGCTATTTTTTAAAACTCGCAGTCTGCCACAGCCTACCTTTTGGCCATAACTGTTCACATTCCTCTCGCATGCAAAATATACTCACTTCTTCACCCAAAATCCCCCTGGTATTGGGCTCCAGCTTATCATTTAAATCAGATTCAAGGCTTCTTGGGTACAGTTCCTTGAATACATTTATCTCAGTCAAAGAATTTGTGAACAACTTATCTGTCCACCCACACATACAATAAATAGTGGTGAAATTAGTTATTGCAGCTTTATACCTCAAAATATAAAGCACAGAAAAAGATTTTTTTCCACTAGAATGCTTGGCTATATTTGAAAGTAAACATTCAGTTTAAAAATAGGCTGGGCGAGGTGGCTCACACCTGTAATCCTAGCACTCTGGGAGGCCCACACCGGAGGATCGCTCAAGGTCAGGAGTTCAAAACCAGCCTGAGCAAGAGCAAGACCCCATCTCTACTAAAAATATAAAGAAATTAATTGACCAACTAAAAATATATAGAAAAACTTAGCCGGGCATGCATGCCTGTAGTCCCAGCTACCTGGGAGGCTGAGGCAGTAGGATTGCTTGAGCCCAGGAGTTTGAGATTGCTGTGAGCTAGGCTGACGCCACAGCACTCTAGCCCGGGCAGAGTGAGACTCTGTCTCAAAAAATAAATAAATAAACAAATAAATATGCTTCCTCACTCTGTTGTCAAGCATATTGTGTCTTTCTGTTGGTAAGTAGAAACAGACAAATTTCAACAACTTTCCCCACTTTTATAGTATGACCTATGATAGGCTTTAATCTAGTAAGGTATATTTTAAACAACAAAATGAAGGAGTTTTTTTAAACACCAAAACTAATTCTTCTTCTGGCCATGATAAATTAACAAGTCACACTTGCCCTCCTGTATAAACAACTAAAAAACTGGTCTAAGTGTATGAAACAAATGTTTTTGGATATTGGACAACAAGCAATAACAAGAGTATGAGGCCTGAGAGAAAGGAAACAAATGAAGTTAGCCCAATGACCTCCCAGGTTTTCTGCCTGGAGTCCCTTTCCACCAGTGTAGAGCAGGGAGGGAGGACCCAAGCAGAGCACCACAGACTCACTGAGTTGAGATAATAGAGTTCAGAGAGCCTGAAGAGGCATGAATTTGCAGGGCAGGAGCACCAGACAGCAGGGAAATGCAGAGAAACAGTTTCACAATTCTACATGGGTTTCCCCTTCAATCTGTTGCTGAATACTAAACCATGAATGCATAGGGTAAACTGTAAGACTGGGCAAAGAATGACAATGGGGATATAAGCTGGGTAATTCCCAGGGTTTACATAGAGTTGGGACACATTCAAGTTCTGACCAGCCAAAATTGAGACTACAGTTGGCTCTTGAACGACATGTTTAGGGACACCAACCCCACACACAGTCAAAAATCCACATACCACTTCTGACTCCCACAAAGCTTAACTACTAATAGCCTACTGTTGACTGGAAGCCTTACTGATAACATAGTCAATTAACACATATTTTGCATGTTACATGTATTATATACTGTATTCTTACAATAAAGTAAGCTAAAAAGACAAAGTATAAAAACAGATAAAAAGAAATGAGCTGCCAGTTTATAGAATTAGAAATACAGATGGCCAGCAATATATGAAAGGATGCTGTCTGTTAATCAAAGACATATTAATAAAAATGAAAATAATGAGATCTTTTTAAAAGATATATTGGCAGGGTTTTAAAGTTGACAGTATCCAATGTTGGTAAAATATAGGGAAACATACTCTCACACACTATTAGTAGAAGAATAGGTACAACCTTTTGGGGACTATTTGGCAATGTCTATTAAAATTAAAGTGTACAATTTTCACTTATATGTTTTTATTTAAATATTCTCATAGATGTTCAAAGAGTCATTGACTAGGTTGTACAGTACTATTTATAATGTTGAGAAATTTGGAATTTTAAATAGTAGGAGAGTAAGAATAAATAAAATATGCTGTTAAATTATTAAATCTATAGATTAATTAAAAAGAAAACATGAAAAGATTTCCTAGACACATTGAATGGATTATATATCTCATTTCGTGTTTTTTTTTTAAACAAAGCTTTCTGTTTGTACAAGTTTGTATGGAAATAGATAAAGAAATGGTTTGGAAAAATGCATATAAATTAATGGGACAATAATTAGCTTGGGGTTGAAGAAACATGGTGGATTGTGAGGGTATAATGGAGACTTTTGGTCATTTTTGTATTAGTTGTTGTTTTACAATAATACTCTATATTCATGTAATTTTTTTTAATTAAAAGTATGCATGTTAAAATTTGTGCATTCCAAGTAAGGTCTATGGATTGCACCAATATCAATTTCTCAGTTTTTATACTAGACTGTAGTTACATACGTTGTTACCATTGGAGGAAGTCAAGTGGAAGGACTCTCTGTACTAGTTTTGCAACTAGTGAGTCTATAATTATTTCAGAATTTTAAAAAAATAAATAAATGAAAAAAGTTAAAAGTTTAAAAAGGATTCATGACTACTAGTCACTAAAGCCTTTTGAATTATCTAAATACTGTAGTCACTTAAAGAAAGAAGATGAAAAGAAAAAAACGCTCATCATTATTTTCCTATTTGATAGGTTTTAAATGATCTGGAATGTCATGGAGTTGCTGTATCAGAACAAAGCCGAGCAGAGCTGGAACAGAAAATAGATGAAGCTAGAGAAAATATTCGTAAAGCAGAGGTAAGGCAGCAGCTAATTGTGATATTTTGCCCAGCTCTAACAACGTCACAGCTGTGATATACCCATTTAAAACTGAGTTTCTACACAGATTATGGTGAAGATGATTCACCATCTTCATTTGTGTTCGTTCACAGTAGTATTGTTGAGTACCTGCTTTGTAGAAGGTAGTACCTGTAACAAAAAGGCACTGAACACACTGTGAAGAATTTACAATCATGAAACATTAAATAACAAAAGAATTAAGTCACAATGAAGATACTAATTTTAAAGTTTTCATGAAATACATAATAAATTATTCAAATTAATTGGAGAGAAATGGATATGTAATTTCAGAGCCTAGGAAATCTACCCTGGAAGATTCCTTGAATCTAGGGGCATGAACTGGGCTTTTAGGAATGCGGAAGATTCAGTTAAGCAGAGAGGGAAAAAAATTATAATAGTGGATTTTAATGTTTTTTGGAGATGGGACCCTTTGAGGATTGTACGAAAGCTCCCACAAAAAAATGTACATTTTGTATGAACGTCTAGTGTTCATATACCCAGGGCTAATAACTCCCTGCCCAAGAGGGGAAGAGGTTGAGATGGGCAACAAGAAAGTATTAGCAAATGGGGAAGACACAGGCATAGTTTGATAGTTGGATATGATTAGAGAATTGTAAGGAAATGTGTTAGAAAGTAAATAAACTCATTGTGGTTGTGGCTAGTTCATGGAGGACCTGTGTATACACGTTTTTCTGCTCAGCTGCAAAATGGTAAAGGGACATGAAGATAAACATTTTAAAAAGAATGAGACTGACCAGCCCTAAAGAGATTATGTTCTTGTTAGTGTTACTTCCTAAATGGAAGGATTCATTTGCTTGGTAGGTATCAGGCCAATAGACCCAGCAGCCAAGTGAGTTACAGCAAGGGGGTTTTGTTACTTGGTATAAGTAAGGAGCACACTGAGGATAGTTCCCAAAGCAGTGTGTCCCCTAAACAGGGGAGTTAGGCTGGTTTTATAGTCAGAGGGTAACGAGTTATGATCTGATAGGATCTTGCAATGGGGTGATGCCAGGAACCGTGCTCTGATTAGATCCTGCCATGTTGACACCAGGGCTTGTTCTGAATTGATCTTGAATCTTGCCATGCAGTGTTCACTTCTTAACTCAGGGCCTGCTCCTGGGTCTGAGCACTTAAGTTCCACCTATGGGTGCGTACTTGCTTTATCTGGGCATGCTCGGGTTATGTGACCTTCAACCTGGGGGTCCATGGCAACTGAAAAACAACTCACAACATTGTGACATAAAAGTTGAACCAGATTGGTCGGGTGCAGTTATATTAGGAAGGCATAAAAAAAATGCCAAAGATAACTAAGATAGCAACGCATAAGTGCCAAGCCCTGGTGTCACCACATGACAGGATTCAGAGTGGTCTATATAGTTAAGGAAGCTGGAGGACACAGAAATCACCATGGGAGGAGTTGTCAGAGCAGGAAACAGAAGAGAAGACTTAAGATTGGTATTGGCAGATTAGTTGTATCTGACTAGTCAGAGAAAAGGAGATAAAACAGATTTATGCCCTGCAACCTCAAGAGGCAGAAATTGAACCAAAAGATGAAGGTAGGAAAGAAGCAGGTGTGATTTTGGTATTGGCAAATACTTTCTAACAGTCAGATCTTCCCGGCGACAAAATAAGCACCCCTGGGACATAGTGCGGCACTATAAGTGTGTGAGAAGATTCTGGACGAGCATCTGTCAAGGACTCTATAAGGAATTCTTGCATTGGTGAGGGTTAATATAAACTAGTGATTTTCAAACACCCTTTCAGGACTCTAGAGCTTTTGAGGAAGTGCCTCAGTGGTTGTGGGGTAAGGAGAAAGGCAGCATAGATAGGCAAGCATAGAGAATATGAGCATGTTTTTGGCACAGCCCCATGGAAGCGATCTGAATGAGAACAGGCTTGCCATCTGTCTGGTCTAGAGAAACCCCAGCAACCCCACCTCCACTTCATTCCTGGAACAGTCTGATCCACAGCCTCGTAGTGACGAGGGCAGGGCATACAAGGAATAGCCATTTTCCTCTCTGAATTCAGGGTCATGGCTAAACCACTACCCTACAGTGCTGGCCAAGTACAGTTGGCAAGCCCTTGCCTAATGTGAGAAACACTGGCCTGTGGTAGAAAAGGTTTTCCTGTTTGTTTCTCCACACTCTGGATGAAGCCAGTTTCAGACCTTGGTGGAACAGGAGTAATTATTTTGAGACAAGTCTCAGAAGTTTTCTGAAGGGTGTTTCTTGTATTTTCCATTTCCAGCCTCCATCCATGGTGTCACCGTCTGGTACTCTAACTCCACCAAATGCCCCTCCCATTCCCAGTAGTAGCAGGAGTAGGTATCAGTCACACAGAGTCTTCATTTAGGCAGAATGACTTACTAATTCCATGAATGTGCTACACTAGACGGTGTTTATTACTTTAAAACTAAAAATATAAAGTAAAATTCTCACAACACAATGTCTCACCCCAAACTTTATGGCAAAATCAACAATGGTTTAGTATCTGTCACCATTCTGGATGTTGACTGTGCATTTATTTTGCTGCTTTTGCCTGAGATTACTCAAGCCACTGCGTTCAGCCAGAGGGTCAGCTGGAGAGCGGGGCTCAGCTGGGATGGCTGTGCTTTTTTCCCATGTGGTCTTTCATCCCCAAAGAGCTGAAACTTGGCTTCCTCATATGGTGGTGGCATATTCTAAAAAGTCAAAGTCCTAGTAGTACTTACTGAGGAGCCTCTGCTTCTATCAAATTGGCAAATGCCCCATTATCCACAGAAAATGAATGGACAAGCCCGAATCAAGGTGGGAGGGGACTGCATGAATACCAGAAAGCACAATTCTTTGAGGACCACTAATATAACAATTTTCCATGGTCAATATGACCTTAATTAAACCATTTTTCTCATCTATAAAATAGGGTTTATGATATCCACCCAGAATTGTTTTGTGGATTTCATGAAATAATATAATAATATAGTTCCTAATACATATAAGAAAAATGGGTTTTTTTGGAGTATTTTATTTTAAGATACTAAAGATGGCAAATATCATTATCTACCATTATTGATTCTCTACTAAAGTAACAATTCCGGGTTCTGCCAAAGGAACACAAGGGGAAGGGTTTTATAGGGTGAACTTAGAAACAAAACAAATAAAATATTTGATTGGTTAAAGTGGAGCAGTAGGCTTATTTGCATCATTGCAGTAGAAAGTCTCTAGTTAGTAACTTAGGAACCCAGGATGCTGGAGCTGCCTCAGTCTAATGACTTCCCAGTTAATTATTTTAACAACCCCTACCTCATACAAAAATTAACTCAAAACGAACACCTACATGTAACAGCTAAAGCTAGTATAAAACTCTTAACAAGAAACCATAGTAGTAAATCTTTGTGACCTTTGATTAGTTTCTTATATATGATAACAAAAGCCCAAGCAACAAAAGGAAAATTAGATATATTGGACTTCATCAACATTTAAAACTTATATGCTTCAAAGAACACTATCAAGAAAGTAAAAGAACCCACAGAATGGGAAAAAATATATGCAAATCACATATCCAATAAGGGACCTGTTACTAGAATACATAACAACTTTTACAATAATAGCTGGGTGTAGTGACTCACACCTGTAATCCCATCACTTTGTGAGGCTGAGGTGGGAGGATCGCTTGAACCCAAGAGTTTGAGGCAGCAGTGAACGATGATTGCATACTGTACCCCAGCCTGGGTGATAGAGTGAGACCCTGTTTCTGAGAAGATGTACAAATGAGCGATAAGCACAGGAAAATATGCTTGACATGATTAGTCATCAAGAAAATGCAAGCGAAACCACAGTGAGATACCACTTCACACCCACTAGAATGGATAGAATCAAAAGGCAGACATTAAGTCTTTACCCTTATACCCTGATGATGAGATCAAATGGTATAACCACTTTGAAAAACAGTCAGGCATTTCCCCAGATGGTTAAACTTAGCATTATTCTATGACCCAGCAATGCCAGTCCTAGGTATATAACTAAGAGAAATGAAAACATATGTCCACACCAAAACTTGTACAAATGTTTTTGTATAAATTTGTTTTGTACAAATTTGTTTTTGTACAAAAATATTTTTGTACAAAACTTGACAAATGTTTATAACAATATTATTCATGATAGCTAAAAAATAGAAACAACCTAAATGTCCATAAACTGACAAATGAATAAACAAAAGTGGTATATCCATACAATAGAGTATTATTTGACCGTTAAAAGGAATGAGATAATGAAATATGTTAGAGCGTGGATAAATCTTGAAAACATGGTAAGAAAAAGAAGCTAGTCACAAAAGACCACATATTATATGATTCCATGTATATTAAATTTCCAGATTAGTAAATCGATGGAGACTGAAAGTAGACTAGTGGTTGTCAGGGGCTGCAGGAAACGGGGGCATAAGGGAGCAGTAGCTCAATGGTATGGGGTTTCTTTTGGAGGTGGTAAAATGTTCTAAAATTTTTTGCATTCTGACTTCTGTTCCTCTGCAAAAAAAAAATTGATGATTGCATATACTATGAATATAGTATAAACTATTGAATTGCAGGCTTGAAGTGAGTGAAGTGTATGGTCAATAAGGCTTTTACCAAAGAAAGAGAAATTATGAAAAGAATAAACAGATTTTTGCAAAAGTGTTTACTAAATGGTATGCCTGTAAGCTAAAAACTCGGATTATGTTATATAAAGATCTGTATGGTACCCAAGCCCATTTTGTACTTTAAAATGGTTAAGATGGTGAATTTTATTTATTTTTTATTTATTTGAGACAGAGGTTGCTCTGTTGCCTGGGCTAGAGTGACATGGTGTCAGCCTAGCTCACAGCAACCTCTAACTCCTGGGCTCAAGCAATCCTTCTGCCTCAGCCTCCCAAGTAGCTAGGACTACAGGCATGCACCACCATGCCCGGCTAATTTTTTCTATATATTTTTAGTTGTCCAGCTAATTTCTTTTTATTTTTAGTAGAGACAGGGCGGGGGTCTCACTCTTGCTCAGGCTGGTCTTGAACTCCTGACCTTGAGTGATCCTCCTGCCTCGGCCTCCCAGAGTGCTAGGATTACAGGCGTGAGCCACCACACCTGGCCACATGGTGAATTTTATATAATGTGAATTTTATCTCAATTTCTAAAAATCTATATGATTAAAAATCTTAGTATAACAAAATTAATTCAGCATTGAAATCCCAGTGAGGCAAGTCAGAGCACAGATTCATCTTTGATACCAGTTCCCCAAAGAGAATCCAGAGGGTGATCAAAATTGTGTACCAAAGGGATCAGTGAGTGCACTTGTTTGTCCAAGAGTCTCACAGAGAGCGGAAGAGAGAGAAGGGGAGGGGCAAATAATGGGTACAGTGAACACTATTCAGATGATAGGCACACTAGTAATAGCCCTGATTCAAGCATTACAAAAGCTATCCATGTAACAAAAGCATTTGTACCCCCTTAATATTTTGAAATTTTAAAGAAGAGTTGCTTTAGACATGTTGCATTTGAGATACCTGTTATGCATGTTCAGAGGCAGGAATCAGGAGGGCAGGGCGGAGGAACATCTGCACTCAGCAGGGAGGTCTGGACTGAAAACATCCAATGGGAGTCAGTTCTGATTGACTATCTTTAAAGCCACAGAGTAGGTGAATATGAGTCATGCAGGACACTCTCACAGTAAGAGGTGGGCAGGGAAGGATTAGCCAGTGAGATGGGAGAGAAACCAGAAAAGGTGACAGGATAGAGTCTTGGAAGCCAGGGTGAGCACAGCAGTCACTTCAGATGAACCAAAAGTATGAATTTGTTAGACACCTATTCAGTGGCTCCTGTGGCTGTGTTCTGCCTAGGAGAAAGATTGAAAGGCAACTCACTCTCAGCTCGGTGAGAGAATAGTTCTCCCTCCCTGACCTTCCTGCAAACACTCCACTCTTTTCCCCCATAATGAAAATATCAATACAGAAACTCTTATAACGCAGAAAATTTGAAGATCTTATTTGCAAGCAACGGAAGACAAGACACTTTTAAAAAAATGCAACCTGGGGCCAAAAGCTTTTAAGTACCCTGCTGCATGGTCACCTTTCCCTCTTACAGTTAATGTTCTTGGGGGTGTCAAAACACTGCTCTAACACCCAATAAATACATGGACTTTTCATTAGCAAGAGATAAACTTCATGTCAACAAGGGCTCTGCTTTATTCATACTACTTTTGAGACTTGGCAAAAATGATAAAACTAAAATTACCCATGGACATTAGATGTAGACCTTCTTTCGTTTCTAAAGTTAGGGAGCAAGATTAAAAAGAAAATTATAAAGCATATTTTAAAACAATAAACTTTATTAATGTATGTGATTTAAAAAAGAGAGAGAGAGAGTCCCACAGAAAGCCACCAAGTGAGAGTCCTAAAAATTAATTCAGTGGAAACTTAAATGTTAAGGAAGGGACCACCATTCTAATATGTGAAACAATGAAGCTGAATTT
This sequence comes from Cheirogaleus medius, assembly GCA_008086735.1. Taxonomy (NCBI): domain Eukaryota; kingdom Metazoa; phylum Chordata; class Mammalia; order Primates; family Cheirogaleidae; genus Cheirogaleus; species Cheirogaleus medius. The sequence continues at coordinate 37,035,764 of VBSM01001265.1, read as the reverse complement.
ATTACTTTACTAAGCAAAAGAGAATGATACAAAACACATTCTGTTTCAACAAAGCAAAAACTGATATAGGGATTGGCAGGTTTTCAAAACTGAGAATGTTTTGGGGATTGGCTCACTTTTAGCCATGGTATTTAGAGATTGGAGGATTATCAGAAGCAGAAGTAGAAGCATGATTATTGGAGTAAGGCTGGAGTTGACTGCCTTTCAGAAGCATTGAGCTATCACTGATTGGCTGACTTTTAGAGGCATAGCTGTTGGAGCAAAGCACTTAATTTTGATCAGGACAGGTTTTTAAAGAATAGACATTCCCTTTCTTGAATTTGGAGAATAGGAACTTTTTATTCTCAGTCCCTACTATTTTTGACAGCTGCATCATAATTTAATTTAAAAGCAAAAAGACTGGCCGGGCGCGGTGGCTCACGCCTATAATCCTAGCACTTTGGGAGGCCGAGGCGGGTGGATCATTTGAGCTCAGGAGTTGAAGACCAGCCTGAGCAAGAGCGAGACGCCATCTCTACCAAAAATAGAAAGAAGTTATTTGGACAGCTAAAAATATATAGAAAAAATTAGCCGTGCATGGTGGCGCGTGCCTATAGTCCCAGCTGCTTGGGAGGCTGAAGTAGAAGGATTGCTTGAGCCCAGGAGTTTGAGGTTGCTGTGAGCTAGGCTGACGCCATGGCACTCTAGCCCAGGCAACAGAGTGAGACTCTGCCTCAAAAAAAATAAAAAATAATAATAAAAAAAAAAGCAAAAAGACTTTACTGTTAATCAAAACACAAGTTAATCAACAAAAGATGGCCAAGTCAAAGGGGAAGTTCTTTAAGCTTGTGCTGAAGAATGTTAGAATTATTAAAGAGAACCCCTTTAATATTAAAAATTATTATTAAAGGGAAATAATAGTTCATAACTCAGTATCATTGAACAGTCTTTTCAAGGTTAATTTCAACTGAAGTGGTAGAGTCTGTTCAAAGTAAAATATTTTCTTGGAAAAGCAGAATTGCTTTTATGTAGGTACTCATTCAAAAAAGATTACTGAACACATAACAACATAACAGGAGAATAGTGTTGAGTATTGGTGCTCAAGTCATAAGGGAGCTCTTGGTTAAACAGTTAAGTATAATTTAATGCCTATCACATTATTGTTGGATCTATATATTAATAGAATGCTTTAGGAGCAGAGAGAAGGGAGTGATTAACTACCTAAGGAAGGAAGAGGAATACTTAGGAAAATTTTTGTAGAAAGGATAATATTAATATTTGAACTGACTCTTGAAAGATAAGAGTTCACTAGGCATCAAAAATGAATGAAAAGGCATTGTACACAGCGGGATTGGCATGAACGAAGGCATGAGAGCACATGACGTATTGGAGGAACAGTGAGTAGGACAGTGGTGTGGGAGCATAGAGTATGTGGAAAGAAGTAGTAGAAGAAAGTGAGTCAGCCAAATTGTGAAAGATATTTTATTCCAAATTAAGAATGTGTTAATTCTTTACTTAGTAGACAGTCAGGGGTAATAGAAGTTTTTAAGCAGGAGACTGATATGATGAAGTCATTCATAGAGTATAAAAGATGAATTATAGAGGAGAAGAAAAAGTCCAGAAGATGAGTTAGAAAGCTACTGAAAATGCTGGATTTCAGGATGTTCTGAGGCATAGCCTTAAAAACAGGAAAAGAAAACAGACTTTATGGGCCGGGCGCGGTGGCTCACGCCTGTAATCCTAGCTCTCTGGGAGGCC
>VBSM01001265.1:36983410-37033927 GCA_008086735.1 Cheirogaleus medius | reverse complement strand
AAAAAAAAAAAAAAAAAGAAAACAGACTTTATGGCACATTAATCTCTTTTAAGTTATATTTGATGTATCATCAATATTGTGCTCTTATCAAAATACTAGTATGATATTTGCCATTGTCAGGAGGCCCTGATTCCCATTCTTGTATTCGTGTTCTCTCTCTCTTTCTCTTTCTCTTTTCCCTCTTCCTCCCTTTCTTCCTCTCTTTCCCTCTTTTTCAAGTATAAAATTAGCATCTAAATCAAGGCAAAATTACTAGTGAATATCAAGATTGTTCTAATTAATAAATCAGGAATAACAATTAATTTGCAAAAAAAAATGCCTTGATTTCTGACCATTTTCTTCATTCTCTTAGATAATTAAGTTGAAAGCTGAAGCCCGGCTGGACCTGCTAAAGCAGATTGGTGTTTCTGTGGACACGTGGCTAAAGAGTGCCATGAACCAAGTAATGGAAGAACTAGAAAATGAGCGATGGGCCCGCCCTCCTGTCGTGACCAGTAATGGCACTTTACACTCGGTACAGTTTCTTTTCTTGGATATGATATGCTGACTTTCATTGAAGAATGCTGTTCTTTGACTCGATAGCCAAACTGAATAGCAGCCAAAATTTTTTTTTAAAGATAATGGTTAGCTAGTGGTTTGGGGTTTTTTCTTCAGTCTAGCACTAATTGATTTAAACTTACTGCAGACAAAGAAAGAGAGAGGAAAAAACTCTAGTGTGTTGCTTTTTTTAATGAGCAGCAAAGAATGTTTTATCACTAATTGTGTTATCAACGCCTATCTTCCAAACTTATTATCCCATTCATGGAATATATATGCTTCTTGTCTGGAAGTAGTGGAATAGAAAACTTAATCTAGTATTTCTGAAGTTCTCAGAGGTCTTCTGTAGTGTAAATGAAAATAAACATCCATACTAGTTAAGACTGGTTAAACCAAAGTAATTCCTGCTGCAACCTCCCCACCCATTACTCTATTATCCTGTTTATTTCCTTAGTAGTATTTATTGCAGTTTGAACTTGTCTTCTTTATTGTTTTCTTTTGTTTATTGTCTGTCTTCCTCTCTACAATGTAATTGCCATATCTGCCTGGTTCACTGTTCTGCACAGCAAAGTGCCTGGCACATAGTAGATACTTAATAAATATTTGTTGAAGGAAGAAATGAACAGATAGATGGGTGGGTAGGTGGGTAGGTGGGTGAGTGAGTGGAACAGTGGCAAACTAAAAGCTAAAACTCTAATCTCCCAACTTCTCACTATATCCATAATTCCTCTTTAAAATGCTTGTGCCCTTCAGATATAAGGCATCTTTGCTAGAGAAATTGGCCAAAGTTTAGAAACATTCCTGGAAGTTTTGTCAGTTTTTTCACATAGCATTCTGATTTCTAATGGGAACACACTTGCACATTTAAAAAGGATGGATTGCATGTGGGTGTATATTTTAAGGAAAAACAATCTATTGAAGGTTTATTTTTCTTTCACTGTTAATGATAATCCAGCTGGGGGGAAAAGCATTCATCACCTACTTGACTTTGGGATTGGAAGAGCTTTCCCTGCTTTCATTAGAGTTGCTCCATGGAATATCTCTTCCTGTTTCATCTTTTAAAGGTGATGATTCTGATCTACTTCAAATTGGTCTGTTGTAGAGTTTTTGATGACAGCAAATTCCAGGCACAAAATTGCTTTTGGCTTCTACAACAGCATTGTTTCCAACCAATCAAACCCATGATTTTCCTTGGGTTAGCACCTTTCTAACCAAATCAACTGAGCAGGCACATATCCCCTGACTGTGGGTACTTCCTGGGCACATTGGAGATGAACACAGAAGCTGGGAGAGCAGACAGACCTTAGTGATACAAGGCGATGTATGACTGGGCTACCATGTAGCAAACTTGAAATTGCTTACTTCTGACTCCAGCACTCCTTAGAAAACATCACTTTTCTCAGGTTTCTGAAAGTAAGTTACATTAGATGACTCTAAGGTCCCCTTCAACTCCAAAATCTCATGAGCCTTTGAAATGCTATCAGAAAAGCTCAGTATCAGCTAGAAGAATAGAGAAGAAAGTTTGCCTCATGAAGGAAATCTCATTTGAGACAATCCTTGAAGTTTAACAGGAATTAAAGAAGGGCCTCTGAATATGAAGGAAAGGAATGAAGGAGATGTGCCAACACTTACTGCAGTGGCATATATTAAGTGTTGAATAAATTGGGTATTTTTGAGACATATCCAAAGATACCAGCTCATTTAGAGACATGTCACATCCTTTACGAAGGGAGCATTTTGCAATCACATCCCACTTTCCTCCCTACCCCACCAGTCAGTCTTAAGGAGCCTGTGTCTTTGACCTGAGAGATTATATTTTGTGGAAGATCTACTAACAATATAAATAAAGGGGAGATGTAGGCACAAAATAGCTTACCCCAATATTTATTTAATCTGCTTTTAAATAACAGCACTGAAATAATTTAGAAAAGGTTCTGTCTCTTCACACTGACAGCTAACTGGCTGGGGAACATGAAACAGAATACACATTCTGGGGACCCAATTATTTCTTCCATTATAGATGCCAACAAAAGCATTAGTCATCTGGAAAACATGGCTAATATTACTGTTAGACATTAACTTTATAACTGAAAAGTGCCTTATGGAAGATAAATTTTTTTAAATATAAAGTCTATTTACTTTACAGAATGAAGAAGGAACTATATTTCCTTGAGTATTAATAATTCTTTGCCTTCTCTATCATGGTGTGGTACAGAATATAGGATTGGGAAGTAAAAAAGGAAAGAATCTCAGAATATAGCAACATTTTTCTAAAAGGAGAGCAGTCTATGATACAGTTACTCAGTTGATGAGTAACCAAGCCTACGTGTAGCTTCCATGGCTAGATCGCTGCCAGTGACCCAGTCAGCCTGCTGTTACTCGCCCGCCCTGCTCTTGTTGTCCTGCCTCTCTTACTCAAAACCCATACTCAGTTGACAACCTAACTTTTGAAATTATATTAATTTTACAATAGAAAAAGCTATATAAGTAGATTACCAAAAAAAATAGAAAATACAAGAGAGAAGAAAATGATCAATAGCTCCATCCTCATAACAGCACAGTTAGCTATTTAGTGTATTTCTTTCCTCTTTTATTTATTTATTTTTAAATTGACAATTAAAAATTATGTACATGTATAGTATACATGATGTTTTGATATGTATTCCTCTTTCTGCTAATCTTTTTAAATATATTTATCATAATAAAGTTAATTTTGTACATTTTTTATGTAACAGTCCATGTTGCTGGATGATCTTTATGATTCTTTTAATGTCCATAATAGTGTTTTATCAGGAAGGTGTATGCTAATTCACTTAACTATTAATATTGCCTTATGGGTTCAATATTTATATTGCCTCCAGATTTTTACTATTCTAAATAATATTCTATAAAACATTTTTATATTTATTTCTTTTTCCCATATTGGGGATTTTTTTAATATAGATTCTCAGAAGTGTGATTACAGGGTCAGAGATCTGTAGACCTTTGTTTGAGGTTAATTTATTTTTATTCTTTCTATTCTTTTTTTCTTAGATTTTCAAACTATAGCTGACAATGTTTACATCACTTCCCTGTTTTCAGCCACTTCCTGCAACCATTGTGTAATAATACAAAGGCAAACTGACAGTCTCCTTTGTTGTACAGCCTCCTTAAAAGTGTGAGCATCTGTAAGAATTGCATAGAAATAAATTCTGTCTCCACTCATTATGAAAACCAGCCGAATAACATGGCTGAAAGGCGAGCAGATTAAATATTTTTAACCTTTTGTATGGTATTTTGGTTCCCAGCTGCCTCAGTACTACCTCATAGTACTTACAGTCCAATGGACTTTGTTTTTGAAATATGAAAATCTGTTTGTTGCCTTGAGCTAATTTCAAAGAAAAGAAATAATAGATTTTTGTAATGAAATAAATGTAAACTGCTGAAAATAACAGAATGCACTGGCAAAACTCTTCAGTTACTTTCATATTTACAGTATTTCCAAATGGGCAATGAATGGTCTTTTTATTAAAGTAAACTCTCTACTCAAAATGCCCATACTTTTAGTGAAATTATCATTTCAGATTCCCAGTAGGATCAGTTTAATTCAATTCAATAAGCATTTATTGAGCCCTCATGAGACCCGTTGCTAGGTGCCAAGAATTAGCAAGCTGAGTTATGTCTACTGAGTTGTATTCACAGATTGAGAGAACCAGTCACACTTACTGACAGCCAAGTCCAAAAGATGGGCGTTGAAAAGATGTAGAGAATTTCACCTGTAAGAGAAATATCTCTACTTATATTCTTCGACTTTCTGCATAGCCATAATAAGTAAAGTTCCTCACACAGTTCCCTATACATAGTACAGGTCCAAAAGTATTCATATGAATAAGCAATTTATTCCAGTTCTACCAATCAAGCTTAAATTACTTCTAAAAGGAGGGAGCTCACATTGATAAAGGGTGTATTGTGTACCCAGGTGCTGTGTCAGGCACTTTCGTATATCATCTGTGTGAGCACAATTAATGAGCACCACAGTCCCCAGTGTATTTATAGATGAGGAGATAAACTTGAAGGAATTAAATATCTTGCCTGAAGACACACTACTTGTAAGTGAGGAGAGCTGGTATTCGAAGCCAGATGTGTCTGCCTCTAAAGCCCTGTTCTTTGCTGTACTCCCTTTATCTGGGGGTTACCCTTTATTCCTCTGATCTTTGTCATGATTCATTTGAATTTCTGTACATCCATTTATTTTTGTTTTGTTTTGAGACGGAGTCTCACTCTGTTGCCCGGGCTAGGGTGCCGTGACGTCAGCCTAGCTCACAGCAACCTCAAACTCCTGGGTTCAAGCAATCCTACTACCTCAGCCTCCCAAGTAGCTGGGACTACAGGCATGCACCACCATGCCTGGCTGATTTTTTCTACATATTTTTAGTTGGCCAATTAATTTCTTTATATGTTTAGTAGAGACGGGATCTTACTCTTGCTCAGGCTGGTCTTGAACTCCTGACCTTGAGCTCTCCTCCTGCCTCGGCCTCCCAGAGTGCTAGGATTACAGACGTGAGCTACCATGCCCGGCATGTACATTCATTTTTTTAAGCACCTGTTGAATCATCATTGAACGTCCTATTTCTAATGTAATTAACGGTCTTGTAGCATTTTCAAGTACTGTGTAACCAGTTGACATTAAAATTCCCAAGCTTTGTTGATATTTTAAACAACTTCACTTAGGTATAATTGACATACAACAGACTGCACATATTTAAAATGCACAATTTGATATATTTTGATATTTGTATATGCCAGTGAAATTATCGCCACAATTAAGATAATGGACATATCCATTACCCCTAAAAGTTTTCTTCATGCTTCTTTGTAATCTGTCCTTCCTATCCCTCAGTCAACCACTGACCTACTTTCTGTCACTATAGATTAGTTTGCATTCCCTAGAATTTTATATAAACAGATTCATATAATATGTACTCTTTTATGTCTGGCTTCTTTCACTCAGCATGATTATTTTGAGGATCATCCATGTTGTTGCATGTATCAATAGTTCATTTATGTTAATTGCTGAGTAGTATTCCATTGTATGGGTACCACGGTTTGTTTACTTGTGTACCTGATGATGGACATTTGAGTTGTCTTGGACTATTACAAGTAAAGCTACTATGAATACATGCTTTGGCTGGGTCATATAATGGTTATATGTGTAACATTTTAAGAAACGAACTGTTTTCCAAAGTAGTCGTACCATTTTATAGTCCCATCAATACTGGATACTAGTGTTCCAGTTGTTCCACAGCCTTGCCAATATTTAGTGTGGTCACTCTTTTTAATTTTGGAGATTCTAATAGGTGTGAAGTAATGTATCACTATATTTTAATTTGCATTTCCATAATAATGCTGAGCATCTTTTCATGTGTTTATTTACATGTGTATATCTTCTTTGATAAGTATCAGTTCAGATCTTTTACCCATTTTTTTATTGGGCTGTTTTTATTATTTTAAGAGTTCTTTTTATACTCTGGATACAAATCAGATATGACTTACATAATTTTCTCCCAGTCTATGACTTATCTTTTCATTTTCTTAACAATGTTTTTCAAAGAGCATAAATTTTTAATTTTGATGAAATGCAACTTACTTATTTTTGTCTTTTGTGGATCACACTTTTGGTGTGGTAGCTAAGAAATCTTTACCCAACACAAGATCATAAAGATTTTCTCCTGTATTTTCTTCTAGAATTTTTATAGTTTTAGATTTTACATTTAAATCTATGATCCAGTATAAGTCAATCTTTGAATATGGTGAAAAGAATGAGTCAAAGTTCATTTTTTTAACTCTCTCTTTTTTGTCCATTTTTTGGAAGACTCTCCTCTCTCCACTGAATTGCCTTTGCTCTTTGTCAAAAAGTCAATTAATCACATATGTGTGAGTCTATTTCTCAACTTTTATGTTCTATTCCATTGATGTATTTGTCTAGCTTGATGCCAGTACTACACTGCTGTAATTACTATAATTTTATAAGTCTTGAAGTCAGGTAGTATAAGTCCTCCAACTTTCTTCTTTCTCAATGTTGTTCTGGATATTCTAGGTCCTTTGCATTTCTATATGAAATTTAAATCAGTTTTCTACCAAAAAAAGCCTACTAGGCTTTTTTATTAGGATTGCATTGAATCTATAGATCAGTTTGAAGACAATTGACATCATAACAATATTGATTCTTCCAACCCATAAACAAAAATACTTCTCCACGTATTTAGGACTTTAATTTCTCTCAGCAATGTTTTGCATTTTTCAGTATATAGACCTTACGCATCCTTTGTCAGACTTATCCCTATCTCATAATTTTTGACACTATTGTAAATGATTTTTAAATTTCAATTTCTGATTGTTCATTACTAATATAGAAAAATATGATTAATTTTTGTATATTGATCTTGTATCTTGCAACCTTACTAAATTCACTATTAGTTCTAGTAGCTTTTTTTGTAGATTCCATAGGATTTTTTTATACAATCATGTAACCTGCAAATACAGTTTTACTTCTTTCTTTACAATTTGGATGCTTTTTTCCCCCTTACTATAACAACTGGAATTTCTAGTAAAATGCTGAATAGAAGTGGTGAGAGTTGACAGATATCCTTGCCTTGTTCCTGAACTTGAGTAGAAAGTATTCAGTCTTTCACCTTTAAGTATGATGTTAGTAGTAGAGTTTTTGTAGATGCCCTTTATCACATTGAAGAAATTTCTTCTATTTCTGTTTTGTTTGCTGATAGGAATGGATGTTAGGTCTTATCGGATGTTCTTCTTTTATAATATTAATATAGTGAAGTTGCATTGATGATTTTTCAAATAGTAAATGAACTTTGCATTCCTGGTAAGCCCCACTTGGGTCATGATATAGTATCCTTTTTATAAATTGATTGAAATTGATTTGCTAAAAGTTTGATAAGCATTTTTGCATCTTTGTTCATTTTCTTGTAATGTTTTTGTCTGGTTTTGTTATAATGCTTGTCTAAGAATAATTTGAAAAGCATCCCCTCCTCTTCAGAAACTACAAGCCTTTTGTAGAATTTTGCAGAATTTTTTTTCTTTTGTAACTGTTTGATAAAATTCATCAGACCAGTTGTCTGGTCATGGAGTTTTGTTTATGGGAGTTTTTATTTTTATTTATTTATTTATTTATTTATACATATTTTCTGTTCTTTTTTATTTTTCTTCTGTTTTTTGTTTATTATTTTTACTGAGCAGTTAGAAGAGATATGGGAGTTTTTAAATAAACCAATTTCTTTAGTAGATACAGGGTTATTCAGGTTATTCTTGAGTGGACTTTGGTGATTTGTCTCTTTAAAGGAATTTGTACATTCTATCTAAGTTACCAAATTTATTAGCATAAAAGTTGCTTATATTCCTTGATCCTTTATCATTTGATTATCTGGAGAATCCATAGGGCATCATAGGAATCCTTTCTCATTCCTGATATTGATTGTGTCTCCTCTCTTTTTTTCTGATCATTCTGCTAGAGGTTTATCAATTAGATGGATCTCCATGAAGAACCAATTTTTTTATTTCATTGATTTTTTTCCCTGTTGTCTTGTTTTCTATTTATTAACTTATGCTCAGAATTTTATTATTTCCTTTCTTCTGTTTAATTTGTATTTAACTCGCTCTTTTCTAATTTTTAAGGTAGAAGCTGGTCATTGATTTGAGACTTTCCTTTTCTAATATAGGCATTTGGTACTAAGCATTTCCCTGTAAGTATTGCTTTAGGTCCATTGCCCAAATCCTAATATGTTGTGCTATTTTCATTCAGTTCAAAACATTTTCAAATTTGCTTTTTGACTTCTTTTTTGAGTGGTGGGTTATTTAGAAGTATGTTATTGAGTTTCCAAATATTTGGGGATTTTCCAGATATCTTGTATTATTGGTTTCTAATTTATTTCCATTGTGGTCAAATAACATACTTGAATCCTTTTAAATTTATTGAGACTTATTTTGTGATTCAGTATACAGTATATTTTCCATGTGTACTTGAAAAGAAAAGAATGTATATTCTGCTGTTGTTAGGGGTTATGCTCTATAAATGTCAATTAAGTCAAGGTAGTTGATAGTGTTGTTCAAGTCTTTGGTGTCCTTACTGATCTTCTGAATACTCTACCTGATGCCCTGTGCCTTACGAGGTTTTTTCTTTTAGGAGGGAGCAGGTGTTATTCTCAAACCTGTGTGAGCTCTGAGGATTATTTTTTAATCCATTTTGGTAGTTCTGTCCCTGGCTTTGGATAGTTTCTGCACATACACATACTGATCAATACTCAGCTGAAGACTAGCGGGGCCCTTTGCAGATCTCCCAAGCTCTCGCTACGCATCTCTCTCTTCATTTCTGTAGTCTCCCCTTATCTACAGGGGATACATTCCAAGACCCTCAATGAGTGCCTGAAACCATGAATAGTATCGAACCCTGTATATACTGTGTTTTTTCCTATACACACATACCTATGACAAAGTTTAATTTATAAATTAGGCACAGTAAGAAATTAACAACAGTAGCTAATAATAAAGTAGAACCATTATAACAATATGCCACATCACTACTTTTACGCTTTGGGGCCATTACTAAGTAAAATAAGGGTTACTTGAACACAAGCACTGCGATACAGCATCAGTCTGATAATTAAGATGACTAAGTGGCTAACGGGCAGGAAACATGTACAGCATGGATACACTGGACGAAGGGATGATTCATATCAGGATAGGCCAGAGGTGGACAGTGCAAGGTTTTATCACGCTACCCAGAATGGTATGCAATTTAAAACTTATGGGTTGTAGGCCGGGCGCGGTGGCTCACGCCTGTAATCCTAGCTCTCTGGGAGGCCGAGGTGGGCGGATCGTTTGAGCTCAGGAGTTCGAAACCAGCCTGAGCAAGAGCGAGACCCCATCTCTACTAAAAAATAGAAAGAAATTAATTGGCCAACTAAAATATAGAAAAAATTAGCCGGGCATGGTGGCGCATGCCTGTAGTCCCAGCTACTCGGGAGGCTGAGGCAGAAGGATCGCCTGAGCCCAGGAGTTTGAGGTTGCTGTGAGCGAGGCTGATGCCATGGCACTCTAGCCGGGGCAACAGAGTGAGACTCTGTCTCAAAAAAAAAAAAAAAACTTATGGGTTGTATATTTCTGGAATTTTCCATTTAATAGTCTCAGACCGCAGTTGATTGCAGGTAACTGAAACCTCAGAAAGCAAAACTATGGATAAGCGGGGACTACTGTACTCTACGGTCTGAATTCTAGCCACTTTGGCCTTCCTGAATTCCTACTATCATGTCCTCAGTCCAGGGAGATCACTGTCCTCTGCATGGGTTTCTCCTCTCCATGTCTCAGCCTGGACACTTCTGCACACTGTAAGTTGTGGGAGCTATTTGTTTCCCATCCCCCAGGGATCACTTGCCTTCATGCATGATATCCAGGGTCTTAAAACTATTCTTTCATATATTTTGAACACTTTTTCAGTTGTTTCTGGAAGGAGGTTAAATCTGGTCTCTGATGCTCCATCTGGCCTGGAAGCAAAAATCCATTTTCCTGATATTTTTAATGTCTTCTTTTATAAAATGTTATATTTGGAATAATGTTCACTGGATCACTTCTGTCCAGTGGAGTTCAGAGGTTCTACTAGTCAATATTTAGGAACTGCCTTCCTCTGTATTGTATTACCAGATTCTTTATCTACAGTCTCCCTTCCTCATAAACACAACAAAAGCTAATGATGTATTCAGTACCCCCACAGCACCAAGCATGTGTTAGGAATTTTAAATATATTAATATTTCCTCATTTAATCCTTATGATAACCCTATGAAGAAGTAATTATCTTCATTAGAGAGATGTGGTCATTGAAGTTGAGAAGTTAAATAATTTGCCCAAGGTCATGCAAGTAAGTGGCATAGTCAACATTCAGACAAGTCTGCCAGACCCCAGGACCCACCGTTTTCTACTTCATGACAGTACGACAAAGCTAAGCCCTCCAGAGGTTACTTTGCTGAGTACAAGAAGATGGCTACTAAAACCAACTCAAAAAGATTCTTCTTGTCTGCCCTTGCGACAAGAGTAAGCATTTTACAACATCTAAGGAAGAAAAAATACAAGTACAGCTAGAAAGAATAGTTTTGATTGAAGTGCTGTCAAGTGACAGGAAGAAAAAGGGATGAGAGAGCAGTCCTTAAGAAACAGAGGAAGGATGTGATTTTAGAAATGCAGGGTCAAGAAAACATTGTAACAGTTAAGAGGGCGGAAGAGGAAAACGGAAGAAATTGTTCTAGGATGATATGCTTTGGAAAGCTGCTAGAGCAAAGCAGAAGCATGTGACAGTGACTTCTATTGCTGTCACTGCGGCCTTTTATTCCCTCTCATGAGAATCAAAAAATGAACTCAAAATAAAGGGAGGGGAGAAAGGAATGTTTAGTATCAACCATTGTTGCCAGGGTATTATAAAATGTTTTGGATTGATTCCCAGTGCCTAAGCACAGTACGTATTAACATTCCGTATATATTTTTGGAAACTTGTTCTTTACCCACATTTTTTTTTTGGAGATGAGGTCATGCTCTGTCGCCCAGGCTAGAGTGCAGTGGCACAATCATAGCTCACAGCACCCACGAACTCCTGGGCAGCCATGTGATCCTCTCCCTCAGCCTCCCGAGTAGCTGGGACTATAGGTGTGCACTACCATGCCTGGCTAATTTTTAAATTTTTTGTAGAGATGGGGTCTTGCCATGTTAACCATGCTGGTTTCAAACTCTTGACCTCAAGCAGTCCTCCCACCTCAGTCTCCCAGAGTGCTGGGGTTACAGATGTGAGCCACCACACCCAGCCTCTACCCACATTTTTATAAACATATGAGTATTTTGTTTTTTGTAATACCGACGGTTCTTTTTAAATGTCTATAACCTTTCCTAGAAGATGAAGGCAGTGTCTTCTAAGTATGTAAAAATATGTTTAAAGTTAGCTTTATGGCAATCTCTAGCATGATTCTTTTATGTGATATAATGTCCTATTAGAAAACAATAGAATCAAATCTAAGATTTGAGAGGTCAAGATCTGAGCCACTTTTTCCACTGCCCTAACGATAGATGAAGAATTTATAAAATGAGGCACAAGATTACGTCACTCAGTTATAGAGAATTTTCAATAATAGTTGTAAGGGCCAGGCATAGTGGCTCGTGCCTGTAATCCCAGCACTTTGGGAGGCCGAGGCAGGAGAATCACTTGAGGCCAGGAGTTCAAGACCAGCTTGGGCAACATAAAAAAAAAATTTTTTTAAATTAGCTAGACGTAGTGGCACGCACCTGTAGTCCCAGCTACTTGGGAGGCTGAGGTGGGAGGATCACTTGAGCCTAAGAGTTCGAGGATGTGGTGAGCTGTGATCACACCACCGCACTCCAGCCTGAGGGACAGAGTGAGACCTTGTCTCTAAAAAAAAAATAATAATAATAATAATAATAACAATAGTTACAAATGAGAATATTTCAGAGGCTTTGAAGTTGAGGCAATAAATGTGGCAGGAAAAATATACAGTTTATTCTTCTGGAACTCCTCACAATCCTATGGAATTTTTTTCTTTTTATTTTTGACAATAATTATACATCTGTGGGATACAGAGTGATATTTTGATACACATATACAGTTCTAAAGAATTTTATTAGGGAAACAGTAGTTAGGGAAAAGAGTCAGTTTTAGAATTTGGTGATAATGCTCAAGAGAAATTCCTTTAATTCATTAGGAACTTGAAGTGGAACTTGACTATATAGGAAGCCTCTACTTTAGACTCATTGTATCGCAGGGAACCTTCCCTGGCCCTCCTCTCCGCTGGCCTCTTCCATATTCACAGGGCCCTATATACCTGGCGTCTCATTGTGGTAGTTCTTCACTCTAGACTGTGGACTACTGAAAGCAGACACTTGTGTCCTTCATTTCATATCTGTCAAAGAGCCTAGCATAGTGTTCAACATAGAGTAGGTATTTGTTACTTTAAGTAATGGTTCTACTGTGAACCCCAATCTTGACTGTCCATCCCTTGTAACCTTAATATGTAAACCTTGATGGCTTTGTATGTTTGAACATAAGAAATAGTAGCCAAATAAGTGCTTATATGTAGCAAGAAACAGAAATCTTTGAGGCTGTTTTGTTTCTTCTTTGTTGGATTTTTAACTTAAAAAGTAAAACATGCTTATTCTAATAGTTCAAAAAGTACAGAGGTATATAAAAAGCAAGTCAGTCATTTCCCTAATCTGTAGTCTTTATTCTTCTCATTCTGCATTCTGCCTTCTCCTATTAAATATCTATGCTCACATAAATATTATTTGTATTTAATATATCATGGACAGTACTCTAGGTAAATGTGGATGTAACTCATTTTTTTACACTCAATACCATTTTAATTAATATATGCCTTTTAGCTATGGTGGCTGATATACCTTGAAACTGGGTTAAAAAAATTATTTTTCTTACATTACATCCCAGAAGGGACCATGCTTTTTGTTTTTGCTTGTGTGTGTGTTAAAATATGCCAGTGTACCTTTTTATTTATTTATTTATTTATTTAAGACAGAGTCTTGCTCTGTTACCCAGGCTAGAGGGCTGTGGAGTCAGCCCAACTCACAGCAACCTCAAATTCCTGGGCTCAAGTGATCCTCCTGCCTCAGCCTCCCAAGTAGCTGGGACTACAGGCGTCTGCCACCTTGCCTGGCTAATTTTTTCTATTTTTAGTTGCCCACCTAATTTCTTTCTATTTTTAGTAGAGATGGGGTCTTGCTCTTGCTGAAGCTGGTCTCAAACTCCTGACCTCAAGCAATCCTCCCACCTCGGCCTCCCAGAGTGCTAGGATTACAGGTGTGAGCCACCTCACCTGAACACCAATTTATGATTTTTAAGTATACAGTTCAGTGGCATTAAGTACATTCACATTGTTGTGGAACCATCCCCACCATACATCTTCAGAACTCTTTCCATCTTGCAGAAGTAAAACTCTGTACCCCTTAAACAATGATTCCCCATTACCAAGCCTTTGACAATCACCATTCTACTTTCTGTCTATGAATTTGACCACTCTTAGTACCTCATATAAGTGGAATCACAGTTTTTATCTTCTTGTGACTGGCTTATTTCACTAAGTATAATGTCCTCAAAGTTCATCCACGTTGTAGCATGTGTCAGAATTCTCTCCTTTTTAAGACTCAGTAATATTCCATTGTATGTACCATGTTTCCCCGAAAATAAGACAGGGTCTTATATTTATTTTTCCTCAAGAAGACACCCTAGGGCTTATTTTCAGGGGATGTGTTATTTTTTTTAAGTACAGTACAACAATCTACATTTATTCAAATATAGTTAAGTCGTCTTCTTCTGGAACATGATCATAACTCTCCAAACCCCGAATTCCATCCTGAATTTCTTGCAACTCTATTTCCTTTAGAACCATTGGCCCCAGTCTCTCATGTCGAGCAATAGAGCTCTCATGGGGCAGATGAGAAGGGCTGCTCGTCTTCTTTACTGCTCCGCGACAAAATGCACGGGTTGTGCAGATACACTGCGTAGCCACGCCCATCACTAGGTCTTATTTTCAGGATAGGGCTTATATTGCACAAATGCTTAGAAATCCTGCTAGGGCTTATTTTATGGGTAGGTCTTATTTTTGGGAAAACACGGTATATACATTTTGTTTATCTATTCCTCTGTAAATGGGCACTTGGGTTGCTTCTACCTTTTGGCTGTTGGCTATGAACATTGGTTACAAATATCTGTTCTAATCTATGCTTTCAGTTCTTTGGGATATATACCCAGAAGTGGAATTGCTGAATTTTGTGGTAATACTATGTTTAATTCATTGAGGAAACACCTTACTGTTTCTCCATAGCAGCTGTACCATTTTATATTCCCACTAAAAGTGTTACAATAGTTCCATTTTTTTCACATCCTCACCAACACTTGTTATTTTCTGTTTTTGTTTTTGTGGGTTTTTTTTTTATAATAGCCATCCTAATGGGTATGAAGTGGCATCTCTTTTTTTTTTTTTTTTTTAAGTACAGACAGGGTCTCACTATGTTGCTCAGCCTGGTTTTAAACTCCTCGCCTCAAGCCATCCTCCCACTTTGGCCTCCCAAAGTGCTGGGAATATAGGCATAAGCCACTGCACCCGGCCTAATGTTTAATGATGTTGAGCATCTTTTCATGTGGTTATTGGACATTTATATATCTTCTTTGGAGAAATGTCTCTTCAAGTCCTTTGTCCATTTTTTAGTTGGGTTTTTTGTTGTTATTGTTGAATTTTAGTCATTCTTTATATATTCTAGCTATTAATCCTTTATCAGATATATGATTTACAAATATTTTCTCCCATTCTGTGGGTTGCCTTTCACTCTGTTGTCCTTTGATACATAATAGTTTTTTATTTTGATAAAGTTCAATTTATTTAGTTTCTTTTTGTTGCCTATGCTTTTGGTGTCATATCTAAAAAATCATTGCCAAATCTAATATCATGAAGCTTTTCCCGTATGTTTTCTTCTAAGAGTTTTATAGTTTTAGTTCTTATGCTTAGGTCTTTGAACCATTTGAGTTAATTTCTATATATGGTATAAGGAAAAGTTCCAACTTCATTCTTTTTATGTGGTTATCTACTTTTTCTCACAACATTTGTGAAAAAACTGTCCTTTTCCCCATTGAATGGTCTTAGCACCCTTGTTGAAAATCATTTAATCTTCTGTGAGAGGGTTTATTACTGGGCTTTCTAGTCCAGAACTCATTTTTAGCAGGTGTTATTCATCTACAATATGAGTACATCAGAGTTTATTCAAACATTCCCCTATTGATGGACATACACATTATATATCCAGGCTTTCGTCACTACAAGCAATGTTGCAGTAAACATATTAGAATATACAGTCTTAACATCCTAGTACTTTTATTTCTCTGTAATGTATTCACAAAAGAAGAATTTTTAGGTTAAGTGGTATGCTTAGTTTTTCATTTCAGGCAGGTCCCTTTTTTTTAAAGGATGTATGAATTCACATTTCTGTCAGCCATAGATGAAAGCCTGTTTCTCCGCATCTTTGGTAGCACTTAGAAATCTTTTTAATATTTCCTAATGTTACCATTTAAAAATGGTAAAAGGTCTCTGTCAGTCAGTATTTTTTGGTGAAAAGTAAACAATACTGATAAATATTTCTCATTTATTTCAAAAACATTTTACTCTTGGTTTTAAAAAAATCTCTATCCAGCTGTACATGATGGCTCACATCTGTAATTCTAGCACTTTGGGAGGCCAAGGCAGGAAGGAGGATCACATGAGGCCAGGAATTCAATACCAGCCTGAGCAACATAGCAAGACCCCATCTATATAAAAAAATTTAAAAATTAGCCAGGCGTAGTAGCGCATTTGTAGTCCTAGCTACTTGGGGAGGCTGAGGCAGGAGGATCACTTGAGCCTAGGCTGCAGTGAACTATGATCATGCCACTGCACCCCAGTCTGGGTGACAGAGCTAGATCCTGTCTCTAAAATAAACAAACAAACAAAAAAACTCTGTCCTCTCACAACATGAGAAATGCAAGTGAGAACAGATTGTCATTTCTATGTGGAGTTAAATGGGTAAATTAACATTTTTAAACAATCAAATTTTAAGTGTTTTTCCTGCTTTAAGCCATTTTGAAGTAAGCAAAATAGCCAATGGCTTCTCATTTTTCTTAGCTTAATGCAGATACCGAAAAAGAAGAAGGAGAGGAGTTTGAAGACAACATGGATGTTTTTGATGACAGCAGTTCCAGCCCTTCTGGCACCTTAAGAAACTATCCACTCACCTGCAAAGTTGTTTATTCCTACAAGGTTTGTAATTCTCCAACATATCGCTGTTACTAAATTGTGACAACTCCGAGGATACATGTGAATGTATCTACCCAGCCTCTCATACTGTGCTTAGCATAAAATTGTTGTAGAGTTAATAATATTAGACTCAACATAACATAATGGTGAAGAGTTTAGGCTCTGCTTGAAAATACCTGGGTTAAAATCCTGTCTTTGCCACTTATGAGCTGTATGACCTTGCAGTAATCCCTTAGTCTCTGTGTCCCTCAGTTTCCTTATCTTTACCATAGGAATAATATTGTAGGGTCCATGTGAAGATCAATAAGATAATACTTTTATAGCAAAGCACTTAGCACAGTGCCTGGCATCTAGTAAATTTTCAGTAAATAGAACTCTTAATCCATATCATCTGTCACCCCCTTGGCATAGGACCTTCCATTAGGATGACCCTCAAAATTGTTATCAAAGGAAAGTTGTGTTACAAAGCAGTTTTTAAAACTTTGCCTTTCTTCATCCCAATATAGACAACTCTAGTTATCCATGTTAATCAAGGGCCTGGGTAAATAGATGCCAGAGTTTCCAAACCTGATTTGGTGTAATAGTTCTTAATCTTTCTCACCCCTGCCCTGCTTTCCCACTAATTTTTTATTTAGCACAAAGTAAATTCCTCGGTTCCTTTCTTTCCCTCACTCCTCTCATCCAGCCAGTGCTATTGAGTCCACCTCCAAAACTTATCCTGAATCTACTCACTTTCCCCATCCCTGCTGCCACCATCTTGGTCTAAGCCATCGCTTTGATTACTGTGAAAGGGAAAAAATCCTCCTAATTGGCTTCCCTCTTTCATACTTGCCTTCCAACAGTCCATTTTCTACTCTGAAGCCAGAATCACTGTTAACACATGAAGGAGATGATTTTAAACCTCTTCCTTAAAAACCGTTTTTAAGCTTTCCATTACATGTAGAAAAAAAACCCAAACTCTTCCCTAGGATCTGTTAATGTCCAGCCTGATCTGGCCCCAGCCATTCTCCTACACTTTATAGCTTCATGTTAGACCATTCCCAGCCCCACCCACTCGCTGCACAGTAGCCATTCTGGCCTCCTGTCGGGCTTCAAAAGCACCAGGCTCTTTCCTGACTTCATGTCTTTCACTTGCTGGTCCCTCTACCTAGAACTCCCTTTCCCTAAATCTGTTAGCTGCCCACTGCTCCTTACTGAAGCTCAGCTCACATAGCGCCTCCTAGGGTCACCCCTAGCCGCCTAAATATATAATCAACTCCTCAGTCACTACTCTCTGTGACCTTACCTCTTTTATTTACTATATAGCACTTATTACCAACCAAACTGAATCTTATTTGTTTTCATATTTCTTTGTCTGACTCCCCACTAAAGGTCCATGAAGGCAGAAATCTTGTCTGTCTATGTACCCTGTTTGTGTGTCTTCAGCACTCAGGACAATGCCCAGTGCTTAGTAGATCACCAGTACACAATTGTGGGGTGAATAATGAATGATGGAAGGAGGGCATGAACAACGAACCTTTCTCTGGCCCCCATTCTGATGGAGACATCAGTGAGAAAGGGTAATGCCAAGGGATAACAGCAGAGGGAGGGTCTGGAGAGAATCTTCAACCATCACACACTGGACAGTCTCACTGCCACCACCACCATCCTTGTGCAGCCAAAAGGTGGCAGTATTTACTTCTCAATATCAGTGATTTCCAAACTAATCAGTGAGAAATTAAAGGAGTTTAATATCCTTTCATTATATATTTAAATTCATAATACTTCCTGTTTTCTAAAGGTGTTTTTTTTTCCAATGTAAATTGTTTTTATAATCTTTAGAAAATTTGAAATCATCTTCTGAGATACTTGGAAAGATCTTTATACATAGGGTATTATAAAACTAGGGTTGGGAATGTTTCCCGATGTCACCTCTTATTTTTATATTTACTTGAAAGTTCCAGAACTAAAATTTAAGGTCCTTAAATGGAGAAGGGTCCTACGTGTTTGAGCGATTTTAAACAGCTCACATTTCATCCAACATTCCCTCTATTGACATATCCCAGGCATGTCCCTCTGGTAAGCCAGACTAAAAAAATCTATACAATCAGTTAATCGCTGAATAAACATTTATTGAGTGCCCAATATACAATAACTTTTGGGGATGTAAGAATGAATATGACATTATTCCTGCCTTCCAGGAATGGATAGTCTAGAGGGGGGATAAATATTAAATGAGAAAATAGACACCATGTATGAAAAGATTTCTAGTAAAGGTAAAGCCACTAATTCTACCTGTGATAGTTGGGAGAAATTTTATAGATGAGGTGGCATTTAAATTAGGTCATCAATAAGACCTTTCTAGATAGAGTGAGAAGGTAGAGAGTGGAAAGAGCCTTCTAAGCAAAGAATATTACAGCAGATACAGAGTGTGATAAGAGTATAGGGTATTCAGGAAATGGTAAATTCAGTGGTGTGGGAGCATCCAGTGAAGGAATAGCAGTAAAGCTGTTTGTTTTCAGATACTAAATGGCCTTTGTACCAGACTCAGAAGGTTAGTTTTTATTCTGGCTGGGAGGATCCACTGGATGTGCTAAAATCATCTTGGACTTTGGAGAAGGTAACCCTGCTCATGGTGTAGATACTTTAGAGGATAGATTAGAATAGAGAGAGACTGAGGTTAAGGCTAATCATGATTCCTATAGTCCAGAACAACACAGAAGGCCTAGAATAATCTGGTAAGAACAAAGAAAAGCTGTTAGATTCAAAAGCCTTAAAAATGTTAATAACTTTTGACCTTGTTAATCCATCCCAAGGAAATAAATCATAATATAGAAAAATGTTTGAGATATAAAAATGTCCTTTCATTATAGTACTACTTTATATATTTTATACTAGCTCAAAGTTAGAAGTCCAGTAAGAGAATAGTTAAATTACCATTCAGGTACCATAACCATAACATATGATATTATGAAGATTATTGAAATTTACATTAGTAAGTTTTTATATAAAAAGAAATACTTATAATGTCAAATAAAAAACTAGGATACCGAATTGTATGTACCTTAAGACCTCAATTATGCGTATTTTCCAACTTTTCTGCAATGAACATGTATTTTATAATCAGGAAATTTTGTTTTTAAACATACTATTTTAAAAGAAAAGAGAAAATTTGAAGAGGTATTGGTGGGAGTGGAGTTCTGGTTGTCACTGGACTTGAGGAGATACCGTGTTTTCCCGAAAATAAGACCTAGTGATGGGCATGGCTACGCAGCGTATCTGTACAACCCATGCATTTCATCGCGGAGGGTAAAGAAGACGAGCAGCCCTTCTCATCTGCCCCATCGTGACAGCTACTATTTCAGATGTGACCCGAAAGGCGCAGGCAGCCCCACCAACAAGGTCGGCTCCCCCTGTCAGGTCCCGGCTGTCCTGTGCGTGCTGCAAGCTGAGGCTTTGAGGGGAAAATAACACATCCCCTGAAAATAAGCCCTAGGGTGTCTTCTTCTTTTTTTTTTTTTTTACACTGGGGCTTTCTTTTTTTTTTTTTTTTTTGCTTTTATTTCATCATATAATGGGGGTACAAATATTGTTAGGGTTACATACATTGCCCCTACCACCCCTTCCCCCCCCACATGTCAGAGCTTCAAGCGAGTCCAATCCCCAGGTGGCCCAGGCAAGGCACCCTAGGGTGTCTTCTTGAGGAAAAATAAATATAAGACCCTGTCTTATTTTCGGGGAAACAAGGTAATATGAGACCATGTGTGTATTTAATAACTATTTACTGACCACTTGCTGTATTCAGTTGGAATAAGTGAGAAGAAATACAGTCCCTGCCTGCCTTAAGTCTTTTAGTAGGAAGCCCACAGGACTAATGGCTAACTGGAGTGCCATGGTGGTCAGCATTAAAGGGATGTGTAAAGCCTTATAAGAACAAAAGGGTGAGGAGGCAACTAGCTCATGATGGCTGGTGGGCGAAAACATAGGAGATGAGCCTCAAATCATGAGTAATAATAACTACAATAACCCTATAAGAAAGATATTATCAAATACCCCATTCATTTAACAAATATTACTTGAACATCTTCCATATATCAGTGCTGTGCTCTTTTCTGGGCTCTAGGATATAGCATTAATCAAACAGACAAAAATCTCTGCCCTCATGGAGTTTATATTCTAGTAGGAAAAAAAAGAAAACTGAGGCTCAAAGACATCTTATAGTCACTTGCCCATAGAAACAGACTGAAGCTGAGTTTAAACCCACAGTAATCTAAATCCATCCATCAGATAGGAAAAAGGGAGCAGAGCATGCTGGGCAGAAAGAGCAGCCTGGTAAGAATGTAGAGGCAAGGGAGAACGTGGTGTGCTGAGACCAAAGCATCAAGAGGCCCAGGGAACCAAACTCTATAGGGTCTTGATTGCTGCGCAAAGGACCCAACCTTGTTCAGCGGAAAAATTGGACATCACTGCCTAAGGATGGTACAATCAAGCTAATGTCTGCTTATGTTAAACAACTAGTGCTGCCATGTTGGAACAACTTGCGTAGACCTCTGTGACTTTTTTTTTTTTTTGAGATGTGGTCTTGCTATGTTGCCCAAGCTGATATCAAACTCCTGGGCTCAAGCAATATTCCTGCCACAGCTTTCTAAGTAGCTGGGATTACAGGTATATGCCACCAAGCTTGGCTTCCATGGCCTTTTCTTTTTACAAAAGCAGCAATATATTTAAAGGTGCTCTGTCCCTCCTGCTTTGCTCTCACATACATTAATGTCTGGTTGTGTCGGTACTTTTTAAGTCTTACCATGGAATTAGGAAAACATCTTTATTACAAAGGTACCTTTTGCTGATATATTCAAGGCATAGTGTGGTTTCAGAGTAGCAAATAAATCCTGGAAAAGCTACCAAAAGTAAATGATCAAGTTTTTTTCCCCTCATATTTTGAGATAAGAGGTAATTTTCTTGAAAATCTGGTCCTGGAATATTCTGTGGTTGGTTAGCTATTTTCAATATTATTTTTCTGTCTCAATGAGCTATAGCAACATCCAGAATCTGGGTTTTGATGAAATGTTTTAATGTTCATGAAATGGGAAATGAGTTTTGGAAAGTGACCCATTTTTTTTGCCTTGTTTTAGCTTATATAACTTGGAAATATTTTACACTTTGAGATTGTGAGATTTGAAGAACTGTGTGTTCTTAGGTGATAGTTTTAACTGATCTTGGGACTTGGAGAAAGCTTTTAAGACTATTTACTAGAGAGCCAGAAGAAGCCAGCAAGTCCCTGCCTGTCACATGTGGTATGCAAGGCTTCTTAGGAAACAAAGCCAAATGGACTTTCTGACCCCTCCGCAGAGCCTCTGAGAGCTTCCTCTCAGGTTTTGCAATCTCAGGGGCAATATCTAGGGGGCTGATGCTAGTGGATTCCTGCTGTCAGGAATAATACAGCCATTACAGTTAGCAGCTCGTGCAGAAGAACCCAAGTGGATCAGCCTAGTCTTAACAGTTAAGTTGGAGCATAATAAATGCAAACCTTGACTGATCGCAATCATTCCTTTCCTACAATTTTCCTCTTTTGGCCACTGTCTTACAGTGATTCCAGATCAATCCTAGGCACTGCTCAAGCTATCATCTGATTCATGTACATAGTTCTTTGCATTTTCGCAGCATGCACCTCCATTGTAGCAGTTCCAACTCAGTGCCTTCTTCTTTGCCTCTGTTTCCCAAGTCATCATGGTTCTGTGCTTATTCATCCCACATTGTCCCCTCCTCCTCATTCTCTGGAGAATGGCAGGACTGTCATTGTGAAGAAATGGAGGCATCAAGTTGAATAACTTACCAGTAGGCACATAAGCTGGAGCTGGGACCCAGGTCTTCTACTTCCAGCATGGTGCTCTCTCCATTGAACCTGATTGCCTCTTGATGATTCAGTTTCTCCAGTTTTTGTGGTTTTATTTTACTTAGTTTTTGAAAGTAAAACTTCACCTCATTATGAGAGTTTTACAACATTTACAGTTTTATGTTCAATATGTTTCTCAAAATCATTTCAATATTTTGATCTCCCATTTTTGTTATGATTGGCTCACATCTGCTCTTTATCTAACCTTTTTAATTTTGTCCATGACCATCCTACATTGCAGGCTTCTCAACCAGATGAGTTGACCATTGAGGAACATGAGGTGTTAGAAGTGATTGAAGATGGAGATATGGAAGACTGGGTAAAGGTAGATTCCTTTGCTCATATCGCCCCTTCTTGTGACATTTTCAGGAGTTTGTTTTGGTTCTTGTTATACCCTGTCCAAATCGTATGTGCAAACTTGTTTTGTCACGTGTCTTTTACCCAGGCTCGAAATAAAGTTGGCCAAGTGGGTTACGTGCCAGAAAAGTACCTACAGTTTCCCACCTCGAACAGCCTACTGAGCATGCTGCAGTCCCTAGCTGCTTTGGACAGTCGGTCACACACATCCAGCAATTCCACGGAAGCAGAACTCGTTTCAGGCAGCCTCAACGGAGATGCCAGTGGTAAAGACTGAAACAAGCCACTCTTTATTTGGTCACATTTGACCTAAACTGTATTGCCCTGGAGTAAGCCTTCAGTAGGTTAAAAAGCACAACTTTATTCCTATCCTATAATGCTTTCTTTTATTTGGTCACATTTGTCCTGTAGAGTAGAACCTAAAGTTGATCTTCAGTGAGTAAAAAAAAAAAATTACAACTTTACTCCTATTCTATATGATGCTGTTTTAGCTGTCATTGAGCAAGGGGGTGGTTGCAGAGCAACCTGGCTGTCAGTGTTTTCACCAGGTTTGTCTCTCTCTTGCTCCCTAGTCTGTTTTGTGAAAGCACTTTATGATTATGAGGGCCAGACAGATGATGAGTTATCTTTTCCTGAGGGAGCGATCATCCGTATCTTGAACAAAGAAAACCAAGATGATGATGGCTTCTGGGAAGGGGAATTCAATGGGCGGATTGGAGTTTTCCCATCGGTGCTAGTGGAAGAACTTTCAGCCTCAGAAAATGGTGACACTCCATGGATGAAAGAGATTCAGGTACATGAGAGGGGAGGAAGCTGAATTAAAAGACGTTTAAAGAAAATTACTCCCAGGGGGTCTGTTGATCCAGACAAAAGTGGGCTGTAGTCTCTGCCTCACCCTCACCACTCCAGCCCTCAGTGTGTCTGCAAAACTGAATTTGAGAAACCAGAGACTTGTCAGGCCCTTGTGGAATATGGTCATATTACACCTCCCTTCTCCTATTCTCTGTCTTCTGAATCGGTTAACCAAAATGCTAAATTGTATGCAACATACCAAAAGTTTGGTTTGGTGGAGAGAAAGAAACAGACCAGAGAGGGAATGTTAGTTTACGTATTAAAACTCTCGGCTATTTCTCTTCCTCACTGTCAGAGCCTCCCTGCCAAGCTCTGATTCTGCCAGTCCATTTCAGAGAATTAACCAGCTTCCAGATCCCCCACTCCACTGTCAGATGTCCTTGGACTTAGCTCATTGTAGGGAAACTTGCGGTCACAGTTTGGTTCGTCCTATCTGCCTTTCTATCAGCAAGCCTGGCAGGTGGAGGAATAAGGAATGTGACTGCAGCTCTTGTTTGCATGGTGACTGTGACCACTTAGCCTGACATGTACAGAGCCTGGGGAAGTTAGAAACTCAGCCGATTATTTTATCTTCACCAAAAAAAATACAACTTGTCCCCTTTTTTGTTCTTCAATGAGTTTACTGAATTGATTAATTTGGTATGTTTTCAGTAGAACCTTAGAGAATGGTCTGACTTGATAACTGTTTAAAATAAACCAAAATCAGTAATATAATGAGATCGGTGAGAGTAAAAAGTTAAGTGCAACACAAAATTGAGATTTAGGGTCATTATTTTAGGCTCCTTTGCTTCTAATGAGGCTGACAAGTTTTAATAGTCTTAACTTAGCTCCAGAGAAAGGACTGTGTGCGGAGCAGTCAGAGAAGCAGCCAGGCTCTCTCCTGCCTGGGGAGTGGGCGCCTGGTAACCTCCTTCCCTTTGCTACAGATCTCTCCCTCCCCCAAGCCGCATGCCTCCCTGCCTCCACTGCCGCTGTACGACCAGCCTCCCAGCAGCCCCTACCCCAGCCCAGATAAGAGGAGCTCCCAGTACTTTCCCCGGTCTCCTTCAGCAAATGGTAAGGGTTTTCCTGGGCATGGGTCTAAATGCATTTTCACTTCAGAAATCCACATATTCGCCTGAAGGGCAAACAGATCTGCATTAGCATTTTTATTGCTCAACAACTCAAATGAAGTGAGCTGCTTTGGTTCTCTCCTTTAGAAAACAGCCTTCATGCTGAATCGCCGGGATTCTCACAGGCATCAAGGCACACTCCTGAGACCTCGTATGGCAAACTGCGACCCGTAAGTCTCCTCTCTGCAGGGTTATGGAATGTGTGGTTCTTCCAAATACAAAGTTAGAAATGGTTCCCTGTGGCCCATGTGTTGTTGCTGATTCTGCCAAGCAAGGGGGAAATGGGTTTGAGAAGGTAAAAAGAGCTATTGAAAAGGAAGCAATAAAATCAACTCATCTTAGAACGTTTAGTCTACGCTGGAACTTTTCTCACTGAGCCATGGTGAGATCGCAAGATGATAGCTAGGAAAGTGTGTTTAAATTATAACAAGCTTTGTGAGAATTAAAGTGGTCTCATTATGAAAAAGAAGCACTTTTTTCTCAGCAAGCACTTATTAAGAACCTCTTTTCCAAGCCTGTATTTGCCTCCTTGAGGAACTTTGAGAGGAAATAATAAGATACACATCATGGCCTCAAGGTGAATATTTTCTATTCTCAGGGTGAATATATTCTTGCATAAAGTTGCCTCTACTCACCCTCACTTCACTGACAGCTCAGTTCTACCCCTCACTACACTCCAAAGTCATAACCGTCACCTTGGTAATCCAGCACATAATTTGCAATTTTATTTTCCTTGACCTTTATCAGCTTTTGATACCATTAGTTGAACCACTGGCTTCCTTTGGCTTCATCCATTCAGCTGATGTGTGTTGAGTGTCTTGTTAAGGACTTGGGTCTTTATCCTAAATGTGACAGGAAGCCACTGTAAGCTGGTAAGCAGGACAGTGTTGTGGCATGGTTTGCATTGTTAAAACATTACTGTGGCAGCCAAGTGGAGAATGAATGTAAGGTGGCAGAATGGACATGGGGAGCCCTTACAAGGCTGGAGCAGTGTCCTAGAAAGAGGTGATGGTGGCACGGCCTTGTGGGTAAGGGTGGGACCAGAGCAAAGCGGACTGACGTGCTTGCCACACCGTACTTTCCTGGCTTGCTTCCTGCTTCTGGGCCCTACCTTTCCTCTGCCTCTACTCATCTCTGCTGACATTTGTCATGGTTCTGTCCCTAGGCTGCTTCTCCTGAAGTCATTAAAAGCACTCTTCCCAAGTGATCTAATCTGTTCTCACAGCTGTGATAAGCACTCACATACCAGCAACTCCTGGATTTCTGACTGCCAATCCCATCTCTTCCCTGAACTTCAGACTTGTGGACATCTCAACTTATATGTCCCAAACCCCCAAAACTCATCAAAAATGAGTTAATTATCTTCCCTTCTAGACATTCTCCCTCTCCCATACCACCTGTCTTGGTGAACGGAACCCTTATCCTACAGGTGTTCTGGCATCAATCTTGATACCTCCCTGGCCCTCCCTTCCGCAAATAGTCATCACCAGGTCCTGCCAGGTTGACCTGAGAAACAGCTCTCAAATCTTTCCACCTCTCTACGTCCCCCATTGCCGGCACCCTAGTTCAGGCTAACGTGACTCTCACCTAGCGGACCCCAAGTCTCCTAAGTTGTCTTCTTACTTGAACTCTTGCACAGATTTCTTAGCATGGCTTAACAAGGCCCTTCATGACTTAATCTCAGCCTGCCTCTCTAGTCTTAGCTCTTGCAACTCTCCCCCCCTAAGACATGCTGAAATGATTTCAGTTTTCTAAACATTGTTCTCTCTTCCTTCCAACTTCAGGCCTTTGCTTTGGAGAGGATTTGGGGACTACAGTGACTCTTGTGCTCGTGTGACTCTTGTGCTTTCAGATTAGGAAAGAACCTGATTTGTGGGTTTGACATTTCATTGAGAAGAACAACTGCTTCTCTGTGTGGGAAATAGCGAAGATTAGATGGAAAGCATGTGCTCAGAGCATTTCTGAGACCCCTAGGGTACCCGTGTCCTTGGATACATGAGTAATTGGGTTTGGGGGCGCTTCAGGCACTGCATCAGGAAGCTGACTGACTATCCATGTGATTGTTTCTGCTCAGGTCCGGGCAGCTCCCCCTCCACCTACGCAAAACCACCGAAAGCCAGCAGAAAAGATCGAGGATGTGGAAATCACACTTGTGTGATGATGGGTTTGCCCATCCGTTATTGCTACAATCAAGGCCAGGCTGGCGAGTTTGGCCAGTCTTGTGTTAGGCACCTTTGCATGATGATGACTCTTGAGCAGAGCAAAAACAAGGAGGATTATATGTGACTGGGTGGCCTGGTGGACTCCTCCCACATTTTGAATATTTTGTGCCTTTTTTTGTTGTCATTTTCTATGTCATCTCTCCTACCATAGCACAAATCCTAGTGGACCCTGGGCAGAGAGAGTGGGGCAGCCCTCATGCCTAACAGTGGTTCATTTTTATATGAGACTCAAGACCAGGCCTCGTTCCAGGACACAGTCACAGAATTACTGATCATGTGCACTTGTACAGTATATTACTGTGGCCACAGGATGTGGCAAAGATGCTCATCTTTCTTCAAGTGGCTTTTGCTTATCTGATTAAGTATTAATCAGATCATGTTGGCTATCTAAGGAAACAGAAGGAGGGATTTCAGGAGAGGCTGGCTCCTCCCCAAGGTTAGTCCCCAGACTGAGAAAGTGAAAAAAGTGGACTTGCCCTGAATTTAGCACCAATTGCATTAATGCGCATCTCTTCCACAACTAACAGATCTAAAATAATAACAGTGTCCTTTGTATTAATATCTATGCCATTCATTTAGAAGTAGTGGAGCTAATATGGAGGGGCTGAACTAGTAGCCACATCTTGTCCATCACATAGACTAATAGAAAGGAGGCTGCGGCTAAAGCAGAAATGGAGCTTCCAGATCTGAAACAAGCCAATTTAATGTTCTTTTTGTATTTGGGTATTTTTCATCTTAATTTTTACACCATATATTCTTCTTACCAGTATCCTTAGAATCTGAACGTCTAGATAAATCGAGGACACATACCTGCATTGTTGAGCTTCTCTAAGGGGAGGCTTCTAGCGTTATTTTATTCTCAAGCCAGTGCACCAGTCCAGTCCAGCTGTCACCCATGGAAAATGCAGCTTCCAGGTCCCAGTGCCCTGACATTTTCTTAAGAGGAAGAACCTGTGGGCTCCTGGAGGAAACCAGCTTCCTATGAGAAAGGACTGAAGGATTGCACACTCTGCACAAATGCAGATGGACAAGAAAAAGACTTCGTGTGTGCTCGTGTGTCGGAGAGAGAGCCAGGAGTGGCGTTCTCTGCAGGCCAGTGAGCCACAGCAGCAGGTGTCCAGGGTAGGACTCTGGCTGTCCACTCCTTTAGAAGGTAGGGGGTGCGATACCTAGGAACTAAGGGATGTGTGCCAGTTGCCTTTTTTACTTTTGTTAAGAAATCAGATTTGCAGAATTTAATCCAAAAGTTGTTTTATGCTTTGAAAACTCCATCCCTCCTAAGAATCTTTAAAAACTTGAAATGCTCGCCAAATGTCCCCATGGGATTTTTTTGACCAAAAGTAAGGTCATAGCCGAAGCAATTTTCAGTTAGTCATTTGATCACTTCGGTGACAATACCCATTGGTGAATCTTCTCTGTGATTTGGGGGTTTTTTGTTTTTTGCATTTCTTAACCTGTTGATCTATTTGAGGTCTTTTTGTGTTTATCAAACTTATTCTTAAGTTTAAAAAAGAAATTTAAAGGGTGGTTTTTTTTAAGATTTTAAAATTTTCTGACATACTAAAAATCTTCAAAGTGCTTAGAGCAGTTCTTACCACCCAGTCTTGTATTTTCTCGTTAGCTAGCCAAATTGTCCTTGAATTTGGGTTTTCCACAACCTCAGAGGGTTATCTGAAGTCTTTTGTTATATTTTAAAATATTTTTTTGGAAGAGCTGCTAATTTTATTTTAAAAAACAAAGGTGTAAAAATATGCCTCCTTTTTAAAAAATAACCCCTCCCTCCAGGACATGTAACCCAGTGTCACAATGCACAGGGAAGGGCTCAGAGGGAGCCTCTGTGCAGATGTGCTTTCTTTACAGTGGCTGTAAAAAGTTTGTATTTATTATGTATAAAATGTTGAATAATAAAAAAATGGAATTAAATTTTCTGAGTTTCCCTATAAAAAGATTCGGGTTAACAGACTTTTCCAAAGACCATGCTTCTTATAGACACTCCTGGACCTTCCTTTAGACCACTTAACAGACACAGAGAGGAGGAAGTCAATTAATCCATCCATGGGACACACAGTCCCTGAAGCCACCACCTGCCAGGTGTAATATCCTGGACACTAGAGGTGGAAATAAATAAGTTATGGTCTTTACTTTCCCTCTCTCCTTTCCTGAACCTCCACCGTGAGGAGTAATAAATCGTGTGAAAGGAGATTTTATTGGTAGATAGAGGACTCCTGGTTAAAGGCTGAGTCCCTCTGGCTTCCAGCCAGCCACCCTGAGGACCAGGGCTCGGCCTGTTTGGGGAGGGGCCCCACAAGCTCTCCTTTCCTAGCACTGGGGACATGCAGTATGTATTCTTATAGGACATTTTTTTTTCCTGCATAAAACTCATAAGTGTACACATTGCCTTGTTACATAAGTGTGTTCTCATATAAATATTGGATAAATTCCTAAAGGAGAATCAAAAAAGTACGTATATTTAATTTTATTAGATTTTGTCAAATTGGTGTTCAAAAGGATTATATCCATTTCCACTCCCACCAACAGCATATGAAACATCATGGACTTGGGAGTCAGAAGGTCTGAGTTAAAATCTGGCTTCACCACTTGATAGCCCTGGGGACTGGGCCTCAGTGTTCTCATCGGGAAGCTGAGAATAATGCTGTGTATCCACACATACGGTGTGTGGCACAGGACGGTCACCACAGACACTCCTCGCACACCCTCTCCCACCTTTTTCTGGTGTGCTCACCTTCCCAGCCGGGGTCCCCGACAGTCTCCCAGGCACACAGTAACACACGGTTATCACTCGGCCCACGGGAAGTGCTTCACCATACATGTGGGACATGAAATATCATTCCAGTTTGGTTGTATTTGGGTTGTATTTCTGTCATGAAAAACAACTTCATAATGAAAAGAATAAATGCAAAGATACCATTTCCAACTTCTGCCTTCCCTGCCAGGGAAAGCTGCTCACATTTGAGTCTGCTCTTGGCACTGGAGGCCGTCTGGGACCAAATGCCTCACCCCAGTGTCATAGCTAAGTTGTGGCCTCCTTCATCACAGGAACTGACTTGATGCAGTCAGGCCATAGATTCACAGCCTACATCCCTTCCTCTGACCCCAGCACCCTCGCCCCCAAGCAGGTGGGAGCACATCATCTGGCCTTAGCCCTGCCACTGCTTGAGGGATGAGCTTTGCCTCTGAGCCGCCACATCCCCAACTTTAAAAGGCTGGAATGAGGTGATTTCCAAGAGCTTACTCCACTCTTATGTTCTGGATCAGTTCTGTTTCTAGTTGCCGAGTGAGAGGTTGCAATATTTGAGAACAGACTTACTAATACATACACTTCTTGAGATGGCAAGAAAGTGAAAACTCAAGCCACTGGACTCTTCCCTTGGGACACTGGGACAAAACAAACCCTCATCTTCTCGGTTGCAGTTACATCGGCAGGCCGCGCTATTCACTGACTACCTGAGGAGCCCAACCACAGCTTCCGGTTTTGGGGCCAATTACTGCCCAGCCCTCTCCTAGTGGCCTTCAGACAAAATCTGGCTGCTCGAATCTTTGCATTTATTCTTTTCATTATGAAGTTGTTTTTCATGACAGAAGTACAACCAAATGACAAAAATCTTAGGTTGGAAGGGGGAGAATCGTAATCTGTCCTGAAATCCTACCACTTGACACAACCAGTTAAGTTTCCTCCTTAACTCTTCCTGTGTTTGCTTTGTTACTGCTTGATCTGCCAAGACCCAGAGGAATGCCAAAGAGCATCTTATTCCCGGACTATTTTTCTCTCGGTCCCAGTGGCCAAAAAAATACACTTTTGCCATGTCTGCTTCTGAGAGCTCTGGTCTAGGAATATTTTCCTAGAATGTTTTATCCTGAGACATGACAGAAATGAATCCATGAATAGGGTTCACACCCCTTCCGCACTGTGTACTGAACATACTCTACGCCTTCTCTTCCACTTGCTCTGGCGAGGGACAGGGAAGGAGCAGGGTCAATACTTTTATTCAGGTCCCTGCGCCACCTCAGATTAGCTGTGACTTTAGGCCCATCCCTTCACCTTTATGGGCCTTGCTTTCTCATCCGTAAA
This sequence comes from Cheirogaleus medius, assembly GCA_008086735.1. Lineage (NCBI taxonomy): Eukaryota > Metazoa > Chordata > Mammalia > Primates > Cheirogaleidae > Cheirogaleus > Cheirogaleus medius. The sequence continues at coordinate 37,003,042 of VBSM01001265.1, read as the reverse complement.
GTGGGAAGGAGAAGATAATACAAACTTCCTAAGATTCAGGGGAGATCAAATAAGATAATGTGCAGATAAGCTGAAAATATTTTTGACAAGTGGATATACGTCCAGAGCATGAAGACAGTCTGTGCCCACACAAGGTATGTCTCACCAGTGGGGTCTGGTGGTGTCAGAATTTCTCCAAAGACCACCTCCATTCATTTGCTCTTTGTCCCTTCAGCAGGTCACTGGGGCCCTGCTCTGTCGCCCAGGGACTCACATCTGGCCAGGGAGACTTGGTAACAGCAGGAGATGACCAAGGGGCAGTAGGGGCCCAGAACAGGAGCTTCTGTCGCTTCTCCTTCCTTAGGCATTCAGGTTCACTAAGGCCTGAGACTGTGCAGGACACGAAGAGGCGGCAGTACTCACACCTGCAAAACAGCTCCAGGAAAGATCTGTGTCACCTTTGGGGAGGCCCAGGGCCTTGGGACAGGAACAGTCTCACAGATGGGGACATGAGAGCCTAAGAGTCACTGAGTTGCCCGGCTCTCTCAGGAACACAGAACTGGAGCAAATCTAGACCAGGGCCGCTAGAAGACCAGGCCAGCCCCTCTGCAGAACTTGAATCCAGTTTTTAGAAAAGAGAGAATCAGTATTCTGATTCCAGCTCTGCTGTGTGACCTTGGGCGAGCTTCTTTCCCCTCTCTAGGCCTTAGTTGCAGTGCATAGCAAAAGTGCAGGTTCTTCCGGTTTTGACCCTGGGGGCTCAAATTCAGGGAGGCAGCCCCTGAGCGCCTGAGTACTGAACACCTGAGCACTGAAGACTGAGAGCCTGGAGGGGCTGCTAGCACTAGGGGTCTCTTCCCGCCCCTCTGCTGGAAGAGCGGTCCGGCCTTCCCAGCTGACCTCCACCAGGCCTCTGCTGAGCCTGTGCTAGCGCCCCTTCCTCCTGCCAATCTCAGTCCCTGCAACGCCTTGGCCTGTCTCTGGCCTTCTGGATTTGCTCCTGCGAGCAAGTTAAGGTGAACGTGCTCCCTGAGGTGCGGCAGCTCCACCCCACAGTGACAAGCATTTGTGGTAAGATCTGCCTCCTTGAAGTAGAAGGGAAGGCTTCAGGGGAACGAAGGGGTCACTGTCCCAGGGATGGAGTCAGATCACTTCCTGAGCTCCCCTCTGGGTTATGCCCTGACTGCAGTCCTGGGAGGTGGGAGGGAAACCCTGTGAGGTACTTGCCCCCAGCCATGCAGCTGGTAGCTCCAGGATTCGAGTTTCTAACCCTCCAGGCTCAGCCCCAGAACAGAGAGAGAAGGTGCGGGGAAGGAGTGAGGTTAGACACAAAGCCAGGGTCACACCAGGCAGGCGGCGTCCGCCTGGGGGAGCCCTGCCCAACTGGGAGCCTGAATTCTGACATTTTGTTTTAAAAAAAGTGTGTGATGCAGTCACAATCCAGCTGTGTCACTAGCTGTGTGATTTTAAACGGCTGAGCCTCTCTGAGGCTCCATTTTCTCATGTGGAAAACAGACCTTGTGTCCACCACAGAGTGGCTGGGAGGACAAATAAGATGCTGCCTAAAGGGCACAAGGCGGGGCTGACACACCCAAGTGCTCAGTAACGCTGGCTACGGGAGTGCCTGGGCCGAGACTGGGCAGCGGGTGACCCCTGGGAGCCAGGGCATGAGGGCTGGGGCGGGGTGAGAAGTCTTGGATTTGAAGAACAGTTGAATCCTAGAATCTTAGACGGTGAGACTTGTGGAGACCTTGAATAGGAGAATTTAACCACTTAACAAACATTTCCTGAGGCTTTCTCTGTGCAAAGCCCATCCCAGGGAACACTCTCTTCCCATCTGGGAAGGGGGCTTCCAAGGGGGCTTCCAAGAGCCCCTGATTAAAATGGAGGGAGGCAGGTACAAGCAGGGGTGTGCAGGGACTGAGGGGGCCTCCACCCAGCCCAGCAGGCGAGGGAAGGGCTTGCAGTGTATATGTGTGGGTGGGGGGATCCTGAAAGAAAAGTTTGAGTTGGGTGCTGGGACGAAAGGAGAACATTCTGGGCAGAAAAGCATGGGTCTAAGACGTTCAGAATAGCAAGGAAATGAAGATGCAGCTGAGAAGCCAGCAGGGTCGCATTTCACGCTGGGGGGTTCTCTGAAGGCAGCAAGGGACCTTTTAAGGGTTGGACACCTGGGAAAGTTACTATGGCCGTGCAAGGAGGGGACTGGGTGGGGGCGGCGAGTCTAGAAGGCGGCTGCTCTGGCACCCACGGATGTGGGGTAGGAGGGGAAAAGGTCACATGCAGGAGGCAGCTGGATATGTCATCTGGAGCCCAGGGCACAGTGATCTGGGAGTCAGCAGAGTGGAGATTTGACATTTAACCAATGCTTGTCTGCCTCCACAGGCCTGTGCCCAGCCCTAGGCTGGTGAAGGAAGTGGGGTGTCCCGGCCCTGTCCTGTCGGCTCCGCCCTGCACTCAGAGGCTTATGTGCAGACTAAATCGGGTGCCCATGTAAGTGAAGCCTCCAGCCCAGGCCTGGCCCGCACCGCCCTCCCCCAGGCACAGACACCCAGGCCCTGCTCTGCCTCTCCCCGGGCTCTGGCTCTGGAGGAGGGACGCGGCCCCACTCAAAGGCAGGCCTGGTATACCCAGGACTAAGGACAGCATTCTCTAGGACCCCTTCCACCAGGACCTCTCTAGGCTGCCTCGCCTGCTCCCTCCTCAGAGCTCCCACCACCCCTCCTCAGCCTCGGTCTACCCTGGGTGCCTGAAGTAGGATGGCCCAAGGTGTTGGTCTGGCCTCAGGACCAGGTTGGACCCAGCATCACACCTTATGGCTCCTTGCTGCCTCTGGGCCCATCTTCTTGCTGTTTCCATGGTGAGCTTTGAGCAGCACCTGTCTCCCCAGCAGAGGCGGCCGGCGCTGCCCAGCTCTGTGCGGGAGGAGAAAGGGGCCAAGCCTGGATCTGCCCGAGCCCACCACTCAAAGGGCTCCCTGTACCCCGAGTGCTGCAGAGAGGCGAGCAGACATAGTTTAGATACAATTTTTTCTACTTTGGGGAGACAGAGGAGACAGAGATAAAAAAAAAAAAAACTACTATATTCCAACCAACCTATACTTTCTTTTTAAACCAACAGGCCAGGTCCTGCCAGGCCTTCTTCCCCAGTAAATCGCGAGGCCACCCTGACTCCCACCCCTGCCCCGCTGCTCTGGAGCCCTGTGGAGCCGAGGGATGCTGTTCTTCAGGCTTCAGACCAGAGCTCCAGCCAGGCAGGGAAGTCGTGGCCTTAGTGCCAAAGCACGACCTTCCTGCCCTGGTCCACGCTCACCACGTGGCTCCCGGAATAGCACCAGGCCACAGCGTTGATGGCAGCACTGAGGAGAGGGAGGGGCAGGCTTCAGGGGACATCAGGAGCTAGGCCTGCAGCCTGGCTCTGCCCCTCCCTGTTGGACCTGGGAAGTTTGCAGCCCCTCTCTGAGCCCGTTTCCTCATCTGTGACATGAGCCCATAGGGCTGTGGTGCGGACAGACCCATGTGCGTGTGGAAAGGTACCTCGAGAACCCTGATGGGCTGGGGGGCGGGGGGGGGCGGGGACAAGGGCTGGGGATTCCAGGCTCCCAAGTATGTCAGAACCTGGAATTGGCTCAGCAGGACTGAGGCGGGTCGGCACTGGCCCTGGAGCTGGGGTGGGCAGTGAGCGGGTGGGTGGTGGCCGTGCTCACCAGTGGGGTCCCCGCAGGCTGCTCTCCAGTTTCCCAGTGTCTACGTTCCAGATGTAAAGGGCTCCATCCCAGGAACCTGCCAGGGCATAGCTTCTGTCTGGGCTGCAGCGGCCACAGCAGAGCGAGAGAACAGGGCATCAGAGGGAGGACACACACAGGGGCAGACGGGGCTCACTCGGGCACAGGCGGATGCTCTCATGGACACACCTGAACACAGCTTTGGTCCAGTCAGAACCGCACTTGAAGCCATCAGCCCTGAGGACAGATAAGGTCGGGGTCAGAATGGAGGCAGCCACCAGTCCTCCCTCAGCAAGGAGCTACAAGACGTCCTCTGTCTGTTGAGGGGTCGAGCACCTCAGCAGGACCCGGTCTGGAGGGGCCTCCAGGGAGGGCGCCAAGAGGCCTTTTGCAGGAGAGGCTCAGCTGTCCCAGCAAAGGCCCCGGAGTCAGTGGGCACGAGGCTGGTACCTGAATACCTGGCGGATGTTGCTGACACGCAGGTCGATGACCTTGAGTGTGTCATCTCGGGAACAGCTGAGCAGATGTAGCTGGTCATGGCTGAGGCTCAGGGACGTGACACGGCCCTGCACAGGGATGACCTGGGTGCAGTGGGGCCCCCTGAGGAGCAGGGACAGAGACAGAGATGAGGGACAGCCCGCCCTGGCCACTGCTGACAGGAAGGGGCTGGGCACGGCCGCTTTCCCAGCTAACAAAGTCCAGAGGCAGCCCAGGGCTTCAGATCGCTGGGGCCAAGGCTGACGGTGACTGATCTCCCTGTTCCCCATTGAGGAACTTGGGCAGACTCTGATTTGAGATCTGGGGAGCCCCTGAAACCCTTGGGTCACTAAAATAAGCACTAGAAGGAAAGCAATAAAAGTCTGTCTTCAAAAATGTGAAAGAGTCTGGGCGCCATGGCTCACGCCTGTAATCCTAGCACTCTGGGAGGCCAAAGTTGGAAGACTGCTTGAGCTCAGGAGTTTGAGACCAGCCTGAGCAAGAGCAAAACCCCATCTGTACTAAAAATAGAAAAACTAGCCAGGCATGGTGGTGCAAGCCTGTAGTCTCAGCTTCTCAGAAGGCTGAGGCAGGAGGATCGCTTGAGCCCAGGAGTTTGAGGTTGTTGTGAGTGAAGCTGACGCCACGGCACTCTAGCCTGGGCAACAGAGTGAGACTCTGTCTCAAAAAAAAAAAAAATGTGAAAAAAAATCCTGGAGAACATTTAGGGATTAATAAATAAATAAATAAATAATACAAATGTGAAAGAGAGAGGGAGACCAGTAGAAGTCTGAGGCGGGCCTGGCATTGGCTCTAGCCTTGCTTTTATAAACTGCTCAAGCCCAGAGTTGGGCTCTTAGGTTTAAAAAGCAACTAAGGAATTTTTTTCCTGTGATGCAATAGTGGTAACTAATGGGAAAAGGTGCTTCTCCACCTTGGCTGCAAGGTCCAGGCAGAGTCCGGCACTGGACTAATGGCCACTAGGATAGTGGCACAGTTTCCTGGGGAGCTGGGCCCTCAGGGGCCATTAGCTGGCGGTGCCAGCCCCACAGCCTCACTTCCCCAAGATGCCACCATGACTCCTACTGCCATGGCCAGAGGAAGGAACAAGAGCTCCAAAGCCCTGCCCCAGGCTTCCACCACCCTACCCACAGCCTGTGCCTGTCACCTGCTGTCCCAGAACCGGATCTTCTGGTCATTGTGGCCACTGATGATGATATGGTCCCCACACACCACATCGTTGCAGTAGGAAAGGACATTGATGGTCCTGGAGCCTGGGGACCAAGGAGCAGATCCGGGGCCTCAGAGTATGGTTGTTGGAAGCCAGCCCATGGGACATGCGGATAAGCTGAGGCCCAGAAGGGTCTAGAACCAAGACTAGAACCCAGGTCTCCTGCTTCCCAGCCCAGGGCTCACTCCACCCCTTCGCCTACCCAGAGGTCACCAAGAAACTAGTCAGAAAACACCAATGGCGGATGGAGGAGGGCCTGTGAATCTCAGACCCACCCCTAAGAGCAGGGCAAGGTCCCTCATGCCCCGTCAGGTGGGGAGGGGAGGCAGGGGCTGAGCCTCACAGTACGCGCGGCCGAGGTCCCACTCCTTCACTGTCCGGTCTCGGCTCCCAGTCACTGCCTGGTGCTTCGTTAGCTTGAATTTGGCAGCTGTCACCTTGTCCTTGTGTCCAGAGAGTGTCTCCTGCCCCGCCCCCATCCCAGGTATGGATCAAGGGTGTGGCCATGACCCCATAACAGCCCCCCAGTCCTGAGGTATGACCTCTGACCCCCAGGCTGCCTCCCCAGTCAGGCCTCACCTTGGACTGTGCCTCCCCCACCTTCCAGAGCTGGGCGGCCCGGTTGTAAGTAGCTGCTAAAACCTGGGAGCCCTGGAGAAGGGAGTGGAAGGGGAGGTCCTGAGCCTGGGCCTGGCAGAGGCCAGAGAGCTGGGTCAGGGGCTGCCCCAGAGCCTCCCACGGCCCAGGTCGCCACGGCAGGCAGAGGAGCCTCAGGCCTGGGGAGGAGGACTGTACAAGAGCCCGAGGCCACTGGGGCAAAGTTCCCTCACCGAGGGGTCGAACTCCACACTAGTGATGCTGCCACCAGCTCCCTCAAGGGTCTGGTTGGCTTCCAGGCGACCTGGAGGGACCGAGGGAAAGGATAGTTGAGATGAGGTCAAGAACTTCATGAAATAGAGGAATCGGGACTGACAGCGGGAAGATCAGTCTTCTCCAGGTAGAGGACGGAATCACTGGGTCTGTTCTGAGGGGCTGGGCTGGTGGCTGCACCTCCCTTAACTGCTGTCAGTGGGTCCCAGGGAGCAGCCAGTCATTTCACAGGCTGGAGAGGACCAGAGAGAAGAGAAGAGACTGTCCCTAGATCACACAGCAGGCCAGGACCAGGCCAGCTGGCGACTTGCCTTTTCAAGGAAGCCTCCAGGGCCCCACACCGACACCCCTGCAGAACACAGAGCTGGGACAAGGCAGATACTCAACTGAGACCTGAGAGCTTGAGTGATGCTAGAAGAGGAGGTGGCCTGCTAGACTTGGGACTTGCTCCTCAAGGGCCTATCCCTGGAGGACCTCACAATAGGGGACTCCCCACCAGGGACCATCGGAGCTCAGCCCTCCCCATCTTGCAGGTCTGGACCCCAGGGGCTGGCAGGGCTCACCCTTCTTCAGGGCAGTGAACTCAAACTCTCACTCTTGCCAAGGGCTTATCCAGCCACTGACCACAGAATGTTCCAGGTGGGGAAACACAAAGAGGTCTAAGACCTTTGCTCACCAAGGCATTGCTGAGGATGGGGTCTGGAGGGAAAGTACTAGGTTGGCCTGCAGGGAAGGGGTCCTTACCTCCCACAACGTTCCAGAGGTGGATAAGGTGGTCAGCCCCTCCTGTGGCCAGGAGGCTGCTGCTGGGGCCAAAACAAACAGCACTGACCTCAGAGAGGTGGGCATCCTGTGGGGAAAGGGGAGGTTGGTGCCCCAGGTCCTCCTGCACAGTCCTCTCAGTGCACACGCACAGGCTGTCTCTCACGTGTGCCCGTGCAAACCTCACAGCCCTCTGCTGACTTGTTATCCCTGCCCCAGGTCTCTCCGTCCAAAACCTTGAGTTGCAAACCTGACCCCACCAGGCCTCATCGCCTCTGCCCAGACCCCTGCAGCAGCCTCCCCGCCATGCTACTCCCCTGCCTGGCCTCCCATCTCTGCCTCCCCAGTCCCCGCCCCCGTTATAACATGCTGGAGTGGCTCCCACAAGCTGTGGAAGGCAGCCTCCTGCCCCTGCCAAGGAGCCCCGCCTCATATCCCCAGCCTCCTGGGACCACCCCTGGCGCCTGTCCCCCCTTCCCACTGCCCCACACGTGTGACCCAGCTTCTTCCTCACCAGCACATCCTGAGCCTGGGTAGGAAGTCGGGCGACCACGCACACGGGGATGCTCTGGTATCGCTGCTCAGAGGGTCCCCCAATTGAGTGACCTCTCCTCTTCTTGAAACTGGGGGCAGAGGGGCAGGAGGGCCTTCAGCAGAGCCTCTGACAGGGGAGCTTCCAGCTGCCCTGAGGCAGCAACAGTGGAAAGCAGACATGGCAGGAGGCAGACGTGGCCCCAGAGGGTACAGCGAGCACATTCCCCAACCCAGCCTCTGACCCCAGGGGTCAGTGTGCAGATGGGGCAGGGAACGCAGAGACAGACACAGGGCAGGGTGGTGGGTACAGAGAAACTCAGGGCTGAGGTTTCAGTCCTGGCCTTGCTACTGCTTGGCTCTGTGACTCTGATCAAGTCCCTGACATTTCTGAGCCTCAGTTTCCCAACTGAGTGGGAGTTCCTATCTGGCCCCAGGCTGGAGCTCTTGGTTCCTGTGAGGACTCTGGGTGAGGACAGAGCCTTGCAAGGACAGAGCCTAGAAGATAGCTGAGCAGGGACTGGGGATGAGGCCACACACCCGGCTTCTACCTCCCGGGCCAAAAGAGACAGACAGCTGGGCGCTATATGGCAGGACAAGTCAAGACACACACAGACCAAGCCTGGGCTCAGGGAGCCTGACACGGGGTGCCAGGGGGCCCAACCCCTTCACACACATGGGGGCACACACACAGAACACACACTTACTCCAGAAGCCCCTTTACCACATCCACACAGCGGGACAGCGTCAGGGAGGTGGCTGAGGCAGACCTGGGACAGAACCGAGAGATGTGCTAAGGGACTGGCCTGTGTGTGTGCAAACAGCCGTCACTCATCCCTACACTTTGCCGGAGACCTGGAAACTCATGACCTCTCAAGCATGGGACAAGAATTGGACTTCTGCCTGACCCCATAAGTGCCCCTCAACAAAAGCTCCTGGCAGACTGGGGCCTATGGGGAGGGGAGAAGGCAAAAGTGCCCCTAGGCTAGGACAGTACAAGGCTGGCAGGGGGAGCCAGGGCTTGCTGAGTGACCTCAGAAATGCCCAGCAAAGAGTGTGTCCTGGGATGACTTGGCTGACCAGATCTGCTAATGACTTTGGGACCAGCATCTCATGCCTCTCTCCATAGTCCCCTCACTGCCCTGAGGCCTTAACACTGGGGACCTGCAAGGAAAGGCTGAGAAGAGCCTTCAGGTTGGGGAAAGGGTCAGAGGGGGCGGCCTCAATGACAGGCAAATCAAGACAGATGGGGGAGACCGAGCAGTAGGTACCCAAGGATTGAAGTCCCAGTCAGGCCCCATCAGAGTGAGCGAGTATCTACACATGCTCATAAGTCCACAGGCACTCAGGTATGCACACTCAAGCTTGTACACACACGTGCCTCACGTCCCTGAGTATGTACATGCTTGCACACCTGTACCTGCACACACGTGCATGGGACAGCTGAGCCCTGGGCCTTGCCCACAGGTTCTCCCTGGTGACATTCAGAAGTCTGACATCCCACCCCCTCTGCTGAGGAGGGAATGGGTTGAGGGCAGGGATTGGGATCCCTGAGATGGCACTGACCCCAAGTGGCTCCAGGAAATGGAGGTCAGACCCGTCCAGGGAGGTCTGAGCTATATACCTCAGCCTCTCCCCAAGCCACCTTCCAACCTAAGAGCAGGCCCCCAAGGTCTTAGAGGAAGATCCTGGTAGCCTCTGGGATGGGGCTCAGCTCAGAACTCTGGGACAGCCACCTGGGTCCTCACCTGAAAGGCCTCTTCCACTTCTCACAAGCCTCTCTCTCCAGGGACTCCGGCTCAGGGGCCAGGGCCAGGGCCTCAGCCTCCTCCCTGATCCCGCTGCCTAGGGTGCTTGGGCTCCTAGGAGAGAGAAGGAAGCTCAGAGAGGTCAAGGATCCAGGCCGGCCCCTCCCTGCCCCAGCGCGGGCGCGGTGAAGATGTGAATGCCCAGTGATGAGTTGTTTTTGTGGGCGCACGTAAGTCATGTACGCATACAGGCTCCTATGGCTGCACGAATCCTGTGGGCCCAGGGACCTGGGGACCGCGGCTGTGCACACTTACAGTCAGGTGCGCGTGTCGCGACAAGCAAGAGGGGGTGCAAGAGGGGGTGGGAAGCAGAGCACAGGAGGGCGGCTCTGGAACACAGGGGTCAGGGCCCACCCGTCCCCGCTCTTACTCGCTGATGCTCACAGTCCTCCTGGCAGCCTTCTTCAGCTCCTGGGACACCTGCACCTGCTTGGCCCTGGAGGGTAGAAAAGGATCCTGAGAGCCAGGAGCGCCCTCGGGAAGCCAGGCCCGTCGGTCCGGCCCTACTCCTCAGAGGGCGGGGCCTACCCTCCGAAGGGGCGGGGCCCAGCTCCCTACCGCTCCCGGCGCTCGTTGCGCAGGTTGCGCTCGGCGGCGGCGCGCGCCTTGCGCTGCACCAGCCGCTCCAGCAGGTCGCGCGCCTGCTCCTGGAGCCCGCGCAGGGTCTCCTCCTGGAGCCCGGTGTTCGCGCGCAGCGCCTCGTAGGCCACCCGCAGCTCCGCGTTCCGCGCCTGCAGCTCCGCCACCTCTCCTGCCTGCTGCGCCCGCGCCTCTCGCAGCTGCGCCACGTGGGCCTCCAGCGCCGCCAGCCTGGAGGACAGGGAGAGCGGTAGGTGGGTCCCGAGCCGCCTCCGTCACCGCCCAGAGGAACCCGCCTCAGAGCCGAGACAGACTTGCCCCTGGCCACGCTGCCAGCCCGCTGGCTAAGCCAGCTCTCCAACCAAGCCTTCCCCCTCAGAGACCTGCCGTTCGGGTCCTATGATGCCGACCACAGGCCTGGGGGCGTTTGGGAACGTGGGCTAGCTCTCTGACCCACGCCATCTCCCCAACCCCCGCCTCGGGCAGAGTTGATCCTGAGCCTCCCACTGGTGGGCACGGTCCTTCTCCAACCCGCCGGCGCCTCACCTGCTTTGCCGCTCCTGCAGCTTCAACTCCAGGACGCCCAGGGCTGCATTCTTCTCCACCACCTGGTAGGCCATCTGGGGCCGCGGACAGGCCGGACAGGTGGGCATGGGCACCTCTGTGCATGGCTCACACCCGGCCTGCAGCCCCTCTGGGCAGACAGGGCTGGTGAGACAGTCCACTACTCCACCCGCCCACCTCTCTACTGAAAAGAAAGCTGAGGCTCAGGAGTCTGTCTGACACCTGGGTTTCCATCCTAGCTGTGCCACTTAGTTTCTGTGACTCTGGGGTAGTCATTGAACCTCTCTGGCAAGAGGAATCTGCTCCATTTCCTCACCTGTAAAATGGGAACAACAGTGCTTACCTCGTAGGGTTGTGCAGATTATGAGGAATAACATTTTAAATACTGGCAGATGACTTACAGCACTCGCATGCGCCATGCTGTGGTCTGAGCACTGCACTCTGCACACATTCTTTTAATCCTCATAACACCATAAGGTAGGTACTGCCATTCTCCTTTGACAGATGAGGACATTGACACAGAGAGGTAAAGTGTCTTGCCCAAAGTCACATAGCTAAGTGGCAGAGTTGATATTTGAGCCCAGGCCAACTAAATACATTATCCTCCTGGTAACATAGGTCCCCAACCTTTTTGGCACCAGGGACCGGTTTCATGGAAGACAATTTTTCTTGGAGGTGGGGTGGAGGGGGGCACGGGGGCGGAGCTCGGGGCACTGGTGTGCAGCAGGCCGGTTCCTAACAGGCCACGGACTGGACTGATAGCCGAGGGCCAGGTGTTGGGACCACAGAGGTAAAACGCTGGTCTACAGGAGGGGTTCAAGGGATGTGAGTTCTGTTCCTCTTGTCTCCAACAGCTGGCTGTGCCATCCCCAACCCCTGCCCTGCACAAGTACCAATCTCAGAGAGCAGGGCAGAGCCCCGAGCAGAGGTACACAAGGCTAAGAACAGGAAGGGACTGTGGGAGCACAGGGCCCAGACTCAGTGCTGGAGCTGCCCCACCAGCCCGGGCGCAGGGTAAGGGTCATTTCATCTATACCCCGTCTCACTCAACGTTCCTTCAGCTAACAGCCAAGAGCTGGCAAAGCCCAACTCCCACCTTTTGGTGCTGAGGGGGTCAGTGAGAAAGGCAGACCCCAGGCAAGGGACTTCTCACCACTGTGGCAAGAGGAACATGAGGGCTACAGGCTCTGAGTGCCTCTGTCCCAAGCCAAAGCTGGGGGCTCTTGTTAACCTGTTCCTATGTTCTCATGTGGGCCTGGTGAGGACGGACTGGGGAGCAAGGCTGGTGCTGGCCACCTGCACCGACACGATCCTTGTGTGAACAGGTCTGTGGAGAGCCCCTGCACGTGCAGGGCAGGTCACCTATTTTCATAACTGGCCCGATTTGTAACATTTGTAATTCTCTTCACCACTGAGCAATCTGATCACCACCTCTACTTCCTCACATGTCACTTGCTTTCATTTATGTTGTGTTTCACCATTCGATATTTTTTTTTTATGCTTTTCAAAATTCAAGTAAGAGGTGGAAAACAGATTAGTGGTTGCCAGGGGTTAGGGATGGTTGAGGGGAGAGAGTTGAGTGTGACTAAAAAGGGGGAGTAAGGGCTAGGCACAGTTGCTCACGCCTGTAGTCCCAGCTACTTGGGAGGCTGAGGCAGGAGGAGTTTGAGGCTACAGTGAGCTATGACGACGCCACTGTACCCCAGCCTGGGCAACAGAGCAAGACTCTGTAGCAAGAGGGAGATCTTTGTGGTGATGAAATAGTGCCATATCTTGATGGTTACACAAATCTACATGTGATAAAATGATGAAGAACTATATACACACTTTCATACCATTATCAGTTTCCTGGCTGTGTGTATTATATTTACATAAGATGTAGCCAATGGGGAAAACCAAGGAAGGGTACACAGGAACTCTCTGTACTATCTTTGCAACTTCCTGTGAATCTCTATTTCAAAACAAAAAGTTAAAATAATAATGATAAATGGTTGTGTTATGTGAAACAGTACTAAGGAGAATTAAAGGAAAAGCCCCCTCCCCCATCCCGTGGCACACCCAACAGAAACACACCGGTGTGTGCCCAGGGAAGGAGTGCTGAGGGCAAGAGGTGCACAGAAGCCTGGGGACAAAGGGAGCCGTGAGCTCAAAGAGATGCCGCAGGGGGCTGGAGAACCCGACCCGGAGCCGGAGCCAGGCTGAGGAGTTCTGGAAGATCTATACCACGCTGATGCTGGGGAGAGGTGGTGAAAGGGGCTTTTACTTTTTACTCTACGGGCTTCTGTTCTCTCGAATTCTTTACAACAAGCATGTTTTGTGTACTGCTTGCCTTTAATGGAGATCATTTTTGTTATTAAAAGATATCATTTAGGAGTCGTCCAGGGAGGGATGAGGGTAACTTGGACCAGGTCAGATGCGGTACCAGAAACAGAGAGAAGTTGATAGATTTGGAGGCAGAGTCAAAAAGCTGGTGACCGACCAGCTCTGGAAAGAGGGCTGGGAGGAGTCAGAGTACCTTGAATTTCCATCGTGCATGACAGCCACTGGGAGGCAGTCACAGGAAGGACAATCTTCATCGTCACTCAGTCTACACATACTCATTAGTATGGACTGTGGAGACAGGCCCCAAGGATACAGCAGTGGCAAACCAAAGGCATCCCAGGTCTTGAGGGGCTCACAGCCCAGCAGCTGGGGTCAGATGTTTGAGAAGCACCTCTCAAGCAAACATCAAGTTGCCACTGCAACAGCAGCTCTGGGGGAGAGGCTCTCAAATGAGTTCATACCCCATGCCAACACCTTTGTGGGGCAGGTGACTTGCATGCTGTGACTGACTGTGTGTTTACTAGCCTATCACAGTCTCCTCCAGAGGACTGGAAGCCCCATGGGGCCAGGTTTGCTCACCACTGCATTTCCGGTTCCTTGGCTATAGCAATTGTCAATAAATGTCGAAAGAATGAACGGAGATCACAGAAGGTGGGTTTGCATGGGAGGGGGTTCAAAGCCTGGCTCAACCTCTCTAAGCCTCAGTTTCCTCTTCTGCAACCAGAAAGTTGTGAAGGATTAGCTGAGAAAATGCTTAGCCCACTGCCTGCAGGGAGTCAATAGTGTTGGCCATATTATTACACGGGAGATGGCCAGTCTGATTTTAGATGTGATATTTAAAAAGCCACTGAGCAAGAGAGTCATGAGCTCAGAAGAGAAGGCTGGGCTAGAGACAAACCTGGGAGTCAGCAAAGAGATAGTCCCTGATGCCATGGGAGTCAGTGAGCCATCCAAGCTCCAAGAACAACCATACTTAAAGGGAGGGGAACAGGGAGGAGGGAAAGGAGCCAGAGAAGGAAGTTCAGAAGCAACAGCCACAGAAGTGAGAGGAAAGCCAGGACAGTGTGGGGAAAGCGAAGCCAAGAGAGAGCGCTGCATTGCAGGGCGTGAGGATGGACAGTTGTGTCAGGTGGAGGGACCACATCCTGCCCACAGACTAAATAAGCCGTATTCGTTTAGTCTGCAAATGTACATTGAACACAACTGGTGCTAGGCCCTGGGGTTGGCTGGGCAGGGTGCAAGGAGTAGAGGAGTGAACAGAGCAGGCTAAGCCATCTGCATGGGGAGTGGGCTGCCCTGCTCACTCCCTCCAGCTGCTTTCATCCTGCGCTGCCAGGGCTACTCTGACCCTGCCCAGCTTCAAGTCTGGGCCCGGTACACACTGGTGCTCACTCAATGCCTGTAGCAGTTGAGGTGGGAAATGTAGCGAAGATAGCAAATACCCCTCACTTGCTGACTCCCTTAGACCACATCTCCCAGCCCCAAAGTTCTGGATCATGGCCACCCCATTCTCGGACCCCTGCCCAGCTTACCTCACCACACTCCAGCCGGAGCCCTTCCTCCTTCTCCTGCCACTTCACCCTCAGAGTGGCCAGTGATGGGGCTTGGTCTGAGTTAGGCCCTGAGTCCTTCTCCCTGCCAACCAATCAGAGAGTGGTGCTCATCGTCCTTCCATTCACCCCAGTGCCTGAGGTACCCAGAGGAGGCCACATGAAAGGCCTGAAACAAGAGCCATTAACTTCCTCCTGGGGAAGACGGAAGCCAGCAAGCCAAAAGGAAAGAGCAAGTCTCCAGAAATGAGCAATCTATGACTCCTCTGCTCTGGGAAGCCCCCATCCCCGGATACCTCGGCCAAGGACCCTCCTCAAAAAGCACCTTGCAACTCTGAGCCCCAACCCATTCCTGGTTCTCACCATCACTCCCTCTTTAGAACAGGCAGCAAGACCCTTTCTGCAGGCGTCAGGTGAGGAATAAGGAGATGGAAAAAAGACTGAGAAGGGGAAAAGATAGGAGTGCAGGGTGGGAGGGGAAGGAGATGGGACAAATGCAGAGAGAGGGGCTGAGAAGGGTGGGGAGAGAGGAGATTCTATGCAGCTGGCCTGGGGAAGGCTCAAGGGCCCGCCTCCCCCCACACCACCACAGCTGGGCAGCAGCCAGGGGCGATGAGGTGCCAGGAGAGAACCCAGCGTAGGCATTGGGGCAGCGCCCAGGCACAGGCAGCCCATTGTGACCATGGATACACATATACTCACCAGGGGCCCTGGTGGGTGGCAGGAGTGACATCATTTGGCTCTGGCTGCAGCTTCTCTGAGAACTTGTCCAGCAGCTCAGCCTTCTCTAGGAGACGGTTATCTGGGGGTGCAGAGGTGAGCCTGGAGACAGACACTTTCCAGCAGACCCCTGGCATACCAGTCACCTCTGGCGGGAGGGCTGTAGGAGCCCAGGGATGCTGGGAATGGGAAGGCTTCTGGTGGGCTGGAGGGGTGTTTGTGCAGCTCTACAGGACCTTCAGCCCTGGCACAGCCTCCCCATAGCACTGGCCCCCAGGACCACCCAGAAAAGGACCTGCTCTCCCAGGGACAGAAGGGGGACCACTGTTGGGAACATCCAGGGATGCCTGCTGAGGGTCTTGAGAGAGAGACAGGGCCTGGGATTGATTCATCCCAGCTCCAGAGCAGGGCTTCGCCCCAGAAAGTGATGAAACAAACTGAGCTCCACCTACCTATGTCCTTTGGCAAGTCACTTCCCCTCCAAGGGCTCTAATTATCTAGACTAAAAAATAATCCTAACTTCCCCAGGGTTTGTGTAAGGTCCCCAAACCAGAAAAGAAAGTCCTTGAGCAATTATCCAGCAGACCTTCTTGAGTTTGGTGGTTTGACCCTGAAACACACCCCTTCCCCCCATCCAGTGTCACTTCCTCTTTCCCATCAGTTCCAGGGTAGGGTGGGGGTGGTAAGCGCAGGCCTAGCTCCTCAGCAACCTTCCCTTACCCAGGGCCCTGCCTATACCTTGAACTCCTGGGTCTGGCCTAGTTCTCACACAAATCCCACCTCAGCGCCCAGGGCACTGCACTGCCCACCTCCAGCAAATCTAAAAATGGTTCCTATGCCCAATTTACAGGTAAGAAATCTGAGGCTTGGGGAGATGACCTGCCCAAGACCACGAAGATGACTGGACCTTCAGTCTGTTTGATTTCAGCCCTCTAGGTCTCTCTAGTCCCTCAGACTTGCAGCATGCAGAGGGTAGGTGGGGGGTGACTCATCCCTCAAACTGGATGGTTCCACGCCCATCAGAGGAGTGGAGAAGTGCCGCTGCCCGGAGGTAGGGGGCTAGCCTCACAACCCTGAAGGGAGAGGACCAGCAGCCTGGAAGGTGGCTGTGGTTGGCCTTTGAACCCCATACATACAATCTCAGGTGACCAGAGGTGCTACACACAGATGCACACCTGTTCATCCTGTCTTGAACTACCACACCTCCTGACCCATACCTTCCCGGGCTCAGCCAGCAGCCTCCCACAGCCTGGGGACCCCTGACTCTCCTCAGGCTGGGTTAGGATGGCACACAGGGCACCACAAACCTGCGCCAGGATCACCTATCGGTAGCAGAGCCCGAGACTCAGAGTTCCACTCCTTCCCTGGACCAGCCAACAAGTGGCTGCTCTGGACAGTCCCACGTTCTTTGACTGCGCTAACGGGATCAGGCCCTGCCCTGGGGACCGCCGGGGAGGGAAAGGCACAAGAGACTCTGCAAAACCAACACTCAGGGACGAATTTGTATCTAGGAAGCCCAGCTCGTGGGAGGCAGAGCCGGGCCCTGAGGGGTACGACTACCGGGCTCTGCCGGGAAAAGGGTTCTAAGCAGAGCCTGGATTGGAAGGAGCAGGAATCCTGGCCAGTAGGGGTGGGGTGTAACAGACAGACCCCGGAAGCGAGAAGGCGCGGGCACACTTGGGTCACAGCTCAACAAGCCAGACGAACCCTCTCCCCGCGCCCATAGCTCCGTCCCCTCTACGGCCATCTCCCCAGGCCCCCGGGGCGCACTCACAGGCCGGCACCAGCTCCAGGAAGAGTGCCTTTTGCGTGCGGTCCCGCTGCCGCAGCTGCCGCACAATGTGGCGTTTCCAGCGGGCGGCGGGGACAGCGGGCCCCGCCATGGCCGCCCTCCCGCGCTCGCGGCGTGCACCTACGGCCCGAAGGCGCGGCCGGGCGGAGGCGGGGCCTCGGGGGACTCCGTGACGACAGGGGCGGCGGCGGCGGGGAATCCCCAGGTTGTCCTAAACGCGTTCCGGGGGGAAGAGCTGAACGCAGACTGCGAGCGAAGCCGCCTCAGGGTCTCCACCGCTGGGGCCTCACCACAAATTTTTATCTAAGTGGTGGTTCCCATTGCTGTGAGGGGCGATAAGCAGGGAACAAGGGCGATGGCCTCCCCTACGCCTGGTGGCGCGCTCCGGAGGCGGGTCCCCAGGGCCGGCGCTCCTTAACCCCACAGCGCCCCGACTGAATTCAGAAGTGGCAGAGTCTCACCCAGGCCGCGTCGGGACCTGGCCGCGCTCCAAGCTAGGAAATGAAGACTCCTCACACCGGATTCTGAGTGGACACAGACATAAGGTACACATAGTATGACAGCGAGATAAGAAAGCACGGAAGAGGAAGAGACTGAAGGGAAGAGGCCCCGCTTTTCGAAGATGATGGCATTTGAGTTGGGTTTGTGAGTAGTTGGCCGGAGGGAGAGAGAAAAGCGACTCTAGGGGGCGGGAAGAACAAGTGCAGAGGTTCCACGGCATCAAAACTCCCAGTGGGTTCGGGGATGGAAGGACGGTAGGCAAAACTGCCCATGTGGGGAGCAAGGTTTAGGGGCCTAGATGGTCTTTGAAAATTTAGGTCCCTGAGAGTAAAGGGATACAGCTGATTTTATCTGGAAAGGTCCTGGCCCAAAGGAGAAAAGGGGCTTGCTTGCCTGAGGTTGGTTGCAAGGTCTTGGATGGCTAAGCTGGCAGCAGCCCAGTGTCCCGACTCAGGACCCAGCAGTTCACTCCATTTGGGCCGCCTCTTTCCAGAGCAGAGACATCTCCTATGGTACGCTTGAAAGTGAATCATGGGTTGCAGGGAATGATGCTAAAACTGTCTCTAGTAAGGCCCCTGTCCAGAGCTCTGCAGGCACAGGCTGGTGTGAGAAACAAAAGGAGGGATTCACTGGCACAGCCTCACCCTGGGGCATGCCAGCAGGCCCTGGCCTCAGTAAGTGATTGCAGCCCTGGCCATCCCCAGTAAACAAGGAGAAATTGGGTGCTGCTGGGGAGCCGTGCAGGCCCTGGAGGTGATAAGAATGTTGAGATTCTGATGGGGATGGGTCACAGGACGTAGAAAGCAGTGAAGGCCAGTGACACCCCAGAACAGTGTAGCCTGCTCTGCTTGGAAACCACAATGAACTGGGCTGAGTCCCTCACATGTCATTGTCTTAAACCCTCAAGGCCTTTGCACATGTTGTGCCTGATGTTGGGAACACCTTGCCCTCTAGTCAGCTTGGCTGCTACTCACGCATCACTTCCTCCAGGAACACTTTCCTGCCCCTGCACTGAGCTAAGGCTTCTCTGATACCAGCCCCAGGGCCCCCATAGCCCTATATGTCCTCTATCACCACGGTCATCACACTGTGTTATGATTTGTGGGGTTCCCCCTGGGGCAGGGCTTGAGTCCCAGGTATTTCTGCATCTCTAGTGTCATCAGCCCAGGCCTGGCCTGTCTGTTGAAGGAATGCTTCTGTTGAAGGTGGGTGGTAACATTCACCAAAAGGCATGCCCAGGAGAAGGGCATGGTACCCATGGAGAACAAGGGCTAGTTGGCAACAGTGATGAATTCCCTTTAGGACTGGCTGATTCTTGAGTGCTTGGGGACACCATAAAAGGAACTCTGGCTGTGTGCATTGGAGGGTGTGTTAGTAGGATTCTGCCTGGCTGTGAGGTACAGAGATGCTATTTCTCTCAGATGAGGAGTCATACTGGGTGCAGGCTTTCAAAATCCTTTTTTTTTTTTATTTTTTTAGAGACAGAATCTCATCTAGCCCAGGCTAGAGTGCCGTGGCGTCAGTCTAGCTCACAGCAACCTCAAACTCCTGGGCTCAAGCGATCCTCCTGCATCAGCCTCCCAAGTATCTGGGACTACAGGCACTCGCCACCAGGCCTGGCTAATATTCTTTTCTAATTTTTAGTTACCCAGCTAATTTCTTTCTATTTTTAGTAGAGACAGGGTCTCGCTCTTCCTCAGGCTGGTCTCAAACTTGTGACCTCAAGCGATGCTCCCACCTTGGCCTCCCTGAATGCTAGGATTACAGGTGTGTGCCACTGCGCCCGGCTAATAATCCTTTTTTGACTCACAAAACAGTCCTAGGAAATTTTAAATAATGTTGTCATTTTGAATAGTATATGATAAAGGAGTGATGGATTTTGAGTAAAAATATCTTCTATTTTTAGAATATGAAAGGTTGTATTATAAAGGAAAACTAGCTGGGTGTGTTGGTACACCTGTTGTCCCAGCTACTCAGGAGGCTGAGGCAGGAAGATCGCTTGAGACCCAGACAGAGTTCAAGGTTGCAGTAAGCTATGATTATACCACTGCACTCCAGCCTCGGTGACAAAGCAAGGCCCCATCTCTAGAAAATAAAATAAAATAAAGAAAAATAGGCCAGGCACGGTGGCTCACACCTATAATCCTACACTCTGGGAGGCCAAGGCGGTCGGATCGCTCAAGGTCAGGAGTTTGAAACCAGCCTGAGCAAGAGCGAGACCC
>VBSM01001265.1:36940648-36979938 GCA_008086735.1 Cheirogaleus medius | reverse complement strand
ACTACATGTTTTATTTAAATTCTTCACTGTAGCTCCTAGGGTTTCAAGAAGAAATAGTATTATTAGCTTACCTAACCTAAGACATGTCGCTTAGTCTTCCGTTCCTCCTCCCCTTCCCAAATTTTTGGGTTTAGAGGGAACAGTGACTGAGGAAGCTGCAAAGACTATGAGCAGGAAGTAACCAAGAAGAACAGGTGGGTGATTGTTGGTGTTGAAGATGCGAAGAGGTCTAGTTTACTGGGCTGTCCGATACGGTAACCATACCCACAGGTGGCTATTTAAATCTAAATTAGTTAAAAGTAATTAAATTAAATTAAAATTTAAAATAAATTCAATTAAGAATGTTGAGTCTTCCATGGCATTTAGCCACATGCCAAATGTTTAGTGTCCACCGATTAGTGGTTACTGTGTTGGACAGTCCAGATATAGAATATTTCTATCACTGCAGAAAGTTCTATACAACAGCAGCAGGGTGAAAACTGGAGTTCCAGGTAATGGTGACCCCGTGGGTGCAGTCTCCAAGGAGTGATGGGGATAATAAGTAGGAGTCTTTCTAAAACACAGCTCTAACAATGTTACCCCGCTCCTACGGCAGCTACCGTGTAATTCATGCGTAACTCGAACCCACAAGCCCAGACTCAGAGCACTTGGTTCTGTTGCCTCAAAGCCTTTCCCTGACAGCACAAACCCACTATCTTCCTCAAACTCCATCTCCCAACGTGCCGCGGGCCCTTTTCCTGCGACTCTGGCTCTTGGACTCCTGGGAAATGTAGTTTCTACAACAGTCCAGCCCCACAAAGGTCCTAGTCGTGAACTACAGTTCCCATGGGACAGTGCGCCAGCCGTCCCGGTCCAATTCCCTGAGGTTACCGTGCTTACCGCGATGGCGGCCAGAGCCGGCACCTGAGGCTTAGTGTAGCAGTGACAGAGACGCTGGCGTGCCAGGTGCGAAGGAGGATGGCGAGTGTGCTGGGCCTCTTCCTGCCACTCCTCAGATCTCTGCCGCACTGAGGCCGTGGAGACGCCTCAACCTAAGCGGAGCCTACAGAGGTCCCAGAGAGCCATGGTGACGGAGCGGCGACAACCACTAGGGGGCGTGGGGCAGCGCCGCACTTAGTCCGACGTGGAGTAACCCCGGGGCCGTCGGGCGGCCCCGGGTCGGAAGCGCACGCGCAAGTGCGCGGCTTCTGTAAACACCAAGGAGCGCGTGCGCGAGCGTTTAGTCTCAGGATCGGCAAGCGGGGGCGCCCTAGCGAAGATGACTAATAGATAGTAACGTAACGGTCCAGTCATCTTTCTGTCTTTTCTATTATGGTTTACAAAGCACGGCCCCTTTCGTTGCCTCTCCTAATGTGATCCTCACAACACACCTTTTACAAATGGGTCAACGGGTCAGAGAAAGTCACGCAGAGTCCCAGCATCACAGTGTGAAGGACCAAAGAGGATCAGGATTCAAGGAATTTAGGGCCAGGCTCTACCTCCGACTTGCTGTGTGACTTTGGGTAATTTTGTTCCCTTAGGGACCTAACTTTCTCGTTTTCAAATAGGAATAGGTTGTTGTGAGGATCAAATGAGATCCAGGAGTGAAAACAATTTAGTTTACTTTTGGGGAATTTACCCAAGTAGTCTATAAAGGCAAAAAAAATATTGTAGTCAGGTGATTACAGATTGAGGAACCCATTTCCTCATCGTACAATTGCAAAACTAAGGGCCTCAAGAGGGGTCGGGGCTTGCCCTAGGTCTCAGCATCAGCAGTCTCTGAGCAAGGGTTAAAGCCCAACCCTTCTGCCTTTGGACCTGGATCCCTACCTTCCACCACAAGGATCAGTGTCTGTGTTGGATACAAGCTTGGAGACACCGACTGTACCCTGAAAACCTGGGGGAGTCCCTTTTCCCAACCCTTCTTCTAACCTCCACCTTGGCCTGATGGACAAGGGCCCTGCTCTGTTGAGATGACCACCAGAGGCAGGGAGTTGAGGATCTGGAGAATCCCAGAGGAAGAGAACAGTGTTGCTGGAGCTGTACAGACCTGCTTCTCAGGACAGTGGCCTAGGTAAGGAAAAGAGCCCAGGTGTGACAGATGAGAGGGCACAGACTCTGAATGGAAAGGAATGGGAAGGAGTTGGACTTTGTTCCTGAGCCTGGGAGGCATTGAGTGCTCAGGTGACTCCAGTTGGGGCCAGTGGCACTGGAGACGATACCTGGGCTGGCCTGGGTGATGAGAAGAGGAAGTGATGCACATTGAGCTGAGGCTGTAGGAGCCACTCCCCCAGCCAGGTGGAACAGCGAGGTAGCATCATAGGTGCTTCATGCCACCCGCAGGATCATGCAGCTGTCCACCAAGGGAGTGAACTTTTCTCTGTCCCTTGTAGCAGAGACACAAAGGTTCTATGCAGGTGTTCCTCTCTGGAGTGCTTTTAGAGGTTAGGGATGGCAGTTGGGGGAGGGGCTGGGAGACCCTGAGTTCTGATTGCAGTTTGGGCCTCTTCAGGCAAGTCATGAAAGGCAGGTATTTGTGGAAATAGAAATCCAAGATCTTCCCTACCTGCCAAGTATCTAATTCTCTGGGCATTCAGTTATCATTTCTGTTTTCAGCTGGGGAAACTGAAGCTAAATAAGGAAAGGGACTCTCTTAAGGACACAAACGAGTTGGGGTAGAACTGGACTAGGATAGGGATCTTTCCATTACATGACAGTGATCAAACATCTTCATCAAACATTTATTGTCTAATGTATATGCTGAGAAGGGCTACCTTGGGGTAGAAAACAGAAGCCAGGATTGCAGTTAGACCTGGCTTTTACCCGGCCCTCCCAGTGACAACAATGTGACCCTGGGTGAGTCACTGTCCCTCTCTAACCCTCAAATTGTCTGTAAAGTGGGGACACTAAGCCTTATGCAGCACTGTCTCAAGGTTTAACTGTAAGTGAGTTAAGAACTGTTAAATGCGTAGAACAGCACTAGCCCCATGGTAAGCGTTGTTATGTTAGCCACTGTTGTTACTCGTGAACACAAGTTGAGGCAGGCTGCAGGTGCGGTTCTCCTAGAGCCAGGCAGGGACAGAAATGCAGCAGCCCAGGTCTGCTCTCTCCCAGATGCCTCCATACCATGCCCTGGGTGCCTGCCTTTCTGGAAGTCAAGTGGGTTCTCCCCATCTCCTCATCTAACCCTGGGAGCCTGGCAGGGGAGAGATGTCTCTAGTGTTTACACCTGCACTTACACATGATTCCTTTCCCCACAGCCCGAGGCCTAGAGTGAAGGAGATTCTTACCCAAAACTGCACGTTACTCTAGCCCTGAACGGTCAGACCAGAACCAGAGCCTGGGCTCTTTCCAGCCCTTTCAGGGTGTAGGGCTGTGCATGCCTTTCCTCCCTGCAGGGAAGATGTCCAGGAAAGCTAATAGCAGGTTCTCAAGTGTTTCCCTGTAGTGGAGCAGGGGCTGGGGGCAGAGGGGAGCCTGGGTGGGAGACAGGGTCCAACATCAGACACCCCACCCTGGCCCACCCTGTCTGAAGTTGAAGGCCTGGCCCAGTGGTCATTTCAGTTCTGTTCCAGGCCTCCCTAATGGCAGTCTGGTTCGAACCCCTTATTTATAGAGCAGGAAAGAGAAGCTCAGAGAGACCAAGAACGAACTGAGAGCCCCACAGTAAAGTGGGAGTGAGTCTGGTCCAGCGCTCAGGCCTCCTGACTTGAGGTGAGGGCTCTGCCGGCAGCCAGACTGGAGAGGTAGGGCTTGGCTCCACCTCCCCCCCCATACCACAGTCCTGCTTGGAGCCAGCCCCCAGGGTGGCCCCCAGCTAGGCTCTGGTTTGGGGGAGAGTTGGGAAGGTAGAGAGGTAAGGGCAGCAGGGGTAAAGGGCCCAGTCAGAGAGGAGCCCAGGGCTGGCCTGGGTGAGTGGGACCGGGAGCTCTCCTTGGGGCGTGTGGCTGCTGCAGGATTCTGGGGCCTTATTAATCAGTCTGAGGCAGCAGAGGATAAAAATACCGTGGGAGCACACTCCTGGAGGAGAGGAGCAAAGCAGATTCAGGAATGAGTCACAGAGCCCAAGCCCTAAATTTAGAAGGTACTGAAAGAGGCAGCCTTCCCCAGGGGAGGACTGGGGAGATACCCGCTGACCCAGGACACCAGGGATTCAGGGCAGGAAGCAGCGGTTGGCAGGAGTCCCCTGAACAGCAGTGCCCCATGGAAGCTGAGCCCGCTGTAGGGCCTGTTTTAGGTGTGGATTTTGGCCACAGGATGAACCCTGACCCAGGGAAGATCCTTCAGCCCCATTCTCAGAGCCCCTAGGGAACCCACAGCAACCAGCCCTCGCACAGCCCTGGGAACCAGCCGCTGGAGTAGGGATGTCTCAGTGTTGTGCTGCCCTCTGGCTGGGCGTGGCCAGACTCCCTGTGCCCTGCTGCTGTCCTGGCATGCAGCTGTCAGTCAGGCACTGAAGAGGTGTGTGTGGATGCAGGGAGCTAATTCCTTTGCGTGAAGACCTCCCAAAGGGACCCAACCAGGCCTTTTGCAGCTCTGCTTGCACTGGTGGTGAGGGAGGGGGACAAGATGTCATCACACTCACCTCTGCTCCCCTCTCAACCCTCTAGGCTCCACATTAACCCAGGTGGAGCAGGGAGGCATTGCCTCCAGGTTAAGGAACAAAGATACAGCAAAGAGGCCATGTCTTGGGGGCAGATGCCAGATCTGGGGGAAAGGTAGCTCAGGAGACAGGAACTGATAGCAGCTGTGGCATTTATTGAGCACAGGCACTGTGCTAAGCACGCCACGTGATTAACTCACCTCATCCCCGTGGTAATGGACAGAAATCCTTTTGGTCTACCCCTCTTAAAAATGGGACAGCTGAGACACAGAGAGGTTAAGTAACTTGCTCTAGACCACATACTGAGAGGTTCTAACCCAGGCCGCCTGGCTCCCTAACCCAAGCCGTGTGCTAGCCTGCTGAGCAGGGAACTGCGCCCCAGCTCTCCTGCCTCCACTGCCATCCTTCCCTCCCTCAGCCCTGCACCCCTGAGCCCTGGGGACTGCCCTCTGGGCCTGGCAGGGGCCTGCTGCCCAGCGCACCCCTAGACTCGGGGGAGGGAGAAGTCTAACAGCAGTGCCCACCACCACCGCCACCACCACACAGGACTTCACAATTTATAGAGTGCTCAGCCCAGTGGGGAGGCCCCTGGAGCACCGCCATTCTGACAAGACAGGCCTAGAGAGGGGAAGGGCCTTGCCTGAGGTAGGCAGGGCCTGGAGCAGAACCATGGGGACTCCCCTTAGAGAGGGCCCCAGGCCCAGGTGGCCCCCACCCCTCCATGCTGGCCCTCTTGCTGCTGCTGCCTGAGGGGCCTTGCAGGCTGCAGGAACTGAATTCCATTGCCAGGTCGATGCATCCTTCCAAAGGCCCTGGCGTTTCCTGTCAGAGGCACCTGGACCATCTCCCCCACGCCTTCCCCTCAGCGCTGTGCTCAGGCCGGGTGGGGGTGGGGAGGTCTTGGGTGTCTTCAGGGAGGACAAGGTTGTCTGGGCCTTCTTCTACCAAGATGGGAAGAACTCTAGCCCTGGGACAACAGCCCTTTTCCGGCAAACACACAACTTCCTTCTTTTGGTTTCTTATTAATCTTTAATTTCCAAGCTGGGTCCTCAGTGCCCTGACTCAGGACAGTTCCATCACCTGGAACTAGAGGGGCCTGGGGAAGAGCTCAGGATCACCCTTTGGGTGATGGGAGAGGTTGGAGGTCCAGCCGCAAAGCCCCAAGGCTATTCCTGTTCTTGAGGGAGGAGGCTCCTCTTGGAGGCTTTGCCGGCCTGAGTGCTGCTTGGGGAGCTTGGACCAACCAAGGGACAGAGCCTGGCCCCAGGTATAGCCTGACGTCCCACACTCAGGGGACGACATGCTGGGACACCTAGGGTAGGTTCTATTTCTTGCTGGTCTTACTTTCCCCATCTGGGGCTAATGGTCCTCACCTGGCCTTCCGCCTGAGGTGGTCCTGAAGGTGAGATGAAACGAATAGCAAAGGCTCTTCCTCTGGCCCAGAGAGGATGTGCCAAGCCGTGTGCGGGTGCCCACCAGCACTGTGACTTGGGTGTGGTGTGTGCATCCCGAGCAGCGAGTGACTGAGGTCTGTGTGGGAACTGGCATGTGAGCGTGGCACTTCGAGGTTTTACGATGTGGGTGAGGCAGGGCCTCAGGTGTAAGGTTGCCTGATTTAGCAAATATTCGGGATGTACGTCTAGTAAAAAGTTCTTCATTGCTGATCTGAAATTCGAGTTGCACTAGGCGTCCTGTATTTTATCTGGCAACTCCACTGTGCTGGCGTGACCAAGCGTGTGTACCTGTGTAAGGCTGGCCCTGTGTGAGACCCAGGTGATGTGTGGGACTGGGACGGGACATCAGGAGGAGTGAGGATGAGGGTGACCACTGGGAGTAGCTGACTTGGTGGCGCCCTGAGCCTCCAGCAGCTCCGTCAGGGCGGGTTTGGGCTGTTAGCTCTGAGAGGCCCAGCAGTGCTGTGAGTCCCGCCCTGGGCAAACACTTAGATCCGGCTCCAGGTGGGACTGGGATATAGGCATATTCCCACTGTAAAGGACACTATATAGGTCCCTCTCAAGCCCAAGCCAGCTCTGGGGGTCTCAGAGGCTGCACCCTTCCTGAGGACCTCTGGAACCACCCCTCCATTCTGCTGCTTCCTGGTGACATCACACAGGTCACTGCCTAATCTTCTAGAACTGTGCCCCCAGGACACTGCCTTGTTGCCCTGGACAACCTGGGATTTTGATCGACTGGAACTGGCAGGCAGGGTTACCCCTGAGGAGTGGGTGGGGAGGGAAGGGGTAAGGGGGCCCTTCTCATCTCCCAGAGGGGAGATCGAGGCAGCCATCCATCTGTCCAGGAGATGGTGAGTAGGGGTGGGCACCCAAGAGCAAGTCAAGACTTTCGGGCCCCTCATTGTCCAGGACGCTGGGCAGGGTGTGGGGCACTGGGAAGATTGAATCTTGAGGCTAAGAGAGGGTGGTGACTGTGCCAAGGTCACCCACAGGTGAGTGGAAGGGGTGGTGTGTGATGGAGGCCAGGAGCCTCAGGTTAGGAGCTGAGAGACCTGGGTTCTTATTTTTGCTAGTTGGGCCTTTGTTTTTCCATCTGTACAGTGAGAGGGTAGGGCTAGATGACCTCAGTGTGACAGTCTTTAGTTCTGGTGGTGGGAGTTGAGGGGAGTGTTAGGGACCAGGTCATGGGGTGGCTCCAGGCAGGTGCCACCTGCTCCAACAGCTGTCAGTGGGCAGTGAGCAAGGGCTGGTGTGAATCTTTCCAAGGGACCCCCTCCCCCCATTCCAGCAGTCACAGTCCGTCCTGGGGTACTATAGGTCCCTTGTGGGTTCTGACTTGCTGTGTGATTCAGGGGCGCCCCCGTGCCTGCCATGGCCCCAGCTGCACTCTCTTCAGAGGTACATGTGAGACCCAGGCTTGCCCAGCGCCCCGGGTAATGATTCCTCAGATTCTCAAGGTGCTTCTCAGTTTGCAAAGCACCTTCTCATACAAGCTCTCACCTTTTACACACACTCTGGCTCCCGCTCAGTGGTGCCCCTTTCTGGAGCTGGGACCAGAGAGGAGCCAGACCTGAGCTCTGCCCTGGGGCTCAGAGAGACACCTCCATCCACCTCCTGTGGAAAGGACTCGATCTGGGGCAGGGGACTGTAGTGCGCAGGGCAGGGGTCAGGCTTTGCCAGCCGTTTCTACTGTTTAATCTTTCATGAGAATCTTACCAGTCATCATGTCAAGATGCTACCTTCACACTTTTTGTTGGAGCCATGCATTTTTGGACAGTGTATTTCTTCCCTGCCCTACCTACTCCCACCAGTTATATTTTTGGTTACTTATCTAGGGGTAAAACTGTAACATATACAACTTTTTTCATTGCAGTAATTCTCAGATGATAAGTATTATTATTCCAGATGAACAAACTGAGCCTCAGAGAGGACTTATCACCCACTTCTGGGTCACACAGCTAGGAAAAGGTAGAGTCAAGATTTGAACCCAGGTCCACAGGCCCTTTATACTGCCAGGCTGTGGGCCCTCTCCAGACTCCTCCTCCAGAGCCCCTCCCAGCCCTCCTGGGCTCAGTCTTCTGCTCTCAAGCAGATGGGGCCCTTCTCGCTGCTGCTCAGGGGTGTTTTGAGACAGGATATGAATCTGCTTTGTCATGTTTGAAAGGCTGTCATGAGCCCCACAGTGGAGATACCTAAATTCCTAGGGTGAGGAGGGGTAGGGGGGCTTGCAAGGGTAAATTAATGAGTAGGATGGAGTGATGCCCTTCTGCCCACCTGCTGGCCAGGTAGCTTGGCCTGAACCTAGGACATAGGGATGAGCCCAGGAGTCCTAGGTAACCCACCTTTACTGATCCCAAACCCCAAAGATTCATTATTGGTTACTCTGCTTTTAGATTTGAGTAATAATTTGGTTCTTGCCATCTGTACCTCCTTGGGTTTCTGTCTGTCCATCAGACTGGCACTTCTCTGGGTGGGAAGTCCTTCTGTCAGTCTACCCTCACTGCTACCTGCTGTCACCCAGCCTTATCTCTTTTACTCTGGACAGGGTTACTGCCCCGGTGACTGCTGTCTGCTGGGATGTGTGTTATTGATGCCCTAAAAAGGCAGGAGCCACCAGTCTAGTGATATCATCTCTATTCCTCGTGGCAGATCCCAGAGAATACTGTTCACAAAGCAGGCTTTGGCTCTACTGTGGTCCCCTTTTGGTCTCCCACCAGCCTGGGAGTGAGGGTGTCAGATAAAACCACTGAGGCCTGGGGAGGGGCAGTGACCTGCCTAGAGTTGGGCTAGAGGCAAGGTATGTAGATAGCAGAGTCATAGCCTGGGCCTCCTGAGCCCAGAGCCAGCCCCTTGCCACCCACTCATTCCCACACACTTTGAAAGAGTGTGGTTTAGAAGGGGTGAGGTGATTATCTGACTATACCTCCCACAGTGCAGATGGGCGGCCTGAAGATCTAAGGTCATTCACACAGGCCTCATGGGGACCTGCAACTCATTGTACTGGATTCACTTTGCAGAATGCCCTTTGGGGTCACTTGCCATGATGGCTTCCTGCTCACCTCCACTCATTTTTAAAATGTGGCCTGATTTGGAAACATCTTGGAGCCCCAACACTTCAGGAAGAAACACCTCTATTTGTGAACCCACCGTGATGACTCCTACACTCCTTGTTTTTCTCTTAGCACCTTCAAGAAAAGCTTTTCCATCCTATAGCTCTAGGCTGGTGAGCCTAGGAGGTGCCTTAGGGTTATACATTCTGATTCTCTTCTTCTGTACATAGGAAACTAAGGTGCAGAGAAGATGGGGCAGCTAGGACAGAGAAAAGACCCCTAGGGTGAGAGGAGGCTGAGACCTGGGCACTGGTCAGAATGGTCAGGACTTGCTCTGACATTGGGCAAGGGGCGGGCATGTGTTGTTAGCTGCCCATCCAGAGGAGTTCCCCACAGACCAGTGGTCCAGGACCATGGTCAGCCTGGGACCACGCTGCCACACTTATACTGGTCTGGCATCAGAGAATTTGAGCAGTTGGCCTCAGTTAACACAGAGTAGATGGAGGCAGAGCTGGGACTGGGACCGAGGTGGCAGGGCCAGCCTCCCTCCCAGGCTAGAAGTGGTGGCCGGAGATTTGGAGCTCTGGCCAGCTCTGCCTGGGGAGTGAAGGGAGCCCCAGAGCTCTGCAGTCAGATACTTTTGAGAGCTAGTCTAGTCCATGGGAGACGTGTGCACGCTGGTGGACAAGGGCCAAAGAGTCTGGGGCTGGAGGGTGTCCTAGTTAAAGCTCCCAGGTGGGAGTGAGGCTGGAGTGGGGATTTCACCCAAGTCTGGCCAGCCTGTGAACCTTGAGCCTTGTGGGTTGGATTACTTCCTGCTGGATTTGCGCACCCCTCTGGGAATTGGGTAGGATGTATGCAGGCTAGATGTGTCTCTAGGTTGGTGGGGGATGCAAGCTGTGGGGCTGTCATCCCTGCGAGTTAGTCTCTTGATTGTCGTGGGAGTGTGTGCCCATCTTTGGATCTCTGGGGTGTTGTGTGGGGGGTGCCTCTGGGTTGTTCCGGGGACAGCGTGCCTGTGTGTAAATACTGTAGATTGTTGCAGAGGTGTGTACCTGTGAGTATGGGAGGGGGATGGAGAGAAGGGGTTCACAATTAACTTCCAGAATCCCTCTTCTAGCACCTCATGGCCTTTCCTCTCAGAGTCCACTCCGTCTTGGCCACTCCTCACCCGTCCCCAACCCTGGCCTGAGGACGGGCCCCTCCCGGGCCCGGTCCCCTCCCAGGGAGGTGGGGGCGGGCACTAGGACCCTGCGGGGCGGGGCGGGGCGGGGCTCCGAGCTCCGTCAGCTTTACCTCCGCAGCCTGGAAAATACCGAGCGAGGCGAGCGAAGCCCCCGGAGCCCCCGAGCCTAGCCGGGAGGGGGCGCCCGGGGCTGGGGGCACGGGCGGGGCCGGGCGGCAGGACCCACTGCTCCTCCCCCCAGAGCCCCCGCGCGGCCCCCGGTCGCCGGGACAGCGGCGGCGGCGGCAGCGGCGGAGGCGCTCGCACCCCAGCCCCGGCGGGCCCCGGCGGAGCAGCGGGCACAGGTGAGCGGCCCGGCTGGGCGGACGCCCCACCCCGCCCCCACCACTCGACCCGCGCGCGCATCCCGCGCCGGCGCCGCTGCCGAGTTAGTTGAGCAGGTCCGGCCACCGCTGCGCGGGGCCCTAGCCAGACCGCCCGACACCTCTGGTCCCGGCCGTCCCCTGGGTTCCGACGGGCTCCCGCGGGCAGCCCGCGCCCGATACGCAGTCCCCACGCTGGCCCCAGGGAAGTCTGGGGTCGTTCCTTGGGAGGTGGCCCCATGACTGTCCTGTGCCGGTCCACCCTCAGCTGGGGGCCGGCCCCTGCCTATCTTGAGCTTTCCACCTGCCCAGGACCCCGGACAGCCCCACCCGCGCCCCCAGCGCACTGATTCCTGTCCCCAAACCGGTCTTGCAGGTCCCAGGAAGGTGGCGTCAGCATCTGCAACCGCGTCGACGTTGTCAGAGCCTCCGCGAAGGACCCAGGAGAGCGGGACTAAGACCAGGGCCCTGGGCCTCCTCAGCCCCCCCATGGAGAAGGCAGCCGCCTCAATAGAGCCCCAAGGGCCTAGGCCAGTCCTGGGCCGTGAGAGTGTCCAGGTGCCCGACGACCAGGACTTCTGCAGCTTCCGGTCAGAGTGTGAGGCCGAGGTGGGCTGGAACCTGACCTACAGCAAGGCTGGCGTGTCTGTGTGGGTGCAGGCTGTGGAGATGGATCGGGCACTGCACAAGATCAAGGTAGGGCTGCCCTGCTACACCTGCAGCTTCCATTGCACCGTTACTGCCTCTCACAGGAGCCTTCTAGTCCTCTCTCTGGGCCACAGACACCTGGTTGTGCACCTGGGCCCAGAAAGAGTCTCCTGCCAGGAACCAGGAGGAGGCACAGCCCGCTGGGCCAAGCCCGCATTACACAGATGGGCCAACAGAGGCCTGGAGAGGGGGGTGTGACTCACTCTGGCTCACTCTCAGGGAACCCAGGCTTCTGCCTGCCCCTGCCTGCCCCAGGGAGGTGGGCTGCTGCCAGGCCCATCTCTGAGAGTGGCCTCCCTCAGGGACCCCTCTGCCCACGAAGCCGTCACCTGATCCCAGTCAGGAGACTGGGCCCTTCTCTCCCTGATTCCTGGTTCTCTCAGCCTGAGCTGGGTCTCCTTTCCAACTCTCTGCACCCTGGGGTACAAGGACTGACTCCTTGCTGCCTGATGCCCTGCTCTTTCCCTTCCTTCCCTGGCTGCTCCCAGTCTCCTGCAGGGACTCAGGTTTGTGGCTGACACATCCTGAAGGCTATGGGCTGGGGGAGGAAGGGCCTGGGGTCAAAGGAAGCCGGTGCAGAGGGCAGTGGCAGGCACATCAGCCCCTCACAGCCATCTCCCCCACTCCTCACCACCCAGTGATGCTCCTCTCTTTGCTGCGCAGTGAAGGCTGGGGGTTTGGGATGAACCCGCCATGAACCCACCTCCCCCCAGGCACTAGATGGGCCAGAAGTTGGTGAAGACTCTAGTCTAGGGGCCTCAGTAGCTGCCTCCAACGCATCTAGTGTTGCTGTGCGTGCCACGTTTCCAGGGTGGGTAGGTCCCCCTTTACTGGGCTCCTGGCAGTAGGCTGTGCCCTTCACCTCCCTTTCCCTTGACTTCTTCTCCCTTCTCCTGGCACTTTCCTGTTGCAGGAGCCAGGGCACTAGACTCAAAGACGCACTCTCCCCTTCCTGCCTGGGACCTAGTCTCAGACCCGGCTTGGGCATCTTGGCCTCACATCAGGGCCTGAAGTGGCTGACCTTCCCCCTCTGACCCTGTGCCTTTCTGCCTCACTTTGTTGTAATCACTTACAGTTTTGTCCATCTGTCCACACACGATTTTCTGGCTCGCCCTTTCTGCCTTCTCTTCTCCCCTCGGTCACTCTCCCGCACCCTGGCCATCTGAACATCTCTCTCCCTTGGTGTTTCCATGTGTGTCTCCCTCTCTGGGATTCTCTGCCCAGGCCTGAGTACCCTGACCCATGTCTGAGCCTGAGGAGCAGGGAAAGGGGTGGACAGCTGGTACCCCCTGAGGGCAGGGGCAGGTCCTTTCCTCCTTTGGTCCCCAGTATCCAACACAGACAGAGCAGGGATGTAGGCTGAAGGAAGGAGGAAGGAAGGAACAAAGGAACAAATTGAAAAGTGAGCAAGGTAGTTTTAGGAGAGCCTGACTGTGACCTGGGAAAGGCTTGAGGCTGGCAGTGAGCAGTGGGGTGGGAAGTATAGTTTCCCCACGGAGCTGGCTCTCCAGGAGGGAGCGGGGAGGAGGTCTGAACTGAGGCCAGTACTCCCACCCTCTGTGTCAACAGGGCGGAGCTGCCGCCTCCATCTGGCTTGGTTAATGAATAAACCCAGCCTAGCCCAGGACTAGGAGTTGGCAGGTCTGAGTCTGGGGGCCAGGCTGCCACAACAGACTACTCATGGCCAGATCAGACTTGTCAGGTGGCCATCCTTAGGGATGGCAGGGACTTGGAAAACTGGGGCAATGTAGGCTCCTTGGCAGGGCATACACCCTCCCTGGCAGCCAAGACCCTGACCTTCCTTCCCTCTCAGACTGAGCAGAGGTTGGAGGTGTCAAAGAGCCCTTCACAATCACTGTTTCATTACACTGCCCCCCGCCCCTGGGGTACAGGTGAGAGTACTGAGGCCCAGAGAAGGGCAGGGACCTTCCCAGGGTCACACAG
Source organism: Cheirogaleus medius (assembly GCA_008086735.1). Classification (NCBI taxonomy): domain Eukaryota; kingdom Metazoa; phylum Chordata; class Mammalia; order Primates; family Cheirogaleidae; genus Cheirogaleus; species Cheirogaleus medius. The sequence continues at coordinate 36,966,652 of VBSM01001265.1, read as the reverse complement.
CGAAGTCTCAGCAGAGCTGGGCCTAGAACCCAGATTGCCAGCCTCCCAGCCTAGCCTTTCTGTCTTACTTTTCTCCTCATGCTGCCCCTCGGCTCTGATCCCCACAATGGAGAGAAGGTGGGGGCAGGAGGTGAGCAGAGCCCAGGCCCAGGGAGGAGGCTGGGACCTTGGTTATGGGCATACCATGGGGCCAGCCCCCCACTCCTGATCCTCTCAGCATAACCAGATGGAGCTCTGGGACATGTGCCGAGGCCTCTGAGCATCCCATCTCCAAGATTCCAGTTCTCCCAGGTTCCACGCAGCTGCTCCCATTTCTGATAATAATAGCCCCTGCTGTGAGCCGAGCATTCCTCTCCATCATCTGATTCACCCTCAGGCCAGTCTTGGACAGTAGTAGGCTGTCTCCATGTTACAGACAAAGAAACTGAGGCTGAGAGGGGTAATGTCATTTGCCTAAGGTCATGTAGCAGCCACAGCAAGAGAGGAACTCAGGTCAGCCTGGCTCCAGAGCCCCTGCCCCTCTCTGAGTGGGCTCATATTGTTAGTCTACACGGTGGCCTTTAACCCCATCAATAACTCTTTGAAGGACTGAGGGACATGGTGTTCTCATCATCCTGTTCTTGTTTGATGAGAGCGCCAAGGCCCACAAAGGGGTGTGGCTTGTCAAGGTCACACAGCAGGTCTGAAGCCAGAGTCCCCAGGGATGATTGGGTCACTCCAGGAGGCTAGGGCTCAACTGCAGGTGTTTGTTGAGCTTCTGCCCCCTTCCCCTGTCCTCTTTCCTACCCCAGCCTGTTCTGGGTCTGTCCCCAGAGCAGGGAAAGCCAGCTGCCTGCTGGACATGCCCTGTGTACCTGATCCCAGAGTGGGGGTGGGGCTCCACCTATCTTGTCTACCTGATTGATTTCCTCCTCCTCATCTCCCTTCCCCCTTCCCCTGTGTCCAGAGGTCCCTGGAAGCCACCATGGCTCTGGGCCCAGCAGTTGGAGCCAGACCAAAGGGAAGGGGCTGTTGAAGGTCCCCTTCACCCTTTCCCCTCCTCCCTCCCTCCTGGCCTCCAGCCTAGGCTGGCCCAGGCCTGCACTATGCTCAGATCCTGGAGAGGCAGACATCACCTCCTGAGAGCTCAGCCCTGTCCCAAAGACAGATGCTGAACATGGATCCCGGGTACAAAGCAGGCAGCTCGGAATCTGAACCCAGGTCTTCCAGTGCCCAGGCTTCCCCACAGCATCCGCAGTGGTGTGAGACAGACCAGGAGGTTCTGTCTGTCATTCCACCAGGGCCGGCTGGGGTCCAGTCTGGCTGTGGTGTTTTCTTGCTGTGTGTGTGACCTTGGGCACATCCCTGCCTCTCTCTGGGCTGCTTGTACATCTGTGCCATTGGGCCCTCTTGGCTCCAAGAGCCTCTGCACTCAGCACCTGGGCTGGGGACCATGGAAAGAGATAAGAGGTGAGGAGCAGATGGACAGACAGCTGAGCACCTGCCAGCCCTGCCCTGCCCTGAGTGCTCATGTGCTCCGGTTCTCCTGATATCTGCTGCATGAGAGACAGCGGAGGAGACCTGGACCCTTCCTCAGAGGTTCCAGACTCTGGTGGAGAGAGGACAGGCAATTCCTGGTGGCCTGCTGCCTACTGCACAGGCAGCCCAGGGGCAGGAGTGAGGCCTATGAGAGCCTGGGCCTGTGACAGGAGTGGGCTGGGTGGGCAGGGGCCTCGAGGGGCTTGGCGCTAGAGCAGGTGTGGGTGATCTCTTTGGGAGTGTGGCTGAGAACCTGAAGCTCCTCTGGCCACAGGAAACTGGGCAGTGGTGACCTGTCTCCTCTTACTTCCTGTCCCCCAACTCCTCCCCTTCCCCTTTGGAGAAAGCTCTGGTGGCTCCCCCAGCCCTGTCTCACTGTCCACCTGCCCCCACGCCACAGGCCCCTGGGCTCCAAGCTCCCAAGCCTGTGCTCAGTTCTGCTGCCCTTGGCACCCATCATCCCACTGTGACATGAGGGACGGCTCGGGGATCTCCAAGGGCCCTTCTCACTCTTAACAGTCTCTGGGACTCAAAGGGGTCATGGGGAAGGTGGGGTGGGGACAGGCCAGGGGCTTTCTTTACATCTCCCAACTGAGTCTTCACTATTGTCCCGTGGGGTAGGTCTCGTTAGCCACATCAGGCAGCTGTGGAAACAGGCTCAGGGCAGGGAATTACTTGCACAAGGCCAAACAGCTGGAAATGGCTGAAGCTGGATCAGAACCCAGGCCCTTGGCTCACCAAGGCTGAGATCCCCCCATTTCCTTAGACCTGGTTAGTAGCACTTTTGGGCCCTTGGTTGTCCTTGTGCTGTGTCACTGCGGGAGGGCACCTTGGAGGGGACCAGCTGGGCAAGAGCCAGTCCTTGCTATGTGACCTTGGGGGTCACTTCACCTTTGTGGGTCAGTCTTCTTGTCTGTGGTGGCAGGGGTGGGAGTTAATCTGGTTTTAGGGCCTTAGACTATAAGGTTCTGGCTTGGCCTCTGCCCCCTCTGGGGTAATTTTCCCCATCTTTATGGGAAGCTGCTGGCAGGTGGTCTGTAGAGGCCATCCTAGCCTTAGGCCCGGCTTGGGGAGACTGCACTGCTGGACACAGGGTAAGGGCAATGGCTAAGGCCTTGCCAGTCTGTGCCATCAGAAAGGTCCCTACACGGGCACCTTGAATCCAGGGTTAGGCCCAGACCTGGCTGGCTCTAGCTCTGACCTGGCCTGGGGGCAACTGGAAGAAGTAGCTCCAGAGCTGGCCTCAGGGAACAGGCTCCCAGTGAGTACGACCCCAGGTAGTCAGTGTCTGGATGTTGGGGTCAGGGAGCTCAGAGAAGGGAAGGGGCAGAGGTGGCTGGAGGTGTTAGGGAAGTCTTCCTGGGCGAGGTGCCTGGGTTGTGTTGAGGACGTAGAGGAGAGAGCACAGGAGCCAGAGTCCTGGCTATGTGGCTCTGGGCAAGGTTCCCTGCCTAGGCTTCAGCTTCCTCATCTGTCATATGTGGATAGCAGTGGTGGCCTGCCTGTCTTTGGACACTTCATTCATTCATTCGTTCATCCAGTGAACATCCACTGATAGCTTCTCTCTGCCTGGCCCTGCACTGGAGATTGGGGTAGAGAGGATAGTCAAACTCAAGCCCTGTTGGAAAGGAGCTCCCAGTTGGGTTCTGAGACAGATACTTATCATGGGAGCTGAGGAAACCCAGAGAGGGCATCTGAATCGACCTTGGGAGTCAGGGAAGGCTTCATAGAGGAGGAATTCTCAGGTGATCCCTTTGGAATTGGGTGGAGAAGGAAGAGTGCAAGCTTGATAGCATCGGAAGCACTCCATACAGAGGAATGAGGCCGGCGCCCAGAGGCAGGTAACAAGGTAGTGCGTGTGGAGAATTGCAGGTGATGGTTCAGTATGCGCTTGGAACTCAAGGGGCTGGAGGTGGTTAGAGAGCTAGACCAAGGCTCCAGGCCAGCAGAGCGTTCTAGACGAGGGGGCTGGTAAGAGGGTGCTGCTGTTGTGTTTGTCTGGGCAGACGTGCTGATGGCTACACTAAAGGTGTTGTGGGGAATGGAGCAAGGGATCGAATGCAGAGAGATTTAGGAGGGATAATGGATGGGACATGGTTAGAGCATAACTCTTTGCAGTGTGCAAACTGGGCAGTGTTGCACAGGCCAGGTGCAAGATGGCATGGATGTACAGCCCCCTTGGTGCCTGTCCTCAGCAGGCTGAGGAACCCCTAATGAGTGGGAGCGGAGTGGAGGGGTGCCTTTAGTCTGTGTCCCCACTGGGACTCAAGGAGCCCTCAGCTCAGCCTGGCTCCGTGCCATCCACACCCAGCTCCCCAGCCTCTGTCTTTTAAACTTTAACGAGCCCCAGCTCAGTTTCCAGCCGAGAGTCTTTAAAGTTTCAGGAGATGAGAGAAAGGAGGGAGTCCTGGAGACAGATGGGTTTTCTTTCTTCCCCTGCGTCTCCACGCCTGGCTGGGCCGCCTGGAGCCAGGGCTGTGGGCGCCATGACCTCTGCAGGGCCCTGGGGCCTTGGCTGGGCTGCTCCAGCTTGTTCCTGAGGAGCTGGTGGCTGCTGGCCTGGGCGGCAGGTTGCCCCTGAGGATAGATGGGAATAGAAACCCTGTTCCAGCCACGAACCACTCCCCTTTGCCCTGACCTGGGCAGATGATCATGCTCTGGCAACAGGTGAGGGGAAAGCAGCTTAGACCAGGTGCCAGACATGAGGTGTCCCCACCCCTCGCGGTGCCTCTCTCGATCCCATCCTGCTGCTTGTGTTGGCCTTGATGCTCTGGGGCCCCTCAGAAACATGAGAAGTGGAGGGTCCCCTGCCAAACGCAGACTCCTCTCACCTGTCATTACAGAGAGCCTGGGGCAGGTGGCACAGGGCAGCTGGAGCTGCTCCCTGGGGCTTTAGCATAACCATTCCTTCCTGCCCCTCAGCCTGGGCTCCCTGAAGGCAGGGACTTGCCACTCTGAAGTTTCTCTGGGCTCCTGTGTCCCGGGGCAGGTGAACAGTGTCTGCACATGTGTACTACCTCCCCCACCCCATGGGAAGGAGGGGAACGGCCACTGATCTCCCTGTGATGCCCGAGCCATTTCATCTCATCCTTTGGGTTACAAGCCACAACTCCCAACTGCTCCTGGTTCCCTGGGATCCCCTCCACCATCTCCTGGACTCCCTCTCTGTCTTTAGACTCTTCCAGATTGCTCGGGACCTGGTACTGGGCCAGGGAGGTGATGAGTCTTGAAGCAGAGGCCCGATAGCCAGAGAGGGTGGAGTTCCCTTGTGTGTCTTCAACATGCATTCATTCATTTGTTCGTTCAACACATTTACTGAGCACATACTACATGCCAAGTGTTGTGTTCTATCCAAGAAATTAGTGGCAAACCACACAGATCAGACCCTGCTGTCACGGGATTTATATCCTGAGGGAGTGACAAGCAAAACAGAAGCAAACAACTAAGATACCAGGCGATGGTGGGGCGTTAGGAGGACAGAATAACATGATGGGGGTGAGGATTCTGTGTCCGGGCCCTTGTGTGTGGAGCTGGATTGTGGGTGACAGTGTGTGTGATATGGCTGTTAGTTGTGTGGACTGTGAGCCCCTCACAGTCCTTCCCCGTCTCCCCACGTGACAGCCCTGGAGCAGGCACTGACAAGGGGCAGTCAATATGTATTGAATGTATGTGTGTGTGCCCACAGTTGTGTCTGTGCCCCTGAGTGTGAGACTCTGTGTGTGCTTCTGTGTCTGGCGTTACTCTGTGTGTGTGAGTCACACCCCCTCACTGCAGCAGCAGAGTTGTCTCTGATCCAATTATGTCTCCTCGGCTGTCTCCTGGCAGCTCTCGCCCCTTTGCTCAGCTCTGGCTCTGCTGTGGTTTTCCCCTTGTGAAGCCTGCTGTCCTCGCCTCTCGGCCTATCTCTGGGTCTCAGGGTCTCCCCTTTGGGGTGCATTTTCTACCCCATCTCTGTTCCCCGCTCCCTCAGTGGTTATTGCCTCTGTCCTTAATTAACGTCTCTACTTGTCTCTTTTTCTCCATTTTTTTTCCTGTCCAGTTATTTATTCATTCAACAAACCTCTTCTCATGCCTCCCACCCCCTTTTCTGCTAGCCACTGTGCTGGTGCCAGGGGCCTGGAGATGGATCAGACCTGGGCCCTGCCCTCAGGACACTCAAGGCCTAGTGGGGAGACAGATGAGACAGTGAGACGGTGACAGCCCTTTGTGGGAAGTGCTAGGATGGAGATTTATACTCAGGCTGAGGGGCCAGTGAGTGGCAGCATTGCGGAGGGAAGATGAGGGGACTTCCCCAGGAAGTGGTGTTTGGCTGGGGCTTGAGGGCCCAGCAGGAATCAGGCACCAAGCTGAGAAGGTCTTGGTGAGTCCCTCAGTGAGGTGGGCTCCCCAGGGGCAGGGGTGCGGGGTTGAGGGTGAGGAAGAGTAGAGGTGGAGCCGGGGTGGGGAGGAGTCCCCCAGGGTGAGGAAGAGCCAGGAGACCAGAGAAGAGGCTGTGGCTATGGGATGGTGAGCTGCCTGGGTTAGTGATGAGGGGCTGCCGAGAAGGTCATGGCTGAGTAGAATCCAAGGGGCAGAGCTGGCTGCAGGGAGAGCGTGGGAGCACAGGGGCAAGTCAGAACCATGCCCGGGTTCCAGGCACAGGAGGCAGGGGAAGTGAGCACGGGGGAAGATACTGTGACCGCACTGGCCATGGCGAGTGTGGGAGCCCCAGGGCTGTCTAGGCGGTGATGTCCAGGAGGCGGCTGAAGATGAAGTCTGGAGTTTTACTGGGGAGCTTCAGGGCATCAGTCCACAGTGGTCCCTGAAGCCCCGGGAGGTGTTTTTCCTCTTTGTCTTTGTGTGTCTGGATGTCTGTGTATCAGTCCTGGCCCCTGTCTTGTCTCACCGGCCTCCGCCCACCCCCTCCCTTTTCTTCTGGGGCTGCCTGGCTCTGCCTCCCCTTCTCAGCTCTCCCCACTCAGTCTGCCTCTGCTCCCCAGGAAGGGCGTGCAGAGCTGCAGGGCAGGTCAGCCTCTGAGATGTCGGAGCAGGACTGCTGCAGGGCTGGGGCCTGCCGCCCTGGAGCCTGGGGTGGGAGTGCAGGGTGGCTGCTAGTGCCTAGGGGAGGGGAAGGGCGTCAGAGCAGGGATGAGTCACTCATCCTGGATGGAGAGCGGCAGAGAGGTCTCGGCTCTGTCTGCGCGGGGAGCTCCCACGAGGGGGCATGACAGCACCTCATTCCCCACCACAGGCTCTGGTGGACGAGGCATTTTTGGGAGAAGATGGGTTGGAGGTAGCTGCTGCCAGATGCCTTCCCCTTCAGAGGAGAGGGCCACGGGGATTGTCTGGTCATTTTGCCAGGGGGAATACCAAGCCCAAAGATGGGGGAAAGAGACCTTGCGTTGGGCTCATGCCACATGTACTCTCCCTGCCTTTCCAGCTCCCCCGACCCCAGCCCAGCTAGCCCAACACCCCTCCCCACTCCACACTCCCCAAAAGCCCCAGCCCCTAGCATGGACCCCTCAGGGACAGTCCTCATCTGGCCAGGCATTGGCCCACCTGGAATTCCTTGGGTCCTACATAGAACAGAGCCTGATGAATGAACAGGGAGCAGTCTCAGGGATGGACTTTGGATCACACCGGGTTCCAGGATGGTTCCTCTACTTTTCTGAGCCACCTTTTACCAGGAGGCATGATCTTCCCTCCTAGGTAACTGAAAGGATGGAAATAGGTGATTCCGGGGCCTGGCACAGAGCTGGCACACCATTCACATTTGCTGAATGAATGGCTGGATAAACGAACAGTTTGAAGCACCCAAGGGACAGTGCCATTTCCCACCTCCATCCTTGTTCAGTTGGTCACCTCGTGGTACTGCATGAGCCCTCTCCTTCCCCCAGCCAGTCGAGGCCGTTTCTAGTTCCCAGACTAGTGCCATCACCCCTGCCAGGACTCTCTTCCCCGTCCTTGTCATCTGGGTGCCATCTGCTCTCCTGGTCATCCTTCAGGGCTCAGCTTAGGTGCCCCTCCCTGCACCTGCATCTCTGGCTTCCCTCTGTCCCTGTCATTGCCTGTGCCCACCACTAGTACCTAACAGGTACTAGTCTGTACCTGTTTTGTTCATTTAACATTGCATCCGTAGAATCTTCTCATATTGCAACAGAATCATGAATTCACAAACTCTTCCGGCAGCTGCTCACAGCCAGGCCTGCTCTGGGTTCTGAGTGTGCAGACCTGGCTCAGCCCCTGGCCCTGCCCAGGGATCCCCTCAACTCTAAGTGGCTGTGCAGTAACCATTAGGGTGACATGTATTTCTTAACCAACCAGGCCTGCTGTTGGTGCTGTTCCAGATTGTTCTCCAATATAATTTTCTAATTATAAATGCAATAATATACTCATGAATATTATAATAGAACTTTTTATTTTATATTTTTTCTTGAGTATAAATTTCTAGTCTTGGGGTTCTGGGAACTGAATCGAAAGACATGGCTGGGCTCAGTGGCTCATGCTTGCAATCCCAACCCTTTGTGGGTCCAAGGTGGGAGGATCACTTGTGGCCTGGGGTTCAAGACCAGCCTGGGCAACTTAGTGAGACCTCATCTCTACAAAAAAAAAAAAAAAAAAAAAATTAGCTGGGCATGGTGCATGCACATAGTCCCAGCTATTTGAGAGGCTGAGGCAGGAGGATTCCTTGAGCCCAGGAGTTTAAGGTTGCAGTGAGCTATGATGACAACACTGCACTCCAACCCAGGCAACAGAGTAAGAAAGAAAAGAAATACACATTTTTATGATTTTTAAAATATTTGCCAAATTACTTTCCAGAATAGTGGAACCAGTTTTTACTGCCACTTACTGTGTAATGGTTTTACCACATCCTCATAAGCAGTGGTTATTTTATATATTTTTGCTAAGTCATTGAGTATAAATTGGTATCTCAGTACAATTTAAATGTACTTTTCTTTGACTGTCAGATCTGTTAAAGATCTTAAGGCAAGTCTCAGAATCTCCCCTGAAACTGTCTCTTGGTATTTTACCATCCACCCCTTTACTCCTTTTTAAGAGGCTAATGGCGGAAGTATTAATTGTCCTCAAGTTTCATAGAGATTTACAAGAGTCCGGGGTTTTCACCACTACATTTCCTTCTGAATTATACAGAAGCACTGAGGGCCATGGGCCAAGGCCACAGCATTCTAAAAGTCAGAGAAACTCACACAGGCACAGCCTCTTTGTTGGCTCACCTGTGCATCATCCCTCTGTTCAGGCAGCAGTTCTTTACTGAGCACTGGCTGTATGCCAGGCACGGGGATGCCGAGATGCACAAGGGCCACAGCACTGCGGGCAAATGAACGCATTCCAGTGTGTGCCCATGAGGGAGGTGCTGGGGTGGGGGACAGGGCAGGCTGCCTGGATGGGGACAGCCAGGCTGACATCTGAAGACATGATAGGAAAGGAGCCAGTAAGGGGAAGTCCTGGGAAAGCGTTCTGGGCAGACCTGGAGGAGGAACTGCCTCAGCACCCCTCATGGCAGGACTGATCAGACAGGCCTCTCTTCCCCCCTCTCTTCCCCGATCCCTCATGTCAGTGCCCTGGAGCAGCTTTTGAGATGTTTTGGGGGGGTGGATAAGGGAAAGGGTCTTGGGGAGCTGCATCCTCAGGGCCTCAGAAAACCAGAGCAATGCTGGCCCCTGGGGCCTTTTTGGGGGGAGGGGAGAGGGCCCTGAGGGGAGAAGCAGGGAGCCTTGGACCTGCTGTGTGCCACCCGGCCAGTCTCTCCCTCTCTCAGAGCCTCCTCCTGATCCCACATGGCAAGGGTGGAGGAGTGGATCTGCGCAGGGCCCTGGCGTGAAAGGGCCGCCCACCCCCTCCCTGTGCACCCTCCTTGTGGAGGAATCCTGGTATTTTTTTCCCTAAACTTTGTTCCTTGTCCCTGTGTATCCTATCCTTTGGGGATTAGCAGGAAGGTGCTCCCTTGGGCAAGGCCTGAGAAGTCAGGGAAAGTGGCCAGGGCCTGGGGCTGGAGGAAGGGCGCTGCTGCCCAGGGCACTGTGTACAAATCTCTCTTAATCCTCACAGCACTGCTCTGAGGGGAGGATTACCCCTGCTCGGCAGATGAAGATACTGGGGCTCGGAGCTCCAGTCCTTTGTCCAAGCCAGGGCCACGCAGCGCAAGGCCAAGGCCTGTCTGACACAGACGGCCCAGAGCTGCTGCGTGAATTGGGAGCCTTGGAGTCCCTCCGGGTCTGTGGGGCAGTGCAATGGCCGAAGGATTCTCAGAGGGGGCTTCCAGGTACAGATCCCCAGCACTGGGTTTCAGAACATCTGGAGCTTGAGTCAGGAACTTTGTTCAGAGGAAGAATATGTGAGCTCTGCCTCCCTGGTCAGCAGGCCCTTCCAAGTCCAGTGAGCACTGCGTGACAATCACTAGCTATTAATAACTAAGACATCCTCCAGTTGCCAGTGTGTTTTGTTTTAGTTGGGCCAGACCTGCCCCTTGATGAAGGTAGCAGAAAGTCCTGCCACTTTAGGGTCAGTCATACCAGGGCTCTGGTTGTCTGACCTACTGGTCTGAGCTGTGTGGCTTTGGCCAAGCATTGTACTTCTCTGGGCCTCAGTTTCAGCATCTGTAAAATGGGGGCAATAATTCTCACCTGGGTGTTGGGGGAGGGTAAGTGGCGATGTCTGCAAAGAATGCAGCCCCTGGCAGCTGGCAGAGGTGGTTTGACATAAATTTCAGCCTTTGTGGGGTCCCTGGTCCAGGTGCTTCTGTCTCCTTTATGGGGTGATGAATTGGGTAGTGATTTGGAGCACATGGTGATGGTTATTGAGGTTGGGCTGTTTCCGATTTGATACTTTGTACCCCACCACAGTCAGACTGGAGCTCTTCTTCTTATTTGAATATGGTTCTGTTGGGAATGGGTGATTTGTACTTAACAGTTATTCACTTTACAAAACTGCCTGCTGAAATGCAATGTGTTGAGAAGTTAGCACAACCTGTGGGACATTTCAGAGCCCAAATGAACCCCTTACCCTTCCCTGGGCCTCAGTTTCCCCAGTGGTGACCTGAAGAGTAGTGATTGAGATCATTTCCTGGGTTCCTAGGACGTTGGGATAACCTGTGTGCCACATGTCCCATGGGCAAGGATATCAGAGCCCTGCTGTGTGAGGTCTTGGAGGGAGGGCTAGCCTTGGGTCTACCTGCCTGGGTGTCTGTTTACTTGTAACTGCCTGGGCCTTTGGCTCTCAAGGCCAGGACACAGCCCTATGGAGGAGACCTGACTTCCATCCCCATCTCAGGTCAGCCATCTCCCTGGGTCCTGGGAGATACTGTGACCCCTCCCTCCAGTAGAGATTCTGCCTTCTCCTGCTGAGCACTGGCGAGGCATCCCAGAGCACACAGGGCAGGGGGGTGGGGGGGTGGGAGAGTGGTGAGGGCTAGAGTGAGACAGCTTGGGCCTTGGACCCTGCTCTGTACTTATTTGTTTAAGCCTCCAGGCTGCAATGCCCTGCCCTGCCCTTCAGTGGCTCTGTACCTTATCCTTTTGGGCTCAGTCTCCCTTGGCCTCTGCAGTTCCTGTGCGTCCCACTCCTAGCCCTGCTCATTCTATCTTGCGACTTTGTGTCCCTGTCCCTTACCACTCTACTTGGCAGGGCATCTTTGGGGCAGGGCCCAGGTCTGGTTTACTTCCGGTTCCCCACTGCCCAGTTGCACAGAGCAGGCTTCAGAAAGTGCTGAATGGGAGAATGGAAGGGCAGGGTGGGGACCAGGCTCAGGCAACAGAGGTGCTCAGGGTACAAAATACGAGGAGGTACGTGTAAATGCAGCCCAGCCCGGGATGCGTGGAAGGGTGCATGGCAACTTGTGGAAGGCTTGCTGGAGTAATAACAGCTACTGTTTTTTGAGCATTTACTATGTGCTGGGCATATTACATGCATTATCTCATTTAATCACAACATCCCCATGAGATAGGTACTATTATTATCCCCATTTTTCATAGGAGGAAACAAAAGCTCCTAAGAGTTTAGTCTAATGCCCAAGGGGAAGAGCTGGGATTGGAAGCCAGGATTGCCAGCCCAGAGCCTGCATGGGTCTCCCCCGACGGGCTTCCCTGCTTGCCCAGTCCCTTCTGACTGTGGCTCTGGGGGACTTGGGGTGCTGGGAGGGCAGTGCTGGTCCCAGGGGTTCTGGACAATGCCAGTTCTCCACCTCAAGAACTTGACAGGGTTTGGAGAGAGTGTAGTACCAGGGACACAGCTTGTGGTTTCTCTGGCATCACTTGTTCCCTCCTGGCCTCAGTTTTCTGAGCTGTAAAATGGCTAATGTAGGCTCCACACCACACTTTGAGGCTTGGAAGCCCAGCATGGCTCCTTGGCAGAGCAACCCCCCATCAGTTCCAGTTTCCAGGGGGAGCTCTGGGGGACCAGCCGAGATGACTGACTCACCCACAGCCCAGTGGCTGTAGGTTCCTGTCACAGGCCTGCCAACCAAGTGCTCTCCAGTGACTCAGCCCTGTCCCACCACCTGTCCCTCCCAAAGCCTCGTAGAATTACACCTTGTGGGGTGTGGTGGGGTGAGGCCACCACCTCCCTTTGTAGTCTTTGAAGGAACAAAGCCCAGGAACAAAGCCAGATGTAATTTCCCCATTGGTGCAAGTACTGCCTCCTGGGGGCTGTGAAAAGGGCAAGAGCCAGGCCAGGCTGGGGACACCTGTGGACACTTGCCTGACCCAGCTACTGGCCTGCCTCAGTTTCTTCTCCTCCACTGCCACAACCAGGGTTTTCACCCTTTGGGCAGGGGTCTTGCTGCTGATTTCCTCCATAAGAGTCTGCCCCCAGCCTGGGACAGCTTCAGTTTCCCTCTTTATCTTAAAGTGCTCTGCAGAGTTTACACTGGGCTGGGCACCTGGTCTGTCTTGTGGCTCTGCAGGCTCCGTCCACCGCCCACTGTCTCGGAGGTGGGCTTTGGGCTCTGGAGCCACAACAGCCCTGACCTGGGAGTCTCTGGAAGGAGGATGGGCAGTGTCAGCCCCTTCCCAGTGTGCATCCACCTGCAGTGCAGCCGGGCCCTGGGGACACTGGGCCCGGCAGTCCCGGGTTGGATTCTAACCTACCAAGCAGAGTTTTGTTGTCACTGCCCCTGCATATACTTGCTGTCCAGGATAACATGTTTGAGGACTTGCAAAGTCAAACCAGCTTCCAAACTTAGATTTAGAGGAATTCTGGTTTCCTCCAAAGCCACACTTGAGTGTTCCTCGATGGTGAAGAGTACAAGCAGATCCAGTTTTCAGTCCCTGCTCTGCTGCTTTCTGCTGTATGATCTGGGCAATTTGCTTAATCTCCTGAGCCTCAGTTTTCTATTTTGCAGCACAGGAATGATAACAGTGCCCACGCTGTGAGTTTGGGGTGAAGAGTGAGCATGTACTGAATGCCTGGAGCAGCACCTGGACCTCCATGCGGCTGCTGGATGGAAGGTTGTGCGGATGCTAGTGATGGTGCTGGACCCGGCCTCTGCTGCCTTCTTCAACCCCCTTCTCACCATCGCTGCCCTCCCATCACTTTGTTCACTCACTCACTCACGTCTCATTAGTCTCCTTCAGTCTGGTACAGTTTCCAAGTCTTTCCTTGACTTTCATGATCCTGACACTTATAGGCCAATTATTCTGTAAAATGAGACAAACTCTCATGTTGGATTTGTCTGATGTTTCCTTATGATTAGATTTATGTCATGCGTCTTTGGCAGAGACAGCACATAAGTGATGCCTGTATGCTTTTCATTGCATCCTATCAGGCAACACCTGGTCATAATTTGTCCTATTACTAATGATATTCACTTTGATCACTTGATTAAGGTGGCATCTGCCAGGCTGCTCTACTATGAAGTTACTCATTTTCTCTTTGTAACTAATAAGCATTTGATGGGAAGTTACTTTGAAACTATGTAAATCCTCCATTCCTCATCAAACATTCTGTTTATTTATTCATACCTGTATATACTCTGATTTCCTATTTTATGCAGTGAAATATAATCTTTTTCTATCATTACTTATTTTTAATACACAGCTTGTCCCAGATTTAGTTGGTAGTAGGGTGACCAACTGTCCTAATTTGCTTGGGACTGAGGGGTTTCCCAGGATGTAAGACTTTCAGTGGTAAAACTAGGAAACTTCTGGGTAAACCCTGATGAGTTGGTCACTCTACCAGTCGGAACCCTTTGAGCTGGTTCCTGTGTCCACTGGACAAGGTCTCTATCATTCTTTGAGTACTTTCTGGCACAATAAGATGTTCCAGGCTGTCCTTCCTCTGACCCAGCCCTGGAATTACTCATTTCTCCAGGAAGACTGGAAGCAGGGGCCTTTTGAGCACTAGGCTACACCACACCATGGAGACTCGGGCCAGATGGAACCCATTCAGCTGCCCATAGGCCACATACTCTCGCCTGCCTCTCTGCCAGGGCCACTTGGCAAACACCTACCTCCTTCTAAGATCTTCCATGAAGCCTGATCCCCTCCCCACCCCAAGGAGCTCATCTCCTCCTCTTTGCCCCCACTGGGCACTTTAGGACACCTCCCCATTTCCAACTAGGGCTCCTCCCTCTCCTGGAAGCTTCTCAGGCCTCAGATTCATGTCTGACTCTTCTGGGCTCAGTACCAGGCTGGAACCTGGGGCTGCTGGTTAAATGATTGGATCTAGTCATACCCCTCATGAAGCAGAGAAGCAAACGGGGCAGAGAGGGAGGGTGAATTGTTCAGGGTCACAGTCTTTGCAGGCTAGAGTCTGTCCTTGAACTTTGGTTTTCTTAATTCTAAAATGAGGTTAACACCTCAGAGCACTGCTGTAAGAATAAAATGAGGTAATGTGTGTAAAGCGTTTAGTACAGTACCTGACATGGTGAGCGCACCTCTGGTATTTCCGGGGGACCTTTAAAAATTTTTTTCATTATTGTAGAAGCAGTAATACACACTTAAGAAAATTGGAAATACAGACAAGTGAAATGAAAATAAATTGTCACATTCTTATCATTTAGAGATTGCCACTGTTAATATCTTAGTAATTGTGCTTCCTGAGCTTTTTCTATGCATACTTTTTTTTCCCCCAAATGAGATTATACTGTGCATTCCATTTTGTAACCTGCTTTTTTAAGGCAGCAATCGCCACCATTTTGTTTCTGTAAATTTTCAGTGTATCTAATACTCAGACTACATTCACATTTCTCGTCCCCAAAATGTCCTTTATAGCTGTTTTGTCCAAATCAGTATGCAATCAGGGTCACACTTTACGTATGGTGGTCGAGTCCTGTAAGTGTCTCAGTCTAGCCCAGTCTCTTCATCATGACTTTGACCTGTAGAAGGGACTGGATGAGTAGCCTTGCGGAATGTCTTACCGTCTGGCTTTGTCTGGTCATATTCTCATGCAGTGTCACCTAGCTTGTTCCTCTGTCCTCTGTATTTTCTGTAAACTGAAGTTATATCCAGGGCTCGATGAGTTTATTGGTGCCTAGAATACCCAGCTGGTGTTGGTGTGTCCCTCCTGTGGCATCCCCATCACCACTGTGGTGCCAAGGCCTGTCCCAGGATGAGGGGGAAGGCAGTGTGACCCCTCCCTCACGTATCCCCTTGTGAGTAGGAAGTGGTATGTGTGGGTGCCCTTGGCACTATCTGAATGTCTGCTCTCTGGGAGACCTTTTTAAACTACACAAGAAAACTTGTCCATTTGCTGAGGGGAACTTGATCTTGGGGGTTGGGCTCTTGGGTGATAAAAAATCAAAGAACAAGGATATTGACTGAGTTCTATCTTGCTGGGTGCAAATCTAGGGAAACCGGGTTCTGTTTTTACTTGCTTTCCAGACATGTGATCTGGGTTAAATCCCGGCTCTGCTACTTACCAGCTAGGTGAACTTGGGCAAGTTACTTAACCTCTTTGAGCCTCAAGTTCCTCCTTGGATTTCTTGTCTGGCAGAGTTGGGAGAGTTAAATAAAACAAGGTGCGCTCAGGTGCTTTCTTCCTTAGTTGGAAAGCCCTTGGAGGGCAAGGCTAATAAATAGTAAGAAATCCAAAGATGTTTGTTGAATGAAAAAAAAATACAAAAAGTAGGACAGGTGGTATGGCCTGGTGATAAGTACCAGGAAGGAAAGCAAGCATCCATTTAGGCCTTTGTTTTTTCATTTATGCTTTCATTTCCTTTAACATGTACCCATATGAGGCTCCATGATGAACCAGCTGGGAGCCTATGACCATGAGCAGCTCACCAGGGTATGGGAGGACACAGACATAGAGATTCAGTGTGTGGGAGCTGGGAAAGTCTGGGAAGGCTTCCTGGAGGAGGAGACTGGGCTGAGTTGAGGGAGATGGGCTCTGGATACAGGGTTCCGGGGCTGTCTGTCTCCTGGCACAGGTGGCTTCTAGGGGAGCTGGACAGGGCTTGTGGTAAGAAGTGAATCCATGCTGGCTTCAGAGGCCCCTGTTCCTCCCTGTCCTCCTCCTCCCCTTCCCTACTCCGCTTGTCTGCCCTCTGGTTCCCTGGCCAGGCCTCTGAGCCCTATGTGACCCTGACAACCCATATGTCTGTCTGCAGTGCCGGATGGAGTGCCGAGATGTGCCAGCTGAGACACTCTACGATGTCCTACATGACATTGAGTACCGAAAGAAATGGGACAGCAACGTCATTGAGACTTTCGACATCGCCCGCTTGACGGTCAATGCAGACGTGGGCTATTATTCTTGTGAGCAGCCACAGTGCCCTGACCCCAGCCCCCTGGCCTCCGGTCAGGCCTCCCACTGAGCCTCCTCCTCCCACCTTCCCTCCTGTGCTCCCTCCCCTGGCCAGGCTGCTCAGAGACCCGAGTGCTGGGACGTAGGGCTGCCCTCCCCGATGTCCCTGTCTACTCCTAGACACTTGGGCACACACGTGTACACTCACAAACATATATACACTCACATGTTCATGTATATACACTCATACACACATGTACCCAGTTATGTACACAACCCACAGCTACATGCCACATAGTCACAGACACACATTTTCACACACACACTCACAGTCATTCTGCCTTCCCCACACACTTGCATTCACCTAGACAAACAGGCCAGGCCGCAAGGCTGTGAGAAGCAGGGATGGCTACAGACCATGAGGACAGGGCTCTGCTGTTTCTTCCCTGGTTCCAGCTACGGGACTGGAGTCTGGAAGGGGGGGTACCTGTTTGGATCAGGGTAGCTGACAGTTAATTAGGCATCCCTGTGTCTCTGGCCTGTCATACTGTGCCTTATAGGCAGGTGGGCCTGTGGTCTGGCTGAACTGTCCCTTGCCCTCCACAGGGAGGTGTCCCAAGCCCCTGAAGAACCGTGATGTCATCACCCTCCGCTCCTGGCTCCCCATGGGCACTGACTACATCATTATGAACTACTCAGTCAAACATCCCGTGAGTCAACCTGCCTTTCCGGCCGAGTGGGCAGGGGAAGGTGCCAGGCAAGGCTGGGCTGTAGCTGCCACCATGACTTTCCTGGGACTTTGGGCAGGCATGGAACCCTTGGGCCCTTAGTGTCCTTCCTGCGCAGTGAGGAGAGCTCCCTGTGGCTCTCAAGCAGATCAGAAGAGGGCAGTGCAGCCATCTCTGTGGTGAGGAGGCGAGATGGGTTGACTTTGGCTGGTTGGGCTCTGGGACAGGCAGAGGAAAGAGGGGAGCAAGGGGTAAAAGGCAGAGTCCTCTGCCCCTCCCCCCAAGACTGGGCCACCTTGCTTTCCCTGGGCAGGAATGTCAGGCAGGTGTGGCTGGCCTGGGCAAGGGTGAGTGTGTGAGTCTCTGGGTGCCTGTGTGTGCTCATGAGTCCTGACCCCACCCTGGTGGCCTTCCTGAGGGGAGCAGGGAAAGCCTCAAGAGGGGCAGGATGACCTAGTCTGATTCTTCACTTTCTCTTTACCCAGAATCAGGCCCGGCCTGGAATAGACACCAGGGGATGTGAACTGCGTGTGTGTGTGTGTGTGTGTGTGTGTGTACTCCCAAAGACATCCTCTTTGCCCCAACCCTGAGTCTTACCTCCCTGTACCTTCCATCCCCAGAAATACCCACCTCGGAAAGACTTGGTCCGAGCTGTGTCCATCCAGACCGGCTACCTCATCCAGAGCACGGGGCCCAAGAGCTGCGTCATCACCTACCTGGCCCAGGTGGACCCCAAAGGTGAGGGCTTGGCCCTGGCAGCCTATTATGGGATCCTTCCCTATACCACAGGGGATGGGGCTTGATCTACTTAGGGATCCAGAAGGGCATCTGTTAGGAGCTGTTTTGTATTTTGGGGTAGCTTCATCCAAAGTCTTGTTTGAGCCAAGGTTTAAGACTTTACATGCTTGGAAAAGAATGGGCCATGGTGGTAGCCATGGCTGTACTGAGGAAGCTTGGAGCTCTCTTCCTGGGCTCGGACATCCCCGTGCTCTGACTCGCTCCCTGCTCTCTGGCTGCTCCCACTCTGCCCTGATGGCGCCCACCCTCTGCCTGTCCTGGAGGCCTGAGTTGTTCAGACCTCAGTCCTCTCTCCCTTGGGAGGGCTCAGCCACTCCCATGGCTTCAGTGGCAGCTGACCACATCTCTCTGCTGAGATCCAGATCCCTGTGGCCATCGGCCCCCTGACATCTCCCTTACAATGACTTCTAGGCCCCTGAGACTCGCTGTGTCCAATGGCAGACTCACCCTCTTTCCTCCTGACCTGCCCGTTCTCCTAAGTCTCTGCCTTCCTGCCAAGAACCTGTGGTCATTTGGGGCCACTCTCTCTTGCTCAGCTCCCAAATCCAGTCACTGATTCTTATTGATTCTACCTCCTAAATAGCTCACGAATCTGCCGTTTCTCTCCGTGCTCAGCCGCCTTGTCTGTCTATACCAGCTCCCAGAGAAATTTTTCTAAAGTACTTATTTCCTCATGGCTCTCATCTGCTTCAAATTCTGCTGTGACTCTCCACTGCCCTCAGAGTAAAGTCTAAGCCCCTACCCAGTTCCCTGGTCCCTCCTCACACCTTATACCTTCACACCTCCCTGTCTAGGCAGCCCTTTCCTGCAGCCTAGATACACCTCCCCTCCCCTACTTGTCCCTCCAGGGCTGCTGCAGATGTCACCTCCCTTATCCCAGGGGAGTCGCTGGCCCCTAGTCACTGGCCCCCTGCTCTGTGGGCCCATTCCCTTCTCCATAATACTTGGCACACAATTGGGCCCCCTGACAGTGAGTTCCTTTCTGGGTCCCCAGGGCTAGCCCAGGAAGGAGGGGTGTCACAGTGAACATGGAGTGAGTAAGTGAGTGAGTGAATGAGTGAATGAATGACTAGAGGATGGGTAAGCCTTGAGCATCTTTGCCTGGGAATGCTCCAAGCCCCTGAGGCACAGGGGCCCAGACCCAGGGCTCCCCGTGGCACCCACTGAGTGTGCTGGGCGTCAGAGGTGGAGCAGTCACTTGGGAGTGAGACAGGGTTGAGAACTGGGCTGTGGATTCCAGGGCAGGCCAGGATGGGTGTTCACCTAGAGGCCTATGTAGTCAGGGATGGGGGGCTTGGAAGGACAGGTAGAGGAGGGGCAGGCTGAGCATCAGGGCTTCAGGTAGAGGGGTTAGCTATGAGAAGGGATGTCAGTGTGAGTAGAGGGAGGCGGCAGGCCAGAGCTTGGTGGGTCAGAATTTTCAACCCATGGTCACCTAGGACCCGGTGGTTTTCTTCCATGCAGTCCTTTGGGGCTCAGCAGAGGGAGAAGAGGGAATAGAGTTGAGCCTGAGGTCTGAGGTGGAAGGAAGGACTGAGGATGAAGTCTGGTAGGACTTTCCTCACATACCCCTCTTCCCATGGAGGGGCAGAGGGAGGTGGCTGGGGTGTGTGTATGGTGGGAGCTGGGTCCCTGAGGCTGCTTCCTCTCGTCTCACTACCCTTTCCTTGTCCTCGTAGGCTCTTTACCCAAGTGGGTGGTGAATAAATCTTCTCAGTTCCTGGCTCCCAAGGTGAGTGGCCTTGGGACTTTGTGGGGTATGGAGTTCGGGGAGAGGACTCTGGGATGATGGGGTGGAGTCAGAGATGAAGACTGGGGCTCGGGGGCGGGGTTAGGGCTGAAGGGCGGAGTTATGAAACTGGAGCCAGAGTCAGGATATTAGGGCTGAGCCGCTGGAGGGCGCTGGAGGGGGCGTGGGGGAGAACTCGCCCGCCCCTGGCCATCCCCTGACGTTGCGGGGCTGGTCTGCGGCCCACAGGCCATGAAGAAGATGTACAAGGCGTGCGTCAAGTACCCTGAGTGGAAGCAGAAGCATCAGCCTCACTTCAAGCCGTGGCTGCACCCGGAGCAGAGCCCGTTGCCGAGCCTGGCGCTGTCGGAGCTGTCTGTGCAGCATGCGGACTCGCTGGAGAACATCGACGAGAGTGCGGTGGCCGAGAGCCGAGAGGAGCGCATGGGTGGCGCTGGCGGCGAGGGCAGCGACGACGACACCTCGCTCACCTGAGAGTGGCAGTGCTGCAAGGACCCAGACAGAACCTGGGCGGAGCCCTGGGGCGGTGGATCCTCCCGCACTTTCTCCCCTCCCCCACCCCACGCGCCTCCCGGGGGCGCTGGGCTCGGGCCCAGGCGGGCGCTGCCGCCTGGCTGGACACAGCCCCAATAAATGATCCCACAGCCTCAGCTGGCTCATCGCTGTGCCTGCTTCCCACCTGCCAGGGCACCGCCACTGCCCTGGTCCCCTGGTTCTACAGTTAATTTTGTTAATGTTATTGATTGCCTGACTTTTGATCCTTCAGCCTTCTCCACATTTCCCTGTGGGGGGGGGCGGGGCGGGGAGGGGTTGTTCCCCCTCCTCTTGTCCACAGTCTGTTCCGTTCTTTCAGTCTGTTCATTAGTTCATTCTGCATCCGTGCATTTGTCCTTGTTGCACGTTTTTGCCACTCACGCCAGGCTATTTGGTTACCTTTCACTACGCTAAGGGAAGGAGCAGGCCTGGCCAGAAGCCCTGGTCAGGGGTCCCAGGGCAGGTTCTACTGTGTGACCTTAGGCCTTGCAAGCCCCTTGGGTCCAACCTGTGAAGGGGGGCCTGACACTCTCCTGTTGTCAGCGAAGGGAGGGGGAGGGGGCCATTGGGCCTCAGAGCTGAGATTGGGGCCGCATGTCCTGGAGGAAGGAGCTCAGGGCTGTAGTTGGAGGGACTAGGCTCTGTGATTCATGCCTTCCTAGGTCACGTTGAAGACCTCAGGACTGTGTTAACAGAAATGATGTCCTCTCATCCTGTGTTCCACCTGGTTGCTCTGAACTCTAGAGGGCTGCCTGGGTCTGTTCTCTGTGGCCCCCAGGTGCCTTCTGTTGCCAGGTTCAGAGGAGGGTCCTGAGCTCTGCTCCTCTCCAGTGTTTTTTCCCCCACATGAATGAACTTGGGGCCTGGAATTTTCTCCCCAAGGTCTGGCTCTGTTCTCCTCCCAGAAAGCTCCTTGTGTTGGCCCTGCCAGTGGAAGACACAGTCCACTCTTTCCCAGAGGGACAGGGTAAATGGCCAGTGGGCAGTGTGCAGGAGATTTTATAACTCACCAAGATGGGTTCCAATCCCATCTTTGTCCAATATTGGCTTCGTAACTTTGGGCAAGCTCTGGAACTTCTTGGAGCTTTATTTCCCTACTCTATAACTTAGGGTGACAATTTTTATCTTCAAACAGGGAGTAAGGACTGAGATAAAAGGAATAAATTGCCCAGCACTGGGCCTGGCATGTAGTAGGGGCTCAAATTAATGACACTTTCCTTTTCTCGAGGTAAACCCCCATGCCCACCCTGGTGAGAGCTCTCCTTCCAAATATTCCCTTTGTGCATATGGAGAAATAGAAGCCCAAAGAAGTTAAGGTCTCTGGCGTGGCTGGCCCCAGAGGTGACCCTGGATACAGGACCCAGAAATACCTGCCAAGCCTGGGGTGCTGGGAGGATGAGTGAGAATCTCCCCTTCTCTAGGCCTGGGTGCTGGGATCCTTGGGAGGTGTGACTGACTGGGACTCTTCCCCAGCTCCTTGCCTTTGGGATATGTGGCGCCCAGGAAGAGAAGTGGGATACCCTTGAAGAATGTGGTGGGGGAAGGACTTCTTGTAGGGGAGGGTGAGGGACCACAGTTGTCTGGACTACAACTGCCCCCGTCGCCCTGGGGGTGTGGGAGGGCGGGGGTGCGTGGGGCTTACCCCTCTCAAAGGAATGACTCACCAGAAGAGGGGTGGCGAGCGGCAGGGAGACTCGGGGAGAAATGTAGACTCAGCGCGCGGGGCGGCGGGATGGACTTGAGCCTTAGGAGATAGGAGGACTTGCAAGCAGCGAGAGGGGCTGGAGAGAGACACCAGGATCGACCGGTCGGGCAGGCGGGTCAGGCTAGCGGACTCAAGAACTGCGATTAGGCAGAGGGGCGGGGCCAGGGGGCGGGGGCGGGTCCCGGGCCCCCGTCCCGCCCTTCCCTCCCCAGGGCGTCACGTGGGGCGAGCGGAAGCGCCCGGTGGGGTGGGCGCGCCTGGCCGGTTGCTGGGAATTGGCTGAGGAGGCTTGAGTTGGTGGCGGCGCCGGGACACCTGGTCCCCGCGTGGAGTCTTCGCTCAAAACAGGTCAGTGCGGCTGCCGGGGCCTCCCCGTCCGCAGCCCCCTTGCCAGATGTGTCCTGCAGTTTCCCCATTCTGCAGAGGGGAACGCCGGGGCCGCGCGGCGACTCCGCGCCGGGCGCCTACTTCCCCAGGTCTTCTTGACGGTTTTCCTGCCCGGTAATAGTGCTGGGGGTCGCCTCCTGAGGATGAGCGGTTGGGCTAGAGACGGTAGGGAGGAGGGTGAACCAGAAGGACACGGGCTCCCAGGCTCCGGAACCAGCCCACCCTCGGGTTCCTTGGTTTTCCCATCTGTGAAATGAAGGCTCCCCCCTCGTTGACCGCGGAGACCGCTACACTTCTGCAGATCCGTATGATCCTATGCCCTGGACCTGGGGCTCCAGTGACCTTGGGCAGGCTACTTCCGGTCTCTGAGCCTCAATTCCCCACCAGTAAATGGGAGCACGGCTTCCCAAGAGCCCCTACCTGGCCCAGTTGCTGAAAAAGGAGGTGTGTGTTCACTGAATGGGGTCAAGCTAGGAGTGGTGATTGGGACTGGAGAGTGAAGAGAGAAGTCTTGGAGTGTCAGCCTGCAGGGAGGGCATGGGGTGGGTGTTTGGTCCCAGATCTCCAGGGGTGGTTTTTGGTGCTGGGGAACTCTGGTCATCACGGTACGGCTTCTGCCGTATGCACTCCCTTCCCCCAAATCCCATGTCCTGGGGAACCTTCCCTGATCCCCATACTAGGTGGGAGGAGAGGTCTTCAGGGCCAGATATGTGAGTGTACTCTAGGAAGGATTTACTGCCTGTTGGATCCCAGGGTCCAGACTGAGGCACTCATGATGCCTGTCCTTGGAGAGCACCCAGTACCCAGGCTGCGGGAGACCACCCAGCAAGATCATTACAGGGTAGAAGGAGCCCAGCAGAGCCAGGAAGACAGGTGTGGACAGGTGCAGGCCCAGGGAGGAGGGGATGACTGGAATGGGTCTTGGCGGTTACCTGGCAGTTTAAGGATTGGGGCCGTCCAAGGAGGGCATGGCTTGTGCAAAGGCAGGAACTTGAATGGGGTGTTTGAGGAATGGCAGGAAGATGGGTGTGGCTGGAGGGGTAGCAGGGGCAGGGGTGTGGAGAGAACTCATCCTTGTGTCCCATGCCTGGGGGACCCTGCTTCCCCATTGGTTACTTGCTCACTGGGGTAGGGTAGAAGGAGGGTGTCCCAGGCAGAGTACTGATAACTGGTGAGGTGGAGTGGGCAGAGACCACTGGGGCATCCCCACTGGGCCCAGCCTTATGCCCTCACTACCCAGGCTCCAGCCATGCTTATCCTGGCGTCAAGTCTCAGCCTTTTGTGTAGATTGCTTGTCCCCCTTCCCCCCCAGAAGTTTTCTCCCCATCCAAATCCGCAGGTCCTTTGGGACTTGGGCTTTCAGAGGTAGGCTGCTTATTGCCCCTCATTCCTGTCCAGCCCTTTACTCCTGTGTAGTGGCACAGCTTAGAAAGGGTCTCATTGGAGCTGTATGGGGAAGGGGCCTGCAGAGCCGGGGCTGATTGGGACCTGGGGCCCAGAGTCCTTGTGCAGCCCACAGCCACTATGTGACTCTGCAAACCCCCAAACTCCTCAGAACTTCTATTCCTCTATTTCCCCATCTGCAGGATGGGGTGATCAGCCCTGGCCTCATGCCCCAAAGAGAGACCGCTGGGGCAAGAATCGGGCCTATCTGAATCCAAGTCCTGCCCCTAGCATTGAGCATTTGAATGAAGGAAAGGGAGAACCCAGAGGTAGGGGCGGGGGGCTTCTGAGAGTACTGAGAGCTACTGGTAGACCAAGCCTAGGGCATTGACTGCAGGGGCCCTCTTTCCTTCCCACCCTATTCTCCCTTGGCTGAGCTCAAAGCCATCCGCCAATGCCCAAACAAGTGGCCTCTGTTCCCAGGGGAGGGGGAGGGGAGGCGGCCCTGGGCTCCAGGCCCGTCTGTCCAGCACTGACCCTGGCCCCCGCCCCTTGCTCTGGGTCTTAACCCTTGGGGGCCTGGACTGGGCCCTGGGCTGCTTGAGGGCTGGTGCCCCCTGCCCACCAGCTATACCTCTACCCTGCTTTAGGCTCCCAAGGGTTCTGTTATATCAGGAGGGGATGCAGTAGGATATTAGTTGGTAATGGGGAAGGAAGAGGGAAAGGCTGGAGCAGATATCACCATGGATGGTTAGAGAGCACTGGGTCCAGAAGCTTCTGTCACAGTTGGGGAAACTGCGGCTAAGAGCCAGAGGTCAGGCCAGGATCCCACAGGGAGCCCTGGTGGGGTTCTGGACCGATTCTGACTCCTATAGTCTGGCCTCTCGTGGGGAAAGGTGAAGGAAAGGGAGGGAGCTCTCTTTCATTGAGAACCTACTGTATGCAGACCGAGCACACTGTACTTTGTACATTATTTAACTTTACATCATGGCATGAGATAAGGATGACCCTCCAGTGTTATGGGGGAAGAAATGGAGCCTCAGAGAGAGCTGAGTAATGACATCAACAAGAATGGCACTGTCAGCAAACATGCCTATAGCACTGTTGTAGACACCGTTATATTTATTAACCAATTTAATCCTGCCAACAACCTGAGAAGTTAGGTACGATTCTGTAGATATGGAAAGTGAGGGACAGAGAGGTTAAGGAACTTGCAGGAGATTGCAGGGGGTAAGTGGTGGACGTGGGATCAGAGCCCAGGCATTTGCCTCCTCTGGCCTGGTTTCCCCTCCCCCAGCCTGATCTCACCCCTTGAGCTCTGCCCAGGGCTGAGTGAGGGACTCTCCCCTGGGTGGTGGCCAAGGCAGCCTCAAGCAGAGTGTGACCCCAGCCAAACAGACCCGGCCCTTCCTCAGGCGGCTCCTCTCAGTCCCTCCTCTGGTCTTAGCCAGGCTAGACTCAGCCCCCTGCACCACCCTGGAACTGTTTCAGGTTCCAGGGAGGGTTCAGCATGAAGAGTGGCCGCTCCAGGGCCTGAACAGCATAAGGATGTGGAGGGGCCCAGGAAGCCCCTTCCCGTGGGCACTCCCCACAAATCTCAGGGCCTGCCACTGCCTTAACACTGATGCCACCAGCTGTAATCAGAGAGGACATCTTGTCCACCTACCTCACCCCTGGCCAGGCCCCCGACCTGTACATTCTAACCAGGGCTTTGGGGAGGGCAGTCCCAGATCAAAGAGGCAGATGACCTAATTGTCAGGGATGGTATGGGGGTAGTGCAAGATTTGTCTTCTGAATGGCCTTCCTGTGGAATCAATCTCTCTCTCTCTCTCATCCTTTGGGTTGTAATTCAGAAGGGAAGAGCCTGTCCTGTGATTAGGACATCTGTCTTAGACCATTGGGACAGTCAGAGAGGCTGGGAGAGGATGTGGAGTTAAGTAACTAGTTCAGTAACAAATTATTTAATAGTAGTAAATTATTATTTGATAGTAGTGATAATAGTAGCAGTGGCTATTGTTTCTTTGAAGCTTACTGTGTGCCAGGCAGTGTGCTAAGCACTTTATATACTGATTTCATTTAGTCCTCAACAGTAATCTTGTGGGGTAGATGTGTGTCCCCATTTTACAGATGAGGAAACTAAGGTCCAGAGAGGTTAATCGATTTGTCCAAGATCATCCATTACACAGAATAGCCGGGAATCTGAATTTCCATTGCTTCACAGTGAGAACCCTGAGCACAGAGAGGCTATGTAGACAGATGAGATCCAAACCCAGTCATACCCTGGGAACTCCCAGTCAGGGTGACAAGCACCCTGTCTGTCCAGAGGGCTGCCTGATTACGCAAAATTGCTGGTGACCAGCTGTGGAGCTGGGACGCCTGCAGGGGTATCCTGCTTGCAGACTGGGCTAATTGCCATCAAGTTCTGAGCCTCCAGAGCCCCAGCCCTGGGATGAGCACCTTGTGGAGGTCTAGTTTCTGCTCTTTTCCTGTCCTGTCCACCCTGGTTTTTTTTTTTTTTT
>VBSM01001265.1:36929531-36940548 GCA_008086735.1 Cheirogaleus medius | reverse complement strand
TTTCTTTCTATTTTTAGTGGAGACGGGGGTCTTGCTCTTGCTCAGGCTGGTTTCGAACTGTTGACCTTGAGTGATCCTCATGCCTCGGCCTCACAGAGTGCTAGGATTACAGGTGTGAGCCACCATGCCCTGCGGACCTTGGCTTTTGTTTAATACAGTGGTCTTCCAGACCCCATTTTGCTGATGAGGAGACCGAGGTCAGTAGAAGGTAAGTGGTTTGCCTGCAGGCTTTTAGCTGAGGGAAGAGAGAGCTGGGACTGGAACCTAGGTAGGGGGTGCCTGAGGCCTGCGCTTCTCCTCCCTGCCTGGGGCCTGGTCAGGGCCTCGTGAAGCCCTGAGCGTCCTGCCCACAGACGATGCCCACATTGTCTTGTCACAGGGTCCAAACTGGGAACATGCTTCCTCTTAGGGTGCTTGGGGTTTGTTGCAGTGGGTGTCAGTGACTGAACAAACCTGGAACGTGGTTCCAGAGCCAAGAGCCAAGACGCAGAGCCCGCCTGGGGTCAAGTGTGCGGGGCTCAGGGCCAAAGGGGCCCAGAGGAGGCTTCAAGGATCAGAGAGTCCCCCCTGGGGGCATGTGGCAAAATCTTGTCATTACTCTCATTGTTGTGAGGACAAAGGTAAAGGCTAGGGGCGGGAGAGGAGGATCAGGACCTCTCTGGTCCACTCCTTTGTCCCCATTCTTAGGGCAGAGACCAGAGGCCATATGTAGAATCTTGGCTGCCCAGGGGCCTTGGGGGATCCTGGCCTGGCCCTGCCTCCTCCTACCAGGCCAGTGATGGGGTGAGGACAGGGGAGCAGTGGCAGGGCTGAGCTCCCACTGCATGTCAGCCTCCCAGGAGCCTGGGCCTTCCCTGCCAGCCTCCCTGCCAGCCCAGAGAGCATTGCCCTGCCCTGGGCATCCCCTTTTCTCTTCCTCGAAGCCATAATGTGGAGGGAACAGGAATCTACCTGAAGTCATGATCCCCAGGGTCTGTCCTGGGCATCTAGCTCAGCGAGAAGCCTTTGGCTGGGCCCTTGTCTTTGATGGATGCGACTTCCCTGGAGCTTCAGGGGGAGGAGCTGGGGCAGGAAGAAGTGGCTCCTGGGACCTCCCAGGCCCACCCCACCAGCCCTCAGGTGTGAATGGGACAAGACAGGAACCAACCAAACCAGACAGGCGCGAGGTGAAATGGGTGGGTGGGGGACCTTTTTCCCAACCCTCTGCCCCTCCTCTGGCTTCCACTCACCATAGTGGGCAGCTAGGATCTAAGATTCTGCATCTGCGATTCTAGGCGTCAGAGATTCAAGGATTCTAGGGTTTTACGTGCTTGTGATTCCCAGTGTCTAGATTTCTGAAATTCTATGTTCCAAGAAGCAGAAAAGCCTAGAGTTGAGCCTGGTCACTCCTGAGTTGAGGCTGAGCCCTGTGCCACACCTCAGCCAGGCTGGCACTGGACAGACAAGGCCTAGAGTTTCTCAGGGCTGCCTGGGGGGTCCAACGCCCAGCTGACCCCCAAGCTCTGGGTGCTGTCTGCTCCTACCACCCCAGCACACGCACCCAGCTGCCTCCCTTTCTTGCAATCTGGGAACCCCGTGGCCTAGGTGGTAGCAGAAGAGGCGGTAATCTCGGTGTTGGGAAGAGACAGGGCCTGCCCCTCTGCATTCACTGGTAGTAGTGGGGCTGTCCCTGGGGACGCCATGGCCGGGTTGAGGGGAGGCTCAGGGGGTGGCTGGCTCAAAGAGCAAAGTCAGGATCATACTTCTGGACATCGGGGCCAGCATGGGGTGTGGCTCAGCAGACCCAGGTCAAGCCTTGAAGGGTCAGAGGCAGGCTCAGGGGCACTTACAGAGAGTGTGGGCGGAGATCTGAGTCAGGTAGCCTGAGGGGGAGACCCGCTCCCACCTTAGGGTGCAGGAGGCTGGACCTTGGCTGAGGAACGTGGAGTATTTCACGATGCCTCCCCCAGCTCTTTGCGGTGCTTGTCTGGGCCTGTGGGCGCAGCGGCTGTACTCAGAGCACCCCGGGCACAGAGAAGGAGACCTGTTCCCGGCAGGAAAGTGCCCTCCTCCTGGAAAACATCCTGGCTGGGTGAGCCTCTCGCTGGCCAGCGCCTGTCTACACCACATCCCTTGAGGGGGAATCTGTGTGGGTGTGGTCAGCATTCGATGTCCTGGGGGCTGGAGTAGGAGGGGCCTGGCTCGGCACACCTGGATGTGTGAGCCGGGCGAGGCTTTCCCCTACTTGAGCCTCGGTCTCCCAGTCTCTTTAGTAAGACCTTTATCCAGGTGGGCTGCTGTGCGGGTCCGCAGCTGATTGCAGCAGTTTGTTCCCTGCGGCCACGCTGTGCCTGGTTGGTGAGAACAGGACACCCCCACCGCCAACCCGGGGCAGGTCTGGGTTCTGACGCTTTTTCAGATGACCAGAGGTCAGCTTTGGGGCAGGGTCTCCTTTGCTTGGTGAAAGGACGTTGGAGCCTTGGCTAACGGCCTACCTCGCCTGCCCAGACCCCGGCTGTTCCTCCTCCTCTGTCTCTTTCTTACCTCTGAAGACGGGTGTGTTAAGCCTGGGAGTCTGAGGATCCGGAGAGTGTCTGGTGGTTCTCTTCTAGATTTTGATCCAGGGCCATGAACCAGGACACTCTACTGCCCGTGGCCTGAAAACCCACATTTCTCAGTGCAGAGCCAGCCTAGCCTTGGAGGTGGGGAGTTGCTCCAGTATCTCTGAGGTTACCTGAGGGTACCTCATCCATCCCCCAGTTCTTCAAGGAACAAGCTGTTGGAGGGGACTGAGCTCAGGCTGGGGGTTGGGGCCTTGGTCCTGGTCCTGACCTGCTGTGTGGCCCTGGCTAGGTCTTGCGCCTCCAGGACTCACTTTCCTTTCTGGAAATGGGGATGTTGGAGTAGGTGGTTCCTAAGTGCCTAAGGAGCAGTGGTTAGGAGTGTGGAGTGCTGGGGAAGTCAGGGGTGGGCTGTGGCAGACGGGAAGCAGAGCTGTAACTGGGGGGGCACTAGATGGAATGGGAGGCACTTGGTGCTGGTGGCCGCAGGCCGGGTTCTAGCCACACTTCGGCCACTGACTTGCAGTGTGACCATGGGCGAGTCCTCACTTGCCTGGGCTGCTTGCTCTCCGTGTGTAAAATTGGGAAATGCTCATTCAGTCAGCAGATACTCACTGTGTGCCGCCTTTGGGACCCAGAGGACTCAGACCCTGGCCTGCCAGGGTGGAGATGAGTGAAAAAGTGAGTATGTGGCAGATACAGTCACAGATAGTGACATGTGGTGTGAACGGGCTGTGACCCTGGGAGTCAGAGACTGCTTCTGAGAGCAGTCTGCTTGAGCCGGTGGCTCAAGCCTGAAGGCTGAGGTAGAGAAGGTTGTCTAAGGCCTGGCGGTGAAGTGCTGGTGCTGGGAGCTGGAGTGGAGGGAATGGGACCAGAGAGGAGGGGCAAGGGCAAGAGCCAGTGGATGGAGGCCCTTTGAGCCCCGCTGGGTAGTGGAGAGCCATGGAAGGGGTAGGCAAGTAGGGGAGAGGCCGCACCTGCTGGGGAGGGGTGCAACTGGAGTTGGCCTCAGAGACTCCTGGAAGTCTGGGGTGGTTCTGACCCGCTCTGGGGAATGTTGAGCAGTGGGCGGTGTGAGGGGCTTGAGAGCTACACTTCCCCTGTGCGGGTGAGGGCTTCCCAGTAGGAAGTGGCTAGGGCCTCAGAGGTTGAAAGAAGGGGCAGGCCCAGCCTCGGAGGGTGCAAGGAGCCTCAGAGTCAGATCTCCGACTCCTAGACCTTTGGTCTGAACCTTGACACCTGCCTTGTCCACCTAGCCTCTCCCTGCCCATCTCACCAGGTGGGCCCCTGTCCCAAGCCTCCTGAGCCCGGTGGGCCCAGACCGAAGGCCTCCCAGGTCATCCCCAGCAGACCCTGCGCCTGGCCACCTTGTTCCCACCTCTGTGTGCACCCTCCCCTGCCACAGGCCTTTGTGGATGTCCATTCATACATTTCAGATATTTACTGAGCGTTTTCTGGACACTGTCTTAGCCTCCATGGGCATAGCTGTGACTGAGACATGGTCTGTGCCTCCCAGCTGAGGAGACCGGCATTAACAATTAAACATACATGTAATATGGTGTCTGGTAGTGATAGGTGACATGCTGGAAAATGAAACACAGTAGGTAGACAGACTGATGAGGGTGCTTTTTTAGGTAGAGTGGTCAGGGAGGAAAGGCCTTGCATTTGAGAAGGTACCCAAAAAAGTTTGGGAGGGAGTCATGCGGATGTCTGGGCAAGAGTATTCCAGGCAAGGGAGCTCAAGTGCCCATCCCTGAGGCGGGAGCACAGACAGACAGATCCCACAGGCCTGGTAGGCTGTGTGCTGGCTTTGGCTCTTACTCTGAGGGAGGGGAAAGTCACTGGGGGGGATGAGAACTGGTCAGATTTGGGATCCATTTTGAAGGCGTATATTTATACTTACAAGTTTGTGAGGTGGAGCTGTCATGATCCTATTACACAGATGAGGAAACTGAGGCTCAGAGAAGTTATGTGAATTCCCAAGTTCTATAGCAGGAAAAACCCCTGTCTGTCACAGTGTGCTCCGTCCCTGAAGTACCCTGTTGTCTGGATGGTAAGGACGAGTGTCTTAGCATGGCCTTCAAGGCTATTCTCAGTCCATATTCAACCTCCCTTTTCCACCTGACTTCCATGTATCCTCCCTGGACCCTGCTGGTCTCCACACTGTCTCCTCTGAGAGCACCCTTGGTTCAGATTCTGGCTCGTGTGTGACCTTAAGCAAGTTACTTAACCTTTCTGAGCTTCAGTTGCCTCATCTGTAAAGTGGGCTAAGACCACCTGCTTCCTAGGTTGTTGTGAGGATTATATGAGGCAGTCCATGTAATGTGTTTGGTAGGGTAAGCACTCCATAAGCATGACCTTTTGTTGATTTAAGCAGGGATGGCTGGATCAGGTGAGCGCGTTAGAATGCTCCCTGTGGCCCTGCTGGAGAACAGGTTGAAGGGTTGGGGTGGAGAGGCTTAGTCAGGGAGTCTTTCCTGTCCTCTGGTTATATAGTGGGGGAGGCTGAGGTCACCCATGCAATTAGAGGTAAAAGCCTGTGGGGCTGGTGCCTCTGCCTCCCTTTCTCCCTTCCGGCCCCAGTCCACGCCCCATCCCTCTGGTCACCTCCACCAGCCAACACAGGCAGCTTCCCCTTCCAGGTGCCAGCAGCCAGCGGCCCGCTTGTCTTCTGACTTCTTTAGTCCAGGGGCGATCTAGGGAGAGGGAGGTCTGGGTCCCTGTTCCCCTGGGCCACTAGCTCTGGAGCCACCAAGTCCCTCCTCCTCAGGGGCAGGAGCTTCCAGTCACCTTACAGAGGAGCAAGCCGGGCCGCCTCCTCTACCCTCCCCCGTCAGGGCTGGTGTGGCCCTCGGCCCCTCAGCGTGGAGTGAGTGTTGGTGACTCTGGTTCTGTCCACTCCTGCTGCTTGTGACTCTGTGGTCAGCCCTGTGTACCCCCACCCTCCTGCGGTCAGCCCCGTCTCTTCCTGTTTCTATCTCACAGCGTTCATAGTCCCCCCCCTGCTCCTCAAGGGGCAGTCGTCACAGAGGAGGATCTTCCTGTGGCACCTCAGGTCTCCCCTTGCGGTACGGGGGTACTGCGGAGTCCCCGGCCCCAGTGGGGTGTGTCTGTGCCTGAGGGGGGGGGCAGGGGCCAGGCCCAGCCCAGTGGTCCCAGTGGGGGTGCCCCAGGTCTCAGGTGTGGGGCTGGTTGGGTCACCCACCCTTCAGGGAGGCCCAGAGGGTGGGGGAAGGCGGGTTGGGCGAAGACTGTGGAGGGCCCGGGTCAGGAGCTCTGCCTCCAGGTTAGGTTAGCCCAGTGGGATCAGTTGGGAGTTAGGGTTGGGCCTGGCTGCAGATGGGGGAGGGCAGGAGGCAGGCTGAGGGGATGGGGGGAGGGTGTGCCAGAAACATGGCAACCCAGAAAGGAGCTGAGGGGAAGGGGAGGAGCGGTCCTGAGTGACCCATTTGGGGATGGGAGGGGAGGGGAATACGTGGTGGGCTGGGAGGGGCTCGTGTGGGGGAGACCAAAGCATTTAACTCTGAGCTTCATCTGTTTGTGAAGGAGGGACTGCAGACCTTCCGGCCTCATCCCACACCTTGCTCCCTACCTGAGCGTCTTCTGATGTGGGGCTTGGATATGAGGGGGGCCCTGGGTGAGGTTTGGGGTGGTGGTGGGTGAGGGTCAGGACTACGGTGGGGTCAAATGCTATCTGGAGAACAAACCGTGGGGACCCTGGCATCTCATGTTTATGGATAGACCTCAGTCCATTCCCACGTCAAAGTCCGAGGGCTGCACTCTGTGCTGCTGGCCTCTGGGTGTTGGGAGGGAGACCTCTTTTCATTGGCTATGGCTTAGCCCCTTGGGAGGATGGGGTTTGGGGTCTCACTCTGCAGTCTAGATGGCCCAGGAAATCAGCAGTTTCACTTACAATAGCTCCTTTAGTAATCCATGCATGTTATATTTAAAGTCATAAAGCTACCTTACAATCATGGTTTTGGGGAGCAAACTGGAACAAACTAAATTCTGATGACTTAAAATATATTTACTATTTTTTCTTCCAATTATAAAAGTGATACACAATTGTAAAAACTTCGAACAATACAGATATGAAGTCTGTAGAAAGTGAAAGTCTTTCATGATCAGATGGGAATTAGGGTTGGACCTGAAACTGGGGTAGGGGATGTCTACTGTCCCTTAGTCTTTAATGTCCCTTGGTCATTAATAAAACTGTGGTTTAGTGTTTTATTAGGGTGATGCTGATAGGGCTGCTGCAAGAAGGTTGTTAAAACGCCCTACCTCTCACCAGGTCCACTGTGTGGGTGTGCATGTTGTGCACCGTCAAAGAGTACCTGTTTGGAGGGGGATGTGAGAGCTGGGAGAGGGAGGACTGAAACCTAGCTTGTCCTCTTCTTGCTGAGCTGCATGCCCTGGTGTGGGGCTCCTAGAAGAGGAGGCATCTTTTTCTAATTTGCTTAAAGGCCCTGCATGGGTTGGAATTAGCTCTTCTCTCCTCTGTCCGTCCCCCCTGCCCCCACCCCAGAAGGGGAGCTGGTGAGTTTGGTGCGGAATGGGGCATGTGTGGTGCCTGGGCACTCCACCAGGCGGTCCGGGACACAGTGGTGTGTCCGGTCTGGAGCTCTGCAGGGGAACATGGCTGGAGGTGGGGTGTGGTAGTCATTGGTGTCTGGGGTAACTGAGGACCTCAGGGTGCTGAGGGGGTCTAGACTAGAGCCTGGCTATCAGCCCAGCACCCAGGCCCCCCTGGTCAGGAACAGGAAGTGACTGCCTAGCAGTGGAGGAGTGAGTGGGAGATAAGCGAGTTTAGTCGTGGTAACAGGTCATGGTTATCTGGGTGCCAGGCTCTATGAGGCAGGGACCAGACAGCTCTGCTTTGCAGAGGGTAAACTGAGGCTTAGAATGTGATGTGACTTGCCAGGGCTCAGAAGTTTTGGAGCCAGGACTGGAATCCAGACTTACTTTGCATCCTGGGTGGGGAGGGGGCTCAGGCCTGGAGCCCAGGGACTTGCCGATGGGCCCTCAGCTCCGCACTAGGTAGCCAAGGTAGCTCTTCATTTACCAGGCCCTGGGGCCCCGCCTGGGTCTTCTCTGCTCTGGGGGGCTGCTCTCCATCAGTCCCCCAGAGGCCCTGAAGACAGGCATCACCACAGAAGGGACAGGGCAGGAATCTCCTGGTGCCAGGGAGTGGTAAAGGGCAGAGACACGGGGCTGGGGAGGGGCAGGAAACCCCAGTGTGTCTTCTTGGGACCGGTATGCAGTGAGCGCCAGTCCCTGAGAGACAGAAAACAGGTTTCCTGGCCGGGAGCCAGTCGGCCGCCCACCCGAGGGCTGCACCTGCTGCCTGGCCTTGGGGCTGGAGGGAGCTGGCTTCTGTGGGAGGGGGGGCACTTCTGCACCCTCTGCTCTGGGAACCCAACCCCCACCTAGTTCCTCATATCTACGGGAAGTATCTCTAAGGCTTCTTGCCTGAGTTAGTGGAGTCCTGAGAAGGCCCAGGAGAGTGGCCACCGGGGGTGGCCCTGCCCAGAGGTATCACCTGGTGGTTGGGCCGGGGTAGCGGGCGGGCGTATTGGGTGTCACGGAGCTCTGGGGCCGTGCGTTGTACACAGTTGAATTGTTGTGTCTGGTGGGGAGGGGCAGAGCTGCTGTGTGGTTATTGGATGGGGTGGGCGGTGTGTGTGGCCCTTGAGGTAGTGGGAGGTGTGTGTTTGTGGTACCTGTGGGGTGTGGCTTGCAGACTCAGGCCTGGCCAAAGCAGGCTGTGTGTGTTTTGGTTCCTGTGTGGGGAGCTCCAAGGGGTTTCTTGAGGTCTGGACACTGGAGTGCCTCCCCAGCCTGCCCATGCTGGGACACCTAGGGCCTGAGGCTATGGGTGGGATGTGCAGGGGTTGGGAGTGGACAAGCTGAGGCCCCAGGTCTGGATTCCTGGGCCTGCCTTCTTCCCTTCCTGCTCCCTGCAGGGCTGGGTCCTTCCTTGAACCCAGAGCAGGGCTCTGTGCAGAGAGGGTGCTGGGGCTGCAATCAGGAGAAGAGGCCTGGCCAAGAGGACCCCAGAGCTGGGTGTGGAAGCGGGGGATTAGGACCTTTAAGGCTGCCTGACCCAGGACTGACTCACTCATGCAAATCAGAATGCGGAGGAGGCCCCTGGGAAGCCTCAAGAGAGGGCCACACCCACATAGGTCAGCAGGTGACCGGGGCCAGTCCCCAGACCTCTCCAAGTATCTTCCTTTCCTGCCCCACCAACATCTCCATCTCCAGATTCTCCAGATCCATTCCTGTCCCTGGGCCTTGCACACTCAGTCCCCTTTGCCTGGAATGGCTTCCTTCCTTTCTCCCACTTATCCTCCAAGGAAGGCCCAGGTCAGAAGTCCCCTCTGGAAGCGTCCCTGACTCTACCAGAGGCTCTCACATCCTCTGAAGGCTCCTGTAGGCTCCAGCAAGTGACCCAGGTAAGTTTCCACCCACACAGCCTCCGTGAAAGGGAGCAAGAATCCCAGGTGATGAGATGAAGGTGGAAGTCTAGCAGGGGCTGGGTGCACGGTGGCCAAACAGTGGGCCCCTAGGAATTGAAGGGAGCTGCAGCATGCCTGTCGTTGGCGAAAGCTCTGGGTCATCTTCTTGTTGGGAAGCTTCCTGTCCAGCTGGTGAAACTGGTGTCACTAGTCAGTAGTGGGTAAGAGTGTCACGAGCTAGGACAGAGAAGAGATGATTAGATTTAAACTGTGCCTTGGGGTTGAAATGGTAGTCCGAGGACAGAAGGGCAAAAGTTTTGGCTACAGCAAGAGGACTGGACTCAAGCCAGACCTGAAGAATGACTGGCTGGCGAGGATCAGAGATTCCAGATGGCCCATACTCAACTCTGGGCTGAGACTGAGTGCCTGGTGAGCCCAGCCAGGTCCTGGGCTCCACCATGGAGGGCAGGGGGCATAAGAAGGGGTACAGACTGTAAGGATACTCCATGCTACATTGGCAGTTGGGGGGAAGTGGACCCCCACAAATGGAGCAACCAGAGAGCGAGTAGGAGCAGTGCTGAACTGCATGGCTCAGCCCAGGAGCCTGAGGGGGCAGTCAGGGGGGACTTTCTGGAGGAGGCAGCCTGGAGCCAGTACCTGAAGATGGGAGGGTACGGTTTATTCACTCATTGTCAGTAGACAATTTTGAGGGCTCCCTGTTCCCCAGGCGGGCGCCTGG
The DNA here is from genome assembly GCA_008086735.1 of Cheirogaleus medius. NCBI lineage: Eukaryota > Metazoa > Chordata > Mammalia > Primates > Cheirogaleidae > Cheirogaleus > Cheirogaleus medius. The sequence goes on along the minus strand of VBSM01001265.1, from coordinate 36,930,811 downwards.
TGTAAGAAATGACATGGAGGAAGTCGTGGCTGGGGCCGGCCCATCCTGACTGGGGCTTGGGGTTGTCACTGACAACTTAGGCAAGTCACTTCCTCCCTGCGGCTGTTCGTTTCTTCATCTACAAATGTCAGGGCTGGACCAAGTTGAATGATGGGCTGAGGGGCACTTGAGGCCACTGGGCCCTGCGGAAAGGTTTTGAGCAGGGTGGGACCATGGTTGGCAAGCAGAGAGATGCAGGGCGGAGATGGGGGAAGCAGCGGCAGGGTGGGATGGGGGTGTTGGAGCCCGACTGGGCCCTGGGGATGGGGGAGGAGGGGAACTCATGGCCCTGCCGTTGCAATAGGATGGCATTCCCTTCCGCTAGGTCCCTGCCTCCCTGAGGGTGACAACTCTGATGTGTCATGGCAGCTGAGGGGCTTAAACCTCCAAAGCAGGACTGGGATTAGGGTAGAGCAAGTGAGGTGCTCACCTCTGATGCAGAATTTTAAGGGGCTGCCAAAAAGCTCAGTAATCAAGGTCTATAATATTTTAATGCCATTTTTAAAAAAAATCAAAATTAATATAAAAATCTATGATGAACAAAATTTAAAACATCAAAATTTTCAATAAAGAGAGAACTAGTATTTCCGATTCTTTCTTTGCCTCAGGCTCTAGTCTGGTTTAGCAGGGCACTGCTCTGCACTTGTTTTTCAGGGAGCTGCCTCCTTCAGGAAGCCTTCCCTGACTCCATCCTGGCGGGGGTCCCCTGGGCTGTTTTCGTTGGCTGGTGGTGTCTGATCCCTTCCTGCCTGAGGTTCCTGGAGGGCCAGTCCAGGTCTGAGGCCTGGGTCATGCTTCCAGTGTCTTCCTTGCACTGGGCTGTCCCAAAGGGGTGTCAGAGCTGAGTCCTCTTGTCTCTGACCTTGGCCAGAGATGACAGTGCTGGAGTAGGAACGTGAGAGAGGCCCAGTAGGGGGCCGGGCTCTCCTCAGGGAGAGAAGTGGTTTCCTGTTTCCCAGACCTGGACATTCCAGTAGTGTGGTTGGAGCCATTACCAATCAACCTGTATTAAACCCTGAGTGTGGTGCCTGCCTGAGCAGGGGCTCAGTTCGTGTTTTGAGGGGCAGTTAACAGAGTGGTTGAGAGTTGAGAACCGTACTGTCCTGTAGGAATAGAGTACAATCCACAAATGCAATGTAAACTTTCTAGTAGTCACATTAAAAATAAAGAAGTGAAATTAATTTTAGTAGCATATTTTATCCAAATATCTATAATATTACTTTTTTTTTTTTTTTTTTTTT
>VBSM01001265.1:36912384-36929431 GCA_008086735.1 Cheirogaleus medius | reverse complement strand
TCCTGCCTCAGCCTCCCAGAATGCTAGGATTACAGGTGTGAACCACCACGCCTGGCCAATATTACCATTTTATCATGTAATCAATAGGAAAAATTATTGAAATATTTTGCATTCTTTTTTTGTACTAAGTCTTCAAAACCCAGTGTGTTCAGAATTCACACCTCATTTTGGGGTACACCTCTCAGGTGTCCAGTGGCCATATGTGGCTACTGCTGGCTGCTGTATCAGACAACACAGGACTAGACTATACTGCAACTGCCCCTTCCAAGCTGTGTGACTTTTTAACCCCCTTGTGCCTCAGTTTCTTCATCTTAAAATAGGGATAGCAGTCACGTGGACCTCACAGGGCTGCTGTGCGGCTTAAATGAGCTAATATTATATAAAGTGCTTAGGTACCTGGCATGTAGTAAGCACTATTGATATGGCTACATCTTGTTTTAAATTGTCATTGGAGTAGCACTGCCATTTTTAGCAATACTTTCACTCGAAGTACTTATTAGTTACTTAAAATGGGTTTTTAAAATACTCATTTTTAAAACATTATACCTGTTTTAACCCTACCTTAAGCAATGATAATTCTGGAGTCTACTTAAGATAAATATGTAACTAATAAAAGGTAAAATGGTTATGAATACCCGATGAAGCCATCATGCAGAGTATAGCAGTGTCCTGGTTAACCCTACCCTAGTGGCACGAGACCTGACTTTGTTCCAGGCCCGGCGGGGGGTGGGCAGGGCCGGTCCATTCCACACCCCAGGCCCTAGCCCCAGAAGCCCTGGCCATCTGTGTAGAGCAGCAGGGGTGGCGGCCTGTCCTCAGGGATGTCCTGTTCTTTCTCCTTCTGCCTAGAAACACCCTCTTTTGGCTCATTTTCCTCAACCTTCCCCACATGTTTAGGGACTGGGCCCCTGGGGTCTCACGCCCCTGACTCAGTTGCCCCACCTGTGCCCTCAGCCCACTCCGTGGTCCCTAGGCTTAGTGGAGAGAGTCCTGTGCCCCCGAGTCTCCCGGGTCTCCCACCTCTCCTGACACTTGTGTTGGGGAGACCACCTTAGTCATGATGCTGCATCTGCCCCTTCCTCTCCACCCTCCCTGGCAGTCCCTGCCCTGCTCACCTCCCAGCCACTGGTCCTGGGGAAGCCAGAGAGCGCAGCCCTGCCTCCCGTTTACCGGTGCGGCCCCATGCCCCGCAGGCCTGTGCATCTGCCTTCCTCACCCCTGCTGGAAGCCCTCCTCCAGTTTTAGCTCCACCACAGGCTTCCATCAGGTTCCCCGACCCCTTCCCTCTTCCTTCTCGTCCTCTTTCCTTCCGTTTCTTTTCTCCATTCCTCTGCCCTTCCCCTCCCTCCACCTCCTCCTGGTATCCTGGGTGCTCAAAGCCAACTTGCCTCATGGACGTCCTCCTCCATCCCTGTCCTTGCAGCTCCCGGATCAGGCTGAGATGAGGAGCTGTTCAGAGTAGCTGCCGTCTCTGGGAGACCCGGGCATCCTTGGTGGCCCAGGAGGTGAGTCAGGAGGTGGGAAGGTGGGACGGGGCGTGGTGTGGCGTGGCAGGCTAGGCCCCCACATTGAGGTCGGGGGAGGCTCAGGGGAGGCTCGATGGGGCCAAGAACTGATGTCCCATTTCCCATTTTGAGAACCGAGGTTGGGAGGCAGAGGGCGAGCCCAGAGCCTGCTAAGAGCTTCCCAGCAGGGCTTTGAGGGGGACAGGGCAGAGGCCAGCAGGCTGGATTGGGAGGTCAAGTATATGTGTCTGCTTATTGGATTCTCCACCTTGCCTGGTGAATTTTGTTCTCTTTCTCATTCTCAGGCTCTAGTCATGTTTATCACATTCTCTTTTAAGTTGTATTTATTTGTTTGGAAAATAGTACAAGTTTAAAAAGATACAGAGGGTGTAGTGTCTCCTGTCTTCCCAGCTGCCAATTCTCCTCCCCAAAGGCCGTTCCTTATATATCCATCCAGAGTATTCTGTGTATATCTTTGCGTGTACACAGTATATATATACTTTTTCTTTTTCTTTAACCCAGTTGTTTACATAACACTGTTCTGTACCTTGTTTTTCTACTTAATAAATCTTTAATATAATTTTATATGAGCTTTAGAATCTGTCTAAACAAATTCCAGTTGGTAGTTTTAGTTGGGATTATGTTAAAGTTCTAGTTTAACCTGGGAAGAACTGACATCTTTATAATGTTGAGAACCATCAAATCAGAGACCACTCAGTGTATTTCTGTTTATGTCTTCCTTTGGGTCCTTTGAGTAGCCTTTTAAAATTATTATTATTTTTAAAATTCACTTAGTTAAAAATTTAGGTGATAGAAAAAGATGTAGCGTGAAAGGTTTCCCTCCCTGTGGGAGGTGGATTTTGAGGTTCAGGGCTCCTTTGAGGATCCAGAGAGGGGCCCGAGCAACATGTGCACTGGTTGTGTATTTTTGTGATTTTTTCAAAAGTAAGATATTCTTATATTCTTTTTCCTAAAAAAGGCATCCAAATTGTGTAAGCTTCAGGCCCCATAACCTCTGGATCTGCTTCTGTCCCCTCAGAGGAAACTGGTAACTGCTGTCCCCTTCCTCCCATGTGTCTTTTCTGAGATACTTTGTGCCTTTGCCACTAGATGCACACTGCTCCATGGTCTCCCTCTGTTGTTGTATTTTTTTGGTTGTTGTTGTTGTTTTTTGAGACAGGGTCTTGCTCTGTTGCCCCCAGCTAGAGTGCAGCGGAGTCATCACAGGTCACTGCAGCCTCAAACTCCTGGGCTCAAGCAATCCTCCTGCCTCAGCCTCCTGAGCAGGGTGCACCACAGGGTGGGACTACAGGTGTGCACCACCACACCCGGCTAATTTTTCTATTTTTTGTAGACAGGGTCTCGCTCAAGCTGGTCTCAAACTCCCGACCTCAGCAGTCCTCCCACCTTGGCCTTCCAGAGTGCTAGGATTACAGGTGTGAGCCACTGTGCCTGTTCCCTTTGTTTTTGGGGGTTTTTTTTTCAATTAAATTTTTTTTTTTTTTTGTAGAGATAGGATCTTGCTATGTTGCTCAGGCTAGTCTTGAACTCCTGGCCTCAAGAGATCCTGCCTTGCCCTCCCAAATTGCTGGGATTATAGGCATGAGCCACTGACCCCCTTCCCTTTGTTTATTTGTTTTGTTTTGTTTTACAAAAAGGCAGAATGTTACCTAAACTCTTGTGTACTTTGCTTTACTCATTTAACAATATATCTTGGCGGTTATCCCATGCTAATATGTAAGATGTTTCCTCATTTTTCATGGCCACTTAGAATTCTATTGTGTGACTACACCATAATTTAGTTAACCATTCTCCAGTTGATGGGCATTTTGGTTATTTCCAGTCTTTTGTTCTTATACACAAAGGCTGCTGCCAAATAACCTTAACTATATGTGCGTCATTTTGGGCGTATGCTAATAAAAGCGCAGGATAAATGGCTAAGGGTGGCTGGGTCACAAGAATGCATCTCTTGAGGTTTTCATAGTTAGTGTGGCATTGCCTTCCCTAGAGGGCTGGGGAGGGGAATGTCCCACTCCATTACCAACCCCCTGTATTTTCACACTTTTTTGCTCTTTGTCAGTCTGATAGGTAGGAAAGTAGTATTCCAGTATATTTTACATTTGTATTTCTTAGCGTGGGAGGTTAAGTTCCTTTTCATTATGTTTAAGAGCCATTTCTATTTTCCTTTCTGTGAATTTCTCTGTTTGTATTGTTTGTCCATTTTTTTCTGTTAGGTCATTGATCTGATTTTTATTTCTGGGTGCTTGTCAACTTTCAGGAAGATGAGCCCTTTGTTTGGAATATGAGCGGCTATGATCCCCTAGTTTATCATTTATCTCTTAGTGGTTTTTTTTAGACAAGGTCTCGCTCTATTGCCCAGGCTGGAGTGCAGTGGCCTTATCATAGCTCACTGTAGCCTCAAACTCCTGGCCTCAAGTGATCCTCCTACCTCGGCCTCCCAAAGTGCTGGGACTACAGGCGTGAGCCACTGTGCCACACCTATCTCTTAGCTTTTCTTATGATGCTTTCTACCATGCAGGAATGCTTGATTTTTATGGAGTTGAATATTTCAGTCTTTTCTCTATACCTTCTTGGTTTGTATTATTTCCAAAAGGCTTTTACCTCTCTGACATGATTTTTAAAAATCCTTTTAGGGTTTTATTTTTTATACTGAAATCTTTTATCTATCTTGTTGTGAGGTGTGAGGTAGGGGTCCACCTTAGTTTCTTTCTTGATTACTTCAGAGCTGTCCCAGCAACTTCATAATCTATCTTTTCTCTACTAGTTTGAGATGCTAATTTGAGATGCATAAAATTCTGATACATATTTGGGTCTACTTTTGAACTTTCTGTTCTGTTTAATTGATCTGTCCACATGCTGGTACCATATACTGTTTTAATTATCGTGGCTTTATGATGTATTTTAAAATGTGGTGAGGCCAATTCCTACTCTTTGTTCTCCCCGCCGCCCCACCACTTCCAGAATTTTCCTGGCTTTTCCTTTTTATTTTTCCACATAAACTTTCAAATCAGCTTGTCAAAAAAACCCTTCTGTGTGTATATTTAATAGGATTGTGTCTTACGGCATAGGTGTAAACCAAAAAAAACCCCCTAGGATTGTGTATATTTATGAATTAACTTAGAATGAATATCTTTATGATGTCTTCTCTCCAGAACTTACTATGCCTTCCCATTTGTCCAGGTCTTCTTTTTGTCCCTCACTAACACTCCACATTTTCTTCATATGATCTTATATATTTCCTATGAAGTTTATTCTTGGTATTTTATATTTTGTGATGCTCTTATAAATGGGGTCTTTCATCCTGGTTTCTACCTGGCTATTGTTTATAAATGTTGATTTCAGTTTTACTAATTTTGAACCCAACTATCTTGCTAAATTCTTTTAATGGTTCTAACAGTTGCTCAGTTGAGCTTCTGGGCTTTCCAACTCAAAACTCACTTTATTGGCAACTGATGGATAGTTTATCTCTTCCTTTCCAACTTTCGTACCTCCTGTTCATTTTTGTTTAGGATTTTCAGAGCAATGTGAATAATAATAATAGTGAAATGGATATCTTTATTTCATTTCTAACTTTAATGGGAATTTTTCTATTATTTTTCCATTAAACAGGGTGGTGGTTTTTTGTTTAAGGAAGTATCCATCTATTTCCATTTTAGTAAGATTTTCATTTGTGTAAGTAAGCTGGGTATTGGGTTTATCATATGCCTCTTTAGTGTCTGTGAAGATGATCAGATGACTCTCCCCTTTGATTTGTTAATCACCTTCTCTTCTGGCCACTTTATCTTCACATATTCTCTTGATTCCCACCAGGCCAGGAGCTCTTGAGTGCAGGGATCGAACCTGAGACCCCACTGCCCAGTACAAGGCTATTTTGAAAGAACAAATGAATGGCCTTACCCTGCCTAGGCAGTAGGAGGGGTTGCTCACTTCCAAGGCCAGGACCCCAGAGGCTGTGGGACACTGGCTTCACTCACCTCCAGGAGCATGTTGCTTCCTCCAGGGGCTGGAGGTGGGGTGAGGTGAGGCTCAGCTCCCAGACTGGGCAGCAGAGGGACCAGCAGTGGCGTCCTTCAGTCCCATCCATACTCACTAAGCCTTGGGGCCTGGCCCTCAGCTGGGAATTGGTGCGTCAGAGGGAATTGGGCCCTGGCCTGGGTCTTGCAGAGGGCAGTGGGGAAGAGGGGGTGGCAGACACGGCACCGATTATGCCACTGGCCAGTCTCACAGCAGCGGCCGAGGCTGCGTATGGGGGTACGGGGTGTTATCAACACAATAGGTTATGGCGGATTTCCTAGAAAAGGAGACGTGAGCTGGATGCTAGGAGGCCACAGGGGTAGGATGGGGCAGGGCAGGGCAGTTTCAGGCAGAGAGAAAAGCCCATATGTTCAGAGATGACCTGGCCTTGCCTGGCATATGGAACACAGGGGAGGAAGCTAAAGGATAGAACCTGAATCCATGTATGAGAGAGCCATGAAGGATGCTGATCAGGTGATCAGGGGACCACTCCTGGGCTGCTATACCTCTGACCTCTGCCTGTCTCTCTATTCCAGGTCTGGACAGTCCGGCCTCTGCTTGCGGGAACCATGGCAGAGGCCGGGGACGCTGCACTGTCAGTGGCCGAGTGGCTGCGGGCGCTGCACCTGGAGCAGTACACCGGGCTCTTTGAGCAGCATGGGCTGCTGTGGGCCACCGAGTGCCAGGGCCTCAGTGATACCCGCCTAATGGACATGGGCATGCTTCTCCCCGGCCACCGCCGCCGAGTCCTGGCTGGCTTGCTCCGAGCCCATACCCCTCCAGCCCCTGCACCCCGCCCTGCGCCACGCCCTGTGCCCATGAAGCGCCACGTCTTCCGCTCACCGCCTGCGCCTGCCACTCCACCTGAGCCGCTGCCTGCTGCCGGAGAGGACGAGGGGCTACCCACTGCCCCACCCATCCCTCCCCGGAGGAGCTGCCTTCCGCCCACCTGCTTTGCCGCCTCGTCCACAGCTGCCTCGTCCACAGCTGCCTCGTCCACAGCTGCCCCAGAGCCTGTGCTGCCCCCACTACCCGCCAAGCGGCATGTGGCAGAGCCAAGCGTTCCGCCTGTGCCCCCCCGCACTGGGCCCCCCCGCCTGCTGGTGAGGTGAGTAGATGCCGCTCACGGTGGGAATCCCAGAGGGCGCATGGGGGGCTTGTGGCCTTGAGTGCTGGGTTAAGAAAGGCGCTTCAGGTGGACGGAGCGGCGAGCGCAAAGCTCGGAGGAGGGAAGCCCTGTCCGGGCACTCTGGGCGATGGTGCGACTGCTCTGTTGGGCAGGTGCAGGTGAGGCCTGGGGACAGTGCTGCTGGGACATGCTGTGAAGGCCAGGCTCGGGGGCCAGGGAAGTTTTAGGCAAAGGAATCGAAGTGCAGGCAGGATGACTGGCTGCTGGGGGAGGGGGCTGGGGCACGGGGCCAGGTGAGCCCACTCAGGCTGTGCTAACCAGCCTGCAGGGGAGTAGGCGGATTAGAGCCAGGTGTGGGCCCTAGATGGACAGGATGGGGACCACCTGGGGTTGGGGGATGTGTGCCATGACAGCCTCTAGGTTTCCGTCTTGTGCGTCTGGGTGGACAACGGTGCCATCACTGATCCTGGGACCCAGGGACAGGAGTGAGTTTGGGAGGAGGCCTGAAGCTCAGTTTAGGACCTGGCAAGTGTGAGACACTGTGGGAGGATGGGTACCTGCTGGCATGAGGGGGCAACATGTGGAGGAAGCGGAACGCCTAGGACAGTGGCTCTCGGGGTGGGGCACCAGAACTGCCCAGTCCCCAGTGCCTGTGTTTCCTCATACCCTGTCCCCATCCCACTGCCACACGTCACCTAAATCCCAGGACACTTCTCAGGCCTCGTCCTATTCCCCTTCTTTCTTCCTCAGAACTGTTTTCTCCCCTCCGTAGCTCCTGGTACCCCTTGTTTTCTTGAGTTTCCTCCTAGTTCTGTGGCTGTTCCATTTTAATCTCCTTCACATATGCCCTCCCTTCCTGCCATTGTTAGGGGGAGGACAGCCACGAGGGAGCATCCCCAGACAGGGCGAGATGTGTGTTCAGGGATTTATTAGAGCACTTGGGCCAAGTCAGGCTAATCTTGGAAGGCTTCTTGGAAGAGGAAGGGATGTACAGAGAGAGGTCTCATGGTTCCTGTTATTGCTGGGCTCTTTGCTTACGTGGTCTCGCTGATCCCTGCAGCAAGCCTTCTGGGAGGTTTCAGGCATGGAAACTAAGGCTGAGAGCAGGGATGGGGCACTGGCTGGATCAATGCCAAGTAAATACTCGGGGTCGGGGGGCCTGTGTGGAGGCTCTGGGAGGTTCTCTCCACCCAGGGAGGAACATTAAATCAGGGGGCCTTGAAGGCCAGGCCAGGGCTGTGGTGTTTATAGGTTTGATTGGTGGAAGCACAAAAAGGGTTCATGCCTTTCCTGGGTTCACACAGCTGGGAACAGGTACTAAGGTATCTTGCTGGAAGCTCAGTTTGGAGTTTCTTGGTGCCAGTGTGCCCTCTAGTGGCCATTCTGCATGCAGGAATAATTCCTATTTGCTTTCAACCCCATCGTCTGGCGGGTAGGGGGGCGTGGAGGAGACAGACTGTCTTGTCCATCTGTCGGTCTCTGGGGCTTGGGAGTGGGTGAACAAAGGGAGGAGGCAGGGCTCTGTCCTTAGGGAGCTCACCCTGTCCTTCGGGATCTCAGTCTGAGGAGGCCAAACCCTAGTGGGGGAGTGGAGGCCTAGATTCCTGTTCATGAGGCAGGACAGCTGGGTCAGGCCCAGCTAGCCATGTGACTCTGATGACGAGCTGCTCTTCTGGCCTGTCTCCCCATCAGGTGCCCTCCATGGTCTTCCAGAGCCTTCTACAGCCCTCCTGGCACTGATACCCGAGTTCAGATGGGTAGGGTGAGAGTCCCGTCCACACCCCTGGGCCCCAGGGAACCAGCTTCTACTTTCAGAGCTTCAGTCTGAACATAGCTACGTAGCCAGCCTCTGGGGGAGACCAAGCCCCCGTGGTCAGGAGTCTGGCCCTTGCAGTTAGAGGACCCACAATCCATTCTGTGCTGAAATAATTGGTAGAAAATTATTTCCTGCAACTTGGGGCTATTCTTTGGGGCAGAGTGGGGTTAGGGCTGAGCTGCCAAGCCTGGCTTCCCATGTCCTGAGGTGTTTAACATTTGGAGTCGTGGTCATCTGCAGTCCTTGGCTCATAGGGTGTACAAAGTCTTCAAAGCCCTGTGGTAGAAAAACTCACAGCAGATGGGGCCTCATGTATGTGTAGTGATCAGGGTGGGGGCCAACATGGAGCCTGACTGGCCATCCTGTCCCCTCTTGGCCCCTTCCCGTGACTCCCCCAGGCTCCATGGTGCATGGTGGAACACTGCCTCTGCCTGCCCCTCGCCCCCCTTGCGGGGTCCCACCACATGGCTCATGACATGGCCTTCCTACTCCAGCTCACAACGTAGGGCCTTTCACACAACATCATGTGGTGACTGAGGCCTAGCCCCAGAATCCCCAGTGGAATTTGGGGATCTTGCTGTGTGTGCACGCATATACTCGCAGGGTCTCAACTCAGCATTAGGGTGTGCCTGGGCCCGTTTGTGCGTGTGTCCCCACGTGCATGGGTGTGGATGGTTGTCTAAGCTGTCAAGGTTGTAGCGTGTCTGAGTATTTACACATTCACACAGGTTCTGAGGGTGACAGTGCGTAATCCTAAAATGTAAAAGCATGTGGGGATTTGTGCAGTTTCAGTGGTGACATGAAGTGGTGTGTGAGTTTACTGGGACATGTTTGCACACGTACTTGTGCTCACATGTACTGCTATGGTGGGGACCCCAACAGTGTGTGGGTACATTTGCGAGTTTGCATACGCTGTGTGGGTAGTGAATTGGCATGTGTGTTATTTGGGTACTGTCAGGTGTGAGCCAGCATGTGCACATGTGTGTATATGTGCTGCCAAGAGTGTGCACTTGAATGCACTAGAATGTCAGTTCTGCTATAGCCAGGAGCTTTGCTGATGTTTGTTTACTGCCGAATCCCCAAAATCTGGAATAGTGCCAGGGGCCTAATAGGCCTCCGGTGAGTATTCATCATGTAGGTGAATAGATAATGCCATGAGAGCATATGTACTGCCGGGTGCTGAGCTTGGGCTGCATGTAGGTGTATATTAATATGCATATGACACACTGGGCCATGGGGTTAAAGGGCCCTGAGCTTACCGCACCAAATCCCTTTCCCCCATCCCATGATCCAACCCTTGTCACCCCAGATGTCTTGGGAAGGGAGAGGCCTTCAGAGGAGGCAGGTTGGAAGAATGAGGCTGAGGTAGGAGCCTAGGCCACAGACCAAGGTGTCAGCAAATCAGAAAACAAACAAGAATAGGATTCTTTCCTCCCTGCCCTGGCAAGGCCTGGGACTCTCAGAACCAGGCTTACCATTCTGCCTGGCTTGGGGGACCCCACTCCACACTCCACCCCTAGAGTCCTCACCCACTTCGTTATGTAAGCCTGTGCTGAGGAATCCAAAGATGCTGAAAAACTTGCCCACAGTCTCCCAGCCCAGCAGAGGGAAGCCAGTGTTCAGATGCTGCCTCCTGGCCTCAGGCCAGGCCTGCCCAGCTACAAGTGTCATGACATGAGCCCTTTGAACTTGCTTCTCTGAGAGTGGCAGAGGAGTCATTCATGATCTGGGGTTCCAGGGTCACTCCACAGATCCCCTCCCAGCTTGCTCTGAGTCTCAGTTTTCTTCTCTGATACCTAGATGCCTGGAGATCCCTCAGGAAAATGGAGTATTTGCCCAGCAGGGGCAGCTGCCTAGCTGGAGTCGCACTGCAAGGCTTCCTTCCTGTGCCCTTGCCTGCCCTGCGGCCCAGCCAATCCCCAGTCTTCTGAAGGCTGATCACTTGTTGCTGGGGCAGAACTTGCTCCCTTCAAAGAGCCTCTTTACCAGCCTCTCTGGGCCTCATTGTGGGGGTGGGAAGGGGGAGAGGCCACCTCAAGGGCCAGCCAGCGTTAGGGCTTCCTGAGTGTCCTCCCCATAAGGCCCCAGCAGACACTGCTGGCTGTCCCATCCCAGCCTGGGAGGGGGTGCAGCTGGGAGGCGGGGAGGAAGCGTCAGCCCCGTGGGATTCTGGGTGACTTTTCTCTTTCTCAGTCAATGTTTTCAGGAAGTGTGTGTTGGCTGGGGCTGCAGGGGGCGGGGGAGGGGGAGCAGGAAGCCACTGGAGACCAGAGCTGGGCGCAGACACACACATACACACTCTCTCACTCTCTCCAGGACAGATCACAGTTACACACAGAAACACACTCACACGCAGAGAAGTGATTCACAAACACTCAGGGACACAAATCACAGGAACGCAGAGCCATACCTGGGCCCAGACGCCTCCGAGAGAACGCAGCCTCAGACACGCCCAGGGAGCAGGGTCCAGGTGGGGACCCAGGCTGCCAGGGGCAGGCACAAAACAAACAGCCTTGTGCACACGCTGAGCCTGCCTGGCCGGAGCCAGGAGTCCTTGGCCTCAGGACCCATCGGGCATCTGAGGGTGAGCGAGGGGCAGCCTGGGTGGGCTGTCGGGCATTTGGGAGGGAGGCTCCACCCGAGGGCCTGGGAGGGCAGGACAGACATGGGGGCATGTCTGTCTGTCTGTCTGTGTCTGTCACCACTTTCTGTGGTGCTCTCCTCCCCTTTCTCCTTTGCTCTCAGAATTCTGTCTTCTTTCACTTTCTTTCCACTTCTCCTCTTTTCCCTTTGCCTTTTCCTTTCCTCCCTTTCTCTCCTCCCTCCCTCTCCCCTGGGCTTTCCAGGTCTGCAGCTACCCATAAACCTCTCCTGGGTCTATAGGCGCCCATAGTGCCTGTTTTCTGGGGCTTGCTCAGACCCCACTGCTCCTCTGTGGGGTCTCTGCCCTTTAGAGACCTGGTTCCGATCCCCATTTCTGCGCCTGCTCCCTGCACCCCTCTGGAGATTCCGTTGGGGAGGCTTACGTTGGCTTATCTCACTGTCAAGTTCAAGGAGGTTCTGACCCTCCAACCCCCAGTCCAGGGTGATAGATGGGCAGAGGGCTGGCACTTAGTCGGTGTGGTTCCTACCTGTCCTCCCCAGGGCTGTGGTATGGGAGGTGCCTGTGGAGCATAGGGGTTGGCCTCCCCTCCCCGCAATTGCCATGTATCCCTAATGAACTCAGTGACCCAGTGCTCAAGTCACTGGGGACAGAGAGGCCTCTAACCAGGTCCTGTCTGTGCACCCACCTCCCTAGCCCCGCTCTCTGCCCTTGGCTTATCTTTTCCATAGGGCCCAGCAGACACCTGCACCTGGTCCTATTGCCCAGCCAGCCCTGGCCGGACAGTCGGGAGGGACTCAGTACTTCTGTGAGCTCCCTGAGGGCTGAACTTCCTCCCCCTGCTGCCCTCAGGAGCCTGGGAAGCACTTGGAGCTGCTGTGGGAGACAGGGCCTCTGCCGCCGCCTGCCCATGACAGCAGGGCTGGCCTGCTGGGAAGCTTGGCGTAGGCCTGGTGGTGGAGTGCCTTGAACAGCCCAACAGGGTGAGCTTAGAGGAGGGAGCAGTTGGGTAGATTTCCTGGAGGAAGAGGTGTGTCCTGAGTACAATGAAATTAATGATCCTTTTTTTTCATTAAATGAAAAAAAAACAAAAAAACCAACAGAATGCCTGGTACAATGTAATGTGGGTGCTTAGCAAGTGGTAGCTGTTGTCCCAGGGAGAAGAGCTGAGAGCTGGGTGAAGCCTTGGTTGTGAGGATGGGCTCCAGGTTTAGCTGGGTGCTACTGTACCGAGAGGTGGGGAGCTGCTGACCTTCTCCAGCGACCAGGCTGCAAGGAGGATGGTGGTCATTCATTCATTCAATACACACTCACTGAAGCCCCCTCTGTGCTGGGTACTGCAGGTGGCATAGAGAGGATTGGCTCTAGGGGTGCCCAGCTTGTGCAGAAGCTAAGAGGCAGGCTGCAGACATCCCATTCTAGCAAGTGAGACCCCAGGAATAGCGGTCTGTGCTGGGGCCTGGGCAGAAGGGAACGGAACAGAGCCGAAAGAGTGCTGGAAGTGCCGACCTCTGGGTCTCATGATGGAGGAGGAGGGGCAGAAGCAGCCACGGAGGAAGCAAGAGGCATAGGACCATGGCCTGGGCCCCTGAGGAGGCCAGGGCATGAATGAGGAAGTGGGTGGCCAGGACAGTTTTCCCCTGTAGAAAGGGGACATCAGGGTAGGAGACAGATATCCCCAGATTGTTGGGCCTGCGTCACCCTGTGGCCCTGCTGGTGAGAGTCCAGGAGCTGGGATTGGGCTGGGTCCCTCAGAGGCCTGTGTGACATCTTAGGGGGAAGGTCCTGACTCTAGGATGGGGTCTAGGCCTGGGTCCTTGGTCCTCTGAGGTCAATTTGTGTGTAGCAAACATTGACTGATACAGCCATACTGAGTGATTGGAAGTGTGGAGGCTGGGGGAGCCCCGAGGAGGCCCCAGATCAGCCTGAGGTGTGAGGGGAGAGGGTTATAATTCAGGCCTTTTGAAAGAGGACGAGGGTGTGGTAGTTATGAAGCAGGTTCCTGGCTCACCTGTGGGGCCTGCGCCTCCTTCACCCACAGCCAGGGGGAGGAGGTTGTGCTCGTGACATGTGGGGGTGACTCTTATATATTGAATTATCAGTAAGCCTGGAGACAGAGAGGAAACGGGGGCTCAGAGATGAAGTGACCTGCTTGAGGTCACAGACCGATGCGCAGTTGAGATGGGATTCAAACCCAGGTCTGTCTGGCTCCAAAGCCCCATGCCCCTATTTTGCTGGGGACAGGCCCTGTTTAACACCTATTGCCCTGACACAGGTATTAATCGTGCCTCTTTTAATTCTCAGAAGTGTTTCTGGTTTATATGACTACTCTTGCCCCTTCTAGCTTGGGACCCTCGCATGTCACCCAGCCTCCAGGTATAAGGGCTGCTGTGTGTGTTTTCCCTAATCTAATAAAGCAGCCTTCTGAGGGGGAGGGCCCAGGCTGGAGTGGATCAGCCCCTGTCCCTGCCCAGGGTGTCCAGTCCTGCCCGGGTGCAGCAGGAAGGTCAGATGGCTCCACACATCCCTTGGCTAGAGGAGAAGGGGCTGAAGGATCAGGGAGCCAGGGACATGGGAGAAAGTGGGGAGCAGCTCTGTGGGGGCCCCTCAGCGGCTGCCTAGAGGGCGAAGCCTGCTGAGCTCCGGGGCTGGGGTGGTAGGGAGAGGGCGGAGAGGAGCAGGAGCCCCACCAGCAAAGGCTGGGAAATGGGGCCACTGGGGATGTGCTCAGGGCTGGTGGGTGAGAGTCACTGGGTAACATCCCAGCTGGGCCTCAACTGGACCTCAGGATTGGAGCTGGGCCCTCTCTTAAGGGTGCAGGTGCTCGGGGACTGGGGCTCCAGCTGGCATGGGGGCATTCTGTGGGCCTGTTCTCGGCAGGAGGTCACTGCCCCTTCCCTGGGGTTTTCCCACATGCTATGCCTTCCTGACTCCACTTCTTCTTTCTTGGGCCCGGCCATGACTCACCAGGGCCCTGATGCCCTGTCGTGGACAGGCAGGCAGGGGTCAGCCGGGAGGCTTCCTAGAGGAGGTGGCTAGAGTGGGGCCTGGAGGTTTATGAGAGGGACATTGTCCTTTCCCTGCGACAGCTCTGCTGGGAGAGGAGCCCTTTGCCTCTGCTGCCCTCTCCTTCTCGCCATGGTCACGACAGCTGGCTGTCAGAGCTGTGATGACATTCTCTCCAGGTCCTGGATCTGGGTGGCCAGTGTGAGACAGCAGGCCTCCGGGTAGCCCTCAGATCCTGGCATGGCCTCATTCCTTGGGCTGTTGGGGACAGGACAAATTACTTAGCATCTCAGTGCTTTAGTTTCCTTCTCTGTAAAGTAGGATAATTATAAGCCTTACCTTATCGAGCTCTTGTAATGAATAAATGAATGAGTCCACGTAAAGTGCTTAGAAGATGGCTGGAAACATACAGACGTAGACAGACACACACATGCACGATTAATAAGAATTAATTAACCCAGGTGATTATTTATTACTCTGAATCCCTGCTGGGTGCCGGGGATACAGGAATGAAGAAGGCAGGGGTAGAGCTTGCCTCAGGACTCCGCCTGCTGGGAGGTAGGGCAGGGGGGATGGGGGCGGGGACTGATGCTGCTTGACCCTGAGGGCAACTGGGAGCAGGTGCGCAATTTTCCTCACTGCTCCTCCCTTCCCCTCAGCTCTGCCCCTCAGATGGGGGGAGCTTCAGGAGCCAGGCTCACTCAGCCCTGCTTGGCATCGGAAGGATGGAGCTCCTCTGGACCGCAGTTTGGCCCTGGCCCAGCAGCTTGGAGTTCTGCTCTTGGCTGATCACAGGCTGGGCCTCCAAGGGCCCTTTCCTCTTGGACTCTGGGAGGCAGCAGCCTGATGGCTTGATTTGCTTGTCAGGAAGCCTCTAAGGTCATCACACGTGACCAGCTGGAGCCAGCACCACGAGTCATGCTGCTGGGCCTTTGGGCATTCCCTCAGTTGCTCGGTCATCATTCACCCTTAAATTTGCTTCCCTTCCAACCCTAAGGGTCAACTTATCCACCCACCATCTATTTGCCACCCACCCACCCACCTGGCCAGCGTGCTCTTGTTGCTGACTCAGCCACACCCCGTCCTGGATTGTGGGGGCATCAAGTCAGATGCTGCCCCCTGCCCTAAAGGGACTCGGCCACATGACAGAGCCAGCCTCATGCAGTGCCCACTGGGGAGCGGGGAGGTGGGCGTCATAGGTCCAGCTAAACATTCAAACTCTCAAGACTACCATGGGCCCCACTTGGCGTCAGATCCCCAGAGGAGCATAGGGAGCAGCTTGCCACCAGGCAGTGGCAGATCTTCATCTGTTGGGGGGTCCTCGTAGTGATCCAGGCCATAGTCCACACAGCCAGGTGTCCAGGAGCCTTTCTCTGGGGCCCTCTAGGTGACAGCTCAGGAGTGAAGAACTGAGACTCACAGTGGATAGGTGACTCACAGGGAGCCAGCCTGGCTTAGGGATCTATTGCCCCAGGGGCCAGGATGTCTCTGACAACCCCACAGGCCCCTGCATGAGATGTGCCCAGTTTACAAGTCACCACACTGGGGAAGCCCAAAGCCCCGGCTTCTCCATCAGGCATAGAGTCCACTTACAGTTCCTCTCGGTCCAGATGCATTTCCTCTCTCAGGCCCTTGCTGCCCAAGGCAGTGTTGCCTAGCAGCACGGCTGTCATACCACCTTTCGCAGGTCTCTAGGGGATCAGAGCTGGAAAGCTGGCTGATCCTCACGTGGACGCCAAAGGATTTTGTTGACTTTGTGCACACACAGAGAAGAGACAGCTACAGTACATGGTGTTGTGGAAGTAGCCACGTGTTCTAAGAAGCACACAGATGTTGGAGTCAGGGTTCAGATCCTGGCTTAGGTGCTAGCACATCACCTGGCACAAAGGAGATACTTTGAAAAACGTCATTTGAAATAATTTGTATGAAGCTCATAATGGAGGGAAGTGCAGATGAGCTGGGGGGAGGAAAAAGGAAGGGTTAGGGAAGACTTTCGGAGAAGGGGCTCTTGGTTTTGGAGTTAAAGAATAAGTGGGTGTTCCCTGGGCCAGGAACAGGGAGAAGGGTATTACTGGTGGAGGCAACAGCTCGAGCAAGGGCCTGGCACCATGACCGTGCCCCGGGCAGACCCTGTCACGCCCTCCCAGCCCTTCCTTGCTTTTGTGGTAGTCACACACTATGAGTCATTGCCAGGAACACTGGGGCAACAGACCAGGCCAGAAACAACCAGCAGGAGAAGCTTCCCGTCTGCTCCAGTGGCCCCTGCAGGACCTTGGCAGAGACAGCTGGTGGGGCCAGGCCTCCAGGGCGCAGGCACCTTGTTCCAGCTGGTGGTCCCTGGGCATCCCATATGCTGGCACGTGACACATCCTGTCTTGGTTAATCCTCCAGCCGCCCTGCTGGGTTGGTAATACAGTCCTTGTCTTACAAAAGAGGAAACTGAGGCTCAGAGGGGCTAGTTGCTTGCCCCAGGATACACATAACTGAGAAACTGAGGCATAGTTCCAACCCACGTCCTTCATGCCAAAGCTCTCCAGGAGGTGCGCAGCCTGCAGGGAGCAGCGTGATCTGTGCTGAGATAGGAGCATCATGACCGTGAGATGGGGGGGCCTGAACCTGGCCTTGGAGAGTTGGGGCGGGTTCCTGGGGGAGTGGTAGCGGAGCTGTGGAGCTGGTGTCGTAGAAGACGAGTATGGTGGGATGAGTGAGTTTGAGGGGTCTGTGGGCACCCCGGAGGTAGTGAATATCCAAGCCTGGATAAGAAAGAAGGTGATCTTGGGCCAGATACCCACAATTTAGGACCTTAGGAGTTTGTTTCTGAGGCTTTGGTCTGTGCCTTGGGCCTTGCATCCCATTTCAATCCCATCCCTTCCCTTTGCCATCAAATGCCTTCTTACTCTTAAAAGTACAGGTCATTCACATCCTAAAATGACAGAATGATGTAAAAAAAAAAA
>VBSM01001265.1:36879545-36907993 GCA_008086735.1 Cheirogaleus medius | reverse complement strand
CTAAGAATGTTTTTATGGTTTTAAAGGGTTGTTAAAAAAAAAAAAGATGGAACAGAGACTGTATGTGTTCTGTAAAGCCTAAAATATTTATTATTTGGCCCTTTAAAGAAAGGATTTGCTGACCCCCCATCTAGTTCAACTTTCATGTCATTGTATAGATGTGGAAACTGAGGCCCTGGACCGGGCTATGATCTGCCTGAGATTACACAGCAAATCCATATTGACCACCAAGCCCTGCCCTTTCCATCCCACTTCCTGGCTGACCCGGGGCCTTCTCCCCTACCTTGCACACCCTTCACAGCCTCTTACCTTTCATTGCATCTGAACTCACGTGCACCAGTGGGTATGTGTGTACACTTTGGGTGCACACTCATATGTACATTTCTGCCCATGTACTTGAAGTTCCTAGGTGCCCATGTGGTAGACACAGGGGAGGACATGCAACAGGAGGCCAGACTCAGGCAGCTGCCACACAGGGCATTCCTCACAGCCCCAGCCAAGCTGCTGCTCCAGAACAGTTTGGGTGTCACATCAGTTTCCTATGTCCCCACAGTGTGTTTGGCACCTAAGTGCTAAGGACTTTGCATTACTAATCGACTTTCAAAGCAAGCCTGTGACTTAGGATTAGAATAACCAGTTTACAGACATTGAGGCATAGGGAGAGAAAATAACTTGCGCAAAGCACAGAGTGAGTCAGAGTGGCAGGGACTGTTCCTGCTTCGCTATCTGCTGTGCCCTAGCGCCCCACATAGGACCTGACAAAGAGGCAAGGTAGGGCCCGGGAAATAGCTGCGGAATGATGAGCAGAATCAGCCAATGAACCAGTTCCCTGAATGCTGGCCCCTGTGTTCCCCCAGAGTCCGCCCCACCCCTCTTGCCCAGAGAGGAATGTCAGGGACAGGAGATGTTTCCAAAATCCCTGCCCACCCCATTGGCTGACAGGTCAGGCACCACTCCCAGCTAGGACAGCCTCAGGAATGCAGAGTTCCAGATGTGGGACTGGGTAGGGCAACAGAAAGGGCCCCAGGGACCAGGCGCCAGGCCTGAGGTATCCACCTGTCTGGCTGTCTGCCTCCCATCCTGCCACCCAGCCGAGGACCTGGGCTCAGCCCAGCGCTGGTGGGGGAAACACCCACGGCCACCAGCAGGCCAGGCTGCCCCTCACCTTCCCCTTGGGAAAGGGGGCGGATGGCCTGGCTCTCCCAGCCCCTTGGCCTGACAACCTCAGAAATCAAGATTTTGCCGGACACGGCCCCTGGCTGTTGGCCTGACCTCTTGCCCACACCCGCAGCTCTTCCTACAGCTGGGCAACGGTGCTGGGAACCACTTCTGGGCAGCCAACGTGCCCCCGAGTGAGGCCCTGCAGCCCAGCAGCAGCCCCGGCAGCCGGCGGCGCCACCTGGAGGCCAAGTACCGTGAGGGCAAGTACCGCCGCTACCACCCGCTCTTTGGCAACCAGGAGGAGCTGGACAAGGTCAGGGCGCTGCGCCGCTGGGGCCCCTCGACGCCACCCACTTCCTTCCTGCTGCCCATCCCTCATCTGTCTTACCCCATCTCTTCTACCAGCTCAGAGTGATGAGCTGGCATGTGGGGAAACTGAGGCCCAGAGTGCAGGAGGGCCCTGCCTAAGCCACACGGAAAGTTGGGGCAGTGCAGGGAGAAGCCAGGCCTGACCCTTGGGTCAAGGCCACTTCCCCAGCATCTGTCTGCCTCCCTCCTGATTCCTCTGTCTCCCGCACCCTGTCCTGTTCCCTCTGAATCCTGCCAAAAGGAGTGAACTTGATGGGGATGCTATTTCCTGTCAGGCTCATGAGAAACAGCTGGGCTGCTCCGACCCACCCCCGTCCTCACCCCACTCACGAAGAGGCCCCGTATGGGCCCCAGGCCCTGACAGGCTGGGAGCCAAGACTTGGGCCTTGATCTGCCTCTGCCTGAGCAGGAGGCAGCCAGCTCCGAAGCAGGGGGATGCCATGTGTGACCTCTGGTTGGCCTTCAGCCCCTCCCCCAAGCTGCCCCTCCCCGGCAGGCGCAGTCCAGCTAGGAGCCCAGTAGGAGCCAGCCCTCCACCTCCCAGGGACCCAGGCGTCCTGCTCCCGGCCCGGCCCAGTCTGGCCTGCAAGCCAGGAAGGCGGCAGCTCCCATTGGTTAGGAGGGCTGGGCAGGCGGTGAGGAATTCAAATGTGGGAAGAATTAGCCACAAAGCACCCCCTCCACCCTCCACAAGGCAGAGGGAGTTGGAGATCTCAGGAGGCTCGCTGGCTGACGGGGCAGCGGTGTCTGGGCCACCAGCAGGGGTGAGGCCAGGCAGCTGGGACCCCCGGGCTCTGCCAGGCAGCCCCTGCCCACCCTCCCTCCCCTTGGCCTCTCTCTTCCTCCTCTTCTCTCTCTTCCTCCCTGTTCTCTCTTTGGGACTGAGGATGGGCTGCCCCAGTCTAGGGGGGACTCCTTCCTCTTCTGCCCTCTCTTCTCCCACCCCCCGTCCCTGCTCGGGCTCACCCTCCCCTCCCTCTTCCCAGGCCCTGTGTGCTGCGGTCACCACCACAGACCTGGCCGAGACCCAGGCACTTCTGGGCTGTGGGGCTGGGATTAGCTGCTTCTCGGGGGACCCTGAGGCCCCCACGCCCCTGGCTCTCGCCGAGCAGGCAGGGCAGACACTGCAGATGGAATTCCTTCGGAACAACCGGACCACAGGTGAGCGTGGCCAAGGACGGGACATCCCTGCCGACGTGGTCTGGCCCTTTGGAGGAGTTGTGGAGTGGGGTCTGCCGGGGGCCGTGCAGTGCCCTGTGACATTTGATTTATGCACCACTCTCAAGCTGTGATTGTGACTCCTGGAGGGGCCCTGGTGCAGCAGTGTGTGTGATTTGGGGTGTGTTTGGGTTTGCATGTCCGTGTACATTTATGCTTCATATGTGTGTCCCTTTGTGTCTCTCTCTGTGACTCCTTAAGTATTTGGATGTCCCTTTCTGACTTGCAGTGTGAGCCCTTCAGGGTGATATCCATGTGCTGGTGTCTCTGCACCCCGGAGCTGCTCTGGGTCTTTGTTTCCTCACACTTAGGGATGTCAAGGACTGTGGGGTTTGTGCGTGTGCAGAGTGTGTCTGTGCTGCTGTGGCGGGGGGTGGTTGCATTTCTCCGAGCACAGGTCCCCTACTAAGGCGGCCCTGTCCACTGCCGCCTCTGGGTGGAGCTCAGTCACAGAGCTGGTTTGGGTCCCATTTGGCTCCCACTCTCAGAGTGGGTGAGGAGGGGCAGTGGGGGTGAGCAGCGCTGGTCGTGGCCCAGGACTGGCCTCTGGGGCCACATCCCAGGACTGAGGGTGGAGCTCAGTGGCTGGGGCTCTGGGCTTAGGGCCATGGGTGGGTGGGGTACACCGGCCTGGAGAGAGCCCAGGTGGCTGGGAAGGCACAGGAGACCACCCAGCTGGCGTGGGCTTCAGGGGCAGGACCCACCACCTCCCCATTGTTAACTGCTGGGAGCAGGGCTGGAGCCAGGCTGCTTCCTTGAGCTGCACAGTGTCTGGGACAAACCTCTCTCCAGGGATTGTTACTGAGTTTGCCCCATGGCCCCCCTGTGCCAGCAGACCATGCCTCCAACAGGGAGAGTGGGGTGGGCTGGGAGTCAGGGAGGCTCCCTGGGAAGGGGAGGTGCTAGAGCTGGGACTTGGGAAGAGTAGAATTTCCACAGGTGGGGAGAGATGGAAAAATGGCTTGGGCAAAACCCTGGAAGGGGGAGTGGAAGCCAGAGGCTGCTGGTCAGGCAGCGGGGGAGCCGGGCTGGAGACTTGAAAGTGAGCCTGGATGCCCAGCCTGGTGAGAGTAGGGTGGTGGCACCCCTTGGATGGCTAGCGTGACCAGACATTCTTTCCCCCTCCGAAGAGGTACCTCGGCTGGACTCGATGAAGCCCCTGGAAAAGCACTACTCGGTTGTCCTGCCAACTGTGAGCCACAGTGGCTTCCTCTACAAGACTGCTTCTGCCGGCAAGCCACTGCATGACCGCCGTGCCCGGGAAGGTAGGTCCCGCCCCAGACACTGTCCCGGCCCATGGCATTCTGGCATGGCTGCAGGGCCAGGGAAGCCAGGCCTGGCCAGGCTGGTAGACCCATGAGGGTACCAAGTAGATTCTGGCAGAGTCACCCTGGAGGGCTTCCTGGATATGGTCTCAGGTACACAGTAGTTGCTTAATAAACTGGCTAATCGGGAGTGGGGGTGGGGCACAGCATGCAGAGCAGGTCACTGCCAGAGTTTCCTTTGGAATGAAGAAGCCTTTATTGACCTCTTGGGGCATCCAGTATCTGGAGCCCATGGATGATAGGAAGTTTGAGGACTAAACTTAAAAGCTGTGTCCTTCTCTTATGTCAGCTTTCCATTCCCAATAAAATCCGTGGTCCTTACCACCTCCCACAAGAGCCTGCCCAGCTGGCGGCCCCACCTGTTATGTCTCTGACCCCTCCCCTTGCTCACTCTGCTCCAGCTCTGCCAGCCTCCTCGCTCGTCCTCAGATATGCCATAGTCACTCCCACCGTGACCTTTGCACTTGCTCTTCTCTCTGCTTTTCTGCAAATACTGTCACAGTCAGGCCCTTACCTTCTCTTTTTGAGATGGGGTCTCACTATTGCTGGCCAGGCTGGTCTCGACCTCCTGGGCTCAAGAGATCCTCCTGCCTCAGCCTCCTAAGTCTCTGGGAGTACAGGTGCATGCCATCGCACCCAACTAGTCCCTCACTTTAATCAGGTCTCTGTTTAAATGTCACTTCTGCAGAGACATCATCCCTGACCACCTCATCCAAAATAGCATGCCCCATCTCTCCCTTTACCCTACTTTCTCTTCACATGAATTATCTGGTATTGATTCATCTTTTAAAATGTATATCTATCAATTCTGTGAACCCCACTGGAACAGAAACTTCTCTTGGGCACCACCATAGCCCGCAGTGCCTGAGACGGTGCTTAGCACACAGTGGGCACTGGCACATGTCTGCAGAATGAAGGGAAACTGAGGCAGGGCTGGCACTTCTGGAGGGAGCCCATCCTTGGCAAATGTCAGGCCCTCATAGACAGGATGAGAGACGATGTCTGCTGTGGGCACATTGTTGAGGCCAGTGCTCACTGCATCCCTCAGCACCTCCTGCATGAACCATCCCTGGGATGAAGCCCTCCAACTCCCAGGCAGATTCCTGTGGACCCTCTGCTGTTCACAACCTCACTGTCTCGGGTATCCCTTCCTCTGCCTGATAATGTCGTTTATGTAACTGTCTGAGTCATCCTTTTTGCCTTGGGTGCCAGGAAGCTCTGAGCCACTGTGAAGCTCAGTGCTATGAACTGTATAAGCCTGCATGGCCTTGACATTCTATTCTTCCCACTACCTTTCCTAGTCCAGATTCCCATTTCTATTTCCCTTATGGGATCTTATCAGTCTCCTCAGAGCCACTGGAAGAGGAGGCAGAGTACAGAGTGACGGGTGCTCTGGCAGAGGAGGGTGGGAGACCGGGGTGGGCACAGAAGGCTTCCTGTGGCACTCAGGTGGTGGTGGGGGGAACAGGTGGGCAAAAGCCAGGAGTGCAGGGTACATGCAAGAGTGACAGAGAGGCAGCTGGAGAGGTGGACAGAGGCAGACCCGGCAGAGACTCTGTTCTGAGGACAAGGCGGGCCATGGAATGCTTTCGATTGGAGGAAGGGTGGAGTCTGGTTTTAGCTAGGTCAGTCTTAGGTCTTGGAAGAGGCTGGCTGGAGGCCAGGAGACCAGTGAAGAGACCACTACGGAGGTCTGGGGCAGAGGATGAGGTGCAGGGTGGCTGGGGCGGGGGAGGGACTGCAGAGAGGAGGATGATTTGGGGGAAACTTTTGAGTTAGGATGAAAAGCACGTGGGTTAGGTGTGAGTAGGGGCCAGGGAGGATGCAGAGGTGGTTTACAGGTGGTATTGGGGGCTTTCTCATGGCTCCCCTGCCCAACTTTTCCCCAGAGTTCAGCCGACGCTGGTGTGTCCTTAGTGATGGGGTCCTGAGCTACTATGAGAATGAGCGGGCAGTGACCCCCAACGGGGAGATTCGAGCCAGCGAGATTGTGTGCCTGGCAGTGCCCCCTCCCGACACCCACGGGTGAGCACCCCTGGGCACATAACTGACTAGCGCTGCTGTAAGGTCCAGTCCCCCACTGGGGAGATAGGGAAATAGGCCCAGAGAAGGGCAGGACCTCTCCAAGGTCACACAGCAAACTGGGGCTATATGAGGGCTGACCCAGGTCTCCTGAGGCTGCAGCCCAAGGCTTTTCCACCACCCCTAGGGGACCGGGGAGGGGCAATCATGGGGGCAGTGCGGAGGGGGCAGGGAATGGCAGTTGGTTGGGGGAGGGTGGGCTGGGGCTGGGCGAAGTGGGCCTGAATCCTGGCCTGTGTATTTACAGCTTTGAACACACCTTTGAGGTGTACACGGAGGGAGAACGGCTGTACCTGTTTGGGCTGGAGAGTGCCGAGCTGGCTCATGAGTGGGTCAAGTGCATTGCTAAGGTGGGCCTGGGTTAGCAGGATGGGTATAGGGTGTGTCTGACAAGGGCAGGGTGGGGCCTGCTGGCTGATCCATGTATCCCAGCTCCCCTGTCTCTGATGGAGCAGGGGCTGGAGCGAGGGTAGCAGATACTAGGAGGGCTTCTCAGGCCAAGGGCCTGACGCAATCTGCAGCCCTCTAGGGGGAGGTCAGGAGACCTGTCTCAGCTCTGCAGAAGAAGGGCTGCAGGCCTTGCATTCCGTAGGTGCTCTGTAAATGTTTAATAATGAATAACAGTTGGAGTCATCTTAGATGGACAAGTATGCTCCTTGTCCCTAGAGGTGTGCGAGCAGAGGCTGGAGAGAAGATACAGGGGAGAGCTCTGCATTGGGGACTAGAGCCAGGTGCCCTCTGGGGTCCCCTGTGCTATCTCAGTCAGTTCTCTATGAGCTTCCTGAGGATCAGTCCGCAGAGTTCTGGGGACCCAGATGAACCAGTCCTGGTCCTGGCACCTCAGTAGCTCCCATGCAGGTGGGGGAGACAGATGGGTCCAGACCGCAGCAGCAGTGCAATCAGTGCTACAACATAGGGCGAGAATGCTTTGTCGCTGTGGGAGTCCAGAGAATGGCCATCCCTGAGGCTGAGGTGTCCCGGGCAGACAGGGCTATTGGCTGATGCACCCTCCCCTGCCTGCCTCACCCACCAGGCATTTGTGCCTCCCCTGGCTGAGGATCTGCTCGCCCAGGATTTTGAGCGGCTTGGGCGTCTACCCTACAAAGCTGGCCTGAGCCTACAGCGGGCCCAGGAGGGCTGGTTTTCCCTTACCGGGTCTGAGCTCCGCGTCATCTTCCCAGAGGGGCCCTGTGAAGAGCCACTGCAACTACGGAAGCTGCAAGAACTCTGTGCGTGCCCAGACCTGGGCCCCCAACCTCCAAGGCACCCTCTCCTGGGCTCCCAGGCCCCCAGCCCCTGCCTGGAAGTCTGAACACTATCCCGGCCTGGCCAGAGGAGCCAGCCTGCCTTCTCACAACCTCTCCTGCCCTCGGGGTGCATCTCAGTGACCTCCTGTGTTGGTGGGTGGGTCCAAGGGTTGTGTGTGCCCAGAGAGCCTCAGGAGGGAGCAGGTTGGGGATCATGAACAAGGCCTCACCTTGACTGGCCCTTCCACAGCCGTCCAAGGGGACAGTG
Source organism: Cheirogaleus medius (assembly GCA_008086735.1). NCBI lineage: Eukaryota > Metazoa > Chordata > Mammalia > Primates > Cheirogaleidae > Cheirogaleus > Cheirogaleus medius. Next base: position 36,900,323 of record VBSM01001265.1, on the reverse strand, counting down.
AGAACCAGGTGCTGGTGCTGGTGGAACGAAGGAGGTAAGCTCGGGCCTCCCTCAGGGGCTCTGAGAAGTCTGGGCTAGTCTGCCAGGCCCTCAGTAATTGACTGTCCCGGCCCAGGACGCTGTACATCCAGGGGGAGCGGAGGCTGGACTTCATGGGTTGGCTGGGGGCCATCCAAAAAGCAGCAGCCAGCTTGGGGGACACGCTGTCGGAGCAGCAGCTCGGGGACTCGGACATCCCGGTGATTGTGTACCGCTGCGTGGACTACATCACGCAGTGCGGTGAGCCCCGCCCCGCGGCACAGGGCCCGCCCCTCCCCGGGAGCCGCCTAGGGGCCTGGCGCCTGGTTTCTGGGATCCCTGGAAAGTGGCCCTTCCTGGCACCATGCCTAAGGCCCCAAACGTTTGGCCCCTCCCCGCCCCAGGCCTGACCTCGGAGGGCATCTACCGCAAGTGCGGGCAGACCTCGAAGACGCAGCGGCTGCTGGAGAGCCTGCGGCAGGATGCGCGCTCTGTGCGCCTCAAGGAGGGCGAGCAGAACGTGGACGACGTCTCCTCGGCGCTCAAGCGCTTCCTGCGCGACTTGCCGGATGGGCTCTTCACTCGTGCCCAGCGCCTGGCCTGGCTGGAGGCTTCAGGTGGGCCCCCTGTCTGCATCTCAGGGTTTCCAGCCACTTTCCACTGGGCAGGAGCACTAGGAGTGCCCCGGGCATGGCAGGCTCCAGTTCCCTCCCTCCTTGCTGCTTATCCCCGCAGTCACTGTATACAGAGCCAGGGCCCCTTGCCCATGCCTCATCCTTGCCAAGTGCCTGGCCTGCTTTGACTTGGAGAGCGCGGGGACTGCTTTTGCCCAGCATGAGAGAGCAGCCAGAGGGACAGGGAAGGTGGTTGGGGGGGGTTTCTGACCTGGTCTATCTCCCCCACCCAGAGATTGAGAATGAGGAAGAGAAGGTCTCCAGGTACCGAGAGCTCCTGGTGTGTCTGCCCCCTGTCAACCGGGCCACAGTGAAGGCCCTTATCAGCCACCTATACTGGTGAGGGGGCAATACCATTGTGAAGCTGGGGGGATGGGATGGAGAAGATTCTTCTACCCTTAACCTGGCTGACTGCTCTCCCCTGGGAACCAGGTCACACCTGGGAGCTAAGTATTGACTACGATCTGCCCTAATCTTGGACATTTTGTCTCTCAGCTTAATTCCTGCAGGTGGGAGAGTAGAGGATTTTTCAGCTTGGGACCAGGGTACCTTGACCAGATCTCCCAGCTTCCCAGCCTTCCTTGCCAGGCCCCAAGAGATGGCCAGAAAGACTGTGCCACCCCCTTAGCTAGTGGTCCACTGTGACTAGGCCAGTCTCTGTCAGAAATCGGCAAGGTGAGATGGGGAAGTTCCAGGCCAGACTGTTCACTCCAGGGCTCCCTCCTCCCCTCTCCAGCGTCCAGTGCTTCTCAGACACGAACCAGATGAACACACACAACCTGGCAATTGTATTTGGGCCCACGCTCTTCCAGACAGATGGGCAGGACTACAAGGCTGGCCGTGTGGTGGAAGACCTCATTAACCACTACGTGGTGGTGTTTAGCGTGCGTCCCTGGCCAGTGGGCAGTGGAGGGCAGGGCTCAGCCTCCCAGATGGCAATGGCCACCTGTATCTGTCCCTCTCCCCTTCCTAGGTGGATGAGGAGGAGCTGAGGAAGCAGCGGGAGGAGATCACTGCCATTGTGAAGATGCGAGTGGCTGGCACTGCCAGTGGGACCCAGGTGAAGGCCGAGGCCTGGGTGGGGGGCTCAGGCCAGGCACCTGCACCTGCTCCCCAGGCCTCCAGCTGGACCTTGTCTCCTTGCAGCATGCCGGTGACTTCATCTGCACTGTGTACCTGGAAGAGAAGAAAGCAGAGACCGAGCAGCATGTCAAGGTAGAGGCTGGGGACCTAGAAGCCAAGGGGTCAGAAGAGTCAGGGTGGGTGGGCCAGGTGCAGATGGCCATGGGAGTGTCACTTCCATCCCAAGAGGAGCCCTGGTTTGGGACCTGTGTCTGGCTGGTGCTGGGGCTTGCTTGTAAGGACCACTCACAGATACCCCTCTGCATCCCAGGACTCCAGAGGACTCTGAGAAGGGTGGGCTTAGGCCCTGAATCACAGCAAGGTGTGGCAGACCAGAGGCTGGGGATGGGATAGGTTGACCTCCTTATTTTTGGTCCCTGCAGATCCCAGCGTCTATGACAGCTGAAGAGCTCACCCTGGAGATCCTGGATCGCCGGAATGTGGGCGTCAGGGAGAAGGACTACTGGACTTGCTTCGAGGTCAACGAGAGGGAAGAGGCAGGTGAGTGCCTGCTGGGATTGGTGCAGAGTACAGTGTAGCCTGTCTCGTCTGGGCTGCAGCCTCCATCTCTCCTCCCCTACCCTATGTGGGAACGGGGCAGTATAAACAAGTTTTGGATGGCAGATGTTGCTATCACACTGATGAAGCCTATGATCTCGATGGTGGTGACGGGTACTGGGTACGGGTACTGGGAGGGGTTGAGGTGATGCCTGCAATGTGGCTGTTAGGAGGGACAGGGAAGGGGGTAGATGGTGTTAGATGTGATGGAGCTTTGTTAGGTGTCAGTGAGGGTGGTGTTGCTTGCAGGGATGATGCTGCTGAATTTGATAATGGGATTGTGGGGTGACAGCACTCTTGGTGGTCATGACCATGTAGGAGAGGAGGGTGGTGACAGGGTTGGGGTGGGGTAGGGTGGTTGCGATGGTATGACAGGACCGTGGTGATGAGGGGGTGATAAAGGCATCTTATGGTGAAGGGTGGTCTTGCTGGCAGTGAGGGGTGAAGGGTGTATCTGTTCATTTGTTGAGTGCCAGGCACTGGGCTGGGGAGCCAGACACATAGTCCCTGTCCTTGTCGGGGTTGGAGACATTAATGTAATGATCACACCAATAAATGTGCAACTACAGCTGCACTAACTGCTGTGAAGGAAAGACCCACAGCATTGCCAGCACTTCCCTGAGCTAGGATGTGAAGGAAGAGCAGGGCTTACTTGGTGAAGGAGGGAAAAGTGCTCCAAGGAGTGGGAATAGCACGAGTAAAGCCCTATGTGGGCACAGGCACAGCCCTTTAAGGAGATGAGGGCAGCAAGGGGCTTGTGGCTTGGGTGGCGCTGGAGATCCCGGCAGAAGCAGAGATGGCCACACGGGGCCCAGCAGCAACGCAAGGCCACAGCAGGGTTAGCGATTGGGAGTTTACGAAGATTGCCACTTGCTGCTGGGCGGGGAGAGGAGGAAGCAAGGGAAGCGAGAGTGTATGCAGAAGACCACTTTGAAGGTCACGGTTTAGTCCAAGGAGAAGATGGTAATGTGGGCCAGGGTGGAGGCAGTGGAGATGGACAGCAGAGAGATCTAAGACGTGGAGGGTGAGAGGGAGCAGGGTTTGTTTCTGGCTTGAGCAGCCTGCTGGGTGGTGGTGCTATTATTTCCCCAGTGGGGGAAGATCATGGGCTTGGTTTGGGACATGTCGAGTTTGAGCAGCTTTGGTCACAGCCAGATGTATCAAGCCTGAAGCTTGGTGGTGGGGAGGGTGGTCATGATGGTGACGTGGCATGTGCTAGCAGACGGTGGGAGTAGACAGTGGATGTGTACGTGATATGTGCCACATGCCAGCCCTTGGTGGTGTCAGGCCATGTGACAGTGACAGTGAGTGTGACCTCTCTTCAGAGCGCCCCCTGCACTTTGCTGAGAAGGTGTTGCCCATCCTGCATGGGCTGGGCACAGACAGCCACCTGGTGGTGAAGAAGCACCAGTCCATGGAGGCCATGCTGCTGTACCTGGGTAGGTGGTGCCTGCAGGGGGGGCAGGCAGGGTGGGACCCTCTATCCAGAGCCAGGGCAGGACCTGGTGGCACCAGGCAGGAGCAGCTCAAGCAGTGGGTACCAGATGGGCCAGCCTCTATGGGGGCTGGGGCAGAATGGGACAATTTCCTTCATCCTGGGACCTGGCCTTGGGGCATCGGGGTCCAGCTAGGGGGCTGGTGCAGCCCATGCCCACTCCATTCCTCCCCCAGCCAGCCGTGTGGGCGACACCAAGCACGGCATGATGAAGTTCCGCGAGGACCGAAGCCTCCTGGGCCTGGGCCTGCCCTCAGGTGGCTTCCATGATCGCTACTTCATCCTCAACAGCAGCTGCCTGCGGCTCTACAAGGAGGTCCGGGTAAGTGGCCTCACTGGGCACCTCAATGGGCACCTGCACCCCTCAGTGTGCTCACACATTCTCTTGGGATGGCACAGTGGTGGGGAAGAGCTGTAGAGTCCTAGGGACCCTCCAGCTGTGGTGCTGGGTGGCCACTCTACTGTGCCCTGTAGCGCCACTAGGCCCTGGTACCTGGATGCCATCACATCACGCCCATAGTCTCTCACCTGTGCCTGTGCCTTTGTCACAGCACTCACAAGAACATGCTCTGTGGTGACAACCCCGAGTTGTGGCCCATGCATGCCTTGTCACGTCACAGGTCATACCTCTCCCAGCCCACGCTCCATACCCACTCTCCACGTGATGGGTGTTCTCCCAGACCAGACTGCATCTTGGCACCCCCCACCTGCACATACATGCCACACAGCCCCACGCACCACTGCGCTTATGTCCTGGCTCTAGACCTGGGACAACTTCTTCCATAACCCTGATCCTCTATCAAACAGAGCCAGAGGCCGTGGAGCGGGGCCCCTGAGACCGTGAGTAGTTGTGGGCCGACTGCCAGCTGCCTTACACCGCCTGGGGGGCAAAGTGAGCCGGGTGGGAGCGTGGGGACGTAGCCAAGGCTCCTGGCCATCTCCAGGCATGGTTCCCTGCCTCCTTGCTGGTCGGCACTGGCCCCCATGCCAGGACCCATGGCCTAAGCTCCTGCCCTTCATCCCTAACCCCATCCCAGGCTCCTTTCCCCAGGATAATAGGGTCCCTTATCAATGTGATGTTCTAGAATTTCCAAAGAACTCTGTGGAAGTTAAGGAGCCAGTAATGGAGGCCCCTAGGTTTGAATTAGAGCTCTGATCCTCATCTCCTGTCACCCTTGGAGCCAACCTATTTCCAACCCTGGAGAGAGAGTTCCAGGACTATCAGAATGTCCTTGTTGCTACTGCCCTGATCCTAAAGTGTCCGGGTGGGACTAGAGAAGCTTATGGGACATGCCCTGCCTGCGGTAGGAGTCTTTGGTGTAGCCCTGGCAGGTTGCTCAGCCTTTGCACACTCTGGAGATGGGTGCTCATCCACTCCTCCCTTGGGGCTGCCCTGTTCCTAGGGGGCTACTGCCTGGGAGAAGGCCTTTGCTCAGGTTCAGCTGAGAATCTGCCTCTCATCATGCCCTGTGGGGCTCACCTGTGCCTTAGGGGGTCACAGAGTGTAGATGCCCTGCAGAGGTGAGCAGCAGCGACATGGTTCCAAGCCCATGGGTCCCTCCTGAGCTGTCCCATCGGTGTCTTCAGCCCTTTTTTGCCCCTTGCATCTCCTGAGGACATCTGGACAGGTCTTGGCTGCCATGGAGGGAGCAGAACCTTCACCTCCTTCTCTTTATACTTTATACCTCTATTAATGCAGCCTGGGCTCCTGCTGACCCTTGTGGGAAACGCTTCCTCTACTCTGCTTTGCCCCCCTCTATGATCACAGCCTCACTTCTGAGCCTGTCCGCCCCTCTAGTCAGTCCTCTTGGTTCTGGGATGTTATCTCCCGGACCTACTCTCTCTAGGGGTGCTTGGCCCCATGGAGCGGAGCAAGACCATCGGCATGGGCAGAAGGGATGGAGGATGGTTGAGGCACCTGGAAAAGCAGCTGCTGACCCTTTGGCATGGAGGAGAGAGGCAGGAGAGCTAGAAAAAGGGAACAGACCTAATGTTCCCTAAGGAAGCAGGCTTCATTCCTGGCCCTTCACACACTGATACATGTAACCTTCACTACTGTCCTGTGAGGAAGGGTGTTATCCCCATTTCACAGGTGAGAAAACAGGCTTTGAGTGACTTGCCCAGGGCCATCTGTAGGTGGTAGAATGGGATTTGAACCCAGATTTGTTAGTATCAAAGCTCACTCACACTTTGCATTCCTGGAAGACAGGAACTCAAGAACACAGCAGGGAGGGGCTGTTCAGTGCAGGGTAAGTGCTGCTCTCCGTACCCTAGTGACAGCCAGCACCTCTGGCCTGGCAGAAGCCCAGTGTGGGTATGGTTTGGTTACCGAGGTGTTGGTAATTCTGGTATTTGTTGGTTTATGGGACAACAAGACAGGATATTTGAAATTGGGACAGTCCCAAGCAATTCAGGATATATGGCCACTCAAGCCTTATTCTAGCAGTCTGCTGTTGCTAAAGACCCGGAGGCACCTGGGAAAGGCACATTCTAGAAAGATCTTGATTCCAGCAGAGGTCCTTAAGTTGCAAGGATGAATTTCATTCTCCACCAGTGACTTTGTACCTTAGAGATGCCGGAAACCTGAGCTCTTTGATTAGAAATGAAGTCCTTGGGGGATTCATGCTCAAAAAGAAATTGCATTGACTGACACCCTCCCTTCCCTGACCCCCTCAAACTTCCTGTCTCAGCCACCCTCGTGTCACACACATGCCACGCATACACCACGCACGCCAGCGCCTGGGAAGGCAGAGGCCCGAGGGTTGTGTTTGCAGAGTCTCAAGGAGCCACAGCCTGCCTTGATGCTTCAATTCCTGCAATTCTCTGTGTGCCTGACTGGGACTAGCATTGCTGTCACATCCACGGGCCTGTCCCTTCCACCCTTGACTCACTTGACTCCTAGCTTCCAGTTCTCTTCTCCTCCCACCCACAGCCTGTTTTCCATTCCCAAAGCCTGATTCCTTCCCTACCTGAAGCCCAGTGTTCCCACATCCTTGCTCTGCCATGCCCAGAGCCTTGTGTTTTCCATGCCTGCAGCCTGATCGCTTTTTCAGCGTCTGTTGCGGTCTTTCCACTCCCTCTACCAGGTGTCTTCTGGTTTGCAGGCGGGTTCTGCCCTGCTTGCATGTAGGTTTCTTCCTTGTTCCATTCTCCCCATACCTTGTTTCCTCTGTATCCACAGCCTGCTTCCGCTTCCCACTGCTCAGTTTCCTCCCTGTCTACAGCCTGATCATCCCCTGCCTGTAGCCTAGTTTGTTCCGGGCCCTCTTCGGCACATGTCAGGTCAGGCTGTACGTAGAGGACTTGGGGCTCTGCCATCAGGCCCTTGTCATTAGGAGGTATCAGGGTAAAAGCAGGGTGAAAATCCTTACTAAGGCCCTCCTAAGCCACACTCCTTCTGACAGCACAGAAGTCTCTATCAATCCCTAGGCTGCCCATCCTTTTGTGATACCACAGGGAAGTCCACCAATTCCTGAAACTTTCCACCTCCCCTGGTTCCCATAGTCCCCTCTCTGGTTCATGCTGAGGAGCCATGCCTGGGGGTGGCTGGGAGCAACGGTGGGAAACAGGGTAGAAACAGCTCAATCTTTGACCCCCAGTTTCGGTTGTAAGTGAATCCCCCTCCCCTGCCATTCACCCTGGCACCCCTATGGGCTCCAGGGGTGCCTGGTAGGGGGAGGGCTTCAAGCAAGTGGCCCCCAGAGCAGGAGGAAGGCTCATTAGCTTGACCCAACCAGCCTCTTCCTTGGGGGTCATTGCTCCCATCCCTCTGCCTCCAAGCCAGCCTGCTCCTCCCAAGCCCAGACCCATATGCAGAGGTGGAGGCCAGAGGTGAGCATACTGGTGACCTGATGCCCCTCCTCAGTACATTGGTCTATCGCTTCCTGACCTGGGTTTTTGGGAAGTTCTTCGTTTGGTCTGTGGAACAGCTGTCCTGCTTCAGCTCGAGTCATTAGCCTTTTCCCCGTGGAACCAAAGAGCTAGTAGCTGCTGATCCCCTTCTGTTCACACGGTCAACCCTGGAGCCTCCATGGGGCAGGAAGGAGTGATGGAATAACCTGAGAGATCCAAGCAGCCAGCCAGGCTGCTCAGGTTGCACCTGCTCATTCCAGCTTGGTGCTGGAGGAGGCCATGCTGCCCATCTCCCTCTGTGTGCAGTCTCATGCAGGCTGATACTACAAGTCGGTTCTTCAGTTTGCAGGGCAGCAGGGTGGGGCTGGGATTCGCTGCTTTGGATGTCCCAGTTGGGACGGCTTCCTTGGGGACTGAGGGTTGACTGTCTGATGCTGCTGCAGGGTGAGAGGCCTGGGGGCTGGTTGGACTGGATCGGGAACAGGGAGGGCTTTGTCAGGAAGGCTTCCTGGAGGAGGCTACCTGTGCTGGGCTGCAGAGTGGGGTGGGGAGTGGTAGGAGGGAGCTGCCCAGTCAGGAGAACTGCCCCAGTGCCCACTCTAACAGACTGAAGTGCCCTCTTCTCCCCTCCCTCATCCCAGAGTCACCGGCCTGAGAAGGAGTGGCCCGTCAAGAGTCTGAAAGTCTACCTGGGAGTGAAGAAGAAACTCCGGCCACCCACCTGGTGAGCTGGGACTGAGGAGACAGGCTTGCAGCAGGGGCCTGTGAGGACTCAGAAGTGATGGGGAGGCACAGTTGGGGGCTTTGACCTTGATGGAAGTCAGGGCAGTGGTTCTGAAGGTATGGTCCCCCAGACCAGCAGCATCACTGGGACATACCTTAGAAGCACAAATCCTCAAGTCCCACTCCATTCCTACTGAGTCATGGGTTCTGGGGGTGGGGCTGGCACTCTGTGTTTTAACAAGCTGTGTGGGGAACTCTGATGCCTGTTCATGCTTAAGAACCACTGGCTTGTATTAAAATCCCATCATTCACTATATCTGGGGCCTGTCTGGGCCTCAGTTCCCATATCTGTAGAAGAGAAAATAATGGCACACCTGCTTCCGGGGTGGTTGTACATTTTAGGAAGTTGAAAAGTGACACATGCCACTATTACCATTATGAATTGCAGTCACCAGACTTGGTTTTCTGCCTGTCTCCTCATCTGCTGGCTGCGCCTGGCTGTCTCTCTGGGACTGGGGCAAGCCTGGGCTGGGAGTGGGGCTGGGGCTGGAGGGAGCCCAGGGCCTGGGAGGCCCGTGGGGGCTGAGAGAGAAAGAGGCCAGGACGTCGTACTCTTGTGAGAGGGCTTTGAACTCTGCCCCTGGCTCTGACCCAGGCTTCTGGGCTCTGTCCTGGCAACCTGGGCATTGAGGCCTCTGCAGACTATCAAGCGACCCCACTCCCTCCCCTCCTCCTCTGCAGCTGGGGCTTCACAGTGGTGCATGAAACAGAGAAGCATGAGAAACAGCAGTGGTGAGTGAAGGCTCCATCCTGACACTCCAGGCTGAAGAGAGAGGGTAGCACGTCCCCCTTGATTGGGTCCCCAGTCATAGCCCAGATCTGTGCCCTGCTGGCAGAGCCTGGGCTGGGGAGATGGGCAGGGTGTCCCCCACTCAGCCAGCCCTTTGGCAGTGTCCAGACCTGTGCCCCGCCCTGCAGGTACCTCTGCTGTGACACGCAGATGGAGCTCCGAGAGTGGTTTGCCACCTTCCTCTTTGTGCAGGTACCAGGTGCAGGGTCTGGAGTATGGGGTGGGGTCACTGGAGGCTTCCATTATAGAGAGTGGATACATTTCCGCCTTCACCATTCAGGCCACCCATTGCTTGAAGGAGATTTTGAGTTGCTTTTAATGCATTGGTTTGTTTATTCGATAAACCCTTCCTAGTGCCTACTGTAGTCCAGCCCCGAGCCAGGCCTGCTAGGGACAGAGAGCACACAGACCCCCGCCCTCGGGCACTCCCCATATGAAAAGGAAAACAGACCCAGAAGCGGTTATAGCCCAGTGTGATCAGCACGGTGGAGACAAAGGAAAGCCCAGGGACAACCTGGTGGATGGGATGGAGGTGGCAGCAGGGAGAGGGTATCACAGGAGCTGAGTCTTAGAGGATGAGGGAGAATGCACCCCAAATGAAGAGGAGGGTATATGGCTTCTAGGTGGAGGACAGTTTATGCAGAGGCGTGGAGATGTGAAGGAGCAGTACAGGCTGTCCAGTGGGATGACAAGGAAGAAGCCAGGAGTGCCAGAGGCTGGCACTGGAAAGACTCTCAAAGAGCCTCAAAGGCCATGCCAAGGAAGCTGAACTTGACCTGGTGGGCTGTGGAGAACCCCAGGAAGGCTTTAAGCAAGAGAGAGTGGTGTGCAGCTTAGATCGGAGAGGGCTCACTCTGGGTGTGGTTGCAGGGGAGGAGGGACAGGGCGGCGCCCAGAGGTGAGCAGGCCAGTGAGGCTGCGGCTGCAGTGGCCTCGGCAGGAATGGGGTGGGGGTGACTCCTGAGCCAGAGCAGGGCCAGAGGCTGGGTTAGACTTAAAACAGATGAGTTATAACAAAGATTTTAAGATGAGGGCTCAGAATTGTTTAGGGAAAAGGCAGACAAAACTACCAGGGCCCTGGACTGAGTTCTTTCTTGTAGCTAAGTTTTTCTTTTAGGTCTGAGCTTCTTGGTAATCAAGGCCTAAAGGGAAACAGGGTGGATTCTATAGTTCTTTGTTCCTGGTAAGAGGAGGCTCAGACATGTTCCTCTAGGAGAAATGTTTTCTTGGTGCTGCATTCTTGGAGAGGTTTGTGGATCCGGAGATGGGAGTTGTTGAGTAACAGAATTGGCTGCGTTTTGCCAGGGATGCAGTCATGTTCTCCTCACAGCTGCTTCTCATATCGGCGGGGATCAAAGCTGAGGGTGTCACCTCAGTTCATAGCTGGAGGCATTTCTGGGAAGGGTGGGCAGATCCGGAGCTGAGTGTCTGGGTGAACTGAAGCTGAGCCCAGGCCCCAGCCCCCTCCTCCGCCTGCTCCCCAGCACGACGGCCTGGTGTGGCCCTCAGAGCCCTCACGCGTGTCCCGGGCCATGCCTGAGGTCCGGCTGGGCAGTGTCTCGCTGATCCCCCTGCGTGGCAGTGAAAACGAAATGCGCCGGAGTGTGGCTGCCTTCACCTCGGACCCGCTTTCTGTGAGTGGCTCTCCCTCCCAACGGGGGGCTGGGGACCCGGCTGGATGCCTGCTACTCCACAGCTCACCTCTCAGCACCCTCCAGGCCCTTCCCTCCCTCCCTGGCAGGACCTTTTGGTTCACGTGGTTCCCAGCAGCCCACTTACTGGCCCTGGGGACCCCAGCTAACTGGAGCACTCTTGAGCCGGAAGTAGAGAGTGGCTGCAGAAGCTTCAGCCGGGAGCCGGGCCCCTCTGAGCCTCCACAAAGTACTTACAGAACCTGGGCTTCTGCCTTCCTACAGCTCCTGCGCAACGTCTGAGCAGGGAGCCCACCCTGGCTCTGGGACTCTCCGCTGGAAGCCTTCCTGTTCAGACTCCAGCCTTCCTGTTCAGACGCCCTCGTGCCCCGAGGGCCTGGTGCAAGCCAGCAGGGGGCGCTTGAGGAAGCCGCACCCACATCCCACATCCTCCATCCTGACAGCAGCATGGGGTTCCCTGGCCAGGAGTGGGGGGCAGCAGGGTCTGCCTTGGCAGGAACCCCTCCTGGCTCTGTCCAGGTGCCCAGCCCTCTTGGCCTGACCTGCTTACCTCCAGTGTCACTGACCCTGAGTCTGTGGGGCTGGAGAGATGTGCATCCATCAGGAGCGCTGGAGGACCACCGTCCTTTCTGTGGCTTGAGGCCCTGGGGCCCCCGCTGGAAGGGAGCCCCCCGGCAATGAACTCTAGGACAGCAAAAAGTGGGTGCTCTACAAGAACACTCAGCTGGGTGGGGAGGGAGCTCTTGGGTAAGTTTCCACAGAGCTGAGAGCTGGACTTTGGGGACTTCAGCCCCCCCTTCCAGTCTGGGCTGATTGGGAGGGTCCAGGCTACCTGATACCCCTTCCCCACTTTGGGGGCTTTTTGATAATATAAATGTATCTGTATATTTTACCCTGTGGTGCTGAGGCCTGTGATTGGTTGAGGGGATCAGGTATCCTGGGGATAGGAGGTGGGGAAGCCCAGAGGCGAGTGCCTAGGGCCTGATGCTGGGTCCTGGACCCTGCTCTCTCCAGGCACTGAGCCTGCTCCCCGCCATCACCATTGTACTTATGTGCAGCCAGGCTGGGATGCCAGTCCTGACCCAGACCCGGATGGACCCCAGCTGGCCCTGAGCTCCTGTCTTTGCTGTGGTCTTAGTCTGAGCTGGGGCCCGGATGTGGCATGTCAGTAACTCAGTGCATCCCCACACCAGCCCCTGCTGGAGACACAAGGTCACAGAGTCACAGGAGCTTTAGTAAATTAAATTAGGAAGGACTGTCTGGTCACCTTCCACCCTGTGCATACCCTCTATGCATACCCCGCCAGAGGTGGGGCCTGCCTTACACCAGGGAGCTGCCCTCACTGGGCACTGCCTGGCTGTCCCTGCGAGAAGATGAGGCCCTGGCCAGCAGGGGAGATAACGAGCTGTGCAGAGACAGATTTGGGACTCCCTGGGAAGGTGCCAGACACCATGTCTGCCTCTGCCTAGAGCCTCATTACCACCCGCTCCATCACTCTCAGGCTGACCTCCCAGCGTCAGCCTCAGCCAGTGGGGCTGGGCAAAGCGGGTGGAGGATGGGCCACAGGAGCTCTGACTCATATGATCTGGCTCAGTGGGGGAGCCTGGGGTCTGATGGGGGGACTTGGGGACATGGACTCCAGGTTCCTTTTCTCTGTCAGGAAGGGGAGATATATGCCAAGAGACTGGAACTGGTTCTCTGAGTCCTACTGACCTATTTCACAAGCTAGGGCTGCGTCTTTTGAGTCTCCGACCTCCTGTCCTGCCCTTGGTGGGTTGCACCAGGCCAGACTGATGGATTGAATGTCTGACCATTCTACCTCCAGCCAGGACGAGGCTGACGGGCCCCGTGTCCAAGTGCTCAGGGATTGGAATTCTTTCATGGATCTGACTTTGCACTGACCAGCTAGCCCTGGAGGCCCAGAGACTGGGTGAGACTGGGGACACCCCCTTGCTAGGATGCTAATGTCACTGCCCCAGCTCAGGGGACTGGCTGCAGTACTGCATTGGGCCACGAGAGGGAGGCCATGGACCACAGATTATTACTGGAAATCGGGACAGGGCCTGGAGGACCCCAGGGTGGTTGTCCTGGCCCAGACCTGGCTGGCTCTGCTAGGGTTTGGAGTGGGACCCAGTCCTACCTTTGGCCCCAGGCTGGTGATATTCTGGAAGGCAGCACAGTACAGGAATGTGCTTTTGACTCCTGGGCTCTAGGAACCAGGAGGAGGAGGGGACGGCCTTTTACCAAGCACCTACTGTGAATCAGTGCCTGTGCTGTGTGCACTGTCTGCCCTCGACAGGCGGGGAGTTAGGCCCAGAGAAGGGAGGCGACTTTCCCAACCTCACACAGTTCTTCTGAATCAGGCCTGAGGCCCATTTCCCCTGCCCTACTTTGGGGGCTGTCACTCCTCACTCCCCTTCTGATGCCAGCCATTTTCTCCTCGTACAAGTGGCCCTGTGTGTTCCCTGAGGAAGGGGCTAGAAAGTGCCTTTCCCTGGGGTAGGGGATGACAGGAGCCTACCAGTGCTGGGTGGGTTCAGGCGGGAGGCTCTGCTGGTTCTTATCACAGGGATTCCTAAAAATGGGGCCTCTTGGAACCCTGGGCAGTTTGTTCACACATTATTTAGGGTCGGGGTTGGGAGGATAGGCTGAGGAGCCCAGATCAGGGCCTGCTGAGGGTCAGGGAGCAGCTCTCTTGGAGTGGGAGGGGCTTCCTGCGGGAGAAGGTGCTCCTGAGTTGGCCCTGAGGACTGGAAACCTTGCCAGGTGCACATGGTGGGGAGGGGTGTGATTTGGTGTAGGGGCTGGAGTGTTGTGGGGACAAGGCTCCAAGGGCCACCCCAAGTTCAGGCCTAGCCTTAGCGGAGCCCAGGGAGCCCTGGGAGAAAAGGCTGTGGCAGGTCAGAGCTTGGGTGGCAAGGGCAAGGGGGGGTGTAGGGGATGGGCTGGGAGGTGGGGGGCCCTGCCTCTCTCTTTCACCTCCTTCCAGCTCAACCTTCTACTCTGCAGAGAGGCCTGAGGAGCCCTGGGGGCAGGGAGAGCAAGAGATGGGCCCTGCCTCCTGCTCCCCCTGCCCTGAGCCCGGGACTGGAGGAGGGGGCGCTTGGAGCCGAGGCCTTCTTTCCTGCCCCCATACTGGTGGCTCCCAAGCGCCTGCCCATGGCTCGCTGTCTTGGGAAGCATGTGTGTGGGTGCCGACGCCCCCGCTTACAAGCTGTGTGGCTTTGGCTGAGTTACTTAGGTCTCTGATCTGCGGCGTTCTTGTCTGTACTCTGGGGTATTAATAGTAGCTACCTCCTAGTGGGCTGGTGGATTAAATGAGCTAATAAGTGTGAAGCACCAAGCACTGTCCCTTGCTAATCCCCTTCCCAGATTCTAGGCCCAATATATTTTCATTCACCAAGCACTCATGGAACACTTACTGTATGCAGAGCTTAACTGAACACTGAGGGGGCGCAGATGAGTAAGTGGTGCGGGGGAAGGAGGGAGCCCTTCTGGTGGGGGACCTTGGTCAGGAAAGACTCCATAGAGGAGGAGAGCCTGGAAGGTCTAGGCGGAGCTGAGAAGCAGCAACATCTCCAAGAGTGGGAATGGCATGAGTACATCTAGGGGATGTGACCCTGCAGTGAGCGGCCTGTTGTGGCTGGAGCTTAGTGCTCCGCAGGCAGCCCGGGGCCTGCCCCTCGTGTCTCTGGTGTTGGGTCTTTGCCTCTGCCCCCTTCTTCTGAGATATGACCACATCCCAGTCTTCCTGCACCAGGAAAAAGAACAGTTCCTATTTTCTTAGCCAGCTCTGTGACCTAAGTGACCCTGACCTGTTCTGGGAGACTGTCTCTCTCACACACACATAAATACAGTGGGCCTGAACCTCCCAGCCTCTCCTCCTCCAGGAAGCTCTGCTAGATTGCCCTGACATCCCACTGTACTGTGTGCACTTAGGGTGTATGTATGTGCCCAGGTCACTTGCACCCAGCTAGGGACTGGCCTAGGGAAGAGCTGTCAGGGACAGGGTCTTTCCCATGCCACTTTCAGCCTGTGGAAATTTCCACACTGTCTCTGCCCTGGTTACAGCTCCTACTGCTGTATTTATCACCCTGGAGACACAGTGGCACAGGCGCACACATGCCACACACTCAGGCCCTGCGCACACGTGCCTGCACACCTCAGCCTGCACTTCCCGATCTGCAAGTGCTTGCTACACACACACACACACACACACACAGCACGTGGATGAACACCCACACGCACAGCGCTCTCTAGGAAAATTGCTCTCCTTCCCTCCTGCTCCTCCTCCTCCTCCCCCTCCTCCTGCTGCTTCTCCTCCTCCACTCTGTCCTCCCACCACCACCCACCTCCAAACACTGAGACTAAAGAGATGGGCTGGCCGGTGCCTCCCACCACTTGTCAGCCTGGGGAGCCCTTCTCCCCTGGGACTGTAGTGTGCCCTCCCTCTCCCCTCCCCTCTGCCTCCCCTGCTCTCCCTACCTTCCCCTATCCCTGCAATCCTGCATATCTTCCCTCCACAAGTCACTCTGAGTCCTCTCTTTGTGACTCTTTTGACTCTGAAGTGGAAACTGTCCTTCCCTGCTCTCTTTCTTGAGGGGCTCAGGATGGGGACCTCACAGGGCAGAGGGACAGGCCAAAGGGACCCCAGGTCCTACACTCAGCTCCAGTCACCTTCAGCTCCTCCTCTTGGGTGAGGGGAGGGCTGTGTACCTGGCACCATGGAGATCAGGGTCATGGCAGCACCGTCCAGGTGGGCACAGCCTTCCTCCTCCTAGGGGTGTGGGCCATGGGAGCAGCTGCCAAGACGCCCTGAGGACATGGGCTGTGTACTGGTGCCCACCACTGGCTGCCACGTCTGCTTCTGACTCATACCATCCCAGGACACCCCCGCCCTGGCCAACTTTGCTTGCACTGCAGCTTCCAATGCCACAAGTCACTAATCCCAGTTGGAGGGAATCCTCTTGCAAACAAAGGCTCTAGAGCTGGGGGCCAGAGAAGGCAGGGGCTTGCCTAGGGTCATACAGCAAGTCTGGCCAAGCTCCTGACTCTCAGACCTCAGTTCTGTTCTCTGGTTTCCCACTTTCCATCCAGGTCAGAGGTCACTGGGGGCAAAGGGCTCAGTCCAACCTCAGTTCCAGCCACCTGGGGAGTCTCCAGCCAGTCCTTGGCTTTGGCAGTGATGATGATGCAAACAGTACTGATAAACCGTTGTGGAGCACCCACCTCCTCCCATGCTAAGGCTTTGCTCGTGTCTTCTCATTTAATTCTTACAACAGCCTATGAGGAGGATGACCAGTGAGTGGCGTAGCTAGGGCAGGAACACAGGTCCTTCCCAGATGGTACGGGCGAGCTGAAGCTTCATGCACAGTGCGTCCCCAGCGGGCGCGCTTTTCTAAAGGAATGGCAAACTGTGTTTCCAATTCTTTCTTGCAGGAGAGAGTTCATGGGGAAGATCTGGGGCTTAGTTTGGGTCTAGGCCTAGTGTTTCTAGAAAACAGAGGTTATTTTTCTAAGAAGATAGAGAGGGAACAGAGCCCTGCTAGTGTGGTTAAACCTAGGGAAGACCTTGCAGTCCAGCAATGCAGAGACTAGTTTCCAGTCCCCAGGTCCTTCTCAGGTCACGTCTAAATGCCCAGGCTGGAGCCTGGGAATGGAGGGGAGGAGACCCCTGCCTCCTGGGCCCAGCCTCAACTTCTCTCCCGACCTTGATGGAGTCACGTTGCAGCTGCCTCCCTCCTGGCTTATGTAATAATTCAAATATAGCAGCTGCCTTTATCCCACTGAGTCACACCCCCTCCATCCCCCCTCAGGTGCGGGGAGTTAGGGGGGAAGAGGTGGATCAGGGCTGAGTGGGAGGCTCAGGGCCTGCTGGCAAGGAGGATCCTGGTGTGCTGGATCGGAGGCTGGTGGTAGAGAGGGAGCTGGTGCCAAGGAACCAGGGAGAGCAGAACCTTCCCCAGAATATGAAGCCGTGGGGGCCGCTTCTGCCCTGACCCCTCCCTGCTGGCATTCCACATTCCTGAGGGTCCCTCCCCAGAGTCACAAGCTACAGGCATAGCCTTCTCTCCTGGGCCTCTGTCCCAACTGGAGGAGGTGAGGAAGAGGGAGAGGTGGAAGTAGTCTGGTGGGGCAGTGGCCAAGAGTCACTAGTTCTAGGCCCAGCCTTCCTCTTTACTTAGTGTGTGACCTGGGCATCGTTCTAACCTCAGTTTCTCCATGTGCACAATGAGGGACTGGACTCTACTGGCTCTAGCAGTTTATGCTCCCTGCTTCATATCCCTGGAGATGACCTCAACCCTAGGCAAAGGCACCTCCCTCTCCTCTTTCTTTCCTCTGCCATCCCAAATATGCCCATCTTTCCCGGGCCAGCTCAGCACACGCCCACCACCACGCGTGGGACAGAGTGGGCAGGAGGGGGCACTGGATTCTGGGCTGAGGGGCTGAGCAGCCTTTGGCTGCCTCTCCCTTTTCTGACCTTGCCATCCGTTCCACCCCACCTCATCCCCCTGCCCAACAGGAATGGGGAGGTCACTGTGCTCACCTCGGGTCACCCCTTCCCTCATAGGGCAGCTCCGACCAATCCTGGAACCTGAGCTTTTCTACTCAGAGCTATTCTAGAGGCTGCAATGGCCTTTCATTTCTTTGCCAGCAAAAGCTTTGTCACCCATTGTGTGATGGGGTCCCTGCTTAGTGCAGGGAACTGTGCCAATCCCTTCTCAAGGACATGGTGCTACTCCAGCCATTGTCATTGGAGCCACAGGTGGCAGCTTCCTGGCTGAGGAGGAGGGGAGCAGCACTGTGAGATGGCTCCCTGAGCTCCCCACTCCACTCTTTCCCCTGCACCTGGGCTTCTGTTGCCAAGACCCTGATGTGGGCCTATTCTGACCCCTGGCGAGAGGAGTCAGGCAGGGAGGTTCAGGCCAACCCTTCATGAAATCCGTGTTCCACCAATTAACCTGTTTCACCCTCTGTAATGTCAGCCTGCCCTGGGGGTGGGGGATGCCTTCCACCACCACCTGTGTCCCCTGACACACCTGTAGCCTCTTACTCAGGGCTTGCTCCTACGTGACCCTGGGCTGAGCTCTCATGTGCATCGGCTTATTTCCATCTGTCTGCTTCCCTCTGACTTTCCTCCAGCAACATTTCTTGCTTGTACCTGCCCAAAGGCTGGGGACTAGGGCGGAAGTGAACAGGACTTTGGCCTACCTTTGAGGAAAGCAGCATCTCATAGAAGAAATGAAGCGAACTTGAGCAGAGGGATGAGGTGCTGGGACAGCTGGCAAGTCAGAGAAGGGAGAGGCTGATCAGCCTATAATCTAGTGACCCCACCTGCCTACCACATCCCATGTGGGTGGGGGCAAGGTGTGTGCTGAACTGGCCAAGGAAGGGTGGGCCAGGATTTGGGGTGAGCAGAGGAAAGGACTAGCATGTGCTTAGGGACAAGACCCTGCCCCACCTGGAGCAGAGGATGGCGAGGTCCATCAGGGAAGATCTCATCAGGGCAGGTCAGAGAAACCTCAGATGCCAGGCTGAGGAGCTTGGCCTTGATTCCCATGGCATGGGGGAGCCATGCAAGTGTTTTGAGGAGGAGTTCCACGACCAGATAGATGTCTTATAAAGCTGCCTCTATGTGCAGGGTGGAGGTGGAATAGAGGTTTGGAACTGGGGTGGGGGCTAGGGAATGACCAGGGGAGAGGGGAGGAAGTGGGGGACAAGGGATGGAGGAAGCAGACAGATGTCAGAGATTCTACAGGCCTTCAAAACAGACTTGATACAGGAAGTGTAGGAGAGGGAAGAGGCAAGTGACTTTGAAGTTTCCAGCTTGGAGATTAGAAGTTTGCTGATGCCTTTGATAGAGACAAAAGATGTGTTGGATGTTGAATATTTGAGTATGAGGGGCCTCTGGAGTGTTCTGAGAGATGTCCAGGAGGCAGCTTTGTACCAGACATCTGGAGCTCCAGAGAGAACACTGGGCAGCAGGGGACGCCTGAAGTTGTTGGTGTGTTGGGGGAAGGCTCCATGCTCCGAGCGGAGTGTTGGATGAGGGAGGTAGGGCCTGTGCTCTTGTGAGGAGCATCCATATTGAGGGGGTGAGGATAGGATGAGCCAGTGAGGGAGACAGAGTAGGGGCCAGCTGGAAGACAGAGGGAAACGCAGGAGGGGCCGGGGGTGAGCGCTGAGAAGCCGTCCTCCTCTTCAGTAATGAGGAGGTAGCTGGATCCTGTGGAGCCTGCAGTCCTCCGAGGCTATGGGGGCAGCGTGGAGGCCAGATTCCAGAACCGCATCTTCCCATCGCTTTGGGAAGCCACCCTGCCTCCCAGGAGCATCCTTCCTCCTCCCACTTCCCCCCACTCCCAGCTCCCCATTTAGCAAAAACCGGTGTCTGCTGAAGCCTGTGGGGCAGCGGCCAGGGCCTATGAACGTGGCTCGCACGGGTCAGCACCCTGGAGAGCGGCCCGCGGCGGGGCGGGGCCTTGTTGGAGGCGGGGCTTCGCTGTCCGCGCCCAGGGACTTTGGCTCCACTTAGAGCTGGTCTTTGGGGAGAGTGGTGGAGGAGTTAAGAACAGTTTAGGTCTGTCTCCAGCTCTCTCCCCTTTCTGTACCTCCCCAATCCCAGCACTGCCCTACAGGAACCCTTACCCCAATGTCTGGGGCTGTTACTCTCTTGGCTCCATCAATTCGACTTCTTCAGTGGGGGAGTGAAAGGGGGAAGGGGAGGGACAACTGTTTACTAGGAACTTTGCAGACATCTGCCAAACCTCACAACCTATCGAATTTGGACTTTGTGACCCCGTATTTCCGATGATTGAAGTTCAGAGAAGGGAAACAACTTGCCCCAGGCACGTGGCAGAGCTGGGATTTGAATTCCACCTGCCTAGCTCTAAGTCCCGGAGTGCCCATTAGACCAGCGGAGTCCTGGATCCTGCACCTGGTTCCTGCAGACTCTCTACTTCTGGGTAACTGTGGGGTGTGGTGGGGCAGTGGGATGGGGAGGAGACTCTGTTTCCCACCTAATAGCTTAAGCACATTCATAAGAGATTTCTGAGGAGGAGGCACCACCATTGTCTCCAGAGTGGGAAGGCAGAAAGGAGGCTGAGGGCCAGGTGAGACCTTGTGGCACCTGCACCCGCCCACTTTCAGGAGGCGCCCTCCCGTGAACTCTTCTTACTCAGCTGCTTTCTACCAGGCTCTTCGGGCCTCCTGAGCGCGTTTGCAGGGCGTGAAGGGGAGCTGTGAAGGACCCAGACTGGCCGTGGCCCAGAGCCACAGCTTTCTGAGCCCAGAGAATGCCTTCCCAGCTGGCAGGAATGGAGCAGCAAAGTCTCAGGGCCAGGCCAGGCTGAGAGGCAAGACACGAGCTCTATGCTGGCTCAGCTGGTTTAGGACCAGCCTGGGCCTCGTTCTCTTCGAGTGAGAAAACAATTTGCCCAGAGCTTTCAGAGATCTAAAATTCTACCTTCTGCAGTCACAGTGGGAGCAAAGGGTCCCTCACATTTTCTTTCATAACACTTCCCAGGCCATAGGACAGCTACTTTCTGTAGTACTCAGCTTGGACAGGCCTCCTGCACAAGCTCAGTCATTGGTGTCCACCCCCTCTCCACCGTGCACCCCCATGCCCTTCAGCTTGCAGTTTCACAGACTTCTCTGCCAGGAGCCTGTTGTGTGGGCAAGGGTGTTCTCCCCATAGCTCAGAGAGACGGGGTCACTGGTGAGGGTTACTGTAGCTCCTCTACTCTAGAATATACCCCCTTGTGCCTTTAAAGACCCAGCTCAGATTTTATCTTCCTGAAATGTTTGCCAACATCTCCCCCCTCCCCCCACCCCCTA
>VBSM01001265.1:36849265-36879445 GCA_008086735.1 Cheirogaleus medius | reverse complement strand
GTGTGTGTGTGTGTGTGTAAAGGAGGGAGGGAGAGGGCGAGGGAGAAAATATGAATATGAATAAAAGTGGCCCTGGAGCAAGAGAGAGTCAAGAGTAACCACTTTCCATGAAATAGGGGATTGGGGTTCAGGGCCACTACTTTATGCAACTTTACCCCAAAGCATCTGTCCCAGGATGAGATAAAGAGAGCCATGGTTGGAATGAGGCTCCTGTGTGCCAGCCTTGTGTATGCCCACGTGCAGGGGGTGCATGTGCAAGTGAGTAGGGGGCTCCATGAAGGTGCCCCTCTACTAAGGGCCGCCGAGGTGGCAGGCAGGTGACGTGTGTGTGTGTTTGTGTGTGTGTGTTTGTGTCCAAGTCAGTGGAGGTGCAGGCCTATACAGGCTGTGTAAGGGGGTGTGTGTACACCTGTGGGAATTAAGGGACACACTGGGTGTAGAGGGGCCTGTAGAAGAATTCTGGGGTCCTTCATGGTTGGATGTGAAGCAGCCTGTTTGTGCACATCCTTGTGACTGTGAGGGTTTATCTGCACATGTCTGAGTGTGAGTGCAGACTGGTGTGTATATGTATGTAAGTGTGTGTGTCAGGTTGAGTTTCTGTGTTGGCATGCATGTTAACATGTGTGCTGTGTCTAAAACAGAATGAATCAATGTGCATTTTGGATCTATTTTGTGTGCATGCATGTTTGCGTGAGTATTTGTTAGCGTGTGAATAATAGTGTTCCTGTGTGTGTGGGTGTGTGTTAGCATAAGTGTTCTGGTGTGGGTGTGTGATCATGGTGCTAGTGTGTATTAATGTGTGCGTATATTGGTGCTTGTGTGGCTGGTGTGTGTGTGTTCATCTGAGCATGTGTGGGTGGCTGTTTCCTTCCCCTGGTGATCGAAGACACAGCTGGGAAACTGTGGCCCCCTGAGGCAGGGAGGGGGTGGCTGACTGTGTGAGCACCTCTGCGAGCCCAGGACAATTCATTCTACGCCCTGTGGGGAGATGCGGAAAAGAAGCAGGCAATAAGGGCCCTGCCCTCTGGGGCCTCCTAAGCGTCCTAGACATAAAATAGCTGGAGAATAATTAGGCAGTAAAGATCAGCTTCCTGCTAACAGGTGGGGGTCGGTGGGACCTGCATAAGCAAAGGCCCTGGGCTTGGATCTGGCTGTGCCTGGAGCGGGGAGGAGGCTGGGCAAAGAGAGTGGTGGGAAGAGGCCGCAGGGGTAGGCAGGAGCGAGT
The DNA here is from genome assembly GCA_008086735.1 of Cheirogaleus medius. Taxonomy (NCBI): domain Eukaryota; kingdom Metazoa; phylum Chordata; class Mammalia; order Primates; family Cheirogaleidae; genus Cheirogaleus; species Cheirogaleus medius. The sequence continues at coordinate 36,878,220 of VBSM01001265.1, read as the reverse complement.
CCTGCAGGACTTTGAACTCCAGATCTCTCGGGCTTTATCCAGAGGGCCCTGGGGAGCCCAGGAAGGTTTTATGTAGGGAAGGGACATGATCAGTTTTGGGTTTTAGAAACCTGCCTCAGTGGCATTGTCTGAACTGGAAGAGAGAGATGGGGCCAGGAGGCTGAAGTGGAGGCCAAGTCAATGTAGGATCAGTGAGGTCTGGGGCTTTGTGAAGGGCTTGAGAACTTGGGAAAGGCTGGATAGAAGAGGATGGGGAAAGGAGTGTCAGGGTGGCCCAGGCTTAGACTGGGGTTGGGGGTAGAGTGGAGGGACCTCAGAGAGTCAGGTTGTCAGGAGGGAAAAATCTCTTGGAAGGCTCAGGCAAGCTGAGGGTAGGCTAGGATGGTCGGAGAGACCCTTGTGAGGTTTCTTACCTAAGATGCAGAAGGTCAGATATCTTGGAGCCAGACAGGGAAACTGAGGCTGTGGTTTCATCACCTTCCTCTAACCGCAAGGCTGGGACTGAATCTCTTCATCAGACTAGACTCTCAATATCCTTCTCCTTCACACCCTGTCCAGAACCTCCTGGTTGTCTGAGCTGGGTCAGCTCAGTGAGGGTTAATTGCTTCTATGCTCCTTGCACTCCACCCCAACCTGTTCCCCCTGCCCACTAAGCAGCTCCTGCCTTTCTTCCTGCTTCCCACTCCAGCCTCCTGTCCCCAGGGATGGCTGATGGCTTGGCTGGGATCTAGCCAAATGGTGGGGGGAGGCAGAGCTCCCGACAGTACCCCTGCTTCAGTCTTAATGGACTGGGAGTCTCACCCTCAGCCATGCTGCTCTCGGGCCAGGCCTGCACTCCCCGGGCTCCGCTGCCTGGGCTTGTAAAATCTGCCCGCTCAGCATGATTCCATTCCTGCACTCACTCACTCATTCACTCAACACAGACTTCAGTACCTGCTTGGTGTCCACTGGGCGGGTCACTGGGGACACAGAGCAGACACTGACCCTGCTCTCACTGAGTGCCCAGTCTGATGAGGGAGGCAGGAGTGGAACCGCGCAACTCCACATGCGAGCAGTGCTGTGCAGAGGAAGTGTGGGAGCCCACAGCAGCCAGGCCTCAGAAGACGAGACGTTTGGGCTGGACCTTGACGGATGGGTAGGAAGTGCCCAGGCAGGGAAGAGCAGAGGGAACAGCATGTCAAAGTGGGTAGGTGGGAAAAAGTGCAGCTTGTTCAAGGGACAGAAAGAGCTTGGGTTGGCAGGAACAAGAAGTGGCATTGAGAAGAGGAAACGAGGGCAGAAGAGGACAGGTTCTGTAGGGTCTCCAATGACAGACTAAGGAGTGTGACATTTTCCTCATAGGAAATGGAGTTTTGAAAGGAAGCCTCCCCTAGGAAGCCCTCCTTGGTTCTTCCTTCCCTCTGACCCCATGACCCACCCTGAAGTCTCTCTCCCTGATGGTGCACGACCAAAAATGTGGCTCAGACTCGGCCTTCCCCTTCAGTTTCCCCTGTATGTGAGTCCCTTGCCCACTCGGCCAAGGAGTTCCATAAAGGCAGAAGCTGCCTCCTCTCGCTGCCCCACCACACTCGCAGCACAAGGCTGGGCACCCAGGCTCCGTGCAGTCTCCGGGTAGGAGGAGACATTAAGAGCATCTGGGTTGTTCTCTAGCAGTTGATGTACTCCTCTCTGCAGCGTGCCTGCAGATCTACTCAGCCCCCTGCTTGCACACCCCCAGGGGCGGGATGCTCATCCCTTCCCTCCTGGGCAGCCCTTCCCCTGTGGTGGTCATACCTGCCCTGGGTCTTCCTTACGGAGCTCGCCTACTCCAGGCTACCCAGCCTGACCTTATGTCTTTTCTCCATCCTGTGTCACTGTCCTTCTCCTCAGCAGGGCCAGGCTGGGGCATAACCATCCGGGAGTGGTATGAACACATCCTAGACAGCGAGTGGGAGGAATAAGCAGCCTTATTAACTACAAGTGGTGAAACTAAGGTGGGGCAGGCCCTGACTCCTCTCCGAAAATAATAATAAAGATGCAGGCATGGCCAGAAAAGGGAATGACAACAGGAAGAACTTCCTACCAATGCATACAGGCTGCAGAATCTCCTGGCTTCCTGAGAATGGGCTGTGGGGCAGAAGGGAAAAGTCTCTGAAGACAGGAGGGAGAGTTGGAGGGACTGTCAGTCCTTGACCCTCCCAGGGGTGATTGAAGTCATCTCGGGAGAGGGAGACTGGGGCTGCTGAGAGAGACCGAGAAGGGGGCTCGGGATTCATTGTTCATTCATTTAGTTGCCATTCACTGCGCTGCTGCCCTATGGAACACGACAGCCCTAGGGGGAGAAGGACAGAGCCATGACCACGTGGAGGGAAGCCCAGAGTCTTCCCTACCTGTGCCAGTGTCAGGGGAAGGCATTTAGGAGGAGGGACCAGTGGGGCTGGCCTTAGAGGAGAGAGTCACTGCAGGTAGAATTGAGGGACAGCTCCAGGAAGAGGAAATGCCACATGCAAAGGCCATGAGGTGAGAGCAAGCATGGTTTAGTTTATGTGAGGACTGTAGGAGTTCAGAGTGGCCTAAGCATGAAGCACAAAGCTTGGGGAAGCACTGGGCAGAGATGGAGCAGGAAAGGAGTGGGGAATTGAGGTTAGACTACAGGAAGCACTCTCTGCCCTGGAGGTGTCTCCAACAGCCTTGATGTATGGGCATCATTGTAAATTTGCAACTTCTTGGTCTCTCCTAGCGCTCCTGACCAGGCCTGCCAAGGACTCCTGCCTTGCTTGAGAATGGGGTGTTCAATGAACAGAGACCCCGGAAATGAGAGAGAGGCAGTGGCTGAAGAATGCGGGCCCCATCCAGAAAGTGGCATGCAAATGAACGCAAAGCAATATGCAAATCAGCCGGCTGGGGCTTGGCAGCTTTGGTTGGAAGAATGAGACATCACACCCTTCCATGCTGGCCTCCTACCCCTCTGCCCCAGCCCCCGGGAAAGCCAGAACAGCCTTGTCTGCTGCTCTGAGTGCCCCAGCTTGTCTGAGCCACAAGATTGTGGCCTACAAGGCGGGGGCCATGGGCTCCCTGTAAGCACCCTCATCCTCTGGGAAGTCGATATATTTAGTAACAGTGATGTTTTCACACATTTATCTCCCATTGTTCAGCTGCTCGCTCCCTGCAAAAGGCCAGGTCCCCAGTGACGTGACCCAGTTCTTGAAGTCCCTGAAGTCACCCTTCTCACTGCCCTCCCTGAAAAACACAAGGCAACCAGGGCTTGGTGCAGCCACAGGGATTTGAGTCAGATATCTAGGAGGACTTCCCAATAGTGTAGTCGCAGAGGTCTGTGGATCCTAGGATTTCTGGACTCTCATTCTTTGGATGGTTCAGATGAGACATTAAAGATAGAACAGAGAAGGTGGCAGGCTGGTGTAGGTTCAAATTTTAGCACCATTACTCCGTAGCTGTGTGGTCCTGGGCAAGTTACTTAAGTTCCCTGAACCTCATGTCAATAGTGGAGTGGAGGTAATCATGCTTTCCCGGCAGATGGTTGTGAAGAATCTGGAAGTGCAGAGCTTAGCCACAGGTGTACAGCAGGCGCTCCTAAAGGTTAGCTACTGCCATCATGAACTGCCCACACTCACCTACACTTCTAGAAACATTCAGTGGAGCCTGGAGGGGGAGAGCCAGAGGCTGTCATCATGTGGGAGTGACAAGGAGGCCTGAAATGGACCCCTGGTGGTGGTGGCTATAGTGAGAAGTACTGACACTCTGTGGGAGGGGCTGCAGGATCTCTGAGACATGTGACCACCTTGCTAGGCTGCTCTGGCTGGTCTGAGACCAATCCCCAGTGATCACAGGGGAAGCGAGGGCTTGGTGAGGAAGGGGTTAAGCCTGTGGCCACACCCTTGGCAGTCTGTGAGGCATTCTGGGAGTTGTAGTCTAGTGTGAATTTGCAGTTAGTCTGGTGTGAAACTGCCTGCTTTGATCCAAATCCACACCCTGCTGCTGAGGCTGGCTGACAGCAGGCCCTGGTGGGTGCTGGGAGGTGTGGGGCCTGAAAGTAAGCAGCCTCAACCCCTTCCTTCAGGGATCACCTGGCTTGCTGTGTTGGGGGCATAGGCAGGAGCAGGGATAAAAGGATTAAGCCATAATTACAACTCCACACATTCACACAGAAGTTTGCACCCGCCTGAACACTGTTTTCACATCTATGATCTCATTTAATCATATCCACAAACCCAAGAGACGGCTGCTTTCTGCATGAAGAAACAGGACCTGAGAAGTAAAACAACTTGCCCACAGGCATTTTGCCGGAGACTAGTAGAGCCAGGCTTGGTGCAAAGGCCTGTCTGCCTCCAAAGCTCCTGCGCTTTCCACAAATTATTTTTGCAGATGGCAAAGGCCAGGGCTTGAAGAACAGGCAAGATATGGACACTTAAAGTTGGGGGTGGGACATCTCAGCAGAGGAGCAGCTGAGCAAGATGGGGCTCAGGGGAAAGAAGGCAAGGGCCGTGTTCTTTGGGATGTGAGGCTGAGCTGTGGGCTAGCTGGGCCCCAGAAACCTGATTCCAGGCTCAGAGTTTGGCCCTCCGGGATCCACCCTGGCTTTTTGAGCAGGGGCAGGATCTGATTAACACTGGGCTTTGGGAGAATTGATCTTGCAGCTTGGGCTGAATGGGTTGAAGTGGAGAAACCAACGTCAGCCTGGGGTTTCTAACCTCCATCCTTGGTGCCCTTAGCACTTTGCTCCTCTTCTGTCCTCCAAATTTCTTCTCAGTTTCTTCTTCCTCTTCTTCCCCTTCATCTTCTTCCTCTTTTTTCTCCCCAACTCCTCTCCATCCTAGGCTGGGGACTAATGATGTACTGCAGAGCTGTGCTGCAATGCCACATGTCTCCAACAGGGGGTGCTGTCACACACTGTCCTTTGCAGCCTGGGTCTTCCTTATGTTTGCAGGGCCAGTAGGAGAGAAGAGTCCCGGAGCAGAGGTGGAGAGTGGGGAAAAGGGTGGCCCATGACTCTCTGCCTATACTGAGCCCAGGATGAGAGGGCCCTGCTGAAGGGGTGTAGGGAGGAATGAAGGCTGAGGAGAGGCTGAACCCCACACGGCAGGGACAGACACACAGAAGGGATTAAAAGCCGGCGGACAAGAAATTTTCTCCTCACAGTTCTGGGACAGGCAAGATTTGGAAATGGATTTAGAATGACATTGCAGTTGGGTCTGGGTTTCTATTGGGTTGTGAGCTGCTTGATACTGAGATGCAGGGTGAAGTTGGTTTATTGGTGTCTGTCTGCGTCTCGGTTTGTGTGTGTATACCTGACTGCGAGCTTCCAGTTGCACATGTGTATATGGGTCTGAGAGGGTGAGAATGTGTGGGTTAGTTTTGTATAAAAGTGTGGATAATAATCATATATGTGAGCATGTGTGTCCATTTTTATGCGTGACTGGTAAAGGATATATGCATGCAAATGTGGCTTGTGTGCACGTGTAGGGTGTTATGTACATATGTTCTAGCAAAACTGTGTGTGTGTGTGTCTCTGTGTGTACAGGTGGCTGTGTTGGAGTGTGAGTGCAGGGATGGGGGAATGTGTGGGGGCCCAGACACCTGCTCTGCTAACCCGCTAAGGCCACGCCCAACATCTGGCTACTCAACACTGTCTCTCCTGGGTCCCACCTGCTTGAAGGTAGTGAGAGATGTGTGTGGACTTTGGCTGAAGGTGCTGTCATATCTCTTATTTGTGTGGGGGGCAGGGCTTCCTCATGGGACCCTGGGACCCCCTTCCTAGTCAGGCTTTGTGTTCAGGTTCAGGCTGGGCCAGCCAGGACCCTAGGCTATTGGACTGAGGAGCTGGACATGGCTGGGAAGTGCCTAGGTTCCATTCTCACCAGGAATGCCTAATGGTCACGCCTATACCTCACTAAGAGGGTTTCGGGGACTCCCAGCCCAGTCCTCTTGTATGGATGCAAATACGGAAGTCCGGAGAGGGGCAGTGATTAACCCAAGGTCACCCAGCAGGATCCAGGGGCAGATGGCAGGGCTCAGAGCAGAGAGGGAGGTGTGTCTGGCTTGGAAGTCTCCCTGCTTGCAGCCCTAGAGCAGCTGGGCTGCTCAGAGCAGATCCAAGTCCGTGGTGTGAGGCCACCTCCTGCGCCTGGGCATGCCCACTCCTGCCGGGCCACAGATGCTGCCTTTGAAGTTTCTACCAGAGCTTCTGCATGCTGTGAGACTCCTCCTGGGGACTTGTGAAGTCCGCCATGCCACGGAGCATGGAGACCCCATGTCGAGGAGCCCAGTGGTGGAGTGGGGCCATGGGAGGGGCCTCCTCTAGAAGCCTCAATTTCTTCATCTTTGCAGCAGGTGTTTATTTTCTAGGTTTCTACTATTCTAACATTCAAGGCTTGCCCTATAATCTCTCCTTGAGCTCTTAGTACTCAGTGCTGGGATTGTGGGGGAGTCCTGGAGGCGTGGCTTGGCTCAATGGGAAGGAGGCATGAGCTTCCCATTCATGGGGGGAGGTGCGAGCCATTGCTGGACAGCCTGGTTAGGGAGGCTGCAGATGAGGCTTCTGCTCCAGCAGGGAAGTTAGTTGCAAACTCCCTGAAGTCTCTTCAAGCTGTAGCTGCCATGCAGGGACCAGAGAACAGCATGCTTTGGCCTTCTGGGGCACGGGAAGGTTTGCGTCCCCAGAGCGCTCCCCCTGGTGGCCTGGGCAGTGGGAAGGTGTGGAGTTAGGCTGCCCAGCTGGAAGCAGGGAGATCCCCTTCCTGGGAAACTGGAGATAAATTTGTTTTCCTGGGCGTTTGGGGCTGCAGGCAGGGGCTGGATGCGAGGACAGTCTGGGGTGGAGCTAGGGGTGGGTTGGAGAGAATTAGGCAACTCCGAGGCAGCTTTGCTACTGAGCACTGGCAGGAGGAGCAGACAGGCATGTCCCGAGTCATGGGTACTAGAGTGGGAGGCCTATGGTCAGGGGGTCTCAGGCATTGGCCGTGATTGGGGCAGAGGGGGAGGATTCCTGGGGTGCAGGGCTGGGTGGGGTTGGGGGAGGGCAGGAGAGGAGCAGGCTGACCCAAGTCTTTCCCACACTACAGTGCTTGCAGTTATCCTAAACTCTGAGTGGGTTGGGACTAGGGGGCCAGATGGAGAGAACTAATGTGTGCAGGGTGCTCTTTATGTTTTTAAAATTACATTGTTTAATCACCTCAACAATCCTTCAAGGAACTAGCCCCATTTTGTAGAGGGGAAACAAATGATACACTTCAATGGCTTAGTTGAAGGCAGTTTAGTGAAGCAACTACGATGGAGATGGGGAGGGGTTAAGGGAACCAACAGGGCCTGTCGAGGTGCTCAGGACCAGCATCCAAGAAGCCCGAGGGGCAAGGAGAGGGCCCCATGTCCCAAAGCGGGGCCTTGCAGAAGGTCCTGCCCTCTAGGAGCTGAAGCCGCAGCCACTGAGAGTCAAAGGAGGCAGGTGGGTGAGGGCTAGATGCCTCACGCGAGCCCGCTGGCCTCGCACTCTCTGCTCTCCTGCCGGTGCCCGGCCCACACTGGCAGAACCATCTGGGCTCCCCTGCCCTGTGGCCGCTAGGGCAAGGGAGCCTGGATGGTCAGCCTCCGGGCCACAGAACCCAGCAGGAAAGGGTGGAGATTGGATCTGGAGGGAAAATTGAATGACGGGAAACTGAAACTGAAGCCCAGAGAGGGTGTGTACTTGCCTAAGGTCACACAGCTGGTTGGTCTCAGAGTTGGAGTCAGAAGCCAGGCCCTGACTGTGAATACCCACTCTGTCACATTTGCTGAGGTCTGGTGGGTGGCCAGGCACCACCAGTGCTTCCTGAGTGTACCCACATGCACCTAGTTGTCCACCGTTGGCCTGGGAGCTGCTTCCTGCCACAACTGCCCTGCTCCCTATCTGGGCAGCACTAGGGCTGCCGAAGAATGTCATTGTCAGGATTCAGTATGGCCTGGACTCCCACTGGTCACCTGCTTATTCATCCCACCTGTCCTGGGTGATGCCCTGGTGTACCCTGCCCTCTGCTTGTCACTTCACCCTGGCCTTGGAGATGGACCAGACAGTCCTTGCTTTCCTCTTTGTTAGCGACAGGCACACCCAGACTCAGGCCATCAACTTTGTGGGGTGAGTGCTAGGACCACTGATGAGGACACTTCCTGGGAGGTGATGCTGGGTCTTAGCCTTAAAGAACAAAAGGAGTTTTCCAGGTGGAGGAGAGGAGGAGGGGTATTCCAGGCGAAGAGCCCAGCAAGAGCAGAGGTGTGGGGGACAGCAGAGGTGTGGAGGACAGCAGAGGTGTGGGGGACAGCATAGGTGTGGGGGACAGCAAGAAGGAGGGTGCAGGTCCAGGGATCCAGGGCTGGAGGAGGGTCCAGTGGTGGAGAGGAAGGCGTGGAGGCGCAGCTCACACAGGGAAGCAGAGTGGGGTGTAAGCGGGATCAGGCCGGGGTTACCTTCTGGTTTAAAAAGCTCCAAATGAAGGGTAAATTGGGGGCCAGTGATGAAGCTGGTGTGGAGACCCAGGTGAGGGGCAATACTGAGGGTGGCTGAGGACATGTGAGTTGCACAGACAGGTCAGAGGAAGAGTGACAGCCTCTACCCAGCTCCCAGCCTGAGCTATGGCCCTCGTTCCTTGGTGTCCACCCACCAGTGCAGGTGTGTGGCAGCTCTAGACCCTCCTTCAGGGCTAACCCCCCTGCCTCATGCTGCCTGTGGCCTCCATGCTCGGGAGCACCCATCCATGGCACCCATAAGCCACCTGCTGAGACACAGGCCCCCAAGAGCAAAGCTGCATCATCTCCTGATGACTCCTCTGGCCCCTCCACTGCCAAGTCTCATAAAAGGTCTTCCTTTGAAGACCTTCCTCCAGGAGTTGGGTCTCAGTTCTTCTTGCTGTCCAGAGCCTGGGCCTTGGGCTTCCCTGGGAGACGAATTGGTGAGAGTAGCCCCTTATGGTGCTCAGGGACTTTGGCCCAGCCAGCTCATCTATGTGCTGGTGGGGACCCACTTCCTGCCTCACTGGCCCTTGGGCAGCCTACTCATTATCAGTGTCAATTTGCATCTCCCATGCAGCCTTCTGCCCCACGAAGTGCCTAACAGGCATTAGGTGCTGTTGGGTGCAACTAGATCCCAGCGCTAGCACCTCCCTGCCCCAGGCTTCTCCTCCCAGCCCCAGCTGCCTGAGCTAAGGAAGTGTCCTGGCCACAAACATACAGCACAGTGAGACCCAGGCACAAGCTAGGCATAGAGACATGCACACTAACACAAATATATGGAGAGAAACAAACTCAGTAGGTACAGAGGAACTCCCTGCACAAAAGAGCAGGCCACAGCACACAGACATGGAGAGACCCACGATATGCACACCCAACACAGACATCAACATACACTGAGAAACAGACACAGGCTTAATCTAAAAATTAACCTAGAAAAAAAGAAAGAGAACTGAGACACCCATGCACACAACTCCAGCATACACACCCGGACATGCAGCGCAGGTGTGATTCAGCACATGCGCGGTGCACCTGAGAAGCGCTCATGCTTGGCAGCACAGATGTGGCCAGACTGAGCTGCCTGTGGCTTCCGGTGTGTGTGGCATCTCTCACCTCTGGGCTGCTGCATGGGCTGGTCCCTTTGCCTGGAACAGCCTTCCCCGATGCCCCCTATTTCTACTTGGCTAATCCCTATCACTCTTCGGGTCTTGGTGTCCTCTCTTCCAGGAAGACTTCCCCTTCCTTGGTAGGGGCCTTTCCATGCTCCCCAGCCTTGGAGCTCTTCCTGCCACATGGCATCGTTGACTGTTTTCCACCGAGTCTCTGTCAAGTTCTGGGATGAAAGATTTTGCCTGTGCCCAGGGAGGCGGTGAGTGTGGGTATGAGTGGGCCATTAGGGCCAAGAAACTGGACAGGGACAATTTTGGCGGATAGTGAGCCAGGAATAGCAGTGAGGAGCCCTAGCTACTCAGGGCCTGAGAAGCACTTAAGCCCTGGGCTGGCACAGCTGACACCGCCTGCCTCATTTTCTCAGACCTTGCCGATTTCTTTTGTGTTTCTTCCAGGCTTGCTGCCTGACCCAGTTCCCTCCTTCCCGAAGCTGGCCTTGCCTCTTGCCACCTCTCCGAGTGCACACACGCCCACTTGCCTTCTCTGCTTGGGTGTGCCCTGCCCCTATGTACAGGAACAGTGAAATCCTAATTATGCAGGGCTTGGGGTCAGAGGGCACGTCCTCTGTGTGGGCTTCCTACCCGCGCCAGTTAGTGCTGGGCAAGAGCCCGATCATGAGCACAAGCCTTGGGGACTGTCCCTTGTTTCAAATCGCAGCTCCTCTGCTTCTTAACTGCAAGACTTATGCAAGTTCTGCCACCTTTGTTCCCTCATCTGTAGAAAAGGGAGGATAAGAGAGCCCCCCTCGTTATCCTCATTAGGCTGTGGCGGGGATTAAATGAGACAAAGTGTGTAATGGACCTGGCCCGCGGTTCAGCTCTCTCCGGACCGCAGGAGAGCAGGGAGAGCTAATGAGATCAAGGATGCGCAGGTGCACTCGGGAGGTGCCTGGCGAGTCCTCGCTAATTGGCCCTGAGTGAAACAAACATCTGCTGTGTGAGCACCTACTATGCGCCCTCCACAGCTGGTTCTTTGCATCTCCCGGCTAGGTTTCTGCGTGCTGGCCAATTCTGCACAGCTGTTACTGCTGTGGGGCCCAGAAGGTGGGCGTGTGACATCTTTAAAATTTGTTTTTGTGTCTTTACATCTGTTTTATTAAGATATAATTTACAAACAATAAAATCACCAATTTGAAGTGTGTAATGAGTTTTGATAAATATATACAGTCATGTAACCACCATGGCAATCAAGAAAAGACTATTTTTATTCCCCCAAGTTTCCCTTGTGCCCTTTGTAGTCAATCCCCTTTGGGAGTGACTTCTTACAGTGCCGTGAGAGGTGCTGGGTTTTCCTGGAGCTGAAAACCCCGGGCACACGGAGGAGGAAGATGCCGAGGAACTGCGCTCCTCTCTGGGCAGTGGTTCCCGCGGCCAGACAGGGAAGGGATGTGCGGGGCATGGTCTCCTGTGGCAGGTCCTGGATGTGAGGGCTGGGTCAGCTGGAAGCGGTGGCTTCAGAAACCACAGAGTGGGTGACCAAGAGTAGAGAACTGGTGTTCCACACACCTGCCCCTCCTGGGACCACCATGGCCCTGGTGGAAAAGGCCATCTGTTGGTCCAGACTGGAGTGGGGCTGGCCACGATGACTCCACACTCTCTCCATCCTCCCTGCACTCAAGGACTATAAACCCCACTCTGTGGATTAACAATTCCTTGAAAAGAAGGGGGACACTTTTGTTCCCCAGTTCTAGAAGCAAATATTAAAGCAATTATGTAACTAGCAATAAATTACTTAAAAGTAGTGACTCACTCAGCTTAATTAGAGCGCGAGCAGGGAGGGATTAAGGTATTTTTAGAGCACACACCTCACTCTCTCCTGTGGGGGGAGGCCTCTGTGCAAGGTGGGGGTGGAGAAAGGGCCAGGAGCTCATGGAAACTCCCCAGGTGTCTGCAAGGAGATGAAAGTTGATCCTCTGGCCCATGGAGGCCCTAACAGAGAGAGGCCAAGGCCCAGGGATTCAGATCAGACACAAGGAACCCTTTCCAGTGGAGCCCATTGGAGAACTGGGACAGGTACACTAGATTATAAACTCTTTGAGGGCAGGGACTAGGTCCGTGACACCTCCCAACCCCCACCCAGGAACAGACCAAGAATAAGACTTGGGAGTGAGACACTTCTGGGTTTGAATGCTGCCTTCACCGGTTACTCACATGTGGCCTTGGGCAGGTTCCTTTATCATCTCAAGCTCTGCCATTGCCTCCACTGCAAAGTGGGCATAACAATATCCACCCACCTTCGTACATAGTGTAAGGGTCAGGTGGATTAATATGAACAAAGCAGACCTCAGTGCTGACTCTACTAGACCAAATGCTCCACAAGGGCAGGGCTTGGGTCTGTTTTGTTCACTATTGTATCCCAAGCTTCATGTGTGGACTGCACATAGTAGGTGCTCAATAAATGCTTTGCTATATGACTGCATGTTAGTTTTGTTTGCAAAACCTTCTCCAAATAGGTTCCTTTTCTTGGTCGTGAGTGAAGAATATGGGCAGTGTGTGTAGCGGGCCTTGCAGGCGGCAGCCTTTCTTCTCCAGGCTGAGGAGCTGGTGACTTCCAGGGAAAGGCCTGGTAGGGTTCAGGACCATGGAAAGATCCAGCCGGCACTGGTTGGGGCCAGGTTGGGGTCTTGTTGCCAGGAGAGTAGCTGGGTGGGAAGATCCTCCCACTGTGGCCCCTACAACCTGGGATGGGAGGAGGAGGTGTCAATAGCCTGGCCTGATGGGGGAGACTGGGACCCTCACCCACCGTCGCTGGGAGTTCAGAGGAGGCAGCGGTAAGATCAGGTGGGGCCTCCAGAAAGGCTTTGCAGAAGAAGGAATAGGATTGGCTGGGGGGCGGGGGGGGATTAGGTAGAAAGAGCATCCAGGCATCTGTAAAATGAAGTAATAATTCTGGCGCCACAGGTTTTCTGGAAGGAGTAAGTGAGTTACTTTTAGGGATGCCTGGTACGTGCCCACCTGGAGACCCCACAACATACGATCTCCCTTCCTTCCTTCCCCTTCCCTCCACCCCTCCTCAGCCCCTGTGGCATTAGGAGGGGCACCCGCTGCCCCGTTCGAGAGAGCTGGGCCTGGGCACTGGCTCGCAGGGGCTGGCGGGTGCTGCCCTCGCCTCTGCAGTCGGCCTGAGCTGGACACACAGTAGGTGCGCACGGCAGACGAGGGCAAGGGCTGTGCTCCTGCTCCTCACCAGGGCACTGGGGGGCTGAGGGAGGGACACAGCTGGATTGGGGTGATGGGGTTTAATCCCTGCCCCTCCCTCAGGCCTAAGGCCCCAAGGCCCCTGTGCCCAGTGGCCGCTCTGATCAGTCTGACCAGCTCTGACCAGCTCTCCTTACACCTCGCTGGCCTCCCAGGGCTCAGGTGATGAATTAGTGATGACAGCAGCCAGCATCGCTATGACGACCGCGTGGCGCTCTTAGCCTCCAGTCAGGGCTCAGCGGTGGAGGATCTGGGCCTTTGTCCCAGTGTGTGTGACAGGGGCTGGGGCCTGGGGGCATGGGGCAGGGGCCAGGGCATGGGGCTCTGTTGGGAGTGGACTGGGGTTTATTCAGATTGCTGGATCCAAAGGGACCTTGGGGATAGTTGTTTCTCTACCTTCCCTCCTTTCTTCCTTCCTCCTTTTTTTTCCTCCCTCCCTCCTTTTCTCTCCTTTCCCTTCCTTCTGTCTTCTCTGAGCCCTATTCCTCTTTGAGGCCATGGGCTGCCCACCCTTTCCCCCACCCTGGGAATCAGGCCCGGCCTGGCCCTTTCCTGGGGGAGCCAAATGAGGTGAGGGGACAGACACACCCTGGTCCAACGGCCTCAGGGAAGGTGTGTGGGGCCCACTGGTGGCTCCACAGGAGGGCCTGGCTTAGCTCATCAGGGCGCTGTGCTGGTGGCTTTGCAGGGTAGGCGACGCTTCTGGCCCTGACGAGTGAGGAGGAGGTTTTCTGTCGGAGAAGCAAGGTCCAGAGGTGAAGCGGTGTGGGATGCGAGGGTGACAACAGCTTGGCGCGGCCGAGTGTGGGATGTGGAGCAGAGAACACAGAGGAGTTGGGGCTGGCCGAGAACTGGGAGGAAGGAGATGCAGTGATGAGGCTGCAGTTTGTCCCGGGAGAAAAGAGGAGCCCTGAAGACTTTTGTTGTTGCTTATTTGATTGTTCAGTGGGAGGGTTCATTTTAGAGGTGGGAAAGCTGAGGCCCAAAGCAGGAAAGTGACCTGCTCAAGCTCGCTTAAGTCATTAAGGACAGTCTGAGACTCTGGGCTCTGCTCAAGTCCTGCTAGACCCCAGCTAGGACCTCTTGTCCTGGCCTTGCCGGCCGAAGTAACTGCTACCTCCAAAAGGTGGGGAGAGCACATGGGTGACTTTGCCCTCAGTTTGAATGAAATTTGCATAGGCAAGGGCTGTGCTGATGGCCCTTCCTGCCTGTGTCAGGTAGACTGGCTTGGTTTGTGTGTGGTAGGAAGGCGGGGGGGGGGGTGTCCAGGGAAGGACCTGGGAAGTCAGGGGCTTGGCTAAGGTCAGCAAGGAATTAGGATCAGAAATTGATTCAAAATTGGGTCATTGGGCTCTCAGCCCAGACCTATGCCATGTCCCTTCCTCCTCACCCTCGGGGACCTTTGGCTGAGCTGGACACCTGTAGGAGGCCAGGGCACCCCTGAGCCCCTCACACCTTCCTCAGGGCTCTTCCTGGCCTTGGGGCTTGATATTGGGCCCGCTGTGCTGAAATTTATCTGGACAGAGAGAGACCTTTAGCCCCATTGTTCTGTTGAAGAAACAGAGGTCCCAAGCTAGCAGTGACTCATCCAGGGTCACAGCAGGTCAGCGTCTGGGCCGGGCCCCCGCTGCCTGGCCCTCGGCTTGTCTACAATTCCCCCCACTCACAGCTCTCCCTGTGCCTCTCTCCCAGCCCGCTGTGCGCCATTGCTGGGCCTGCCAGCCTTGATGGATGGCCCTGCAGCTCAGCCTCCCTCCCATTCCTCTCCGGATGCTGGGCCGTTAGCCTCCTAATCACCAATCCTGTCTGGTGGCCACCAAGCCATCCATCTCCCCACACAGCCTCGCCCAGCACAGGTGGTTTTCTTCGGGGCACAGGGAGTGCAGAGGGTCTTGCTCCTCTGAGGCCAAGCTGAGTGTTTAGTTGCAGCCCCCATTCTAGAGGGTCTTGGGGTTAGGGAACAGCCTACATCCCCTCCTGCAGCCCCTTTCTGGAGTGCCCGAAATCCCTCCTGGGCCTCCCACGTGCACCTGTACACGCACACCCGCATGTGCGCGCGCACAGTAACGCTAATAATAGCTTTCGTGTATCAAAAAAGTATTGCGTGCCAAGCATTGTGCCAGAGCTCTGTGCATATGATCTCATGCATCCCGTTAGTTCACTGGTAACCCTACTGTACAGATAAGGAAACTGAGGCTCAGAGAGGTTCAGTGACTTGCACTGGGAAAGGGAGGAGCTGGGATTTGAACCCCGCTCTGTATGGCTCACATCTTGCATTCATAACTCCTCTTCTGACTCAGCACAGGCACACATGCATGGGCACTCATGCATGGGCACACACCTGTGCATATGAACACGAGCTACCATATTGGCTCTTGCACCACCCATCTACCCAGTCTGGGTTCCTGAGGAGTGAGCAGAATGCTGGGCTGCAGAGGTGATAAAGAGTCACTGCTTATTGTCCCCTAGGCTGCCCCGACTCTCACCCTAGCTGTGACACTGGCGGGCCAGGGGGCTGCATGGAGGAGGCAGCCTCCAGGCAGTGGGAAGGGGAGGCTGGGAGGCAGTGGATCGATCATCCCTGCAGCGCCGCCTTCCAGGAACTGGGGCCCAGGGGAGAATGGCGCCACGGGTCGATTTTCTAGGCTGCAGCCCAAGTCCAGTGTACGTAGGGGGGTTGTTGGGATGAGGCTGGTGTGCAGCTGCCCGCCCCCCCCACCCCTTCTCCTGCTTGTGCCTTCCTCCTGCCTTTCATCTGCTGGCCCCACGCCTGCCCCCTATCCCCTTACTGCCCCCACCATGGGCACTGCAGACGCTGAGGATCAAACTCCCAGCTCCCAGGTCCCTATGTGTGCCCACTGCTGCCCGGCCGGCCCTGCCCCAGAGGCAGATCTTGGGGTGGGTGCTGCGGGATCCACCCTACGCTGTTGTGGTAAGGATGGGCAGGGAGGCCAGGAGCTGCGGGGGGGCGAGGCAACCCACTACACAGCCTTCGGAGGCCTCGATGGGCAGTTGAATGAGATAATGCATGTAAAGGGGCACATAGTAGGCACTTCATTCATCTTGTCCTGCTCCCCCCTTGCGTCTGGAAAGACCAGGACTGGCAGGGGCCTCTGAGGGCATGTAAGCTCCCAGGGCTGGCTGTCAGGTGTGGCTGACAGCATTACCAATCCCAGGGACAGTTACCTCAGAGTTGTGGGGGGAGGGCGGGAGGGAGGGAGAGATATTAGCACCTGACAGTCTAGCCAAGCGCTGTCACCCATCCTGACAAGGAGAGAAGGGGCATCTGGTGCTAGGAGCAGTGGTGGCCAGAGCAGGGCTTGGGACCTACCCCACACCCTCCCTCTGAGAGGGGCTCTTGAGCCATTCTGGTCACCAGCCTTCTTGGCTGGCCCCATCCCGTGGAGGAGCCTCCACCAGGCCCCCCAGCTTGCACTGGCCTCAGGAGGGCTGGGGGTGTCTTGGGCAGGCTGCGGGCTGGGGGTGTTAGAGCAGAGCGCTTTCCTCTTCATCCCTAACAGGTGCCTGGGGACATTAAATGAGCTGCTGCCTGTCAGGTGCCTGCCACTCCCCTGACCCCAAAGGGCCAGGCTGCACTGGGTCTCCAGAGCCTGCCTACCTAGTCCCAGCCCTGAGATGGCCAGCTATGGCCCGTGTGCTGCTCCATCCTGGGGCCCCCTGCCCCAGCACAGGGCGTGTTGCTGAGGAAGAAGGAAGTAAATGTAGGGGGGTGGGGCTGGAGCTCTCTCCCCCCAGGGGTGCTATCTTAGGCCCTGTCATCTTCTCATTCACTCTGGTATGCAGACAAGTGTGACTCTCTGCACTAAGAGAGCCTCCCTGGGCAACTAAGGCGTGGTCTCTCTTGGGGTGGGGTGGGGGTAGGGTAGGGTAGGAGGCTGGGCTGGGATTCCCAAGGCCTGACTTCCTGCTATTCAGACACTGCCTCATTGTAAGATCTTGGGCAAGACCTGTCCCCTTGGGGATAAGGGAGACATGTGACCCCTGACCTCCAGAGACTCTTTTGTGAGGTTTGTGCCTAGATGATTCTGTGTTCTAGGGGAGAGGCCAGGGTGGTGGGGTGGCAGTGCAAGGCTGGTGACACCCATGCCATGGTGAGTAGACAGAGGAGGAAGGGCCAAGGACTCGGTGGCTTTGCCCTGGTATGGTTGCCACTCTGCCCTGCTGCCGGTTGCTCTGCCTCTGCACCGCGTTGCCCTGCCTGCTCCACCCCTAGTCCTCTGCCTTTATTACTGCCTCCTGCCTCAGGCTTATCTCCTCTGTCCTGCATCCATCTCTGTCACTCCCCTGCGCTCTCCCCCACTGTCTGGTACGCCCTCTCCCCTCCTGGGAGTCCGGAGGCCTTGCTGGGAGTCTGGCCCTCCCTGCCTCTTGTCTCGAAGGGGTCTTTGTGACTCTGACCTGCTCTTGGCTTCTTCCGCCTTCCTGCATCTTTCTCCCTGATGGCGTCTCTGCCTCTCACCGTCTCTGGATTCCCTCTGCCTGTCTCTGCATGTTTCTCCCTGCCCTCATCTCCACGTCTGTCTCCCAAGGTCTGCCTGGCCTTGACCTCTTCACCTCCTTCTTCTTCTTGCAAGCCCAGCTGGGTTAGCAGGTCCCGCCCACCAGCCCCAAGAACAGATGTAGCCCACCCTTTCTCTCTCTTGCTGGCTGCCTCAAAGGAAGCCCCCCTCCCAACGATGTCCTCCACCCCGAGCCATGCCTTGTTGCTAGGCCTTGGGCTGGCAGCACCTGGCTTCCATAGCGACGGGTGCTTAGAAACAAAACGCCACGTCTCCCAGCCCCACAACAGGAGCCTTTGCTGATCGAGCGCCTCTCGATCAATCAGGAAGCCTGGCCGGGCTCTAGGCTGCTTCCAACTTGGGGACGAGAGAAAAGACCATGAGAACTGCCTTTTGGAGCTCTGGGGACCGTTGGCCTGGGAGGAGTTGCTCTAGGGCAGCCCTGAAGCCAAAGAAGGAGTCAGGAGGGAGGCCCCGGGCTCTTCTCCCGGGAGTCAACCTGTGCAGAAGGCATGAGCCCAGGAGTCAGGAGGGGCTGGGTTGGAATTGCTGTTGTACCATTTCTAATTGCATGACTTTAAACAAATGACTTCAGGTCCCAGGGCCTCAGTTTCATCAACTTTAAAATCTGGCTAATAATATCACGAAGTATAAATGAAAGAGTAGACTGGGTGGGCCTGGCACTTAGAAGGTAGTCACCGATGGCCATTCCCCTCCCTTCCCCTTTAAGCTGTTTAAGATTTAACTGGCAGAGAAGAGGGAGAAGGTTCCCCAGGCGTGGGGAATGGTGTAAGCTAAGGGGTGGAGCTGGAATGTTCCCCTCACAGCCCTGCATGTGGGGGACCTGGGGCCATATCCGGAAATGGCCAGAAGCAGCCAGGCTGAGGGGCTCTGGGATGAGGGACTCCGTCTCCTGGGAGGTGTGTTTTTGCCAGGTGCAAAGAGATGGGCTTGATGAAATTCCCTTCTAGCATTTGGGAGTCCTAGGGTGGGGAGCTACACTGGGGTCCCCTTGCCTATTCCCATATGGCTCCCTGCCTCCACCCTGTCACCAGGCCCCAGGAGAGTGGCTTCCTCTGGTTCCTCCTCCCTGCCAGCCCTGCCCACAGAGATCACCATAGCCACACGGTCTGAATCCTAGGGCCATGGGCTGTCCATGCAAGGCCCCACTCTGTCACTACACAGATAAGGTAACTGAGGCTCAGAAGTAGGAGGGCTTTCCTGATTCTAGCCCAGCTCTCCCCTCTTTTCAGGCCTGTCTTCTAAACTGAGGACTGCAGGCTGCCAGGGAAGGTGGGGAAGGAAGAGAGGAGATGACATGGGCTTGGGGGAAACATTGGAGGGCAGAGTCCCACATCACTTGGGCAGCCAGGGAAGGGTTAACATCCCTATGTCCAAACCATGGGCACCGCCAGAGGGCTCTGAGGTGCGGTGGGGAATAAGGACAACTGTGCTGTCCTTTTCTGAGCTGTTCTGTGTGCCAGGCTCTATGCTCCGTACTTAAGAGCCTCAGCTCATTTATTCTTGACAACCCCCTTCCGAAGAAGACCAGCTGACCCCCAGTTTAAACGTGAGGACACGGGGCCTTGAGGAGCTACTTGTCTAAGGTGATGCAGCTGGAGAGTGGAAGGCTTAGACTGACTCGCCCTCATAGACCCTGTCCCTCCCTGTCTCCATTTCCAGACAGCCCGCTGCTCCCCTGACACTGCCTGGGAGGGGGTGTTCATTTCCTGCTTCCCCAATCCCTGTGCTCAGTATCCCCCACCGTAGCATGCACAGGGGTGACATTCCTGGCCTCACAGAGACTCAAGTGGACAGATTATCAGGCTCTGAGGGGCGTGGAAACTGGGTGCTGGAGTCCCGGAGTCAGGGCATCGCAGGCAGTAAGGGCAATAGGGTGATAGGATGGATCTTGGGCTCCTACAGTGTCAGGACTGCGGGCTCTCACATTCATAGAATAACATAAGAAGCACAGACTCTTCGTGGCGAGGTGTTATAATAGACACTCTTGAGTTTCTTCAAGAATGAGGCTCTGGGAGTTCTTGGAGCTTTGAAGCCCTGTAGGACAGTTTCTGAGTTGTCAGGGAGTGTTCAGAGCATGGGGCCTTGGGTCTCCGTTGCTTACACTTTCTTGGTATTTCTAGACGTCCTGGTGTTTCTGGTGGGCTCAGCTCTTAGCTGGCTTGGTGTGTGCATTTGGGGTGCACTGGGATCAGTGACCGACTGCAGCTCGAGGCACCCTGGAGCGGGGCCAGCCCAGGAATAGCCGGTGGAGGAGAGCAGGGCAGCCTCAGTGGCTGCAGCTGTCTGGGCGGGGCTGGGTGGGGCTCTGGGTGGCCACCTTTGGCAGAGGACCAGCCTGCCTTCTTTATCCACCCGCCCAGCCCGCCACCAGGGCAAAGGAGTCTCCACGTGGCTCTCTTAGGGCTGGAGTCAGAGAAGTACTCCCCCTTGCTCCAGGTCCTGCAGACTGGGCGGCAGGAGGTGCCATTGAGGGGAGGAGGAGATGGAGCAGGAAGAGGGGGTAGGGGTGTGGAGATGCCAGGCAGACTGGAGCTCAGTGATGGCCTGGGGCTTAGTAAGGAGGCACAGGCTGTGTGGGGGGCTCTGTGAGCGGGTGGCAGCTCAGTGAGAAGGATGGGGGCTCAGCAGGGACATGTGGCTCAGTGGAGCTCGCCTGAGAGTTCCTCCAGACTGCCTCTGCCCTGCTGTGCGGGTTCCTGAAGATGGTGGTTGAGGTGGGGGGATCCTGAGCGCCTTGAGCCCACTGTCTGTCCCAGGGGTAGGCTGAGAGCCAAGAGCTCCTTTTTCCCACCTCTGCCCAAAGCTGAAAAAGTTGCTAGAGCTGCTGAGAAAGCTGGGATCTGTCTCTCCCTTTGCTCATCTTTCTTCCTGGTTTCCATGGGAATCTGTGGCTCAGAATGATCTGGGGTTGACAGGATGGTGCTGTGGGAGGAGTCAGAGTCACACAGAGCCACCCCACATGGGAAGGAGCTGGCTGATAAGAAAGTGAGCTCCCCATCCCTGGGAGTGTGCAAGCAGGGCAGGGGCTGGATGGCCAGTTGGAGTGACTTCAGAAAGGGGTTCATATGGGGGAGAGGAAGCAGTCTGGAGGCTACCTCCTTGGGACGATTGGTCCAAGTGGCCCCACCTTCCAGATGTCCCAGAGAGGGGGTTTCCACACTCTAGGCTCTGCCCCCGATCTGTCCCCCACTCCCGCCCTCTGTGCCCGGCCCCATGCTGGATGTGGACACTGAGCTGAATCAGACCCAGTCTCTGCTAGAGGAGCCCCAGTCTGATGCAGGGTGCCGGCACACAGGGAAGCAAATATAGTCGGATAAGTCCTACAAAGGGGGAGACCTGGCTGGAAGGAAGGTTCTACCGCTGATTCCTATAGTCCATAGATGTCTTTTTGAGCAATTTTTCTGGGTGAAGCTTTGTTCTAGATGCTGGGGCAAAACAGCAGTAAGCAAAGCAGAAAACAGTCCTGTCCCCTGGAGTTGACAGCATGGTGGGGTGCTGGGGAGCGGTGGGGAATGAGGCCAGAGGGCAGAGTGTGGGCACAGCAGGAGAGGAGGCTTTGCCTGGCCTGAGAGCCTAGAAGTCCTTGGAGGTAAGGAAGGGGCTCCGGTTGGTCCCATGGACAATGGGGAGCCACGTGGGTGGGGGTGGGGCAATCAGACTTGGGTACAGAAAAGAGTTCTGTGGCAAATGTGGGCGCCGGGGAAAGGAGGCACCGCATGCAGCATGTGTTTGAGGACGTGTGTTTGTGGAGGGGTGACGGGAGTGTGTGTGTATCTGTGGAGAGACTCTGTGTGTGGTGGGTGTGTGTGTATGATTGTGTGCGGCCTGGCAGCCTGTGTAGAGGAAGGACGGGGGTCTGTGGGTGATGGGGAGCAGATGCTAAGGCCCAAGGTGTGTCGTGGCTCAAGTCTCCTGGACCTTAGCTCCCGTGCGAGCCAGCAGGTCCTGGACTGGTCCTGGACTAGAATCCTATGGGCTCCCTTCCCCCAGGAGGGTCACAGAGCCACCATCTGCTGCAGAGAAGACAAGTATGTATGCAAATAATATGGAAATGGATGGGACTTGTGGCTGACCCACCCCATGTCACCTTATCCCCTGAACCTGAGTTTACTCGGCCTGTGCCCTTCCTGACTCAGAGATGCTGGGAGCAGGCCCTGAACACCCAGAGCTGAAATCTATATTGTCCCCAGCACCTGCCTGTGGTCAGATCTTCTCTCTTTCTCCACATCTGGAGACACAGCCAGTGGACACAGAGCTGGACCTGGACTAGCAGTTAGGTGTGAATTTGAGCACACACACACACACACACACACACGACAGCACATACATGCTATACCTGGATACCTGTGCATACACAGGACTGCACATACATCCCTGCATGCACTTGCACCTGCACACAGATACATACCTATTGGCACACACATACGCATGTGCCCACTTCTCTAGCTACGCTGTATGCTATGCATATCTGTGTGCACACACAAGTTCAGCTATACCATGGAAGGATCACACACCCTCACAATGAGACAAACTTACAAACATATGTTCACACCCTCTCCTGTCTTCACACACATCATGTTCATACACGTGGGTGCAGCCTTGCACACATGCACATCACACACAGAGCTGCCTGAGTGTGGCTCACCTCTGCCTGAGTGCACACCCATGCCCACCCCAGGGCTAAAGTGTTGAGGACAGGGTTAACCCACAGAGATGTCGGTTTCCTCCAGGAAGCTTCTTGGATTGTCCGTTTGCAGAGATCTTGGAAGTGGAGCCCTTGGAAGTTTAGTCCACAGGCTCCACTCCAGGTCATGGAGAAACCGAGTCATACACATTCTCCCCTGAGGAATCTCCCATATTGGGATCTGGTCCTTGCTCATAGTCCGTGGGCCTGTCATGCCCAGCCAGGCCTTCCCAGATCCTGCATCCTTTCACCTCAGCTGCCTGAGTACTCAAAGAGAACCAGGCCCACCTTCGTAGCTGCTGAGAAGTCTGAGGCCAGAGAGTGTCGGAGTCTTGTCTAAAGTCATCCAGCTGTCAGGGAAGGGCTTGGGTTTGAAGCTGGGCTTCTGGGGGGGTCTGACCACGGTCAGCAGCAGCAGGAAAGATGCGTGTCAGGCACCAGGCTCATGGAAGCAGGACACATGGTCATGGTGGATGAGAACAGATTTGTGGTCTAGGGGAAGGTCTGCCAGTACCAAGTGTGGGAGATGGAGGGATGGTGACAGGGAAACCCTCCTTCTACTTTACCAGAGCTCATTGGGCACCACAGTGTTTCCAGCCTGAGCTGGACCACCACAGGGACTCAGGAAAAGATCTGACACTCCTGCCCTTGAGGGAGGGCTAGAAAGATGTGAGAAGGAGAGAGGGCAGTATAGACTGGGGAAATCTTGGTGGGAGCTTCTTCTCATTGGGTGGGAGTTTTCTTCCTGTACGTATCTTGAAAATCTGACTTATTTCTTTATCTTCAACATATAGCATGGAGTAAATTCTCAGTAACTATTTGTGGCATGAATGAATGAACAAACAAATGCATGACACTGACAGGCAGATATGCCTTTGGAAGGGCATTCAGAGTGGGAGGGGAACAGTTTGAGCAAAGGCAAGGAAGTGGAAAAAAAGCCAGAAGTGCAGCTGAGTCAGGCATGGCTGATGGTAGGAAGTGGTAGCAGAAGAAGCAGGAAAAAGTCATTTGTGTGCCATGCTAAAAGTTTGGATGTTGCCTTGGAGGCCACGGGGCACCCAGTGAAGATCATGCGCAGGGGGGTGGTGTGGTCAAGTGAATCTGCCCTAGTGGGCCTGGGCTACACAGTAGATACTCATCCTTAAGGAAAGAGCACTGGGTTTGGGGTCAGTTGGCCTGGGTCCACACTCCTGTACTAACCAGCTGGGTACTCTTGGGTAAACGTCTACATCTCTTTGAACCTCAGTTTCCTTATTTGTCAAATGGGGCTAAAGCAGTGCTTCCTGAGGCTGTTGGATGGGACCTGGGTGAGGAAGAACTTTTTAAGCACAGGGCCTCACCAATGGGAGGCATCACTATTATTAGGAACAAGGCAGGGCTGGTCCCTGGACAGGGCCTGAGGTCGGGTAGGCTATGAGCTGAGTCACCTTTTCCTGAAATACCCAGTCTGGGACAGCTGGGCCACTAGACACAGGCCAAGTGGTCCTTGAGGTGGGGAGAGAAAAAGAGGTGGCTAGAGGGGCTGAGTCAGGCATTCCTGAGCTGGAGCTGGGAGGACAGCTGGAGCAGGGGTAGGCTTTCTGGTGTTAGAAATAGGGAGAGGGTGCAGGGACTGGGATAGTAGGACTCTTAGCCACCGCATTGTTGGGAACAAAAGAAGAGCTGGGAAAATCTGTTTTTCTTACCTGCCTTTGCTCAAGAAGCAGGGAATGAATTTAAGGTACAGACGGGACCTAGATGGCCTGGGTTTGAATTTTAGCTCTGCTACTTACTACTAGCTGTGTGACTGTGGGCAAGTTACTTAGTCTCTCTGTGCTTCAGTTTTCCTTAATCTGTCAAATGTGGCTAATAATAGAGCCTACCTTATAATGTTGAGAAGATGAAATGTGAGGCACATAGTACGTGCTCAATAAATGTTAAAGCCTCCCAGTTCCTGATGTACACACTTAGCCCTTAGGGGCCAGTCCTGACCCTCGCCTCCAGAGGCGAGCCAGGCAGAATGTACATCTAATCTGGGGTTTTCAGACTGGGCAGCAAATTAGAATCACCTGGGAACATTTAAGAATATCTGGGACGGGGGTTCCAGGCATCAGCATTCTTAAATACTCCCAAGTGATTCTAGTGAGAGGCCAGCACAGGCTCACAGAATGCAGAGTTGGAGTGAGAGCAGGGATCCACGCAGGAGTGGAGCAGGGTCACTTCCTAGCTGCGACAGCTTGGCAAGGCCTTTAAATGTGCCACCTCAAGGAGCCTTGGTTGCCCCCTCTGGGAAGGGGCTGGCTGGGGAATTTTAAGGGTTGCATGAGAGGATGTTTGTGAAAGGGCTCTGCATCCTACCAAGTGCTGAAAGAAAGAAGTTTGCTTATTTATTGAATGTAGAGTAATAGCATCTCACAGAAGGAGAAACTGAGGCCTAGAGAGGCGCTACGGCTTGCCCAGCATCACACAGTAATTTTATGACAGAGTTAGGACTCAAACCCCTGAGGAATGCTCAAATCTGAAAGATCGACACAGAGAGAATCTCAGAGTTGACGGAGACGTAGAGCATGTCCCTGGTACCCCAGCCAGTGAGCTGCAATATGAGAGACTCAAGTAAGATTTAAGAAATAACTTCTCAAGAGGTGAGTGCTGTGGAGGCCATGCCTAGAATTGGGAGCCCGGGAGATAGTGGCTGTGCCAGGCCAGGGTTGGCGATTGCAGGGTCTGAGACGGCCTCCCCTGAAGAACGAGTAGCTCTGGCCACTGGCCATAACAGATACCTCCTGGGACCTGTGTCCCACCCAAGTGATCCAGAGCCCAGGACTGAGCCAGTGAGTGACACATGCTCAGGATTTACCAAGAGATTTGTGCATCAAGCTCAGGACTCAGACTTAGTCCTTACAATAGCCCTTCCCTTGGTCATCCTCTTTTACAGAGGAGAAAACCGAGTCCAAAAAAAGGAAAGGTAGCTTTTTTGAGGGCCAGAGCCTTTACACATCTTAGCCGATGTAATGTTTCCTACAGTGTAAATAAGTAGGACAAATTGCCCATGTTTTTAAGATGCAGTAAAATACATTGACTTGGCCAGAACACTTACTCCCCATGTCTTCCTAAGTCCCCAGACATGACTTCCTGGAAAGATACAAAAAGGGTTACCCAGAAGGTTAAGGTAGTATCCAGGTAAGGCCTCCTGGAAAAGGTGGGCCTCCAAATGGCCCCTGAATGACAAGCAGGCTGAAAGGATTTGGGAGGGCACTGGGGGAGGGGTGGCACGGGCAAAGGCCTGGAGGTGAGAATGAGTCAGTCCCTGATCTGAATAGAGCAAGACATAAATTTAAGGAACAATGGAGAGGGGAGTCAAAGCTCGATAAACAAGTCAGGGTTCAGTTTACAGGGTCTGGCATGTCAGGCTGAGGGTTCAGGCTTTATTGTGCTGGCAGTAGGGAGCCACTGAAGGGCTTTGAGCAGGGGAGGAATTATGTCCAGAGCTGATTTTCAGAAAGAAAGGTGGGAGAAATCTTAGCATGGAGAGCCACCCCCTGAGCTGGTGGGATGGCCAGGACTCTGCCAAGTCGGTGTGCCAGGTGCCTGGACTGTGTCCAGGACTGGGCTCAGTGACTCAACATTGAGAAAATCACTCCCCAGGGAGAAAAGGCCCTGATGAATCACCCAAGTGAGGTAGGGAGGCTGGGAGGCTGGGGGTTCACTGAGTCACCCTGCAAGAGTTGGGAGGGCAGTTGCAGAGAGAGGGGTGGGCAGTGCAGTGGGAAGGATTCAGGTCAGACCACAGTGAGGGTTGTCAGGGGACTCTGCCTTCCCACCATTCCTGCTTTGGTCTTCTTGGCAGTCCTGTGAGGGAGATGGGAAAACTGAGGCCCAGAAAACAGGGGAGGGGATGTGACCAAGGTCATGTAGCAAATGGCTGGTATAGGCCGAGCGAGACTCAAGCGCACCCTCGATCCAGACACGTTCCATCTCCCCAGCCGCTCTCATGCCAAGCAGAGGCTAAGAACCGGGTCAGTCCAGGCGGGGAGCTGACCCCAATGACCCCCCTCCCCCCGCCAAGCAGATGGCAACTGAGGCCGGGCTGCGCTGCCGCGATGCGACAGCAGAGGGCGCAGGACCGTCACGGCTGCAGCAGGCGCCTGAACCCAGAGGCCGCTCTGCGGAGAAATGCGCTCTAGGCGCGCGAGTCCCACCGCGGAACTGCGGACTGTGTGGCTCTGGGGCCTGCGTCCTCTCCGGCCTCCGGGGACTTCGACGCAGACCTGCTTGCCCAGTGCTGGGTGCCCAGTGCCCTTGCCCCCACTCCGGAGTGGTGCTCCTGTCCGCGTGTGCGCTCCTGTGTCTGTGCGCACGTGTCTCCCTGGCTGATTTGCTACTGCTCCAGGGCCTGTCCGTGTCGGAGCGACCTCTGAAATTCTCCCTGACTTCCCTTTCCTCCAGGGGTGAGGGAGAGGGGCAAGCCCAGAGTTCCTGTAGTGTCCGCGCCCCGTCCCCTATCTTCTTCTCCACCCCCCACGGCGCCGGTCTCTTACCCCGGGGCTCTGGCCGAGCTCTGGGACTCAAAGTGGTGGTGAGGGGAGAGGACGCGATCAGACCGAGCAGGGGCTCTGATTTAGCGAGAGGAGGGCGGTGGGGCACGGGAGGGGAGCGGAGGCTGAGAGCCGGCTACCTGGCGGGGATCCTAATAGCAGACACGCTGGAGGAATGGAGGGATTCTAGGGAGCGGGGCGCGAGGGGAGGAGAGAGCCGAGGGGGGCTCTGGTGGGGTCCCAGATCCGACCGGCTGAGAGGTGCTGTCCACCGCAGCGGGAGGTGGGCGGGGCCGGGCGGCCTGGGGGCGGGGCGGGGGCGGGGCGGGGCGGGGCCGGGGCGGACACTCGCGCGGACCAGGCGAAGCTGTCGCGGACGCGCTGACCGAGCGCAGCGGCCGGGCCGGCGGGCGGGCGGGCGGCTGCGAGCATGGTCCTGGTGCTGCACCACATCCTCATCGCTGTTGTCCAATTCCTTAGGCGGGGCCAGCAGGTCTTCCTCAAGCCGGACGAGCCGCCGCCGCCGCCGCAGCCATGCGCCGACAGCCTGCAGGTAGGGGGGCCCCGCTCTGGGCGCCAGGGGAACCGGGTGTCCGGCGAGTGCCGGACCGGGTCCTCCGCGGAGCATGCAGTCTCCGGCTCCGTGGTCCACCCTGGTCCCAACCTTCTGAACCCTCCTCCTGAACCCGAGGCAAGGAACCCTCCCTAGTTCTGAACCCTACTCCTGTGCTGGGACTGCAGCTCATACTCGGAACCCTTGAAGCCCCAGCTCACAGTCCAAACGCCATCCCAGACTCTGAACCCCATTCGGATCCGGGACGGGAGTCCACCCCGAGCACTGAACTCCCAATCCACAGTGGGACCCCAATCCACACCTGAGAGCTCTGCCTAAGCCTCAGCCCCTCCGCCAGATACTGGAGGACCCCTGCCCAAGCCTCTGAACGTTCGCAATACATGTGGGATTCTAGCACACCCAGAGCACCTGAACCCCCAGCTCTCCGCTGGGACCCCACTTCAGAGCTGGGGCCGCACCCCAAGCCCCGAAGCTCCGCATCCCAGACTCATTTGTGCACTCATCCAGATTCCTACTGAAACATCTAGACTTCAGTCAGCCGGGACCACCCAGGGTCGGAAGCCCCCTTTCCACTGGGGCTCCTCTGGCCCCCTCTACAGGAGCCCCCACCCTACTCCTTTCCTCCCTCCTGTATTTGAGGTCCCCTGATCTTTTCCTTCTTGTCTCCCCCTCCCTCTCGTTTCTCTCCAGGTGTGGCGGTCCCACTGCATTCCTCGGGTCTCTCCTCTGGGTTCTCTCCAAGTCTCTCCGGGCTCTCTCTGCCCTTTGGCTTCTCTCTCTCCTTTGGTCTCTTTCCCTGTGTGCCCACCTCTCTTGGCCTATCTGTCTCTCTCCCCAACTTCTCTAGGTCTCTATCTTTGCTCTGAGGTCTCTCTGTGGTCATCCCTTCCCCTTATATCTGCCTCTGCTTTGGGGTGAGGAGGGGCAGGCTCAGAGTGCAGGGCCGGCATCCCCCTGTTCTGAGGCACGGTGTGCTGTGGGCTCGGGTGGAAAGGCCTGAACATGGAGCGTGCTGCCCCCGAGTGGTGCCCAGGGATCTGAGGCGGGTGGGGATCCTGTGGTGGGGTGCTGGTGTTTGTAACTTATAAAGCCCCCATCCCCGCTGCCTGGGTCTTGACAGGGGCAGCTGGGCTTGGGATGGGGGAGAGGAGTAGACTGCAACCTGCTGCCAGTCACCTGTGGTGGGGTGAGTCTGGGGTGCATGTGTGTGTGTAGCGTGGGCTGGGTTGCATGTGTTGGGTGTGCCTTGTGTATAATCATGTGTGTGTGTCAAGTCTGATTGTGTCCTCGTGAGGGGGATTGTGTGTGGGAAGAGAACGGGGAAGGTTGCATGCCGTGTTCGGCTAGGGAGGCAGTGTTGTGGGTGTGGAGTGTCAGCTGGGTGTGTGACTGCTGTGTGTGTAGGGAACTTGTGTGCATGTGTTCGGATGTCTGTCATTGTCGGGTGGAGTTGTGGGGGAGCTTGCATGGGGGCTGTGTATGTGGTCATGGATAGCCAGGAAGGGCCACTGTGGGGGCTGAGAGGTTCCACTGGATATCTTGTCAGAGAGGAGCTGGGGGGCTGTGTGTGTTCGCAGCCTAGGCGACTGGCTTAGAGCCACTGTGGCATGCCCCGGGTTTGCTTGGGGAATATACATATTAGAACCTGTGTGTTGGTGTTTGGGAGTCATGTATCGGTGTGGTGGCTGTTTCTGCAACTCTGGATAGGAAAAGGTATAGCCCGGGCCGCCGAGGGGTCCTGGGCCAGGAGCCAGTTAACCAAGCGCGCGGGGTGGGGTGGGGTGGGGTGGGGTGGAAGGA
>VBSM01001265.1:36784131-36849255 GCA_008086735.1 Cheirogaleus medius | reverse complement strand
CAGCAGGGCTGTCTATGCTGAGGGGCTGTGTGTGCCACAGACGTGTGACATTAGGTGTGCACATTACCTACGCAGGGTGTGTCCACATGCGTCCGAGTCTGGGTGGTATGTGTGTTGAATTTGATTGGATGCGTACGTCTGTGGTGGGGAGGTGAGTGAGAGGTGCGTGGGGTGCGTGGTGGGAGATTGGGTGTGAGTGTGGTGGGAAGTGTGGGCGTGTGGGCTGTGTGACTTTTTGGTGTGAGGTCTGGACTGTGTGATCTTTTCTTCCTGTGAGCTGTGTACGTGTGTGGTGAGGAGTGAGTGAGGGGTGTCCAGTGAGCCAGGGGACGGGGCGGGTGTTGAGGGCTGTGGGATTTGCCGTGGCAGGTAAGGAAGCGTGTGCGGAAGGTGTGTGGTGGGAGGAACGAGGACCGTAATGTTTGGGCCGTGTGGAACATAGCAGGTGCCCCATACATGTTTGTGGAGTGACGTGTGTGTGCAGGGCGGGCTTGGCTGCTGTCCTGTCTTTGCTCCCCTCCCAGTTAGGTCCCCAGAGATGCCCTGTGACGTTCTTGCATGCCCCCCAGCCCAGGCTGCTCCTACCCTTTGCCCTTCATCCTCCTCGCTTTGACCAAGGCCTTTGTTTTGGGTTTCCGGCTGAGCAGGCGCTGGACAGCCAGGCGGCAGGCGATGTCGTGGTCGGGGAACCTTTGTTCTTTTCCTCTTAGCCTGACTGGTGGTGTTTGGGGCCGGGAGAGGATGCACGTGTGGGCGAGGTCCCTGAGCTTACTACCACTTCATGGTGCTCTGCCGCGGGGAGGGGAGGGCCGGGGATAGGCAGTGAGGCCTGGCGGTAGCTCCAGTGGCACCTCTTGGTGCGAGAGCAGCTTGGGCTGGGAGTGGAGTTGGGCAAATTTGCCAATGCGTGGTGGCCCATGGCTCATGTCACCTTGGGGACGATGAGCAGCCAAGCACTCCTTCTCCAGGCACGTTCTCCTCTTCCCTTCTCTCCGTGGCCGCAGCCTCCACGGAGGACCCCTGGGCTGGGAGACAACCTGGAAACCTGGATCTCTCTCCATTTTTGTTGACCCCACATCTGATGGGGGAGAAACAGTCCTGTCCTCACAGAGATCCTTTCTGAAAGGGGAGACCTGGTCGGACTTTGGTGGACCCTCTAGTGTCATGGGGAGATGCAGTCAGTAGGAGGGGCTCATACCCTCCAGAGAAAGCTACGGGAAAACCTTGCCGGGCAGGCTCTGGACAGGTGTTGGAGAGGACGAAAGTCCAGAACTCCTTAAAGATGGAAGACACCGAGACAATCCACGTCAGTCTGGGGGAGGGGCTGGGGTTGATGCCTCAGTATCACATGCCAGAAGGTTCCCTGACATGAATGGGCTTGAGCTGGACCTTGAAGGGGGTCTTAGGGTGGGCAGAGAAATGTGTTCTGAGGCTGAGGAACATTCTGGCCCAACTGGCAAAAGGGATCTCGAAGGCAGCTGGCCCTTCCCCAAGCAATACTACCTGGCTTTGCACGGCCATCCCTGGGCCTCCAGCCTTCTCAAGCTTTCATGTCACCTTTTGCCATCCCATTGTCTTTGGCAAGAATTATTGTCATTGTCATTATTGTCATCATCGTCATCTTTTAGGCAGTTCTTTCCAAATTCCAAGGTCCTTTCCACAAATGTCTCATTCAACAGATTAACTCCCTCACTTGTCTGAAAGTATTTATTGAGCACCTGCTGTGTACCAGGCAGGCACAGTTTTAAGTCCTGGGGTCATAGTGATGGCCAAATTGGCGTCATGGAACTCCCACCTTACGTCTCCAGCCACACTGTCTGTCCCCCAGTCCTGGGCAGCTGGCCCTTCCTTCTGGGTTTTACCCCGCTTGGTGCAGCTGGTTCTGTGAGGCTCTGTGTATGCCCCCCACGGTGCTGGGGTTGGCTCCTGCCAGACATGAGCCCTGCAGAGGCTGTGTCCGGGCCTTCCCTCTCCCCATCTCGTGCGTCCTGAGCTTGGCTTGGCTAATCCAGATGCTCATATCTAGCATCAGTTGTCCATAACTACCCTGCAGGGCTGGCAACCCAGCTGCCATCCAGGGAAACTGAGGCTCAGAGTGGGGAGGGGACTCAAGGCAGCATCCTCAACAGACTGTCCTTTTACCGGCATTCCCAGAGACCAAGAGAGGTCAGGCGGCTGGTCCAGGTCTCACAACCAGGTGGCAGGGCTGGTACCAGAATACAGCTCTTCTGGCCACCAGGCTGGACTCCGGCCCCAGCACCATGCTGCTCCCTGGCTGGCCTCCGTGCTGCCTGCGGCGGGTAAACGATTATTAATGACCCCCCTGGCAAGGAGACAGGAAATGTTTCCCAGCCACAGCTGGGGACCTGCTCCCTGCCAGCCTCAGCCATCCATACCCGCCCTGACCATGGCATCCGCACCAATGTTATCTCCACTCTGCCTCAGCCTTCTTTGCTCCTCCTGCCCACCCACCCACCTTCCTGACCTTGACCTCCCAAGGGTAAATAACAAGAAGGGACAGAGCTTTCTTTTTCACATCCCTGTCCTTCACCCATTTCTCCAACCTGACTCATCTCTACCTTCTTCCTTCCCCAAAGCAGCCTGGAGGAAGACTTCCTCCTCCAGGAAGTCTTTCTTGAATGCATAGCCAGCCCCTCCAGAGCCCTGGGCCTGGAGCACTGAGTCTCCCTCACTGAAGAGTCTGGTACCATTCTGATGGTTTGCTCTGGTGGCCCTAGGGTTGGCCTGAGCACCTCCTGCAGCCTGTCCCCAGCTGTTGCCTTAGGACTGACGTGTGGATGATCCTCCCAGATGCCACCTCCAGGAAGGTGCCCAGGGATTCTCACCTCCTCCAATCACCTTTGCCCTTCCTGTCCAAGCCACACATGCATATTGCCAGGCCTTTATAGCTGGACATTAGTGAGCATCCACTATGTGCTCAACAGAGAGGGTGGGTAGAGGTGAGTAGGATGGGGGCCTTAAAGTTCCCTGCACCTTCCTCAAGTCTGAGTGACACTGCATCAGCCCCGTGGCAGGGAGCACAGACCTAGGCACCAGGGCTTAGGCAGGGAGGAAAATCAGGATGTTGGGAGAGTGTGTGGGGAGGGAATGAGGGGGATAAACTCAGGGGCCTCGTGGGAAACAGCAGGGGCCTCTAATTCAGCCCAGAGTGGGAGAGGAGAGGCAAGCTGAGGAGCTTCTAGGAGAAAGCAAATCTGAGGGCTGAGGGCTGAGCCAGGAGGCAGTTCTGAACAGAGGAGGGATGGCAACTATGACGGCTTGCTGGTGCAGAGAGGGAGGAGAGCCGGTGGCTGGCCCCCTCCATGGGGCCAGACCCTGGGCTGAGTTTGGGATGGGCTGGAGCAGCAGAAGACAGTGGGCGGGGCTGCCAAAGCTGGCTGGGCCAGGTTGGCAGGACCTGTAAGCCGTGGACTTTCTCCAGAAGGAACCTGGCACTGGGGGGAGGCTTGAGAGGAGGGATGTGACTGATCAGACCTGTGTGTTAGGGAGCTCCCTGGGCCATGGGTGGAGACTGAGGTGGAGGCTGCTGTGGTCCAGGCAGGGGGTGATGAGGCCTGGACAGGAAAGTGTCTGAAGGATGGAGCAGGGGGCGGGCCAGCTGCAGAGGTGAAGGGAGAGGGAGAATGGCACCCTGCCGGTGTCTGGGTAGGTGCTGTGCAGGCACTGAGAGGCCTGGGAGGGAAGATGCCTGGGCCTGTGTCAGGGCCCTCTAAGGACCCAGTGGTCTCAGAAGATGTCCTAAGAGGTCACACGCTTTGAGGCTAATCAGAGACCTGAACCCCACTCAGGGCTGCTGCAGCCTCACCTGTAACTTGGGGGAACTCAGAATCTGCCCTGGCAACGAGTGTTCAGAATTCAATAATTAAAACAGTCTGTGAAATGTAATACTTAATAAAATCCAAATCAAAAAATGTCTGAGCACATTCCAAAATGAGTAAAAATGTAAATTTATGAAAATGCTGAACATACGTGATCGTTCTAATGTAAATTGTAGGCGTCAGCTGCTTCCGTCAATTTCAGATCCAGCTCCCTGGAAGCTGCTCTGATGTGGCTGCACCCTGGGGTTCCAGAACCTCCCCGTGCTGCTCCCTAGAGAGGAGCTGCCAGGGTCCCTCCTCTGGGGAGCCTGCCCTCTGGCTGGTAGCCTTGGGGGCAGGCATTTTGCTTTTCTTGTCCACCACCCTGAAGGACTTGGCCCTGTGCACCCCATCCATGGTTGCCTCTGCGTGGGGGCGCCAAAGGGAGACAGGAAGGGCAAGAGAGTTGCAGGAGCTGAGAGTGAGAGGGCCTGAGACCATGTGGCGTGGGCTCAGGGAGCGGGACGGTGGGAAGAGGCAGGAAGACTTGGGGAGAGCCGGGAGTGAGAGTGAGGAGGAGCAGCCTCACCCCAACATAAATACTGGTATTTCAGAATTTAAAAGTTATGCTGTTTCCCGGAACATGAGAACGTGGAGGCCCAGTCTTGCAATCTCCGGTGGGGCATTGCTTGGCTCCCTGCTCCCCGGTAATCTTGCACAAGCCCATTTTCTGGGCTGCATTTCCTCACCTGTAAAAGGAGGAAGTTGGGGGTCAGTATTACCAAGGGATATATAAGCTCTAGCTCTAGGGGTGTATGACTTTGAGAATCTGGAATTGTCAGTTTGTGAGGAGCTAACTGGGACAATTCTGGCGACTCTCAGCTCCCAGCCAGGGCTGTGTGGATGCGTGGTTGTGTGATGGCGACATTCTGTGACTTTAAGATGCTGAGGCTCCAGGAGCTTAAGATATGGACGTTCTGTGAATCCAGGATTCTAGGATTTGATGACTTGATGATTCAATGATTCTAAATGGGGCTGCTGGGAAGAGCTGCAACCACCTGCCTTGTTAATGTCAATGTTCAGTTATTAAAAACATAACAAGATGCAATGGAGACAGATAGCTTGGGATGGTGGGCGCTGCCCCCACCCCAGTGAGGGAGGGGAGGCGGGGCTGGGCTGGCACTGGAGGAGAACGGAGACCCTTTCAGCCCGGGTCACACAGGCTGTCTCTCCCGACACAGCAGAACTGGTGTGTGCATGTGAGAGATCTGCCACTCCCTAAGCTGGCAGGGCCAGCGGGTCCTTCCCGTCAACCCTGCCTCCATGCCTCCATCCTTTCAGACTATGGCAGAGAGAGGAGTGAGTACCCTTTCCCCTCCCAGCCCCCAAAGTCTCTGGGCAGAAATGGCCACAGTGGAGGAAGGAGAGGCCTGCTCACCCCCGCCCCTTCCCTGACAGCGCGGCCAGAGGGGGAAAACAGGACATGAGCACTTCCTGGACACAGACATGGAAACGCAGGAACCCCTGCCTGTGAGGGCCCCAAGTACAAAGGGCTCAGACAAGGGCAGAGGCCAGAGCAGCCAGCGGCGTCCCATCAGCACTCCCTGAGTACAGGCTGAGGGGGAGGACCTTGCTTGTGCTGAGGGGGCAGTGAGAAGGGGTCAAGGCAGGGCCGTCCCAGGCAGAGGCTGGAAGTGCTGATAGGTCCTCCGCATGTCGCAGGCCCACAGCCCATCCTGGCAAAAGGCCA
This sequence comes from Cheirogaleus medius, assembly GCA_008086735.1. Classification (NCBI taxonomy): domain Eukaryota; kingdom Metazoa; phylum Chordata; class Mammalia; order Primates; family Cheirogaleidae; genus Cheirogaleus; species Cheirogaleus medius. The sequence goes on along the minus strand of VBSM01001265.1, from coordinate 36,843,687 downwards.
GCCCAGGGGTCCAGTATCTCGCTGCCTCCTGCGTCCTGCCCATGCCTTGCACCCAGGCCAAAGTTGGGGAGGGGTCTAGGCTCAAGGGGAGAACTTTGTCCTTCTAGAGTGCCCATCCTGCTGGGTCCCTAGAAGCCCAGTACAGCTGCATGAGTCTGAGGGCTTCCCCAGCCTGGTAGGTTCACAGACAGGAGCTGGCCCAGGTCACACAGCACGGCAGGGCCTGAATTCCTAGTCCTAGTTCTCCCACTGCGGTGGCCTCCCACGTCCCCCTGGGCTACCTGGGGAGCAGGAGTAGAGGGGACTCAGGTTAGGGGGCGGAGCCTTGTCCATCACCCCTCCCTTTTCTCCCTTAGTCCAGAAGCAGGGGGGTGGTGACAGCTGCTCCCTGTCCTCCACAAAGCTCCACAAGTCCTAGAACTTGTCTCAGCCAGAGGATTGCCTGGCCCACAGTGTGCCTCCCTGGGCTCTCTCTTCTCTGGGCCACCACTTCCTCCTGCTGTCCCATCCTGCTCTTGTCTCCACCTGCCCTCAGGCTTTCTCCCCATTCCTGAGCCTCCTCTCTGGCTCTGGTGCGCGTAAGGCTCTCTCAGACGACTGTTAGATTTGGAAGGGCCCTCGGAGATACCCAGGTGCAACCCTCTTATTCTGCAGATGAGGAAACCAGCTCAGAGGGAAGAAGGTCCTGTCCAAAGTTGCACAGTAGGTTGTGGCAGAGCTCGGTACTGTGCTCCTTCCGCCCCTAGTGCAGGCGCACTGCACTCCGCTGCTCTCCCTTCCTCTCTCCAGCCTGGATCTTCTCTCCTTCACTATATACCCACTGCCTGGCTGACCCCTACCTTAGACAGACACTGCCCTTGGGACACAGACCAGAGGTCAGGCCTCCATGACTGGGACGTGCACCCATGCACATGGACACACAGACACATGCAAGTACATCATGAGTGTATGCAAATCCCTGATCACAGTTAGGAGCCCACCCTGGAACCTGGCGTCCTCCTCTTCCTGTGAGGCCCCCCACACCTCATTCAGGAAGCCCCTTAGGCCCTCTGCAGACTGTCACCATCCCACTAGCGTCCTTGTGACATCTGAGCTCTGTGAGCCTCGGTTCCTCCTCTGTGACCCGGAGGGCAGGGCTGAGTCTCCCCCTCAGTCCCAGAGCCACTCCTTCAGTGTCTCTAGGAGGTGCTCAGCTTCCTGTGGCTGGGTGGGGAGCGCCTTGAAGTCCCCGGAGGATCCGTGCTACTGGTACAATGGGAAGGCGGTGACAAATGAGAGGTTTCGTCTTCCCCAAAGCAGGTTCCACCCTACCCTGATCTCCCTGCCTGGTGTCTGGGCCACAGCCCTGGCCTGTGGGCCCCTTAGGACCAGGGTCCTAGTGCAACCCCACAGTGCAGAGGTCAGAGGATCAGAGCCCCTAGTTCCCCAGCAGCAGTTCCCTAGGCGGGGCCTGTGTGGTCCCGGTCCTCAGGGCACCAGTAGCTTATTGCTGGGTTGTTGCAGATTCCTGGGGCATCCGGATTCTCTGGCAGCAGCGGGAGGTAGGAGGGTGGTAAACACCGAGGGGGGGTGGGATTACGGAATCCCAGCTGTGAATGCCTGGGTGAGACTCCTGAATCCTGTCACTTTGCCCTCACCTGAAACCGGGTGGAGGGGGAACCAGAGTCGGGTGGAGATGAGGGGGCAGCAGCCTCTCCCAGGAGCGGTGGGAGGCCTGAGCAGGAGCCGGAGAACCCACTGACACCAGCGCTGCCTCCTCTCACGCGAAGGGGTGGGGGCTGTTCCCGGGCAGCTCAGCGGGTAGACCTTCTGGCTGTGGGTGGAAAAGAAGGCTCAGTCTTTGTGGACAAAAGGGACGGGCCTTGGGGTCAGGCACTTATCTCAGCCCTCGTCATTTCCTCTGCCGGACATGGACATGGCCAGGTTAGTGGGGTCATCGCACAGAGGGAAGGAACAGGCCAGAGCCAATGCATACCAGGCCCTGCAGTAGCGTCTGGCACGTGGGCGACCTCGTCACGCCCTGGGCTGCAGTCAGTCCCTTGCAGAGGCCCAGCCACATGGCCACGGTCACTGCAGGAGATGACCACACATAGACCATCACTCCACACACAGACCCAGTCACCCTGGGTGACACTCAGTCCCAGCTGCAGGCTCAGCTAAGATAGGAGACCCCACAGGCCGTAGGGACCTGTGGGCAACCAGACACCCTGCCACAGCCACACTACAAGCATCCACAGGCATCCACACACCAGGTGCAGCTACTGTCACCCCTATGGTCAACCCAAGGAGAGCCAGAGATTCCAGAAGTCGTGGGCAGGCATCAGGGCCTGGGTGAGAAGAGGGGGAACCAGAGGGGGAACCAGGTGGGGACCCCAGAAGCACCCCTGTGCCAACTGTGCCCTCCCCCAGCTTGCTGAGCGCCTGAGGCTGTTTATTTCCTAGCAGAGATGGGTGTCTCATCCCCCTCCCCCTCCAGTCCCCACCACACGATTCCAAAGCTGCCAAATCAAATCAGCCCCTGTACCCACGCCAGGCTGGCATGGCGGCCAGCAGCTGACGGGAACGAAGCCAGGCTCAGAATATCCCGCCGCCTGTCCGATGCCGGGGGAGGCTTGTGGGTGGGGGTGGGGAGGGGCAGGAGCCCACAGCCGGCCCTGGGCAGTGCCTCGCAGAGAGGCTGGGGATTCTGAACGCCACCCGGGCACTGGGCGTCCCGAGGACAAGTGAGCGAGTCCCTGGTGTGTCTCCAGGTTGCTGTGGCAATGTCTTCGCTGCCGGCATTCACGGAGCTGTGGAAATGGTGCTGGTGGGATGCGGGTTGGGGCTTCCAAGTTGAGCCCAGATGACGGGGTGCCAGGCTGAGGGTGGGGGCTCACACATGAGCTCACATTCATTTGGGATTCACAGCAGCCCCTAGTGGGAGCCCCTTAGTCGTTTGTGAGCAAAGGCTCAACTTGCCTTGGAGGCCTGGTGACGGGGTGAGGTGGACCTCACAGATCCCATTTTATAGACAGGGAGACTGAGCCTCAGAGTGGGTAGTGGAGCTCCCTGGAGAGAAGCAGAAGTGGAGGGGGCGTCAGAATGGGTAAAGATGTGGTCGTTTCCATTCCTTAGGAGCCCTAGGTGGAGAGAAGGAACATGGCTTTGTTCTCAGAGTTGAGGAACAGAGCCAGCATGTGGCAGAGCCAGAGGTGCCCGTGGCAATCAGAGAGCAAGGAGAGATTCTGTGGGGAGAGCAGGGTGCAGCCAGGCAAGGCTCCCTGGAGGAGGAGGCCACCTGTGGGCTTGCTGGAGGCTGATGGGGGTGGGGGGCAGGCTGGGGAGAAGGGGAGAAGGCCTGGCAGGCCTCAGCCCCTGGCCTTCTTGTCTCTGCAGCCAGCTGGGACCCCCTTGCAAAGGAGCCTGAACCCCCAGGGAGTAGAGACGACCGACTGGAGGTGAGAGCTCAGTGGAGGGAGATGCGGGTGGGCTTGGGGGGTGGGGGCACAGGCTGAAGGTCAGTCTGAACGGTGCCTTCACCCCGGGAGGACTGGGAGGCTGGAGTCGCATCCCAGGCCCACTCCTTCCAGCCTAGGGTCACCCCATTCCAAGACCATTTCCTCTCACCCTCTACATACCCAGCCGGGGGTTCCCTCCCAGTCAGGGTTCCTCCTCCTCCCAACTCACCTGGGAGTCATTTCAGACTCCGCCCTCATCCTCCCCACCCTCGCCCAACAATTCCCTGTTGATTCTCTGCCCTAAGTGTTCCCTGAGTCCCTCTCTCCTCTCAGTTCCTGTTGCCTGCTTGAGCCCAGGACCTGTCATCTCTCCCTGGGGTGCTCACCGGCTGCATGCTTTCAGTTGCCCCCAGCCTCCACATGGCTGCCAGAAGGATCTTTCTAATACACAGGCCTGAACTTGTCACTCTCCTGCTCAAAAATTCTCCGTGCTCCCCAACCACGGCCCCTCTGCAGTCCCAGCCTGGCCACAGTCCCTCCTTGATCCATTCCTGCCCCCTACCAACCTGCTCTTGCTGGCCTCTTCCTCCCTCACCTTCCTAAACCCTTCTGGGTTCTGCTCTAGCCTCCCCTCCTCCAGGAAGTCGTCCCTGCCCCTGACTGTGGGACCAAGCTCGCTCACGCTCCCTCCTCTGAGCTCTCCTGCCCTGGCAGTCAGGTGCTGGGGCGTTCTGCTGTCTGTCGCCCACTGTGCTGTGCCATGGCACCCTGTTTCTCCATCATGTGACCCTGTACGTGTATCTGGCTTTTCTTCTTCTCTGCACTGTGAGCTCCTTGAGCCTGGGGACCCTGCCTTTTTCATTCCTGAAGCTTCCACCACCCTCTGATGGGTACTTGGTTAGGGCTCAGTCAGTGCCTTTCCTTTGAAATGAGGGGTGCAATGCCCAGCCCCCGATCATATCTTTAGGGTGCCTCGTAGGAATCTTCAGTGCTTAGAAGGGCATTGAGGAGCAAACATGGGGTGGGCTGTGGACGTCAAAGACTGGCACAGAAGGGGGTGTGTGTGTGCTATGTGTGTAAATCGGACCGTGAAGCCAGAACAGCATGAGTCTGCCCAGGCCAGGCTGAGAGGCAGAGAAAGATGCTGCTTGTATCAGCCCCTCCTGTGTGCCAGGAGGTTTAGGCACGTCGTTTAAGTCTTACAACAGCCCATGAGGTCAAGGCCGCTATTATCCCCCTTTTACATTTGGAGAAGCTGAGGCCCAGAGGGGTCGTGCAGTGAGCGGATCCGGGCAATGCTGAGTGGAGCCCAGATGTGTCTAAGGTTCAAGCCTCATTCTTTCCCTGCCCTTGAGCAAGATGGGAAAAGAGATGCCCACGTGGGGCCTGGCTCACAGCAGGGGCTCAGCATGGTTCCCTGCTGAGACATAGGGCCAAGCCCCTGAGAATGTTCCTCCAAGTGGTAGTGGGTCCTGCTGCTGGGAGCTGGCACAGGGAGGCAGGGGAGGCCTGGAAAGTCATTATTAATTTATTTATTGCCATGGCATTCCCCATGGGGCGGGGGCTCCCCCCAGAGCTGGGACAGATGGTGTTCCTGGGAGCCTGCAGTGTGTCTCAGCAGCCTCGGCCGCCCGCCAGGAAAGACTGGATTTGTCATCCGCTCAGGAAGCCACAAGGGGAAAGGGGGCTTTGGAGAAGATGAGACCCTTCTGGGCAATGGCGGCTGGGCCTGGAAGGAAGGAGTCTGCCCCAGGCTCCTTGCTTATGCCTGTGTGACAGCCCCCTCTGCCCAGGCCAGTGGCCCTGCTCTCTGCAAGCTCACGTTCCGCCCCTTGCCCAGCTCCACCAGCCTCATCCTCTCCTAGAGGCCTCCCTGGGCCGGCCCATTCGCTCCCATCCATGTTCTCCCTCTGCCTTTCTTTTATATGGGTCCTGCTGCCTCCTCTCTCTGACTGAGGATCTTAGGCCCTGAGCCCCTCAGCTCTGTCCTGCCTTCAACCCCACACCTGTCCCAAAGATGGTCAGTGTGTGCCTGGCCTCTGTCACAGCCCCAGCCTGCGCTCCAGGCCCATGCTCGGCCCTGCTAGGGAAGAGACGGGCAGCCCTCGGGGACTCCCCACCATGGAGAGGACAAGACTGGAGAGAGTGAGGACCCTAGGGTGTTGCTCAGACTGGAGGGGCAGCAGGAGGGAAGGAGTGGAGAGGAACAGGGGAGCCTGACAAGGAGCTCTCTTGTTGGGGCAGAGGCTGGGGAGACAAGATGGGTTCATGCAGTGGACAGACCATGGGGCCAGATGAGCAGGTTCAAGTCCCAGCTTTACCGCTTTTTAGGGGTGTGACCTTGAGCCAGCCACTTAACCAGCCAGAGCAACAGCTTCCTCACTGCCAAACGGGGATAAGAACCTCCATTACTATTGGGCACATCACTACTATTGGACATTGTCACACAGAGCTGTTGGGAGAAGTTACAAAGACAGTATGTGTGAGGGGCCTGACCCATGGCAGGTCCTTGGCCCCCTCGCTTCGTCCTTTGAGGGTGTCATCCTTGGAGCCCGGACTAGGCTGTACCACCACCAGACGGGGTGCACCACAGGGCTGGACCGAGGTTCAGGGAGGTTCTGTGGGCTTGGCATGCTCTCCCGACACCGGCTGGGCAGCAGCCAGGAGAGCAGAGCTGCCAGCACCCGTCCCCACCCAACAGGCATCTGTTCAGCACACCCTCCTGGGATGGCTCCTTGGCCCCTGTGCCGGCAGCTGGCTTGGAGGAGGGGCCCTTGCAGCTCAGCCTGGCATCCTCCTTCAGGGCCAGGCCTCTGCATGTTCACTGTCTCTGGAAGTCAGGGCCGAGGCCATGCAAGTTGGTGAACAGAGTACACCAAGTCCATGTCCTCTCTGTGCTGGCTTTTGGGGCCCAGCTGGGGACTGGGGAGCCTTAGCTTGGCAGGGGCTGGGGGAGAGGCAGACGTGGACAAGGGCACAGTATTCACACCGAGCACCCACATGCACTGCCCAGCACTGGTGCCTCTATTGCTGCCTTTGGGATAAGTAAAGGCCACACCCTTGGCATGGCATTGCTGGCCTTGCCTGCTGGGTCCCCTTGTGTCCACCCCTTGTCCCATGCTTCAGCCAAATGGCTGTGCCCACTCCCCAGCACACGCCAGCTCTCCCAGCCTCCCTGCCTTTGCTCATACTGACTCCTCTGTCTGGAGTGGCTTTTCCTTTTTTTCCCACCTACTCTCTTTTCAAGGCCCTGATTAAATGTCGCTTCCTCTGTGAAGTCCTCTCAGACTGCCCCCTCCACCTCAGGTTGAGTCAGTCTCTGACCTTTCCTGGGCACTCATAGCCCCCAAGTTTCCCTGAGCCTCAGTTGGGTAACTTGTTACCCCACATGGTTATGGGGGTTATGTGTCCTTTCCCATTGTAGACCCAGGGGGCAGGGACCAAGGCTGTGTCTCCTTTGTTTCTCTTCGGCTTACGTGGGGCCTGACATAGGCCTGGTTATACAGTAGGTGCCCAATAAACACTTGTTGAATGAACAAGAATGGCTGTGAGTAGGGTTGTTCCAAGTAGTTCCAGGAAGGGGACACAGTTGCTGGGTTGGGCAGTCCTAGGGACTTCCTGGAGGAGGCAGGCTTGGAACTTTGAAGGATGGAGAGGGTCAAGACCAAAGCCAGAGATGAGCTGGGCAGTCAGAGAGGTCCACATGGTCAGTTTCTGACAGGACCGGCTGAGGGCAACAAGGACCAGCACAGGATAGAAGAACCTGGAACAAGGACTCAGCCCCAGAAGGGCTTCAGGTGGCTGGCTTGGTGCTCAGAATCCTGCTCCATAACGTGCTGCCCCTGAGTCCTGGGCTGAGCAAGCCTTAGTCTCAGAGTTGTGGATGAGGCTGAGGCCATCCATGGCTGATAGGTGGACCCGGTGGGACAGTGACAGGCAGGGGCAGGAGCCAGGGTGTTGGTGGAGGTAGGATTGCTATTGGGGGCTGGAGGGGCTCTGCAGGGGAAGGAACAGCGTGTGCAAGGGTGTGCGGGGTGCTGCCGGGGCTCTGGGAAAGAGGGCTGCACATGGCAGGGAGCACAGCTGACCAGGCAGGGAGCACAGAGGTGAGGCTGGAAGGGCTGCTACAGGCCACACTTTTCAGGCTTGTATTTAAAATTCTTGAGTGAATGCTCCTAACTGCCAGATGTGCCTTCCTTCTCCTGGATTCTGCACATCAGGAGCAAGTGGCTTTGATGATGTCCCATGGCCTCAAGGGAGCTGCTGCCAACAAGTTGACCATAGCATCTGGCTTCCATGGGGGCCCTGAGGCCCTGCCATCTGTCTGTGCCCACCTGTCGGGCTGCACAAGCCCGGGGTGTGCAGGGACCTAGGGCCAGGGAGGCGGTCTCAGCTGCCACTCCAGCCTCTCTGTCTGCCCGTCCATCTGTCCACACCCCTGACTGCCGGAGGACAAGGGAGAGACGGGCATCGCAGGTCCTGCCATCAGAGAAGCCTAGTCTGGTGGGGGAGGCATTGAGACGTGGGACTTACTCCCAGAGAAGACGCAGGCTGAGACCCAGCCAGGCTTGTGGGCAGGCCTGGCTCAGAGGTTCACAGCAGGTCCCAGGCGGTGCCCGGCCTGATGCTACGGGCCAGTGATGAGGTTCCTTCACTGGCCCCTCCTCCACTGTCCTGCCTGGCCCTTGGCTGTAAACACAGAGAGAACAAGTTCCGTTTCCCGGGAAATGTTTATCTCAGGCGGTGTGGGGAGCGTGTGCGCTGGCCTCCGCGTGTCCTTCCTGCAGGCTGGCTGGGGCAGGAGTCGAGGGGTCTTGGCAGCCGTGGGGGACAATGTGTGGGAGCACAGGCAGGGCGGGGGGAGGGGCATGCCCAAGGCCCCTGCCTAGAGCCTGGATCTGGATGCTGGCCAAGGGAGAGGAGCCCATGGGAGAGAAGCCTGTTTTCTCCAAATCCCACAGAATAACCTCCTCTGTCTCGTGTTCCTGTCCTCATCCCTGTCCACCCTGTCTCCTCCAGGTTCCGGCCTCCAAGACTTTGCTCCTGTCTGGTGCCCCCACTTGGGATGTCTTTTCTTCCTCTTCCTCTATATTTCCTGGCTTTCAGCCGGCTTCCTCTGGGAGGTCTTCCCCAACTCTAGAGCCCATAACCCTTTGTCCTCTACCTTCCTCCTCCCCTTCTTAGGCTTCCAGCAGCTTCAGGTGAAGCCCCTCTGGTCTTGTCCACAGTTGTTCAGACAGGGGAGGCAGCTTCTTGCAGGACGGGCACCTAGGAGTAGGGCAAGGCCCGGAGGTCATCTCCTCTGCCCATGCCAGGAGAGCCAGCACAAGCCCAGGCACATGGGCGATCTGGGTTGACTGAATGGGGGTGATGGGAGATCCCCACCCAGCCAGATCCACAGGGCCGAGGGGAAGGGGCCCAGGGTTCTTGCTGACTAGCTCTGGGCTTGGGGCTGCGTATCCCAGACTGGGCCAGGCCTGACTGAGGCCCTGACAACAGGAAATCCTTGAAGGAACAAGCAGTGGCTGAGGACTCTGAGCACAACAACAGGAAACAGCTTTGACATGGGGCAGCAGCTCTGGTGACTGTGCCCAGTGGGGTGGGGTGGGAGGGAGCTTGTGGGACCCGGGTGATGCTGAGGGTGACACTGAGACGCTGACTGTGGGACAGTGGGTGTTCCACCGTGAGACACTAGCTTGTGACATGTGATACCAAGTGTGTGACTGTGATCCTGGGGTGCTGTGTGGGGAGTGGGTGAGTCACTAAGTGTGTGAAACTAAGTGTGTGGCACTCTGACACCAAGTGTGTGACACTGTGATTCTATGTGACTGATATTGATGGTGTAGTGCTGAGTGATACCGAGTGTGTGACATTGCACACTGTCTGCTGCCACAAGCGTGACACTGAGGGTGATGATGAGTGCACGGAGGGTGTCACACCATGAGAATCCATACGTAACATGAGCAAACAGCACTGTGCAATGATGGGTGGGGTCCTGAGTTTGCGGCTTGAGTGACACTGAATCGTGAAACCAAGTGTGTGTCCCAAGCATATGCTATAATGAGGCTGAGGGTGCAAACAAGGGTGTGACATGGAGTGACAGTAAGTGCGTGAAAGCAAGCATGTAATGCCATGTGACCCTAAGCCTGACATTGCATGTGTGATCTAGGTAATGGTTGTGATGATATGAAATGTGCACACACAACACCTTGTATGACTCTGTCATGGGAAGACACCAGCAGGTTCAGGCAGGGAAGTAACATGGCTCAATGGATGGTGTTGAAGGATCTGCTTGTTGGCTGCAGAGTGTGTATGTGGGGGGGGGGGGATCTGTCGGCGGGTGCAGAGAGGAGGTGGGCAGAGCAGTTGGAGGCTCTTGCAGCCACCCAGGCAGGAGATGGCGGTGCCTGGGCTCACGGGATGGCAGAAGAGATAGCGACATGCACAAACTTTGGAGATATTTGGGAGGCAGAAAAGACAGATCCTGCTGATGAATGAGAAGGTGAGCAAGAAGGAGAAACTGAAAACGACTCTCAGGTTTTTGGCTTGAAAAGCCAAGTGATGGATGGTGGAGATGTCTCTGAGATGGGCAAAGGTTGGGGAAGGTCAGGATTAGGGGGCGGGGAGGACAAGGAGGCAGAAATCGAGAGCTGTGATTTGGGCATGTTAAGTCAATCATCCAGGTGGCGATGTCCAGAGGGCAGCAGAGCCAGGCTGGGGACATATGTGGGAGTCAACAGGCATGGGTGATTTGTTAAGTTGTGGCCCTGGCTGGGACGACCCAGGGAGAGAGCTTGGCGACAGGAGAGGCCTGAGCCCCTGCAAACTCCATTGTCTAGAGGCCGGGGAAGAGCAGCAGCAGACACAGGAGGAGGAGGGTGCGGGAGGTGGAGGGGACCGAGAGTGTGAAGCCAGAAGCCCAGGGAGGAGAGAGGTTTAAGGAGCAGGGGCGGTGTGTGGGTGGCACTGGCCCTCAGGTAAGGTGGGGACTGGGAAGTTGTGCTGCACCAGGCCCTGTGGACAAGTCAGGCTGACAAGAGCCATTTCAGAGACCCGCTGGGGCCAGAAGCCAGACCAGCCTGGGCGGGATGGTGAGTGGGAGGTGAACACAGGAGCCCAGACAGCCCTTTGTCCCGCTGCCAGGGATGCAGAGAAGGGGCCTGGTCTCTGGAAAGAGCCATGGTGTCCAGGGAGATTACACTTTTTTAATCACAGAATGTTTTGAATAGACACAAAAACTGTCATATACCCATAGCCCAAATTCAACCGTCGCCAAGGTTTGGCCACTTTGCTTCATCTATTCCCGTCCCTCCCTTGCTTTCATTTATCTTTGCTTAAGTTTTTACAAAAATATTTAATTGTGGTAAAATATATATAACATAAAATGTACCATCACGGCCTTTTCTAAATGTGTAGCTCAGGCGCGTTAAGTCCATTCGCATTGTTCTGCAGCTAAACTCCAGAACTCTCTTCGTCTTCCCAAACTGAAGCTCCGTACCCACTAAACAACGGAGCCCCGTTCTCCCCTGTCCTCAGGCCCTGGCCCCCACCTTTCCACTTTCTGTCTCTGTGATTTTGGCTACTCCGGATACCCCATGTGATTGGAACGATATAGTATTTGTCTTTGGGGGACTGGCTTTTATGTCCACCTAGCATAATGTCCTCGGTGCTCACCCATGTTGTGGCGCATGGCAGGCTTTCCTTCTTGTTTACGGTCAAATAATGTTCCATCGTGTGCATGTGGCACATTTTGCTCCTCCACACTCGTGCGTCAAGGAACACTTGTGTCGCTCCCCCACTTTAGCTGCTGTGAGTAGTGCTGCTGTGATCGCGAGTGTACAAATATCTCTTCAAGACCCTGCTTTCAACTCTTCTGGGCGTATGCACACAAGCAGAGCATGATCATTCTATGTTTAAATTTCTGAGGAATCACTGTCCTGTTTTCTACAGCTCCGTATCTTTTTACATTCCCACGGCACTGTATTAGAGTTCCAGTTTTTCCACATCCTTGCCAACACTTGTTATTTTCTGTTGTTGTTGTTTTAAAAATGGTTGCTATTCTAATGGGTATGAGGTGGTTTCTCATTGTGGTTTCGATTTGCATTTCCCTGATGATTAGTGCTGTTGAGTGTCTTTTGTGTGCTTGTTGGCCACTTGAATATCTTCTCTGGGGAAATGTCTATTCAGGTCCTTTGCTCGTTTTAAAAATTGGGTTGTTTGCTTTTTTGTTGTTGAATTACAGTTCTTTATATATTCTGGATGTTAACCCCTTATCAGATATATGATTTGCAAATATTTTCTCCCATTTCATTTCAGCCTTGCTACAATGTTTTAAAGCAAATCCCAGACATGATGTCATTTCACCAAGGGTGGATTTTTTTTTTTAAGGCTAGGAGGTCCTGGGTGATGCTGAAATGTGACAATGTGACACAGAGGCAGCATGGAGCTGTGTATTCAATACTGTGTGAGGGTGACACAGTGGCATTGGGGACATGGAGTGTGACACTGAGGATGTGGGTGTCAGTGACATATCACTGTGAGTGGCCCTGTGACACTCAGTGATGTGGGATTCTGTGGACACTGAGATGATTGTGTATCACTGAGTATGTGGGACCTGCCATATGGAGGTGGCAGTGACTGTGTCCCTGTGTGCTGTCCTGGGTGATAAGAGTGACACTGCGCGGGAGTGAGAGGGGCCTAAGGTGTGCTGTGGGTGACGGGGTATGTGTGATCCAAGTGGGATCAGCCCCAACCTCAGCTGCTGACCGTCAGAGGACAAGTGTGGTAGGATGGACGGGACAAACATCCAAGGGGACAGAAAGGGTGTCTGGGCCCAGGTGTGAGCTGGCATGAGGCGCCCTCCCTTCTCAGAATAGCCAGGCAGGCTTCCTGGAGGCAGGACGCTGTAGGCGCTGGAGAAGGGCAAGGCCCGTGGTGTTGGACAGCCCTGTCCAGCTCTGACATTGAACAAATCATTTCACCTCTTGAGCCTCAATTCCCTCGAGTATGAAATGGGGCTCTTGGGAGGCCCGCACGAAGCAGTGCTTGAAATGAACGCGGTACCTGGCACTTGGAAGATGCTACGTGGTCTCTCAGGGAGCAGCACCCTCAACCCCTGCACCCCAAGCCCCTCGATGCCAGGAGAGCTAGTGGGAGCACGGAGCGGGTGTGCTGAGTGACTCGTCCTCCTCTCTCACATCCACGGCCCTCCTCTCTCCCCGCCTGGTGCCGTCAGTGACACCCCCGCACTTGCTCCTACACCCTCCTCTCCCCTGCTGCTGCCGCCCTCACCTCATCGGCCTCCTGCCCAGGCTTCTGCAGCCTCATTCAATTAGGCCGATGCAATTTGCTCAAGAAAAAGCCCCGTAATTTGGTTAATCACACCAGTAGGGGATCTGGCCCCGGTATGGAGGGTGGGGATGGTAGGAGGTCCCTACCGACAGCTGAGGGCACAGGTTTCAAAGTGCCTGTCTTTCCGGACCTCTACTCACTCCTCTGGGCTCCTGTCAGGAACCAACAGAGCCCAAAGCTTGAGTCTCCCTAAACCCAGGTACAGAGGCCTTGAAACAGGAGCCAGGACTTCCAGGGTTCACTAGTGTCCATAGGAGGGTTCCTGCCCCTCTCTGGGCCTCAGTCTCCCTTTCTGACAATGGGAGTTGGATTGGGCATCTCAGAGCCCCCAGCCAGCATAGCTGGCCTCTGCATCCCAGCTCTGGGCAGCCCCCTCCTGCAGGGCCATCTCCTGGGCCTTGGGGAGGGAGGGCCAGAGGTTGGGTCAAGGGGAAAGAACCCCCGGGGAAGTTAGGAGGGGCAAGTGTCCTCAGAGCCTCATCTGGAATGTGTCCACTGAGTCCCATAGCCAGAGACCCTCTAGTCCCAGGCTGCACACCTGGAGGTGGGGGCGTGAAGAAAAGGAGCTGCCATTTCTTAGTCACCTGCAAGACCACTGCTTCTTAACCGTGCAGGCTGTACGTTGCACAGGGGTTCCAACAGAGAGGGGGTGGCGCTGAAACTGAGCCCACTCTCCACACCAAGCCCTGCCCCTCAGGGCTGCATCTGCATCTGCCCAGAGGATTGGGGTCACTTCTTTCTAACTGCACGAAGGTGGCCCCTGCTCCCTGTGGGAGTCAGCTTACTCCAAACTTGGATGGCTCCAGTTTAATCTTGTCTGCAGCTCTGGGGGAAGGTACCATTTTACAGACCAAGGAACAGAGCCCAGGTAGGTTGAAGGACTTGTTCAATGTACGTGGTATGTGGCAGGGCAGGGAAGTGAGCTCTGATCTGGGGGAGGAGATGGCGGAGGTGATGGGGGTGCACGGAGGAGAATTAGACCCTCCCTATGCCAACACTCTGAGCCGCACCCTCCTTTGCTCATTCAGAGACCAGACTGGCCACCAGCGCACTCAGTTCTCCAGACAGCCACACGCTCGATGCACACACCAGGGTCACACAGATGTCGACGACCCAAATCACATATGCATGGGCACAGGCCGAGATGGCCACCCACACAGACAGGGACACAGGGCCCTCACACGTGTTGACACTCACACAGTCTCCCACAGAAGCACAGACCTACATTCTTTCACACAGACATTCTCCTAGTGACCCAATGGACATATTCTGCCATGATCACGTGATGGCCTGTAGGGACACGCCATTATGGCCGACTAATGGGCAGTCCACACACGTGCTTAGGTCACCAGCAATGCAGGAGCTCCACACAAAGGGAGAGAAAAGGTCAATTTTGGTGAGTGTATCCAGAACTTCGCAACCAGAAAGCCACACAAAAGCTATTTTAATTTTCATTTCCAAGATGAAATTTATTTTGAATTGCACGTAGGATCTAAGAGTCTGGTGGGAGGCCGTCAGCATCTTTTCAGGGCTTTGGGCCTTTAAAGGACCTGCACAGATCCACAGGCACAGCAATGCCACAAGATATCCCGGGCTCGCATGTTTACCTGGGTGTGTGCACACATGCTCGTGTGTGCGTGCGCGCGCACGTGTACTTATACTGGCTCCCGGATCCTCAGGATGTGAGCAGAGAGAGTAGAAGTTCCAGAGACTCCGGATGTTTGTTCTCTGGCTTCCTGGGCCCTCCAAAGGCAAATAACTGTGGGTGCCAGCCTGCCTGCCTGCCTGCGTGGGCTGGGGGGTGTTGGGCTGAGGAGCCTGCCTCTGCCCTGCAGCCCCTGACTGGGACCCTGCGTGATGACACAGTGACCAAGACTCATGGCCATCTGCCTGTGGGCTCCTAAGCCCATCGCCTCCCCTCTCTGGGGCTTGCTCCCCTCCTCTGAGAAACAGAGGCAGGGAGGAGGCTAGACAGGATGCACTTTCCCCTAGAGACAGAAATAGAGCGACAGAGACACTTGGGGCCCAGGGTCCAGAGGAGAAACCAAAGCTGGGGAGGGGCTGTGAAGGAGCCAGGAGGGCCCAGGTTCAGGGCGGGTGTGGGGCCCCAGACCCTGCGTCTCTGGGGCACTCTGCTTGCTCTGTGAGGGGTGTGGGGAGGGAGGAGGCAGGACAAGAGTCCCAGTGACCATGCAGAGGACAAGACCAGGGGAGAGGGCTGGGCCTGGAAGGACAGGAGAGGAGAGAGGACAGCACGGTGCAGGAAATAGAGGCGCAAAGGCCCAGAGATGGGGAAGGATGCAGGTCTGGAAGGAGGGAGGGCAGTGGACCCTCGTCCCCCATGAGCCCTGCTCCAGTCTCTGTGCCAAGCACTTTACAAATAGTTCCCAACAGCCTGGGAGCTCAGAGCCTATTGTGGGGTGACCCCCCAGGAGCCATGACGGTCTATGCAAGGGAGGGGTAGAGTCACATTTGTGTTTTAGCAGAGCATTGCAGGTGGAAGACGGGAAGACAGTGGAAGGGTGTCCAGAGGCAGGGGCATGCCTGAGATGAACCCTGCCCAGAAGATTCCTCACCCCAACCCCCAAAAAAGAAGGGCTATTTTTAGGAACAATAAAAATGCTCACACATTCCTGCAGGGGCAGGGAGAGGGAAGGGGGCCAGGAGTGAGCACAGAGGGAGAGGGTGGACCCCACCCCTCCCCTAACTCTGGCTTCATCTTCAGGGCCTTCTCCTTGGGGGGGTCCCTGGCCAGCCCTGCCCCTCTCACCCCTGCCTCCAGAGTGTCCTGGCTCTTATGTCTGTCCCTCTCTTTCTGAATTGGTCCTTGTTTGTGTCCCTGTCTCTCTTTCTCATACTCCCGTTTTCCCCCTCCCCCCGGGATTTGGGGAACAGCTGGGATGGGCCAAGCTCTGACGACAGAGCCAAATACAGTCATGGGATAAAGCGGGGCGAGGCTGTGGGAGACACACACCAGAGAACAGACAGCAAGGGAGACAGACACGGAGAACCCAGGGAGGCTGAGAGACAGGGAAACAAAGAGCTCGGCAGAGTAGGGAAAGCCCCAGGGCTCTGTGCCCTGCTTTCTGCCTTGTCCCTGAGGAGACCAGCATGGCCAGGCCTGCCCTCCCCTCCCCTCTCCACCCCTTCCCCAGGCTGGCCCTTCCTCCCCACCCTCTGCAGGCCCACACCAACCCTATGCTGGTGTCACTGGGCATTTATTTACCTCCCATGTGGGCACACAGGCACAATGCGGGGAAAAGAGACCCAGTCCCTGGCCTGGAGGAAGACACCCAGCCTGCCCCGCCCCCACCATCTGAGAGCGGCTCAGCCCATGCCCTGGCCAAGGGCATTAGAAAGGCCCCAAAGACAAACAGTGCTCGAGGGAAAGGTGGCCCAGTGTGGCCTGATGGGCTGGGCTGGGACATGGGTCTTCTGACTTCGGGTGAGGACCTGGGCAAGTCCTTCCCTGCCTTCTTTGGCCTTAGTCTACCCCAGCAAGTAGGGATTGGACTCCATGAGGCCTGGGCCTGGTAGACTCTGGTCCTGTGGGAATTTTCAGGAGGACTGGGAGGAGAAAGCTTCCTGGAGGAGGTGACCTCACTCATGAAGGAAGATGACAATGACAGTGTTCCTTTTGGGGAAGAGCCCCTCCCTCCTAATGTGCCGCCCTCTGCCTAGTCTGCACGGAGACATGAAGTGCCTTGGAAAGGTTGGCAAATGCTCTCAGCACAAAGCACCTTAATTCCCAGGCCCCTTGTCTAACACCAT
Source organism: Cheirogaleus medius (assembly GCA_008086735.1). Taxonomy (NCBI): domain Eukaryota; kingdom Metazoa; phylum Chordata; class Mammalia; order Primates; family Cheirogaleidae; genus Cheirogaleus; species Cheirogaleus medius. The sequence goes on along the minus strand of VBSM01001265.1, from coordinate 36,827,128 downwards.
CACTATGCCAGACTTGGGAGGCTTTGTGAGGTCTCAGCTGTCTCCCCTGCCTGGGGGAGCCTCCAGGGGTCATGGGGTCCACCCCTCTGCTCAGTGATGGCATGTGGCACTCCCAGCCCACCAGCCCTGGACACTCAGGAGTTCAGCCAGTCATTTTACAGCTCAGCAAATACCTTCTGACACCTGTGATGGGCTGGGTGCTGCTGGGGACCCAAAGGGGAGCATGATTCGACCTCTGCCTCCGAGAGCTCGCAGTCTGATGAGGGAGCCAGCTGGGAAAGAGTGGCAATGCGCTGGCCATGCCCTGTGGGGGCAGAGGCATGTGAGAGCCCAGGTGAGGAGTCACATGTGCCTGGGAAGGAGGCCCAGAGAAGGGAGGTACTCATTCATTCATTCATTCATTCCTCCAATCATTCCTTTGGCCATCATTCCCTCCTTTTCTGACACTGGCCCAGCTGGTTACTCAGCACCCTCCTCCTCTCCTGCGGGGACCACCACGCCTGGACCCGCCGTGAAGGCCGTGCGAGGGGGTGAGGCTGAGGAGGGTGGGCAGACATTCGGGGTCATGGAGCCCAGCCGACTCACCAAGGCCCTCTTCTGAGGGCACAGACTCCCTGGGGGGCCCTGGTCCTTGCTGGCACACACTTGGGGCCTGGCAGTTCACCCCTCCTCCCCGCCTGGGCTCCTCTGACTCACAGTGTGCTTGCGTCTGCCTCCTTGTCACTGTCCCTCTGTGCCCAGCTCTGCCTTGTGGGCCCCAGGCCAGGAGATGAGGAGAATTAGAAATGCCAGGTGACCAGGATGGCAGTGGACAGGGGGATGCTGGTGATGTGCTGTGAGGAGAATGTGGGTGACAGGGATGGGGGCCGCTGTTGGCTCTGCTGTAGGTGAGACAGCGGGAGGTGCGGGGGGCGGGGAGCCCTGAGCCCACCCTGCCCCCTCTCCGGTACCTGCCACGCTAGCTCTCACCCCCCTCCTTCCCTCTGTCCACTCTGGCTGTCCCCTTATCCCCGCCTTTCCTGACCCCAGACCTGGGCTAGGAACTGAGGGGATCCCAGCCGGTCTGCCTCGGCGGTGGAGAAGTGGTTGTTCAGGCAGCTCCCGCCTTTCCTCCCCAGCTCCCACCCTCTTCTCATCCTTCATCCACCCCACACCTAGCCCTCGATGGACCCAAGGGGACCTGGGACAATTGGGAGGGTGCTTTGGAGGAGGCAGGAGCTAGGGAAGAAGCTGGGACTGACTTGGGGGCGATGAGAGGCCCAGGAGGCCCCCGCGACTTGGGGCCAGGCTCATCAGGGAGGGGACGCCCACGGGAGGCGCCAGGACTGGGCTCAGGTGTATTCTACAGTGCACGTGTCTCCAGTGTGGCTCGGAGGCTGGAGACGCGGCCCTGTTGGAGTAACAACTGAAGCCGGAGTCTGCAAGGGGGGGCAGTTGGGGAGGGGAGGGGGTGAGAGGGAAGGTGGGACGTCCAGGAGGGAGGAGACGAGAGGAAGAGAGGGAGGGGGAAAGGCCCCTGGCAGCCTCTCCTTTAGGGCTGGGCTCCTCAGCTGCAAGTGGCCCCTTCCATACTCCCTTGTCCCTTGTCACCCCACAGCCCCACCTTACCCCTGCCTCACTCTCCTTTGAGACCTTCCCTGAGGAGTCCTCTGGTGTGGCAGAAATGGGGACATGGCGAAGACTTGCCGCAGAGGATGGGCTGTTCTCACCTGGGCCAGGCCCTTCCCCCTCCTATCTTCCGCCTCCCCACCTATGACATGGGATGGGCAAAACAGGCACCTCCCAGGCTCACAGGGGGACAGAGACAGCGTGTGGCAGCGATCTCAAGGTGTGGTCTCCAGACCAGCAGCACTGGCATCATCTAGGAATGTCTGGAAATGCAAATCCTTGGACCTCATTCCAGACCTTGTGTATCAGAAACTCTGGGGAGGGGCCAGCAATCTGTACTGTAACAAGCCCCCGGGTGATTCTGGTGCCCACTAAAGTGTGACAACCACTAGTGGACACCTCTAGCCACAGTAGGTGCTTGAGAAAGGTGGCTTCCCTTCCCCAAAGCCTAGTGTCCCACTCAAGCAGTGCACAGACACTTGGACTAGGCCAGCTGTGGCCTGGGTCTCTGTCCTGCCTCCTCCTTCAGACTAGGTCTCCCCAGGGTCACCAAGCCTCTTTCCTCTATTCTCCCACCCCAGGCCCAGCTCAGCCTCATTGAGGGGAGGTCTGGGGGTGCAAGATCTTAGCACTCACGGGCAGCTCCTCCCTGAGATTCAAGGCACCAGCATCTGTCAGAGGCGGCTCCTTGGGCAGGTGGCAGGCGTGGGCGGTGGGGAGGAAGGAGGAGGAGCCGCCTTGTTCTGCTTCCTTGTGTCTGACTCTGCAGGCTGGGCGTGCTGTGAAAGCTGCCAGGAGTCACAGAGTAAGCTCAGGGTGCTGGGCTCAGGCTGGGGTTTGAGGTCCAGCCAAAGGGGTCTTCTCTGGTCTGAGACCCCCAGAGGCCTCCTTTGGGGGGTTTCTGCCAGTCACCCTGAAGGAGCAGCTGGGCTTGCTAGTGCCAGGCATGCGCTGGGCACAGAGCTGGATAAGTTCTCCTTTGCCCTTGAAGAGCCTCGTTCTCTGGGGAGTTAAGGGACTGTGTACATTGCCCACCAGAACAAGAGGCAGGAAGCAAAAGAGGTGTAGATGGCATCTGCCCTGGCACCCTCGGTTGTCCCTGCCATGGCCGCCTTCTTGGGTTCCCCTATTCTGTGGGTGCCCATCTTGGGTCAGGTGTTCACTCCCCAAGTTCTCAAGGCAACTACTTGGAGGTTTGAGGGAGGAGTGGGCAGGAGAGACAGGAGCTAGTGGGGCAGGGAGCATGCAGGAGAGAGAGAGGGAGATTGGGAGGAGAAGCCACCGAGAGGAAGAGAGGGAGGTGTGGAGGTGGGAAAAGACGTCAGGCCTCCTCCAGAGGAGACAGGAGCGCAGGCTGTGACAGAGGTGGACATTGGCTGAGTGAGACAGGGAAGGAGGCAGAGAGGTTCTCATAGAGAGCCCCGGAAAGCCTGACCCAGAGGGAAGGGAGGAGGAGCTCCAAGGTCCTGGTGGTGGTGGTCAGGGTCTTGAAGGAGCCTGTCCCTTTAGAGAAGGGGACACAAAGGCCCAGAGAGAGGAGGGCCTCACAGGGGACCCAGCACAAGCAGAGTTGGATAAATCGGTGTGAACACAGTCCCAGTAACACAGCTTGAGTCTTGGGAGGTACTTTATACTCTCGAGTTTGATGTTATTGGCCTCTTGTAGGCCAGCGAATGGGGCACTGGGAGGCTTTGCTCCAGAGAAAGAGGTGTGGGGTCAGTGCCAGGCCATGGGGAGAGCAGCAGGAGGACTTGTGGACGGGGAAAGACAGAGAGCAGCTTGTGGCAGGGACCCCACCCTTGGGAGCAGCATCAATCCCTGTGCTGGTGGCTCCAGAGGGGACAAGGCCAAGGTCTGTGATTTCATATAATCGTAGGCTTTAAGAAGGAGTTAGAATTTAGTTCAGACCCTCTCCTGTCCCCAGAAAAGTGCAGAAATGCAGATCCAGCCCCAAACTGTGTCCTAATCCTATTCCGCAGAGGCCTGATTCAGAACCAGCCCCCCTTTCTTGGTACCTGGGGGAAGACTAGTGCATGGGAGTGGTGCTGTCTATGGTGCTGACTGGCCCTACCTTGGACCCCAGAGTGGCAGGCAGGGAGCTGGGAAGAGCAGGAAGGCTCCATCTCTCCAACCACCCACGCACCCACCCATTCACTCACCCACCCACCTACCACCCACTCATCCATCCATCCATCTACCTACCCACCATCCATCCACCCACTTACCTATCCACCCATCCATCCACCCACCCACCCACTACCCACTCATCCACCCCTCTATCTACCCACATCCACCCACCCATCTACCTACCCACCATCCATCCACCCACTTACCTATCCACCCACCCATCCATACACCCTCCTATTTATCCACCCACCATCCACCTAACCACCCATCCATCCATCCACCTACCTATCCACCCACCATCCACCCATCCATCCATCTGCATTAAAATAAGCCACAAAACCATAGAACTATATGCTGCGAGCTAGAAAGACTCATTTTTACTAATGAGGAAGCCGAGGCTCAGAAGAGGAAAGGGGCCTGCTTAAGGCCACACAGAACTTCTGTAGTCAATCTGGGACAGGACTGGAAATCACTGCTCTTTTCTGCACACCACAAATTCTCCCCTGGGCTCTGAGAAGTTGCCTGGTCATTATGCTGATATTTGTACTGATGTTCGTTCCTTTTAAGGCAGGTAATGTGAACTCCCTCACCCGACCCCGAGCCTGAGCCTTGTGTGTGTATGTGTGCACGTGTGCATGCCCAAGTGCATACTTGTGCATGCATTGGATACATGGCTGTGTTTGTATCTGTGGTGCATGTTTCTGTGAGGGCATGTGTAGGTATGGGCAGAGGTGTGCCCATGGCAACATGTATTTGTGGGGCACAGGTATGGCTGTGTCTGTATTTTTCCTTTCCTCTTTTTTTCAAGAAAGATTTCTTTGAAGATTCAAGCCCCTGACTTGAGCCTGGCTTCCACCTGTGCCTCCAATTCCCGACTTTCCCACTCCCCATCTCAGCTGTCCCCATTGATTCTCTCCTCTCTTCCCTGAGGCAGCCACTCCGCCCTCTGAGCCCACACCTCCTAGGCTTTGGAATTTGAGCTGCTTCTTTCCCTAAGTTGATGCAATGGAGGTGAGGCTTCTTTGCCATCTGGGGAAGATTCATAGAGGAGGTGGCATTTGAGCAAGCTTTGAAGGTCCCCTTTGAGTGCCAGTCGGAAGTGGCCCTTCCCAGCTGCAGTTCCTGTACCCAACAGCCCCATGCCTGGGGTAGGCTGGGCAGGGCCGGGAGGGGAGTGGGCAGAAGGATGCCAGGCAGTGGGCCTTGGGCTTCATCAGCCACATCTGCATCCAGCCCACTCTGGCACACGTGAAGCCCCCTCCCCTGTTGCTGCCCCAACTCTCCCCAACTTTCCTGTCCCACTCCCCCCACTGCCATTATCCTGCCCTTGGCCTGAAAAATCACAGAAAACAATCAATCAGAACAAAGGCCAGACAAGCACCCACCAATTCCAGTAAAGGACAGTTCAGGGCATCCCCCAATCAAAGCAAAGGGCAGGTTGAGGAGCTCACCAATCAAAACAAAGGACAGACTGTTCTTTCTAAGCCCCCTGGGGCAGGAGCTGGGGTTGGGTGCTGAGCAGGAGGAGCCATGCAGGGGCTAGCGATCCAGAGGTTTGGGCTCTGGACCCAGCTCTGCCCTGGCTGGCTGACCACAGGTGGGTCATTGCTTCTCTTTGAGCCTCAGTTTCCCCATCTGTCAAATGGGGAGACATAGCTATCTGAAGCCTTTCTTCCCCCGTATCAGGCTCACTCCATCACTTGGGTCCCTCTTCCCCATCCTTACAGGACACATGTCAGACTCCACTGAGGCAGGGGCTCTCAGGGGTCAGCTCATGACCTCCCTGCCTGCAGGCAGGACTAGACCTAAATCAGCACCGCCTTCTTTGCCCTGCCCTTAGAGCCAATCTGGGGTGCTTGGGTCTAGAAGACTTTATTTTGGGACTACATGGGGCATCAGCTTTTTCTCCCCTCTTTAGTCTTCAGCATTGGCCTTGGAAGGCCACACAGCCCACATGTATACTGTGTGCAGTGTCAGGTGTTGCTCAAGCCCTTGTCCTGTGAGTCTATCAGGAAGTAGCTGGTGAGACCTCTGTGTGTGTGTGTGTGTATGTGTCTGGAGGGTGTCTGAAGGCACGCTGGGGTGTCTGCGAGATGTGGGGATCTATGGCCGTGTGGCGCTGAGGGTGTGTGAACTGTGATGAGGAGCACCTAAGTGTCAAAGGACAAGCGATCCAGTTTGGGGATTGTGTTGTCTGTAATCAGCAGCTTCCTGTGTCTGAGGGCAGATTTCTCCCCATGACCAGTATGTGCCTTCATCCTTGAGCAGTGGGAGGGATCAAAGGGAGACTGGCTGGGGGACGGGGAAAGCAATGCCCAGTGAGCATTTAGGGAGAAAGCCCACTGCTGCCCCCTCCTCCTGGGAACACAGGATTGGGTGGGGTTAGGGGAGAAAACTGCAGCCAAGAAGATCCAAGAGTGAAATTTGAACCTGAACCCCAGGTTCAATTAGACCCCAGCACAGAACTCCCTTCTGTAGCTTTTCTGAAAAATAGGCATTGAGCCCATTCTTGCACATCCTTAGGGATGGGGAGCTCACTTCCTCCCTGTCTCCTGGTGGCCTCTGCCTCTGTGGCATGACTCTGCTTGGAAGAAGGCCTTTCATCCCACTGGACCGAGGCCAGCCTCCTGTGAAGTCCTGTGGGTCCCCAGGCTGTCCCTGAAGCCACAGAGTTGAGTTCCCCCAGCCAGGAGGATCTCAGATTGGAGTTGGAGATTGAAAACCCTTGGTCTACTCTGCTTTAGGTGAGGCATCCCTAGGTCATCCAGTCTCAGTCTCATGCAGGACTTGGTTTCCAGTTCCCTCCTTAATGGGTCACCTCCTATGGATGAGTCTTGTCTTGTCCTCACATGGGGCACAATGAAGTGGGGATGGTCTGAAGGAACTATTTGATTTAAAGACCTCTATTAATACAGCCTACAGTTTCTGCATGTTTATTTCTTGCTAGCCACACTTACCCTGTGGGCTCATGCTGAGTTTGTGGTCCACTAAGACCCTCAACCTCATATCCTTTCCACATGAATGGAGGCCAAGCCAGGTCTCCTTGTAGTTAATCACTTTGCTTTTTGAACACAAACTCAGCCATCCACAGGGAAGACATCTGAAAGGACTTCCAAGGGCTGGGGGAGGGCATGGCTGAGTGGATGGTGTGAGTCACGATCCTGCCTTGGCCCTGGCTCCCTGGTTCCGTTACCTTTCTCTTTGATCCCTGTGGCTCTGGCCAAGTTAATAGAGCGAGAAGCAGGGACTTTCGTTGTCTCCGTTCCGGCTCTGCAAGGACGAGGCCTGTTCCTGGGAAGGCTGTGAAGCTGTCAAGGCTGACTTCTCCTTTCTCTCAGGGGTGGCCCAACTGCTCTCCCACCCTATGGGTCATGGCCCCCTTTGGACTCTTGCTACTCTCAACCCAGCCCCTCGCCAGGCTGGAAAACAAGCCTGGGTGAGACCCCTCATCATCCGGAGAGAGCGAGTGGGACCAGCCTCAGCAAACGCTCAGCTGAGCACCGGCTCTGTGCTGGGCACCCTGGGAGGCACTTTCAGTGCTCAGTTTCAGTGTTATTTTCATGTTTCAGTGCTCAATTTCATTTTGTCTTCATCTCGGCCGGTAGTAGGCACAGTTGCCCCCAATTTACAGATAGGAGACTGAGGCTCAGTAACTCAATCAGGACACACACTGCTAATACATAGTGGAGATAGGATTCAAATTTTGGTTTTTCTGTTTGCTTGCTTTGTTCTGTTTTAAAGTGGAGCTTGTGTGTTCCCTGCTATGCCAGAGTTGTCCTCGACTAAAGGACAAGAGACCTGGGGCCTAGTCCAGGCTTGGCCTCTTGACTCACTCTGAGGCCTTTGCTAAGTCCCTGGCCCTTCTCTGAGCCTCACTTTCCCCATCTGTAAGATGAGAGGACTCAGACATTCTATGACCTTAAGACTGTTTGATTTTCAGATCCTAAGATCCCAGGATTCAAGTGTCCGAGAGCCTCAGGCTCTGGTCTAAGCTGGGGGCTTCGTGCTCACAGCCCTCTGGGCAGTTGGCGCTGCCCTGGCCTGCCTGGCCAAGCCCTCACTGCTCTTTCCTCTCTTCCAGGACGCTTTGCTGAGCCTGGGCTCTGTCATCGACATTGCGGGCCTGCAGCGGGCTGTCAAGGAGGCCCTGTTGGCTGTGCTCCCCAGAGTGGTAGGTGCTCACCCCACCCCCTAAACCTTGACCAGCTCGTGCTGACCCTTACCCAGGGTCAGGAAGGAAGGAAGAGGCAGGGTCCCCGCCTGGAGCACTCTCATGGGAAAGTGAAGGGTCTGGGTGAGTTCTGAGAGGCCTTTCTGGAGGAGGAGGCCTGAAGCTAAGCACCAAAGAATGAACTTGCATAGGAATCCTGCAATGTCTGGGCCAGAAGGGGCCTTAGAGGTTAATTGGAAAAACTGTGTCTCAGATAATGGAAAGGATTCACCTAGGATAACAGTTAGGACAGAGTGGAGTCAGGTGGGTTTTGAAATATGTGCAGCAGGAGAGGTTGAGGGTAGACACATGGAAGAACTTCCTGGAAGCTGGGTCTAGGAGGTGCTAGAATAGGGCTCAGCCTTGATGAACATATCTGCAGTGGGTTAAAGTGCCCTGCCTGGAGACAGGAGGCTGGAAAAATGGCCTCTAGCAACCTTTCAGCTTCTCTCTGTCCCATCCCAATACCATGGGTGGGGGTGCAGGTTTGAGGCAGGTAGAAAGTGGTAACCATGGTTACCTGAGCCTAGAGTGCCATGTTGGGGGAATTGTGCCCTTCTTCAGCTGCCCTAGGCCCCTCCCCAGTCTGGCTTCAGTGGCTACTGTTTCTCCTTTGCACAGGAGGGTGGATAAACTGGCCCTCAAGGCCCAAAGCAGCAGGGGTCTCAATTGTGACAGATAGCGGGATGCAGGACTTTTGGAGCCTGGGGAAAGGGGTCTGATCCAGCCTAGGGGGCACGGAAGACTTCCTGGAGGAGGAAATGCCCAAACTGAGTCCTGATGGCCTTGAATGTCCTCTCTCCTACTCTAAACACCAGCCAAGGGCAGCCTCTGCTCCAGGAAATATGGCCAACTCAGAATGCAAACTTGCCACCCCACCAGAGCCCATTGTCCCTGAATCTGCTTGATGGATGAACCACAGAGGCCCAGAAAGGGAGGGCACTTCCCCCAAGGTCACACAGCATGACAGGGACAAATGGGACTTGGCACCTAAGCACCCCCTTTCCCTCTCCTCTGCTCTGCCTTCCCCAAACCTCCTAGAAGTTCAGAGCCCAGAAGGAGGGCTAATGAGTGAGCTTTATTGAGCGTGAAATTGGTAGGAAGTGGGTGGTGTATTGGCGCCCCAAAATAAATCTTCCCAGAGAGGGATGGGACTGAGGCAACATCTGGCCTGGGACAGAGGCGCATCTGGAAAGGGAGGGTGGGGGAAACTGGCAAGTCAGTTTCCACAGGGCTGCCCTGAGCATCCCTGTGGCCACTGAGGCTGCCCTGGGTGCAGGGAGGAGGAAGTGACGGCTCCCTTTGCACAGGCAGGGTGCCCTGGCGGGTGTGCCAGCATAGATGTGCTGCGTTGGATCAATGGTCTCCCCAGAGCTGGGGGCTGGGAGCCTGGCCCACCTGAGACCCATGGGCGATAGGGGAGCCCTGGCTCGACTGCGGGGGAGGGCTCAGCCCCCAGTGAGGTGAAGGGAGCTGAGGTCGGCTCTGCCCCCGGGAAGGGGTTGGGAGGTGGAGAGGGGTCCCCCCTCTTCAGGGAGGAGAGTGCTGGCACCTGGCTTCCTCATCAGCACCCATTGTGGCAGGCAGCCCCGAATGCAGATGGTGCTGTTGTGTCTGAAATGGTTCCCTCCTTCTCTCCAATAAACTCAGCTAATTTTAACTCAGAGGACTGAGAGTGAGGGGGTGGGAGACACACGGACATCCGGAAGTGAAGTGAGGATCTCTCCCCCTCTGCCCTGAGCAGGACTCTCTGTGTGACCCTGTATGGTCTTAACCTCTTAGGGCCAAATACCTCAGTCCCCTCCCCGGCTGCTGGAGGAGCAGGATGACAGGTAGGCTGGATATAGCAGAGGAGTGGGCGGCCTCCTTCCCGCTGGATTCTTTAACCCTGAGTTCCCTGCCTAGACGCCCAGACTCTCCTCCCAGGAGGACAAGGGGGCTGCAAGCCAGACAAGAGGATGTCTGCCCTGCTCCCTCCCCTCCGGCCCCACCCTGAACCTGGCTCAGGGTCTCTGCATATGGTGGCCAGGGCATCTCCTGGGGGTTGGGAGGAGGTAGGGGCTGGCTGGGGACAGCAAAGGTATCAAGAGTGGCTGGCAGGATTGGGGACTCTGAAAGTTATGGAAGGAAACTGCTTCTGCCAAGGATTCCATGCTCACTGAGGGTGGGCCTTTAACATTGAGCTCCACTGTCACCTCCTCCAGAAGCCCTCCGGGATACCCCTCACACCCCTGGCAGAGAGGAGAGCCTTCCTCCACCCTCCCACAGAGGAAAGAGCAGAGCTCCTCTACAGCATGGTACTGATGGGGCTTGGTTAGGATGCCTAAGGGGTGCAAGATCTGTTTGGAGGGCATGTGAATTTTTGCCTGTAGGTCAGGGAGGGCAACTATTTTTGCAAAGACAGGGCCTGGAACTGAGGCCCAAGACTGCTCTGGGTCCTTGGGGAGGGTGGATTGAAGAGCTGAAGACTGACAAGCCTGGAGTGAGAGCTTTGATCTCCCCCTGGGGAATGATCGGTCCAAAATACAAATCTGCTCACGTCTCCCCCTTTGGCTCATAGCCCACCCCTCCCCCAGCCCTGTTCATAAGGCCCTTCCCGCTCAGCCAGGCTGACCCAGCCTTCCACCCCCATGTCCCTTGCCTCCGATGTCAGTTCCTAAATGCTCCATGGTCTCTATACCTCTGGACCTACCTGCATACCTGCTACTGGGCTTGGAGCCAGTCTGCACACGGCCCACTCCCTGAATTTGTTTAATTCTCACTCAGTTACAGCTTAAAGGTCACTTCCTCCAGGAAGCCCTCCCAGCCCCCCACTGAGGATGGGTGCAGCCCCCTGCTGTGTGCTCCTCTCCTGTCAGGTCATGGGTTTGTAGTTTCTTGTGGAGTTATGGGAGGGAAGCTTCCTGGGCATTCTGAGCCCCTTCTCTGGTATGGGCCAGAGTGGATGCCCAGAGATCTCCCCTGGGGAGGATCATTTGTCTGCACCTTCACCCTTCAAACTCTTTCCCCAGCACCTTGGATCTGGGGTGATAGGTAAAGAAAGTTGCAGGTTCATGGATGACTCCCTGCCCAGAACTCCTCCCAAAAGGAGAAGGTGAGGTTCAGTTCATAAGGGTGTTTTGCCACCTTGGCCGCACATTAGAATCACTTGGGGAGTGAAACCAAACAAATAAACAAACAAACAAACACAGAGCTCCACTCCCAGGGGTCTGTGACCTTGCCACACAGACCCCCGTGTACAGGCTGGGACTGGGCAGCTGGGAGGGCCTCTCCTCAGGGTCTCACGAGTGTCTTCTCTCCTAGGAGACTGTCTATACCTACCTGCTGGATGGGGAGTCCCGGCTGGTGTGTGCAGACCCCCCACATGAGCTACCCCAGGAGGGGAAAGTCCGGTGAGCCATTCTCCGCACCCCCCATTGCCCTCGTGCACGGCCAAGGTTTCTCAGGGCTGAGGCACCTTCCAAGGTCATCTGGTCTGCTCCTACCCATCCCACTTTGAGCCCAGCCTCCCTGCCAGGTGGGGTTCCTTGGCCAGGTCCCTGACCCCTCCCTGCCAGGTGGGGTTCCTTGGCCAGGTCCCTGACCCCAGCATAGAAGAGCAGAAGCAATGTGTCCTCTCTGTTGGAGGAAAGGGTCGGCTTTCTGCCCGTAGAGTTCTTCTAAATTGCTGTGGTGCCCTCAGGGCAAAGTGTCAGAACGCTGGGGCCGCAGTGTCTATCAGTTAGAGTCCCAGGTGAGGCTAGACTCAGAGTCCCAGGATGCTGGGCCTGCAGGAGCTCGTGGTGCCAACCTCCTGTATCTAAGAACTGGAGACCAGAGGCAGCGTCCTGCTGAGGGTCCTGGAGCCCCACTGCCTGGGTTCAAATCCCAGCTCCTTGTGTAACCTTAGGCAAATCACACAACCTCTCTGTGCCTCAGTTTTCTTGTTTGTGAAATGGTGGTAACAGTAGTAATTATCTCACAGGGTTGTTGGGAGGGTTAAATGCGTTTAATACACGTAAAACATTGAAAATAGGCTGATCTCGATGGGTGCTAACCGTTGGGTACCATCATCATGATAGAATCCTGGAATCGCTGACTTTAGGGTCATGGTCCCCTGATACCTCTGAGCCCACTGAATTCAACCTCATTTTCCAGATGGGCAAATGTCATGAGATGTGTCCAAGGCCACATGCCAGGTATGAGGCACAACCAGGCCTTGGACATAGGTCTCCTGGCTTCTGGCTGCTCAGGGGACAGCGAGAGAAAGTGGCACTTGTCAGATGAGAGCGTGTTGAGGGCAGGAGAGCTGGTGGGGAGGAGTCGGCTCTGGAGGATGCGGCCATGGCCTTCCAAGCACTGAACAAAGGGCCATCGTGGGGCCCAGGCAGCACTGGGTAGGGACGTGGGGGCAGAGTGGGCGCCTGCGGGTTTTCCCAGAAGGCAGCTCGACACCTCGGTGAGAGCTTTTCAAACGGGCCAAGTGGTCCTGGGATGTGGCTAAGCCTGGGCAGCCAGTCGCTTTTCGCAGAGGCTATCGAGAGAATTCTTGTTTGAGGATACTGGACTCGGGTCCCGAGGCCCCTCCTGCACTTGGAACCCTGGATTCCAGGATGTTGGTCTCTCCCTGGCACGTCCCCATGGAAGTAGCTGGTTCTTCTCCAACAGCCCAGAGTCTTCCCCTCCTGTTCTCCCACTGATTTTCTTTTGGCTTCTCCTGACAACTTCTCCCCTCAAGGACTGTGTGAGCAAAACCACTGACCACCCCTCTCTGGCCTCCACGTCTCATCTGGAAGGTCTGTGGACTCTTAAAGAAACAATAATGCTGTAATGTCCCCTGTTCTCCTCTGAGCCAGCACCTCTCACCCCTAGTTCTAAAGAACTTTGCCTAATATGAACTCAACTCCTCTGGGAAGGCTCCCTGAAGCAGCCTGGGCGGCCTTCCCAGGGGTGAAGCTCAGGCGGCAGGGGTCACCCACAGGGTCTGTCCCCCCCACCCGCACATGCTCCCCTCAGGCCGTCTGCTGCACGGAGGAGAGGGTGGGTGTCTGCGGTTCAGGCCTCTTTGAGGGGGCTCAGATCCTCCACAGCCCTTGAGCACCCTCCCCCAAACACTTCACACTCGGTAAGGCCTTTGGAAAAGGTACCAAAAAAAAAAAAAGGCAATTAAAAGTGAATGTTCAAATGCAATTAGCTCAGAGCTCAGTGGAGATGGGAGGCGAGTGCCTGCTGGGAGACAGGGGTCAGGGATTCCCGAGGCCCAGGAGATCAGCGTCCATCAGGCCGGCCAGGACTGGGGTGGAGGTTCAGGCTCAGTGCCCTCTCTGGTACTGCGCTCCACCGGCCGGCCATGGTATCTGTCTGGTGTCTGGTGGTGAGCCCCCTCCATAGTGAAGGCTGAGAGGCCCCAGGGTTGGCTGGGCCCTGCTCCTGGGAGCTCCCAGCAGGAGGGGGGCTGGAGATCTATGTATGTGGAAGAGGGAAGAGCACTGGAATGGGAGTCAGACAGGCCTGGTATTCTACCCAGGCCCATCCCTGCCTCACTGTGTTCCTCCCAGAGGGCCTAAGTATGGGCTTAATGAGGTAATAGATGCCAAGTGTTAGCACAGCACCCAGCACACAGTAGGAGCTCAGTGATTGTTAGTGGCAGTCCCAAGTCCCAGCCAATGATTAACCGTGGCTGACCTTGAGAAAATTACTTCTCTTCTGGACTCAGTCTTTTTTTCTGTGAAATGGATGGGGTTGGGTAGAGGGTCCTTCCAATGGTGATCTCTGTGGCTCTGGTCCCATCGGGAGGTGAGGTACCTGCCTGCAGGCTGAAGTGGAGCCTGAGGCTCTGGCAGTGCCGAGGGAGGGGGGTGCCCCTCCAGGAAACCCTGGGCGGCTCCAGGCTGGCAAACAGCAGCAGGTGTGACGTGGAGGCCGGATCATAAAGACAGATAAGGCCCACGGGGGTGTGGAGCACAGGCTCGGATGCTGGGGGAGAGGCAAGGGGGAGGTAGGGGTGATGAGGCCCCTGCCCCTAACAGTCTGCAGGCTCTCAGATGTCCAGCCCATGCCCCGGTGTGTTTTGCCTTTCCTGCCTCTGTGCTTACTCGTGCTGTTTGCTCCCCTGCAAAGCCCTTCCCCGCTCCCCCTCCATCTCAGCCGACCCCATTTCACTTATCTTTCATGGCCCAGCCAGAACCCCCTTTGCGAAGCCTGCTCCACAGTTCCCTGACTCAGAGGAGGATCCAAGTTTCAGAAAACGGGTCTGGGCCATGGTGCCTCCCCCAGGGATGGATCTATCCACAAGAACCAGAGCTGGGAGGCAGGAGACCTGGGATCCAGGACAACGTGGCTGCAGTCACAGTCCCATGCAATTGCTCTGGGCCTCTGTCTACCCGTGTCTGGGTATTCTGATGCCGAGGGCTGGTGAGGCTCTGAGTTCTAAGGGTGGCACAGGGGCCTCAGGGCTGGAGGAGAGAGTCCTGGAAGGCTGCCTGGGCCAGTGTCTTCCTGGAAGGCTTTGCTTCCCTCTTGTTGGTGCTCCCACCCCCATCCCCCAGCCTCCTTCAGTCCCCAGCCCTGCCGACTCCCCTTCTTCTGCCATCTTAAAGCCTCTGATTACCTGCTGCTGAGTGCAGCGAAAATCTGTTTCAGCTGCAACTGAGGCACCGCCCCCTCCAGCCTGGCGGTTGTCTCCCTCTACTACCACTGGGGATCCCAGGGCCCGGCCTTGAGAAACTTCTCCCACAGAGCCTACCAGAGGAGGATCCTAGTTTCAGAAAAGGGGTTTGGGCCATGGTGGCCTCCCCCAGGGATGGATCTCTCCACAGGAAGACCTGGGGCTGGGAGGCGGGAGACCTGAGATCCAGGACAACGTGGCTGAGTCCTTTCACTCCAGACTCCGGACTCTGGCTGTCTCTGCTTTGTATTGAAGGACACAGGGAATAGTCTGTTCCCATTCCCAGATCCTCACGTTCTGGGGGACAGAGAGGGAGAAGAGGGTCCAGGTCCCGGCCTGGATCATAATTTGTCTCTGAGAGAGATGACAGTCAGAGAGGGAGGGACTGAGGCTCAGTGAGAGCAGGGGCTCCGTGGGGGGAAGGGCTCAGGAAAGGGGAAGGGCCTCGCTGAAGAAGGGAAGCAGAGAAGGATGCAGGGGCTCAGGAAAGGGGAAGGGCCTCGCTGAAGAAGGGAAGCAGAGAAGGATGCAGGGGCTCAGAGAGGTGCAAGAGGGCCTAGGTACTCAGCTCTTTCCAGGCCACTGACCCTACCAACAGAGAGCCTTTCCCTCTATTTTTCCATTAAACAAATAGTTGTTAAAGGCACGGAACTGTCATAAAATCCACGCCCATTCCTCTCTCCACTCTGTGCCCATCTGTCTTTATCTTCAGTGGGGCAGAACATGACCACCCAGGCACCCAGGGCTGAGTCATTAGCCTGGACAGCTGGCCCCGGGGTACAGAGTTCCCCCTCAACCTCAGCATCAGCCCTGAAGGTGGGGCAGGAGGGGGGAATGAGGAAGGGAGGAACTGGAGAGGAGGCAGGGAGGCGATTTGAGTAGAGAGGAGAGCACTGGGAGGGGGGGCTGAGCAATAGACAAAGCCCCCACTCCCATGTGGGTGGGGGAGACTCAGCCTTGGCACTGCCCCCTCTATAGTCAGTGGGCATCTCTGAAGCCTTCAGGAGCACAGCAGTTCTGGGAAGGGTAGGGCAGAGGGAAGGGGCTGCCGTGGGAGTGGGTTGAAGTGAGCATGGTCTGGTCCCACTGGGGCTGTGGGACCTGGCGGGGCCAGGATAGGACAGGTTGTAGAGCAAGGTACCAAGGCTTCGTGAGGACTGAGGATCCCTGGAGGCCCCAGCACAGGTTGATCTGCCCCAGCCCAGCCTCTCTTCTCTTGTGCAGGGCCACTAAGACCAGATTTTTGGTGTCAGATTCTCTCTCTGGAGTGAGAGTTTTACCCAGGCAGCCAGCACGATCAGTCTGAAATCAAACCCTGCCGTTACCTTCCCCTGCTCAAATCTCTCCCAGGGCTCCCACTGCCCTCAAGGTCAAGCCCAGCTCCTTAGGGCCCTGGCCCTGTCTAACCTTGCTCTCTGCTGTCCAGCCGCACCAGCCTCCGTGCAGTTGGACCTTCCAGTAGACACACAATCTTCTCTCCTCCGAGCTTTTGCACGTGCAGTTCCCTTTCCTGTCTGTCTTGACAACCTCTGCATGTCCTTCAGGACTCGACTTGGGCATCTCCTCCACGAGGCCTTCTCTGGCCCCACTCCTGTCCGGCACCTGGGTAGGCTGGGGCCTGCTCGTCCTCCCCGCCGGAGCCCTGGTCTCCCGACTCAAGTGTGGGTCTGCATGACACTGGCCTCCTCGGGTCAAGCTCGTGTCCAGCTCCTCTTCTCATTTCAGCCCTCAGCTCTGAACCTGACCCAGGGGGACCCTGTGGAATAGAAGACTGTAAGCAGAATGCTCCCGTAATGTTTTTCGTCTAGAACAATTATTCTTGAATTTAAGAGACCCAGATAGGAGGCCAGAGGCTAGGGGTTCTTCAGAGGCTGCTTCAGGGTTCAGGAGGAAGGTGTCTCCATGTGAGCTGGGCAGGGGCTTGGGGATAGACAGCAGGGGACAGTTGTGAGAGATACATGGGCAGGGACTCACTGATGGATGGGGGAGGTGAGGAAAGGGGCATCGAGGACAGTTTTCGGACAAGCTGCAAAGGACCCACTGGAAGGTGTGCCAGGGGAGGTCTCCAGGTGGCCTTTGGGTGTCTGAGGTTTGGACGGAGCTCGTGAGTAAGGCTGGACGTCATAAGGCCCCAAATGCAGAGGAGGGAGTTTTGTGCAGGAGAGAAGAAAGGCTTGCGGACGGATTCCTCCGTCAGGGTCCTAGGGGGCAGAAGCCAAGGCAGCCCTGTCTAGGGGTGGCAAGGAGGAAAGTCAGGGGTGGGCGGGATGAGGCTCCTGCACTCACTGACCAGCAACGCAGGGACAGCGCCACCTTGTGGTTTCCTGATAACCCAACTGTCCCAGGCCAAGCAGCCGGGGTTTGGCTGAGGATCACCCTCTGCTTCCATGAAGCCCCAGCCTTCATCAATTTAGTTATCAGGAAACATGGCTCCCGTCACCCTCCTGCCAACCTAGGTCCCTATTCCTTCCTGGGGTGACTGGCCTTCGGGACAGTCCAGAACTGGAGCCCAGCACTCCAGGAGCCTTAAATTACGTCCCGGGTATGAGGTTGGAGGGTGGGAGACACCACTGGTTCTTGTAGTTTCTGCTTAAAGGGGCCAGGAGGGAAAGTGTCCCGCTCAGAATGCTGCATGACATTGAACGAGATGCTCAACCTCTTTGGCATGACCTGTTGATCTGGTGACTTGTAGGCCACCACCTCTCTTTTCCTCCTCTGACTTTTGCTGGGCTGGCACTAAGGCCACTTAGTGACCGCACATGCACACACCAGAGTCCCAGCCCCCCAAGCTTCTCTTCTGTCCAGACCACGCAGCTCCTACAAGCACAATTAAGTGGAGGCAGCATGAGGCATGAGGAATTCAGGACAATTAATCAGCAAGGAGTGACATTTGGCGAAAACTCAGGTGCTTAATTAAGCAGGAAGAACCAGAAGCCAGGAGGGTGGGGGACGGGGGTGGTATGTATGGTGGGGCAGAGAGAAACTCATTTTACCCACACCAACCTCCCCTGCCTCAGTTCCCCCCTCCCTTCTCCCTCTGTCACACCCTGACACTCATGCTAGTCCCCTGTTCAAGGCTTCCACCCCCACAGGTCTTTGGGAAAATTAGAGCACAGTAGTTAAACCTAGCTCTGGTGCCTGGGTTCAAATCCTGGTTCTACCACTTATTAGTCATGTGACCTTGGACAGGTGCCTTAGCTTCTCCAGCTGCAAATGAAGATGATGATAATATCATAGAGTTGATGGGAATTCTGAGTTAATCTATGTAAGTTGCTTGGACTATGCATGGCACATAGGAAATCTTCAATGAACTTTAGTTAGGGTGGTTACCTCCGGAAGTCTCCCTCCTGTGCTTAGCACCAAAAGTTGTTCTACAATTGTTTTCTGGGAAGGGTTCTACTCTCCCCGCCCTAGTTCTCAGAGAGGTCAGGTCACTTGCCAAGGCGGGGTTTGACCAAGCCAGCCTGGATCTGAGCCTTTGCATTCCCTTTCTCTGCTCTCCCCATGGCCTGGGGGATCTGTGCTGGGCCACACAAAAGCCTTTCCAGCATCTACCAGCAAGGCACCGAGGCCAGACTGTGGCTGCCTGCCCCTCCACACAGGGGCCAGGCTCCCTGGCTCTTATTTTTGCTGCCCTCGTGTCTGCCTTGAGGCAGGTCCACTTGTCCTGATCCTCCCACGTGTGCAGGGTCCAGCCTGCTGTGTGTCCCCAGGCGGGGGCCTGCTCCTCTTTGATCCAGGGGCTCTCAAGGTGTGATCATGTCCTCTTTTCAGAGAGGCTGTGGTCTCCCGGAAGCGGCTGGGCTGCAATGGGCTGGGCCCCTCGGACCTGTCAGGGAAGCCCTTGGCCAGGCTGGTGGCTCCACTGGCTCCTGACACCCAAGGTAAGGGCTGGGAGCTGGGCAGGGGCAGGGAGGGACTATGGCCCCTGCACCCAGGTCATGTCTGTCTTCTACCCGTCTTCATCTCTCTGTCTCCTTCTTTCTCTTGCGCTGTGTCTTTAGCAATCCCTCCACCTAATTCTCTATTGTGCTACTAACCTCTCTGAGCCTCAACTTCCTGACTGTAAAATGGGGACAATACCTTGAGGGGCGTTGCGAGGAGAAGCAAATGAGAGGACGCATGTTAAGGGCCCGGCACACACTAGGGCTCGGAGGCCCATGGCTGTGGCTGTGACGTGCTTGTGCCTGTTGCTGGATGGGGCTGTAGTTGTTCTCATGCTCTCTCTGTCACTGTCCCCATTGCTCTTTCTCTTCCTCTCCATGCCCCCTGTCCGCCACGTCTCTCTCTGCCTCGTGTCTCAGTCTCTCTAGGTCTCTGTCCTCTGTCTCGATGTGGAAAGTGCACAAGCCTGGGAGTCAGGAGACCTGACTTGCTGTGTGATCTTGGGCAAGTCACTTCCTCTTTCTGGACCTCAGTTCCCCAATCTGTGAAACAGGGGTGCTCAGCCTTTCCTGCCTCCCTCCCTCCCAGGGTTGCTGGGAGGTTCACGAGAAAGTTGTCAAGTGAGGGGTTTCCTTCTGTGCAGGGATAGTTGCTGTGGTTGTTGTCACTGCCTCAGGACTCGCCTCTCTGTCTCTCTGGGTCTCTGGGTCTCCTGTGTCTTTGTCCCGGCCTCTCTCTGTCTGCGTCCTTGTCTCCCTTCCTGGGTTCTGGCTCAGAATTTCTGAGCCTCACTGGCCCTGCAGGACCACCTCATTGCCCTCTCCCCCTCAGTGCTGGTCATACCGCTGGTGGACAAGGAGGCCGGGGCTGTGGCAGCCGTCATCTTGGTAAGAGCCTGCATAGGCTGTGGGGTGGGAGGGTGGGGAGGAGACCAGGGGAAGGAGTGGGGGATGGAGGCTGTGTGTGTGTGTGTGTGTGAGAGAGAGAGAGAGAGATGAGAGCCACATGCTGGGATGGAGTGAGGAGAATTGGGGATCTGGGAGGAGTCTGGGCATCTCCCGTGCCCCAGCCTCTGCCCCACCTTAAACGAGCTGGCCAAAGCCACTGGTCCAGTCAGCAATGTTCTGAGGGATGCACGAGCCCCATGTAGACTCTCAGTCCCACGGCCCTTGGCACAGCCCTAACTTTGGTTCTTCTTTGGGATCTTCCCAGATGGGCCGGGGACAGTGTCCAGGAGGACATGAACACGGTGAGGTGGGAAGTGACTGAGAGGCCCTGAAGAGGCAGGGATGACATAAGGCACTGACCTATAGAGACAGTGGGGGAAACCCAGGCAGAGATTCGGGGTGGCTGGAGCCAGGGGGTTTGAGGAGAGGACGCCCACGGCAGGGCTGAGGCTGGGGAGAAGCCGGGCACCTAGGGCAGGCTTCCTGGAGGAGGGAAGGGGCCTCAGTGGGAAGGGGGTTGCTCTGAGAGGTGAGCAGGGCTGGGAACCCAGGAGGGCTCTCCGCTGCCCTCTGTGGTCCCTGTCTGCCCTCTGTGGTCCCTTGTCCCTTGTAGAGTTCCCAGGTCTCTGCTCTTCTACAGGAGGTTGGGTTATGGGGGTTGTGGGGATGGCAGAGCCTGCAGGGGTGAGGTCCTGCCATTCTTCCAGTCTTTTCTCCCGTATGCAGGTGGGGATTCAAAATCCTTGTCCTGTCCTAAGAATCAAAGGGTGAGCACCCCAAATAGCCATTATGGGGGATCTGCTTCCTCCAGGTGGCCACTACCCTGATAAGAGGCAGGCTTGGGGGTGCAGACAGATAAATGAGCCGGCCTTGGTGCGCCCAGAGCTCATTAAAATGGAATTAAAGGCTTCCCAGACGTCTGACCTTTCTCGAGCTGCTGGGGAGAGAGGGCAGTGGGTGCGGAATGAGCGAGGGGGTGGAGGGGGTGGAAGGGAGGGATACTTGGCTTGGTCTCCTCCGCACCCCATCTGCCTGACTGAGGCAGACGAGGCCCCTACTCGGTCTCTCCCGTGAGCTGCTCCGCCCACCCCAGCTTCTGTTCCCGCAGGGAAGGGATCTGCAGTTGGCACCAAGTTCTCGGTGGGCCACTTCCCCCTCTCCTTGCTCCCTGTCTGTCCCGGAGGACCAGGGTCAGAGGCAGTGCGCAGGGGTGGGGCTCAGCAGTGTGCAGGGGTGGGGCTCACCTCCTTCTCTGTTGGAGGAAAAGGGCCTTCAGGTGCCAGGTTCCTAAGCAGGACTCCGCATGTGGAGGCTGTGAGGACTGGGTCAGAAGGGAAGCAGCTCTGGCCAGGGGAAGATGTTTGGAGCTGGTTCATCGTGTAGCAGGGCTCTGGTCACTGTGACCATTATTCACCTTGGCTCATGCTGGGCCAGGAGCCCAGGCCTCAGCCTTCTCCTGGGGGAAGGAAAGGCCAGAGTGTGTGTGTGTGTGTGTGTGTGTGTGTGTGTACATGCCTGTGTGTCTGTCTCAGGGAGGGTGGTAGGGTCAGATCGCTTACATTTAACCCACGCAGCAGAACCTTGCTCTGGGCCCCGCCCCACACTGGGTGCTGGGGCAGACCATGTCTGCCCTTCGGAAGCTCCATCTGGGGAAAGGCAGGGACACCCTCAGGCCACCACAGGCCAAATGAAATCAATGCTGCCAGCAGGTGCTGTGGCGCTAAAGGCTGGAGCAGCCAGGGTGCCTCACAGTGGAGAGAGCATTTGAGTGGGGCTTTGGGGCATGGGTAGGAGGCCAACAGAGAAGAAGGGAGAGGGTATTCCAGGCAGAGGGACAGCATGGGCAAAGAAGGGGTGGGGCAAGGGCAGTGGTGTGTTGGGGGAAGAGTGTGATCCCGATGAGGCTGAAGTGGGATGTGTGTGCTATTGAGGAAGATGCTACCTGGGATTTGGGCTGCCAGAAGTTTCCACAACCATCCCCTCACCTCCTCAAATACCCTGGGCAGTGAAGAGCTCTTGAAAGGTGTTTGGATTCTTTACCATCTGCCTCTCCTCCGAGCCTGCACCTTCCCAACCATGTAGAAATGCACTTCCCCAGGATGCCTTCTCCCCAGTGCATGAACATCTGACAGATGCTCCTTGGGCCACGGGATCTCACATCCTCCTAGAGGTGGTACAGGCAGCCCAGGACCTCCCAGTTGCTACCAGATCCCAAGGGCAGAGAGTGCAGAGGGTAGAGGGAGTGCCACAGGGCAGATCTTTGGGAGGGCTGAGTTGCCAGCTCCTTCATCAACAAGCCCGTTTCCCTCTCTGAGTCTCTGGTCTTGGAATTCATCCATCGATCCATCAGTCATCCATCATCCATCCATCCACCCGCCCACCCATCTATCAACTGAACACCTATTTCTTGAGTACTCACTATGTGCCAGGCACTGTGCTAGGTGCCTGGCTGGGAACACAGAAGTGACCAAGACGAACTAGACAGGCCCTGCTCTCACAGACCATACAGTCTGGAGGGTTGGGGATGCCAAGCATGAAACATGTGAGCGAAATATGATAGATGTGGAAAGGCTGGCAAGTGCTCGCAAGGAAACCAGGAGCCCTGCCAGAGACGTGGCCAGCGGAGGGCTCTGAGGAGCACACTGTCCGTGTGCAGGGCCGCGTGGCTGAGTCCCCGGCCTTTGCAGCTCACAGCTCAAGGCACCCCGATTGCAGATTCTCTGTGTGGAAAGTCTTTGGCTCTGTTCTTCAATTCTGGGATAATAAGTCCCTTTGAGGAGTAGGCGGCCCTTGGCGTCTGGCATTTGATGCTTGATTTGTGCCCACTTTTCCCCCCAGCTGTGCCAGCCACACCAGCTCCTTGCATGGGGATGTGGCGTTCATGCCATTAGCCACGTCCAACTTGGTGAGGGCAGGGGACTGGAGGCTGTGCTGGGCGTTTAACCCTTTCTAAAGCCCCAGTGTCCACTGCTGAGCGTTCCCACCGGACTCCCGACACCCACCCTGATTAGCAAGAGCAGGTGCAAGTGGGTGTTCCTGTTGGTGAACGAAAAACCATGTGTGAGTGTGTTGGAGGGATCGTGTGTGTATGGGGGTGCCAGAAGTGTGTGCATGGCTCTTGCGGATATGAACTCAGTTTCTCATATAGGCATGAATGTGCATGTGTGGATGGTGTAGACACTGTAAGTGTGGGTGTCTCCTCTGTGACTGTACTCCGTGTGCGTGTGTGTTGTGCATGCCTCCACAGGACAGTGAATGCGAGTGCATGTGTGTGGGCACCTGAGGTTCTCCACGACTGCGTGTGTTTGTGCACTTGCTGGGTGGGGTGGGTTGAAGCAGCCCAGGAGTGTGTACTGAGGTAGGGGAAGGTCCAGGGGGTGGAGGAAGACTCTGTGCTTCCTTCTTTTCCCACAGCCTGTCGCATCTCCCAGCTCCGTCCCTGGGACCGGCTGTTTTAGCAGCCCAGGAACTGGTTGTGCCCACAGCCCTAGAGGGGTCCCAACCTTCTCTTTTCCTGAGAGATGGTTCCAGGTGGAAGGAACAAGACCCATGTACTCCTCCACATACTAACAGTAAAATGCCAACATATTTATGCAAACCATATGCAAACGAACCACGGCCCCAGCTTCTTTCAACACCCTGTCCTGGGGAGTCATAGATAAAGATTCCCAAAGGGCTTAAACTTCAGCACCATCCTTGGCAGCCCAGGTCTCTTCCAGGTCTTCCTGTCTCCAGTCTTGCTCCCTCCAATTCACCCTACCCCCAGCAGACTATGGCGCTCAGATACTAAAGTCTGCCGTGGCTCCCCAGTACTCTCAGGCTAGAGTCCAAGTTCTCAGCCTGCCACTCAAGGCCCTTCCCTCTGTGGCACCAAGGACCATACCCCTGCCCAGGTCCTCCTTCCCCCACACCACCTATCCCCCAGCACCACCAGGGCAGCTTCCTGCCTGCAGTGTCCCCCTCTCTTCAGGCTCTACTTGTCATCCCCATGCCTCAGTGCCAATTCAGGAAGGCTGCTACATGCCCTCCCCTCTAAGCTACCCACCTAGTCTGCCTTCTCCTTCCTCCTCAGGTATGAGGTTCTGCCCCACCCCACCCCTACCCCGTCATGTCCCCCACTCATCCCGCCCCAGCCAGACTGTGAGCTTCCTGACAACCTGCTGGTCTCCTCCTCCCCATCTGCTCCTGGCAGGGGACCCAGAGTCAAGGCAGGCAGGGACTGCTGAGTGGGGGTAGGGGGGAGGACAAAGGAGGGCCCCCCAGTGCAGGCACTGTGGGGAGCCCCGCAGGTGGTGAGCAGCTTTGAGTAGGCGCCGGAAGCTGGTGACGCAGGTGGGGAGCTGTGCTGACAGGACCTGCAGTGAGCCCCTGGACTGCCACCCCTCCCTCTCCCTCTTTCTCTCATTTTCCTCGACAAGCATCCAAGCAGGGGTGGGGGAAGGGACTTCATAGAGTATGAGAGATGAGCTGAGGGCATCCCTGGTGACTGGCGCAGGGAATGTGGACAGGATGCTGGGGGTGGTGGTGACAGTGGGTCTGGGGAGTGGAGGTGTGGGCAGAGAAGGGGAGGGATGGCGTGGTGCTGTCCTCGCTCTGCCACTTTCTGCTACATGATCTTGGGCAAGTCATTCAACCTTTCTGGGCCTTGGTGTATCTGCAAGGTGGAAGCTTGCATTACAGTGGTGAGAATCACACGTAAGGCAAAGCACTTCATCAACTCATTCATCCTCCCTGCAGCAGAGCCATCATGTTGGACCCTTTCCTCTACCCCAGACTTAGGGGTAGCTCAAACCCTAACTTAGAAAGGATGAAGCTGGAGGCTGAAGCTAATACCACTAATTCTATAATCAGAGTCTGAAGGGCTCCATGGGCTGGCAGATGAAGAGGGGTCTAAGGCCCCTCCATCCCCCAAACTATACACCTGGACCTTGCTGTTGATGGGACGGAGATTGAAAAGGCAGAGATAGAAAAGTTCCACTTTTGGATCAGCCTCAGAAGGCTTCCTGCAGGAGGGGTTTTCCTGGAGCTATCTCCGTGGTTAGGAGCATGGGCTTATCATCAAGGCCCACAGACTGAAGTGTGTGTGTGTTGGTGTGTGCTGGGCATGCAGAGGGCACTCTGGCAGAGACAAAGGCTGGGACAGGTCACAGCTGATTCCCTTCTCCCATCCCTCCAGGTGCACTGTGGCCAGCTGAGTGACAGCGAGGAGTGGAGCCTGCAGGCAGTGGAGAAGCATGTGAGTTGGAGGGAGAACCATGGTAGGATGGGGCTGCTGAAGACCCTTGTCCCAGCAGCTGGGAAGATGTCTGGCCGGGGAGCTGGACAGACCTGGCTTTCAATTTCAGCTCCACCCATTTTGAGCTGTGTGACCTTAGGCAAGTCACTAAACCTCTCTGAGCTTCGGTTTCACAACTGAAAATGGGGATCATGATAGCACTGACCAACCTAGGGTAGTGGTTAGATAAAACGGGTCAAATACCTTGTAAATACACATGGTCCCCGACTTAACAATGGTTAGATTTACAATTTTTTGACTTTAGGATGGGTTTATGGGGACATAACTCCATGATAAGTCTGTACTTAGGAAGGACTATCTACATGATACTGAGGCTCTTTTATGCCTGAGATTTTATGATTTTTTTTTGTGTGTGACTTTAACAAGGACTCACGACTCCCCGGGGTGCCGGAGACGGAGAAATTTGACCTTCAACTGTCTTGGAAAAATCTGGGGGCTGGGGGTGGAGACAGACCCTGTGCTTTCCTGTTCATGGGCCGAGGGCCGCTCCTGGGGCGGTGGGATCCCTCAGGAGGGTGGAGCGCCCCGGGATGAGTAGTCTGGGACCGGGAGCGGGATGGAGAAGGAGGGAACCGCTCGAGCATGGCCAGGAGTCCAGCGGCTGCGAGCGCGATGAGGGCGGGGCACGTGGCGCGCTGACCACTCGGCCCGCTCCAGACCCTGGTGGCCCTGCGGAGGGTGCAGGCCCTGCAGCAGCGCGGGCCCGGCGACGCTCCCAAAGCCGTCCAGAAACCTCCGGACGCGGCGGCGGAAGACCAAAAGGGCTCGGAGTCTTACTCGGACCAGGACCGAAAGATCCTGCAACTGTGCGGTGAGGCCCAGCCCGCGCGGGTCCTGAGGGCGGGGCGGGGCCGGACCCGGAGGGGAGGGGCCTGCGTGGTGGGCGGGGCCGGGTAGGACTTGGAGGCGGGGTCGGTGAGCTGGGCGGCCTGGGACCCCCGGAGGTAGGCCAGAGGCCGGGCGCGGCTTGGGGAGAGGACGGACTGGGCGGCGCCTGGGGGACCCGGCCACCGAGGCAGGGCGGAGCCCTCGCTCTGACCCGCGTCCTGCCCTTGCAGGGGAGCTCTATGACTTGGATGCTTCTTCCCTGCAGCTCAAAGTCCTCCAATACGTGAGTCCCTGTGCCCCTTCCACCCACCTCCCTGCAGTTTCTCTGCGGGGAGCCCTCCATCCCAGCTGAGATTCGACGTCCCGCCCCTCTCTCTCCTCCAGAGAGGCAGGAGGGCGGGGAGTGGGGGTGGCCCGAGATCCGCGGTCACCCACTTGCTCTGTCTGTCCCTCCCTCTCAGCTGCAGCAGGAGACCCGGGCATCCCGCTGCTGCCTCCTTCTGGTGTCTGAGGACAATCTCCAGCTTTCCTGCAAGGTGAGGGCCCAGGTCCACTGCGGGGCCGGGCGAGGGTCTCCGGTCTCCGAGGGGAAGAACCTTGCGGTTCCTTTAACCGGCCCCGCCGCTCCTTCCTCAGGTCATCGGAGATAAAGTGCTGGGGGAAGAGGTCAGCTTTCCGGTGAGTCCCGTCTGCCCCCTGGAGTCAGCAGGGGCCGTGAAGGCCGACAGACACGTGTGGGATCTGCCTGGAGTACTTGGATCGTCTAGAATCTCTTGGAATCTGATGGAATTATCTGGATTTTGGGATCGACTTAGAACTGTTACAGGGGATCACAACCTCTCATGATTAGGCTCTATTAGGAGACTCTCTTACCTACAGACAGGTTTTCTTTCTGGATGTGGATCTGTTAGAACCTATTGAGATGAGTGAGAATCCTTAGAGTCTGCTTAGTCTCTCCTAGTGAGGAAAGACCCTAGGGTCCCCTAGAGGAACTTGGGCCAGACTCCCCCTGCACCTCTATGCTCCTCCGTGTTGACCACATCCGCCACTGGACTGACTGAAGAGTTCGTTGAAACTTCCAGATTTGAGGGTGGGGATGGGTTGAGACCTCTTGACCTGGGGAGAAGTGGGTTCTGACTCAGCCACTCCTTGCTCCCCAGTTGACAGGACGCCTGGGCCAGGTGGTAGAAGACAAGAAGTCCATCCAGCTGAAGGACCTCACCTCTGTAAGTCATGGCCTGGCTGGACCAGGGGAGGGGAAAAGGGGAGACCCATTCCTAGCCCCCAGAGCCAGGGTCTCTGGGACAGGGCAGTCAAGGAATGGGGGAGACAAGACCCTGGGACCTTCTACCATCCCATCCCCATGTCATAGAGCTTCTATCCCTGCATGAGTCCCTTAGGACTGCCTGTTGCAGAGTGTGGTGGAGGGCTGGGGAGGGAAGCATACTTCCTCCCTTCTCCCCTGCCCTGACTTGCCTCCCCTTGGCAGGAGGATGTGCAACAGCTGCAAAGCATGCTGGGCTGTGAGCTGCAGGCCATGCTCTGTGTCCCTGTCATCAGCCGGGCCACTGACCAGGTGGTGGCCTTGGCCTGCGCCTTCAACAAGCTTGGAGGAGACTTGTGAGTCTGAGTGGGGTGATGTGGATCCAGAGATGTAGCTGAGAGGCTGGGCAGGGTGTCACTAGGGTAAACAGAGTGAAGGGTACTAGGCTGGGGCTACTATCCCAGCAGTGGTGGGCAGAACAGTTTGTCAGTGCAAGAGACTACAGGAGAATGGGGGCTGCTAGACAGCTGCTGCCGCCTGAGGCACAGGTAATTGCAGACTCTCCATCACTCACTTTGGCTTATTTAAAGTCACATTGAGGTCCAAACTGGTTCCCCTCCTCTCCCCCCACTTCCTGCAATTTGGATTATCTACTCTTAGGGTGCTGGCCGGCCCCCCACTTGCCGTCCCCCATTTCTGTATTACTGCTGGAAACTGCCTGATGGAGGAATGGGTGCACTCTGGGATGGGTGAACCCTCTGGGACCGCAGAGCATCATTGACACAGTGGACAATGGCTACAGGGAATAGGCTGGGGAAAGCTGTGGGTCTTTTGAGCCAGCGTGATACAAAGCAGAAGGGGGGGGGCAGGGCACAGCGTCCAGGTAAACAGACTTGGAGGCTTAGTAAGCATATCTCAAGAACCAAGGTCAAATTTGGGGTATAGGAATAGTATCAGAAATAGACTTCATGTGCTACACCAACTCATTAATTGGTAGTAGCTGCCTGAATCACTGTGTTGTGAATGGATCTTAATTCAGAGAGAAACAGTGCTGTGTGTGGTTAGCCATGGCTGTCCCCAGGGCAGGTTCACACTTGGGCTGGCAGGTCGAGCAGTTCGTGCTGAGTCATCCAGGTGGGGAGAAGAAGGCAGATGAGGGATTGAGTCCTAATACAGAGAGGTGCTGACAGGGTGCTGGCCCTGGGGTCCGAGCAAGCAGGCTGGGTTTGAGTGCCCGGAGCTCCTGCAGGAGGTGGAGACTGGAGGGGTGTCAGGGCTCCGGGCTGAGGCCTGCTGGGGTGGGGCAGAGACTGGGGAGTCCTAGATCTGAGCAGCAGGACCCCCCAGCATGGAGCTCTGTAGACAGTTGCTGGGCCTGGGGGAATGAACACAGGGATGAGGCAGAATTAGCTGTGACATTTGGAACTGGTAGGCATCCTGGTGGTGGGAGCATTTATGCCATTCAGCAAACACACATTGAGCACTTAATGTGTCCACCCCAGTGCCAGATGGCCAGATGGCCTCGGGAAGGCCTTTGGGGAAGGGAATGCAGAGTGAGTTGGGGGTCTAGCAATGGCCATGACCTCTGGCTGCTGGCTGTGGGACTGGGTTCTTGTATGGCCCCTAACCTGGGGAGAGGTGATTATCACAAGGAAAACAAGATGGGGCCTTGGTGACAGCCCTTAGGCCCAGGGCAGGAGCAGAGCCGTCTCTGGGTCCCACACATTTCAGGGAGGGAGTGTTGAATGACTACGTGACCAGGGTGGGGCTCAGCTCAGTGCAGTGACTGCAGAGACGCTTCCTGGAGCACAGCTAAGTAGCAGAGTACAGGGACTCCAGACTCACTTCAGCTGGGAGTGGGATCAGGCTGGTGGCAAGGACAGGGGTGTGGTGCAGTTAAGGCATTAGCAAACACCTCTAAAAAATCTCCCCTGTACCAGGCTCTGCACTGGGCATGGGTGATACAGGCATGGGCTCTGCCTTCAAGACTCGAAGCTTATTTTCAGGGCATAGAGGGATACTTTTATCTACACTGTTCCCTCTACCTAGAATAGATATTCTAGGTTGAGGGAATAGATATTCTAGGTTGAGGGAACAGTGTAGAAAAAAAGCATGAAGGTGTGAAAGAGCCTGAGGTTTTCTTGGAATGATGAAGATCTTAGTGTGGCTGAAGCTGAGAGATGCCCATGGATGAGGGGCGAGAGATGAGTATGCCCAGACTGAGCACTGTGCCTCAAATGCCATGGGAAGGAAGGTGTGTAGACAGAGCCAGGGTGCTGGGCATTGGGATCTAGACCTGAATCACGTGACAGCGGGTGCAAGTGGGGGATCCCCCAGCAATGAGAAGCACTGAGGCCAGCCAAAAAGTGGGCAGGGGCCTAGGCAAGGAAATCTGGGGGCAGAGAGATGGGGGCTGAGTCAGGCTCCCACCCCATGAACCCCACCATTGGTCCACCCAGCCCCAAGCAGCTCCCCAATGACAAGTCATCTGGTGACCAGAAGGGATGACCTCAGCAGATTTGGGGCTGATCTTGTAAGACAAGAGCTAGCTCCACAAGTAGGGCCAGCACTGCCCTCCACACCGTCACCTTAGGATTTCTGGAGGTACCAAATCAGGGCCAGCAGAGTCCAAGGAGAGTGGGGTAATGACCAGAGCTGGACAACACAGGGAAGTGCCACTGTCCCTCCCTGAGGCTGGAGGGGCCCTGGGGAAGAGCCGGAGAACACCCCCTCTAGCCTGGGCAAGTCTCTAGGCTGAGGGAGGAGACCTAGCTTTGGTCTGGGTAAATCCCAAATCGAGGATGGAGCTATGGCTCTGGCTTCAAGCAGTAGTCCAAAGAAGAAAACACGGCTTGGTTTGAAGAAAACGAAAGCCTTCCCTCAGGGAGCCCCCACTCTAGGGGTGTGGGGGTGGGGGTTCCAAGTGCCTGCCCGGTAGCACCTCCCCAGTGGAGGAGTTATCCTTGGCTGGTGGATAGCCCGGTGATACGCTTGGCCAAATGGAAATTGGGAGAACGGGGAGAGAAGCCTGCCTTCCCTTCCCTCTCGGGTGACCCCCCCCCACTCAGGTTCACAGAGCAGGATGAGCACGTGATCCAGCACTGCTTCCACTACACGAGCACAGTGCTCACCAGCACCCTGGCCTTCCAGAAGGAGCAGAAGCTCAAGTGTGAGTGCCAGGTGAGTGATGTACCTTCAGCCTTTCTTGGGGACCAGCTTACCCAGCTTTCAGCCCCAGAGAGCCATCACAAGGGAAAATGCCCAGGTCTTTCTGGAGGGATGGCTGCCCTGCTGGAGGCAGCTGGGTAACTTAGTGACTTGGAGGCCTCTTAAAGAGGAAGGTCAGTAGTTCCTCCGCACCGCACCACTGGCTGCAGGCACTGTGTGTGGTCTCCCTCTAGTGTTCAACTTGGATACTACAGCCACATCTGGACGGCTAGGGCCCTAGGTGAAGGCCAGACACCCGTGAGATTCCCACGCACCTGCACTGGGGCTATTCCTCCCTGCTCCTTAACTCAGTAGCCAGATGGCATAATTAGACATTGACAGTTTCCAGCCTGTTTCCAGACAGTTGCCAGCCTCCTGTCCCTGGAACCCTAGGGGAGGAATGAGAAGACGCTGGGGCTGTGGGAGACAGGGGGCTGGATAGGGTAGCCCTGCAACCCAAACCTGTGATCTCCATTTCCTCCATTCCAGGCTCTTCTCCAAGTGGCAAAGAACCTCTTCACTCACCTGGGTGAGCACACTTTCTCCTCTATGCCTGGTGTGGGGTGGGTGTGGGGGCTGACGTTTGGGGAGGAGAAGTGGGAGGGTTTGGCCTTGGCCCTCCAGCCTGGTCTCACCGATGCCCCACACTTCTCTCTCCCCCAGATGATGTCTCTGTCCTGCTCCAGGAGATCATCACAGAGGCCAGAAACCTGAGCAATGCGGAGATGTGAGTGAATCTCCCCAGGGGATAACCGAGGCTCTGGGCCTCAGTCCACATCACTTCATTTCCTTCCCCTTTTCCCCCCTGACTGGCTTCTTGTGGGACCCCATCACCTTTTGAGTGATCTTTTATGCCTGTCTCCTTTACTACACTGTGAGCTTTAATGACAGCAGAGGCAGGGCTAGCTTTGCTTGCCATATGTCCTCAGCCCCTAACAGTGTCTGGCACATAGTAGATGCTCAAAAAAACAAACAAAAAAATCATTTGAATGGATGAGTGCATGGAATCTACCAGGCTGAGGAGAGTGTCTCAGCTGCAAGCACCCCTCCCAGCCTCGGAAATCCAGAAATCCCTGCAGACCAACCCTCCCGGTACCCCTCCCCAGCTGCTCGGTGTTCCTGCTGGATCAGAATGAGCTGGTGGCCAAGGTGTTCGACGGGGGCGTGGTGGACGATGAGGTGAGGGAGTGTGGAGGGAGTGCGTGGCCCTAGGGGGTGTCTGAGAGTCCGCCGGGGGCGCTGGGGAGCAGGCCCGACGTTTGATGGTCCCCTCTGTGGTCGGGCCACTAACTTCTCCCTCTTCTCCATCCCTGCCGGCAGAGCTACGAGATCCGCATCCCGGCCGACCAGGGCATCGCAGGCCACGTGGCGACCACCGGCCAGATCTTGAACATCCCAGACGCCTATGCCCACCCGCTTTTCTACCGCGGCGTGGACGACAGCACCGGCTTCCGCACGCGCAACATCCTGTGCTTCCCCATCAAGAACGAGAGCCAGGGTGCAGGCCCGCGGCCGCCGGGGCGGGGGCGGGGCCCGAGGGAGGGCGGGGCCGAGCGGAGGGTGGGCGGGGCCTAACGGAGGGTGGGCATCCCTTCCTCTCCACCGCGAGCGTCGCGAAGCAGCCCGGTCGTGGGTTCCACGCCTGGGGCGACACCTGTGGGAACTCTGCGAGGGCAGGTCCCCGCCGGACCCCTTGTTCCTAGCTCTTGTCCCTTCCCCAGAGGTCATCGGTGTGGCCGAGCTGGTGAACAAGATCAATGGGCCGTGGTTCAGCAAGTTCGACGAGGACCTGGCGACCGCCTTCTCCATCTACTGCGGCATCAGCATCGCCCATGTGAGGGCGGGGTGGGGAGGGGGGAAGGGCAGGGGCGGGGCCGGGGCGGGACCCTCCAGTTCTCCTCCCCCACTGGCTCTCTCACCTTGCTCTGTCCAGATGGGCCGATCTTTTGGTCTGAGACTCAGAGCCCTGCTGCTGGGGTGCTGTGCAGCCTTCAGTACACACTGGCCACCTCTGGGTGCACTTTCTCATCTGAAAATTGGGAATACTATTTCTTGCCCTGTCCATTCAGCCTCCCAGGACCATGAGAAACTGCCCCCTTCTCTGGAAGTGACCTCAACCCAAGCCCTTGCTCAGATTCTTTTTAGGAAATGTTGGGTCTCATTGTCCAGGCCTGCTGGCCACTCTGGCCTGGGACTCCAACCCCCACGTCCCGGACATCGTCGCCCTCCCTGCTTCTCTTTCCCTGCTATGGGCCCTGGGCTCCATCACTGACAACTGGGTCAGGCCCGGGAGGGGTGCAAAGTGCTAGATGAAATGCTAAGAGGACTTGAGGAGGAGGAGCATGGGGGAGGGGGAGAGGAGTGGGAGTGTCTGGATAAAGGTGCCGGTGGGGTCTGTACTCTGGGCTGGAGTGCAAAGGCTCAGACTGGGGCCAGAATGGGACAGGAAGGGGGTTTCTGCCAGACCCCTTTGTCCCAGGCCTGAGCATTTCTAAGAGTTCACAGCCACCTTACTTGAGCCCCACCTTTCCTTCTCTCCCCAGTCTCTCCTGTACAAAAAAGTGAATGAGGCCCAGTATCGCAGCCACCTGGCCAACGAGATGATGATGTACCACATGAAGGTGAGTGAGGCCTGCAGGGAGCGCCTGTCCTCCTCCCAGAATCCTCAGGGGCCCACGTTTAGGCTGGGCTTTCGAATTACTGTCTCCTGAGGGTGAGAAGATAGACCCAGAGGGACACCAGGCCTCCTGCTTCCCTTAGGGCCACCCTCCCTGCTCCTACTTATAGAGCTCTCTTCCAAGCTGTTTCTCGGTTCAGCCCCAAGGCTGGAAGGAGCCAGCAGGACCAGCCCAGGGAAAAACTTGGCTCAGGGAATAATTCCCATCTTGGGAATTACTGAAGGCCAGGACCATCCCCAGAGCTGTCTAGGTACAGTGGTCATGTAGCCCTGGCTGTCCTCATTGCTGATATTTCATCCTGTTCCCGGACCCTGTGTCAGAAAAGCTGGCCCAGACCTTAGTTCAGAGTATAGTCACTGCTCATTTAGACATTTCCTGTCACCTGTGTGCAAACCAAAAAGTCCCAGACTTTGTGAATATGATCAAAACTATAGTTCTACTACTTCCCCCTTTCCCCTTCTCACTACTGCACTTGACTAGAAAGAAGAAGAAGAAAATACTATAGTAGGAAGGATTAAGATCAGACACCAGGCAGTTCCCACTAAAAGGAGGAAGCTAGAGTTAGTATCTATGAAAGGCTGCCATGGCTTGAGGGTGTCATAAGGGGTGACATCTTTGCCAAGGATAGGCTGTTGCAGATAAAGGGTGGTCATAGGCAGGGAGGCGCAGTAGGTGGGTTGCAGGGCTGGGAGGGGAGCATGGGGATCTCCTGCCCAGTGACAGTCTATGGAGTGATGGCCCAACTGTGGTGCATTCTGGGTGAGGGACTCCTCACCTGCTGTGGGAATTTGAGGCTGAGGATGCTGGCTGCGGTGGAAGCTGTCTTCTCATGCCCTGGCTGGTCCCCTCCAGGTCTCTGATGACGAATATACTAAACTTCTTCATGACGGGATCCAGCCGGTGGCTGCCATTGACTCCAACTTTGCTAGTTTCACCTACACCCCTCGCTCTCTGCCTGAGGATGACACCTCCATGGTGAGCTGGCTTTCCTCCACTTGACCAGAGAGGCGGAGGGTGTGCAGCCAGGGATTTGAGTTAGATGTATGTGAGAACTTCCTTAAGACAGAGTCTTCAAGGAAGGCTATGGAGGGTCCCTGGAGATGGCGTGGGTGTGTAGTCTGCCATCATGGGACCGTGGCCTGCCCTGGGGCCGGGGACTGGACTGGATGATCCCAAAGGCTGCTCCTGAACTGACGATGCCAAGGGCATGAGGCCTCAGGGTTTGCATCCCCTCCCCTTTTTCTAAGATTTTGTGTGAGCTTGGTTCCGAGAGTTCTTGCATCTTCCTTCTTAGATCCCTTGGATTTCTAAAAGTTCACAGCTCTGAAAATGCTGGGTTTGGCTGTTTTATGGTTTTCTAGTTTAGATTTAAGGTTCTAAGACTCCAAAATTTTGAGTGTGGGGTTTGGAGAAGGGTTCAGGCGGAGACCCCATCTTGATACTGACTGTCCCTCTTGTCTGTCCCTCCCTCCCGCCCTCCCCAGGCCATCTTGAGCATGCTGCAGGACATGAACTTCATCAATAACTACAAAATCGACTGCCCGACACTGGCCCGGTGTGTCCACGTGCAGACACCCCCAGTCTCGCCTCCCTCTGTCCTCCACTTTCCCATCCATTGTCCCCAGCGTTCTGGGAAGGGGTCTCTTTGAGGTCAACTTGGGGAGGCCCAGTCTTAGGGGGTGGGGAGGATCCATGAAGGGAAGCATTTCCCAGATGCTTGGACTGTCACTAGTGACAAGAACTGGGGCCAGGCAGAGCCTGAAGGGCTTCCTGGAGGAGGAGAGGCTGAGGCCCCCTCTGCTGTCCTCTCCCCTCCCCCAGGTTCTGTTTGATGGTGAAGAAGGGCTACCGGGACCCCCCCTACCACAACTGGATGCACGCCTTTTCCGTCTCCCACTTCTGCTACCTGCTCTACAAGAACCTGGAGCTCGCCAACTACCTCGAGTGAGTGGCTGCATCTCCCCACATCTGGCAGCCACTGGGGTCCCCTTCCCTGGGACAAGGAAGCCCCCACTGTGTGGCAGGCACTTTACATGCACCACCTCATCAGATCCTCTGAACAGCCTCACTTTCTAAGAGGGACTTGCTCACAGCCACAGGGCCAGTGAATTATGGGCCTGATTTGAACCTAGTTCTGCCAAACTCCAAACCAGAGCTGTTTTTTCTTTTTAGGAAGGGGACCCAGGTGTCCCCACCTCCTGTCCAGCTGGCTCCTGAACATCTCATCTAGCTGTCCCTCCTCTAAGAGGCCTGTGGAGGAAACTGTGGCCTGACCTCTTTCTCCTTTCTGCCTCCCAACCAGGGACATCGAGATCTTTGCTTTGTTTATTTCCTGCATGTGTCACGACCTGGACCACAGAGGCACGAACAACTCTTTCCAGGTGGCCTCGGTGAGACTCTGCCCCTCTTCACAGTGGGAACCTTCCTGGGGTGTCTGGCAGTCTCCCCCCTCCCAGCCTGAGGAAGGTGGGAGCTGGTGTGACCAGGAGCCGGGTTTGGAGACAGGAGGAGGCTCTCCCAGGTGGCCCTGGTACCTGAGACAGGGAGGAAGGGGAGGGCAGGACAATGCTTAGCCTAATGCATTGGCACTTGGATCCACATGTGAGGAATGACTGGAGTTTTCCTGGGCTTTTCCAGAAATCTGTGTTGGCTGCACTCTACAGCTCCGAGGGCTCTGTCATGGAGGTACCGCCATTCTGCCCACTCCTGTCCCCCTCCTCCCCTTAAGGCTAGAGACTTGCAGAGTTAAGACCCACCCAGCTTTTCTTCCAAACCACGCTCTCCACACAGGCTGCGAGAGCTGCAGCCACTTCCAGCGCATGTCAGGCTCGTTTTCCTGGAGGACCTGTGTTCTACACATTTCCCTGTGGCGGTCTGGGAATGCCTCGTGCAGCCCCTCCTCCAAGCGTGGGATGGGCTCCACTCCCAGCACACTTAGCTTTGCCTTGATTGTTTGCTTATGGTCTGTCCACCCCCACCTGGGAGAAGGAACAAAGTCTGAGACATCTCTGAGTTCTCTGTACTTGGCACAGGGCTTGGAACAGAGTGGGAACCGAATTCCCAAGGTCACCTTGCCCCATGCTGCCTCCCACAACACCCCTGCAAAGGCTGCCCCTGCTTGCACACCCCTAGAGATGAGGCGCTCTCTCTCTCTCTCTCTCCTCCCCCCCTCCCCCGGGAGGCCTGGTGGCAGCCCTGGTTCTGCCCTCTGCCCCCTGGGATAAGCCTGCTCCTCCTCTGAGTGACAGCCCTTCAGCGGCAGGAGACGGGGGCCTTGCCCTCGCCTCGTCTCTGCCTCTCCTTGTCAGCAAACAAATGTTTTCTGCATGAATTAGTGTCTAGGATTCCGAGGGATCATTTCAGAATTTTTCCAGCTTGTGAGGCCCTCAGAGCTTACCTTGTTGGGTCCCTGCATGTCATGTGACAGCTAAGGAATCTGAGGCTCAGAGCTGGTGGGGGGGCCCCAGGTCAGTCGGTCGCAGAGAGTCACACCGAGCTCAGAAAGGGAAGTGGGGCCCCTGACTCCCGCTGCTTGCTCTGCTGACCTTGGGGCCCAGGGCCCATCGAGGGCCTGCTTGCTCCCTTGGGGTCAGTGGTGGGGGGAGCCCCTTTGCCCCAGCTGGGCCCCCATCACTCCTCTCCCCACAGAGGCACCACTTCGCTCAGGCCATTGCCATCCTCAACACCCACGGTTGCAACATATTCGACCACTTCTCCCGGAAGGTGATGGGGCCGGGGGTGGGGCTGAGAGGTGGGAGCTGGGAGCTGCCTGGAGACGGGAGGAGGAGCCAAGGGGTGGAGGCTCATGGTGGGTGTGAATGGGTGGGGGTGTCCTGCAGGAGGCCATGACGCCCCTCCCCCTGCCCTGCCCAGGACTACCAGCGCATGCTGGACCTGATGCGGGACATCATCTTGGCCACGGACCTGGCCCACCACCTCCGCATCTTCAAGGACCTCCAGAAGATGGCCGAAGGTGCCTGCTGTTAGCCACAGGCCTCAGGGCTGGGGAGGGACAGCCAGGGAAGGATTTGTTGGGGAGTGTCCCCAAGGGATCAGCCCTCTGCCCCCTGGGATAAGCCTGCTCCTCCTCTGAGTGACAGCCCCCTTGGACATCAACCCCTGCCCTGGCTGCATGGTGCCACCAGACAGACCCAGCACTGGCCCCTTGGCGTCCATCTAGACTGCCCAATTCCCTGGGCCACTCTGGGTGGGCCCTGAGAGCCTCGTCCTCACGGGGGCAGGGAGGCTGGGCCTCTCCTGGATGCCATCTTCCCTCAACAGTGGGCTACGACCGAACCAACAAGCAGCACCACAGACTGCTCCTCTGCCTCCTGATGACCTCCTGTGACCTCTCTGACCAGACCAAGGGCTGGAAGACCACGAGGAAGATCGCAGTAAGTGCCACCACCCCTCCCTGGGAAGGCACAGGCTGCACACCTGCCTGGCTCTGTGTGGCCCCAGACAGCCAGAGCATCCTCTCTGTGCTGAGGTCAGCCTGGCTGTACTTTCTAGACAGAAACCTAGACTATCTCAAGGTGACAGATGGGGAGACTCAGAGAGGGATGCAGATTTACCTAGCCAGGGTCACATAGCAAGTCAGCAGCTGGTGGAAGGTGGGCCAGAACCCAGCTACTCCTCCCCATCTGGGGCCATCCCCCTGCCAGGCTCAGACTGGGGAACACAGGTCCGGAGGTGGGCCTGAATCACTGGGCCTCGGTGTGCCCTCCTGGGAATGAGCTGTCAGAGGAGTTGGGTGGATGGGTCCCACGCACAGGATGTGATGAGATTCTTGACCTTTCAGGAGCTGATCTACAAAGAGTTCTTCTCCCAGGGAGACTTGGTATGTGTGGAGTGACCCCAGGATGTCCGTGTTGGGGGAGGGTTCCTGGCCTGGGGCCGGGAGGGCGGAGTTAGGCTGACCCTGGAACATGACTGGGGAGCGAGAGGAGCAGGCCTGATGACTTGACGCCGGCAGGAGAAGGCCATGGGCAACAGGCCGATGGAGATGATGGACCGCGAGAAGGCCTACATCCCCGAGCTGCAGATCAGCTTCATGGAGCACATCGCCATGCCCATCTACAAGTGAGTGAGCCCACGGGGGTGGCCGGGCAGCCTGCTCAGAGAGGCTGAGGCCAGCTAGGACATCACAGCAAACGCACGAGCTGAGTTTGGCTTGGCCCAGCTCCAACTGATCCTCCCTCCTGCCTCTGGGCACAGCTGTTCCCTACTTTGCCCCTAAATGGGCCCTTCACTTCCTCCTTGGTTCCCAGTGGGAAGAGACTGTCATGCTTTCCTTGTGGGTCCAGTCCTGTGCTTTATACTCTTGTGGAAGTTCTACCTGTGGTATAGCCCTAATCTTTCTTGCTGTCCACAGTTTGATTTTTGACGTCTAACCATGCCCCGTGCACCCACAGGCTGTTGCAGGACCTGTTCCCCAAAGCGGCAGAGCTGTATGAGCGTGTGGCCTCTAACCGTGAGCACTGGACCAAAGTGTCCCACAAGTTCACCATCCGCGGCCTCCCAAGCAACAACTCGCTGGACTTCCTGGATGAGGAGTACGAGGTGCCTGATTTGGATGGCACTAGGGTCCCCATCAATGGCTGCTGCAGCCTTGATGCTGAGTGATGCTCTCCGGGGCCCCTCCCTGCCCAGGCCTCCTCCCACATCGATGCACTGGGAGCCAGAGCCACAGGTCCTGGGCTCTAGATCGCTACTTGCCGTGTGACACTGAGCAAGTTGTGACCTTCCTGGCCCTCAGCTTCTTGTCTGTATAATGGAAGCAAGACTTCCAGCCTCACTGAGACTTTGTAATTTGTCCTCTGAGAGCACAGGGGTGACATAATAAACAGCGGGCCCCGCTCTCTGCCACTGACCACACGTTGGCAAGTCCTCCCCATGCCATTCTTTCTCTGAGCAGCTGGACGGTTTCTCCTGTGCCCCATTCCGCCACACCAGATCTGTACCCTTTCCGCTGGAGGACCCCCACCCCTTGGGGTCTCCAGGATCCCCATGAAAGGGGAAGGTGGAACATCTGCATGAGCAGAGGGTGGGGTCTTGCAAGCAGTCATTAGTTTTGCTGGAGGACTAGAAATAGCCATGGGGCCCAGGTACCCTGAGGACCACCACCATACTGATGGGGGGATGGGGACCTGGGGGACACAGGGGCTCCAGGAGAAAGCTGCCAGAGGGACAGCTCAGTGCTCTGGGGAGAGGGGGCTCAGGAAGAAAACGGGATGAGAATGACAGGCAGGAAGGGTCCCTGCACTGGGAGACAGGCCCAGGGGTGCGTCAGCCATGCCTCCTCCTGCCTGTGTGACCCTGGGCAAGTCCCTTCCCCTGCCTTGGAAAAATAGGAGGGTGAGACAATCCGTTCTCTAAGATCCATCATAGATCAGTATCTAAAATGGCTCCATGGCTCTGTGGAGTCCCACAGAGACTGTGGACTGTCTCTGCCACCCTCGGGCACAGAGAGCCCAACCCTGAATCCCTCAGTGGCCCCCTGAGTGTATCCCCTTGACCTGAGCCCCTCCCCTATTCCTGCAGCCAGAGAGGGACCTGGTCTCAGCCCTGCAGAGCTCTCTCCTCTTCAAGGCCATATTCACCTGTGCCCCGGGCTTGGGAGACCCCATAGGGTCAGGCCTCTTGGGTCAGCCCGGCCACTGGCTTCTCTCTTCTTCTCTGTTTCGTTCTGTGTGTTGTGGGGTGGGGGGAGGGGGGCCACCTGCCTTACCTATTCTGAGTTGCCTTTAGAGAGATGCGTTTTTCTAGGACTCTGTGCAACTGTTGTATATGGTCCCGTGGGTTGACCGCTTTGTACATGAGAATAAATCTATTTCTTTCTACCAATACTCCCCCATGGGGCTATTTGCGGACTCTGTGCATGGGGTGTGCGGGTAAACAGATCTGGGAGAGGCAGATGCCCTTTGGAACTGCCTGGCTGCTGGAGCGCCTGCCCCTGGTACCCAGCCCCTCTTCTGGGGTATTCCCTGGGCCAGTTGGTGCAGTTCATGGGTGGATGGTGGGTGAGGAGGCCTGGCCATGGACCAGGGAGAGGACATGCGGGCTGGCAGAGATTATAGCCTAGAAATGGAAAACTGAGGCCGAAGCAGTCAGGGAAGCTGTCTGGAAGAGGTGGCCTGCCCTGGTCATGAGAGCCTGTATAGCCAGCGCCTGGACCTCTGAACCCTCTCCCTAGCTGCAGCGATTCCTGTCTGTGTCCCCATAAGTCCCACATCCCACTTTCCCTGGGTCCTGTCAAAAAGATGTCCCTGAGTCACACTCCACACCAGATCCAGCCCTGGTTGTGTCTGTGGAGTTTGTCCCCTGCTGTCCTGCCTGGGAGTGCCAGCCCTGCACAGACATGAAGAGGCAGACTCCAGGTGGGGGGACACAAGGAGGCTCTGGCCGGCAAAGTCTCTGGGCCTGTCCCTCGTTTGCTGGCACCCCTTCTCCCCTTCCCCTGATCATCTCTTCCTGATCAGGAAAGGATATGTTAGGGGGCTGGGCGCTGGGGTCTATGTTCTTGGGGGAGGGGCAGAGAGGAAGGGGACAGGGCCATTCTGTGACCACCACAATGCCCCTGGGATGCCAGCTTTGCCTTTGGGACTACAGCTCTCCGTGCTTCCTCTTCCCCCGGCCCCCAGCCTGTCCAGGCTTTGGAACCTGCTCTTCTGCGCTGAATGGACTCAAGGCCTCTCGCTTTCCCTTAGGGTCATGGCCCTCCAGGCCTCTCCCCTGCCCGGATGCTTTGGGCTCCTACAGTCTATCTCTGTCCTCTCACAGCACAGGACACAGGCCTGGCCAGTGGGACCAAGGTGGGTGGTGGTCAGTGGTTCCTGGCCCAAGACTAATAAGAGATGGCAATTCTCATAGCACCTGGCTGACAGCAGGGTTGGTGTGGGCTGATGTAGCTGCTCTTCTGCCTGGAAGCCCAGGCCCTGAATGTGTGTGCGTATATCTCTTCCACACACCTTTGGGCAGAGGGGTAACACAACCTGGGCACAAACCCTAGGAACTTTGCTCCCCTCCACACCCCACACCTGCTGTCTGGCCCCAGCCCAATCCATCCTTGAGGCCCATGCTGTGACATAGCCCTCTTTGTCACCAAATTGAGTAAACAACCTGCAAATATTTCCTCCTGTGTGCAGAAACCTGTGTGGAGGCCCAAGGCTAACGTCATCATGTCCCTGGTCTGGAGGGCCTCACAGTTTATTGGGGAGACAGAGCCAAGCTCAGATGCAGGCTGTGACAACCAGACGCGATGCCCAGCCGTGGGGCTCCAGGCAGGATTATAACCCTGAGCAGAGCAACAGTGAGGGTGGAAACATGAGCAGGTGGTGTTTTCCTGCAGGTAAAAGGGGACAGGCACTCCTGCTAGGACAAACTGCTCTTGCAAAGGCCCAGAGGATGGAGGCACTGGCAGGTGGAGGAGTGGAGAGGTGGAGGGGAGACAAGGCCAGATCGCAAAGGACATGGAACGCCAGGCTGCGGAGTTTGGCTTTATTGGGCGGGCAGTGGAGAGCCAGGGAAAAGTTTCCAGTAGGAGAGTGACTCAGACATGCATTTT
Source organism: Cheirogaleus medius (assembly GCA_008086735.1). NCBI lineage: Eukaryota > Metazoa > Chordata > Mammalia > Primates > Cheirogaleidae > Cheirogaleus > Cheirogaleus medius. The sequence goes on along the minus strand of VBSM01001265.1, from coordinate 36,785,866 downwards.
AGGAAGATCCTGCTGGAAAGCAGAGAAATGATTTCAAGAGGGGAGTGTGGGCAGGGATCACTCTATGGGTGGTGCTCTGTGCCCAGGGCTGGGTGAGGAGAGGAATTCCAGAGATGTGGGATTGGCAGGACTTGGTGACCAACGGGATGGGGGTACAGAGGGAGGACTGGGAGGTATCCTGGAAGGTGGGGTCCATGCTGCCCCATGAAGAGCCCTGGTGCTGGGTAGAGCTCTGGCAGGGGGTGAGCTCCCTGCACAGGTGGGAGGGGCAGCTGTCTGGGGATGCCAGGGGAGGAGGGGTTGGAGGAGGGGTGGGAGGATGGATGGGAGGAGGCTCCGCCCAAACCTGTGGGCAGCCCGCACCAGGTCACAGAACACAAGGTTTGGCCTCAGTGGCTTCTTATAACTGCCCTGCCCCCCTCAACTTAATGGTTTCATTTTACATTTTATTTAAACCTCACAGTGATTCTGCAGAGCATATACTGTTAGTCCATTTTATAGCCAAGTTGCCTAAGATTCATGGAGGTTAAATAATCTGCCAAGGTCAGGATGTGAGCCCTGGCTGTCTGACTTCCCTCCAAGGGCTCTTTCTCTGCAATGGAGGAAGGAGACTCAGGAGGACGGGGTCTCCATCTTCAGTCTGTGCAGGACTGTTGTGAGGTGTAGGCTCGGTAAGCATGAAGTGGGTTGGGGCCCTAGAGAAGAAGCTAGGATCAGGTGTGTGTGTGTGAGGGGGTTGTTGTGGGGGTGGAGCTGTGGCAGGGAGAAAGCGAAGGAAGTGGATGGTGGCAGGTAGTGTGGTTTATGGCCACCAGGTGGTGCCCAACCCTTGCTGCCCTCACCTCCCAAAGGTCAGAGAATGGTATGTGGCGGGGGTAGGGTGGGGTGGGGTGGGGGGTGTTGTTGGGCTCCCTACCTGGGTGCTAACCTCATTCCCATTCATTCATATACAGGTTGAGTATTCCTTATCCAAAATGCTTGAGACCAGAAGTATTTTGGAATTTTTTCATTTTGGAATATATATCTATGTTTTTCTTTTTCTTTTCTTTTTTTTTTTTTTGAGACAGAGTCTTCCTCTGTTGACTGGGCTAGGGTGCAGTGGCATCATCATAGATCATCATAGCTCACTGCAAACTCAAAGTATTCTGGGCTCAAGCGATCCTCTTGTCTCAGCTTCCTGAGTAGCTGGGACTACAGGCGTGTGCCATCACACCCAGTCAATTTTTCTATTTTTCGTAGAGACAGGCTTTCATTATGTTGCTTAGGCTAGTCTTGAACTCCTGGCCTCAAGTGATCCTGCCTCGGCCTCCCAAAGTCCTAGTGTTACAGGTGCGAGTCACTGTGCCTGGCCTGGATTTTGGAGTATTTGCATATACATAATGAGAGATCTTGGGGATAGGACCCAATTCTAAACCCGAAATTCATTTGTTTCTTATATGCCTTATACACATAGCTTGAAGGTAATTCTATACAATATTTTTCAATAATTTTGTGCATGAAACAAAGTTTGTGTACATTGAACCAGGTGTGGAATTTTCTACTTGTGGTGTCATGTCAGCACTCAAAAAGTTTTGGATTTTGGAGCATTTTGGATCTCAGATTTTCAGATTAGGAATGTTCAACCTGTATGCCCCTTTCACACTCACAAACACAGAGGCATTCTCACACCAACACATGCACACACACCAACACATGCACACACACACCAACACATGCACACACACACCAACACATG
>VBSM01001265.1:36756055-36784031 GCA_008086735.1 Cheirogaleus medius | reverse complement strand
AAACCAACACATGCACATACACAGCAACACATGCACACACACACACCAACACATGCACACACTCACACCAACACATGCACACACTCACACCAACACATGCACACACACCAACACATGCACACACATACCAACACATGCACACACACTCACATGCTCATTCTCTCTTTTACACACAGACACCTCCACACACAGGCTCTATACAGCCTATATCCTATACAGTCTACACTCTATACAGACTCCACAGAGAAAACAGGAAGTGTTTCTTGGAGTCCTCCAGCCCTTGTAGCTGTTCTCTGAACAGGACTGAGGTCCATCTAGTTCTACCTAAGTGAGATCCCATGTTCCCTGGGGGTGTCTGCCTGCAGAAGGTCTCCCTCTGCAGAAGGGTCCCTGGAAAGGCAGGGCCAACCTTGCCATCCCCAGTGGGCAGAAGTGACGCCTCCCCCACCCCTCCTCTGTGCGTGAAATATTCACAAGAGTCAGAGTGGGAGCGAGCCAAGGTCATGAAGGGGGCTTCCTGGAGAAGGCTGGGGATCGGAAGGTCTTGAAGTTTGGATGGGAGGAAGGGATAGGAGATGAGGGCATTGCAGCTCCCATTTCTTGGCTCAGGGTTCTCTCCCCTGTCCCAGGGATGGCAGTCTCTGGTCCCTCAAATCATCAACCTTAGGCCCCACCCTGGAATCACCCCACACACCCCGCACACTGGGGATCTGGTCTGTTTCTCCCACAGCACTATGCCCCGTGCCTGCCTGGTGTAGGTGAGCGCAGCTAACCCTGCTTGCTTCTGAAGCATTCGTCTGGCTCTCGCTCAGACTACCTGGGCAGTGTGCACCTTTTAGGGGCATGTGGGGTCTCTCCCCAGTTAGTCTGGGAGCCTCTTGATGTTAGGAACAGATCTGCTTCAGCTCTGGTTTCTCACATCCCTACGCAGAGTGTGATATGTAGTACTAGGTGCTCAAAGCAGGCATATTGATTGTGCAGAGTCTGGACTCAGATACATACATTGACCAAAACTCAGCTGAAGACTGAAGGGGACCCCATGAAAGTCTCCAGAATTCTCTCCCTATATAGCCTTTTCCTCTCCGGTGCCCTGGCCTGTGTGCTCCAGCCTATGAGCCCTCCTCAGACTCATAACTCCATCCCCTCAACTCAGGGAAACTTCTGGGCTTCACCTGGGTCCCCATCCTGGTGCAGCGGCACGGAAACTCTCTCTAGGAAATAAGTTGAACAGTTGTAGGCCTCACCACGTTTGTTTCCTACTTCTTAGGAATCGCAGTCATTGCCTGATATCCAATGCCTTGAAAACCTTCATTTCATATATTTTAGCCTTATTTGTGTATTATTTTAGACAGCAGGGTAAATCTAATCTTTGCTATTCCATCTTGGATGAGAGTATAAGTTTATTAATTTTTATTGCTATATTTATTATATTTATTGCTATATATTAATTTTTATTGCTATACTCCATGTTTGAATGTTAATAGACATTTGGATATTAACATTTTGGCTATTGGGAGCAATGTTCCTATGAGCATTCTTGTATGTGTATGTTTTGAGTCTTCTATTCTATGAATATATTAATATTAGGATTTCTTTCTTTCTTTCTTTCTTTCTTTCTTTCTTTCTTTCTTTCTTTCTTTCGAGTCTCACTCTGTTGCCTGGGCTAGAGTGGTGTGGCATCAGTCCAGCTCATAGCAACCTCAAACTCCTGGGCTCAAGCAATCCTTCTGCCTCAGCCTCCCGAGTAGCTGGGACTACAGGCATGTGCCACCATGCCCGGCTAATTTTTTCTATATATTTTTAGTTGTCCAATTAATTTCTTTCTATTTTTAGTAGAGACAGGGTCTCGCTCTTGCTCAGGCTGGTTTCGAACTCCTGACCTTGAGCCATCCTCCTGCCTCGGCCTCCCGGACTGCTAGGATTACAGGCGTGAGCCACCGCGCCCGGCCTATTTATCTATTTCTATTATTAATTTAACATCTTCCAGCTTCCCTCTGGGATCATTCCCTTCTACCTGAAAAACATCCTTTTAGTGTAATTAATATATTTCCTTCAGTGCAGGCCTGTGGCTGATGCAGTCTCTCATTTCTGTTCATTTAGAAATGTCTTTATTTCTTCTTTATTCTGGAAGCATAGTTTTGCTGCTATTAAATTCTAGGTTAGGAAATATTTTCTTTTATCACTTTGAAGATCACACTGTACTCTCCGGGACCTCCGTTGCTTCCGATGAGAAGTCAGCTGTCAGTCTTATTATTGCTCCTTTGAAAGTGATGCATCTCTTTCTCTGGCTGCATTCAAGATTTTATCTTTGTTTTTGGTTTTCAGCAGTTTTATCACAATGTGCTTAGGTGTGGTTTTCTTTGTATTTATCCTGTTCGAGGTTTATGGCATTTCTTTTTTTGTGTATGTGGTTTGCAAATAATATTTCTTCAATCTATGATGATGTTCTCTTTCCTTGATATGATCTTCATCAAGTAGAGATAAGTGCATTTCTCATAATCCCCAAAGCATGATAAGAGAGTTCTACAAAATTCTAATGAAATACTGGGATAACAGAAGAGAAATAATAATGCAGAGATGGGGAAATATTTTAAATTAGCCACTATATTCTTGTCCTTAGGGGTCAGACTTAACACACCTCCTTGGAAGAGAAGCATCCTCAGCAGCAATCTCCCTCCTTAGCTCCTGATCTGTCACCAAGGATGTGTCCCTACCTGGAGTCAAGGCGTTCTACCCTCTTGTCTGATGCCTGGTGAAAAGGAAAACTAATCTCCCTCTGTCTCTCTTGTTTGAGGTATGCCTTTCAGTCAGCATTTACACTTTAATGCAGCACAGTTTAGCATTTCATTGTTCAGAACTTCTCCATATCAGGATAGGATTTTGAATTTACCACTGAGTAATCAAAATGTCTCTGAAAATATTTTGCCCCAAACAACTGATCACTCTGTTCCCAAAGGTAAATTCTGCTTCTTTTTCTATATAAAAAAGAATATAAAAAGAAAAAGCCCAGAAGCTTCAGTATAGAGGTCCCCCTTTCTCCAACCTCACTTTTAGGCATCAATATTGGGATCCCATCACAGTTGACATTGGTTACTCAAAACCTATCTTTCTGGCTGTGGTGGGTCAAGGCCAGATTACTATAGGCTTGATGATGGAGGGAGAGAGAGAGAGAGAGAGAAGTTGTCACTCGCACAAGGAATCCACTTCATGACAGTAAGTAGATCCCTGAGTGCTGATGTGGAGTCTCCCCCAGCCCAGCAGAATAAAGGGTGGCCAGTGGGCAGTGAGGGCTCCCCTGCCCTGGTGGATTTCTTGCTGTCTCCTTTGACCATTTGGCTCCAAGTGCACGGGTATGAGGAGTCAGGGCAACAGCAGGGAGCTACCTTCATCCGTGTATCTCTACCTCTATTGGCTCATTTGCTGCTTCAGTCATGAACCAAAAGAGAAGCGCCCTGTACGTGGTCTGAGTCACCATCCTCACCAATCTTTTACCCAAGTGAACCCTCTGTGATCTGGCCCAGCTCACTAGCCCACATATCTTTCCCGAATTGCAGATACAATCACCGACTTGCCCAACCCCTTCTAGATTGCCTTCCTGTGTTATAGGGGCTGGAAAACTAAAATAACATTTCCCAGATGTCGCTATAGCTTGGGTTTCATATGTGACCTGAGTTCCATCAAGAAGGTGCCCTTGGCAAGACTCAGAGGTGAAAGTACATCATAGGCACTAATGACTGTATGCAGGTAGATAGAACCACCCGGAAAGCAGCCGTGACAGAGGTGTCTGGGTATTCCAGGGATACCCATGGAGGAGTTTCTAATGTCCAGCACCTCACATAGGTGCCAAGTTACAGGTGGCAGGGTGGTGATGTCGTTTCACAAGAAAATTCTGGGCATTTTGGCTGGTGGCATTGTCTCCGGCTCTGTTGTCTTTGGCTGTGTAGCACTAAGCCTGGTTCTCTTCTCCTTCTGCTTAATCCTGTGTGGCGGACACAACTAAGCACCGACAAGCGCAGGGCTGTTGATGCAGGTTGACTGATTGCCTGTCTCCACCAATAAAACCTGAGTTCCTTGAGGGGAGAGATTAAGTCTAGTTTATTTCTATGTCCTTTGTACCCAACACAGAATGTGAGACAGTGTATGCACTCGGCAAAAAGTCACTGAATGCTTCAACGAGATACTAGTCATTATTATTAAAAATCCAATCTGCTCTGACTCGAGGGGGGAGGGGGGCATGGGCAATATACATAACCTCAATATTTGTAGCCCCATAATATGCTGAAATAAAAAAAATTCCAATCTGAGCGATTGTATCTACTGAGGAGCTTGCGGCTGGCCCGCTTATCTTCAGGAGTATCTCAGTGGCGGTCACAGACAAGCAAGAGTCACCTTATTCAACAGGAGAAAATAGTTTGCTCAGTGAAACCATGCGTGCATGACAAACAGCCAGGCCTCCCCCCAGTGCAAATCATGTTCACAGCGGAGGCACGTTTGCGTGACCAGCACTGGACACGAATCAAACAAACCGGCTCCCAGGACACCGGCAGCTCCAGGATGCAAATGATATTCGCCGTGAGTGAATATAAAAGCGGGACAGAGAAAAATAACTGAATTTATATTATGTGCCATCAAATCAGTTTTAAAATATCACCAATGAAAAATTGTTTCTTAGAGAAATGTCACCTAAAACTGCCCCCAAGCATCTGTTTTCACCACTTCATGTGATCTGTGACTGGTGACCAAAATGTGAGCCCTCAATTTTGTGTTCTCTCTTATTCTTTTAGTAGTTTTTTTGTGACACTCGTCTAAGTTGCTAGATGTGCTTCCCAAGGACCCTCCTGGTGGCTGGCAGACACCCACCGAGGGAAGCACCTGGGCAGCAGAGCGGTTAGGGGCTTGAGCTACAGCGCCAGGCAGACCTGCATCTGCCATTTCCTTGCTGTGTGACTTTGTGTAAGGCACTTAGCATCTCTGATCTCAATTTCCTCATCTATAAAATGCAAATAATAATAAACCTTCTTGAGGCCGTTATGAGGATTAAATGAGAAAAAGGCATGAATGACTTTGGCCACCGTCAAAGCTGCAGCTGTCTGAAATGCAGGGCTTCATACTGGTGCATTTCTGGGAATGAGGGAGCAAGACTTCATCTTCAGGCAAAGGCTGAGGGGTCAGAGGGAGGGCCCAGGAAGAAGGCTTTGGCCTCAGACTCAGAAAGGGCAGAAGAGACTTGGGTTCAAAGCAGGTGACAGTGGCACTCCAGGTCAGTGGGCGAGTGGGTTGAACTGTGTTGCCCGAGAGATATGTTCCAGTCCTGACCTCCAGTCCCCGTGAGAGTGAGGTAGGGCCTTTGGAAATAGGGTCTTTGCAGATGCGATCACGTGAAGATGAAGTCATACTGGCATCGGTGGGCTCTAATCCAATGACTGATGTAAGAAGACTTAGAAGAAGAGGGAAATTTGGACACAGAGACACATGGAGCTATGAGACAATACATTTCTGTCATTTGAAGTCATCCAGTTTGTAGTACTTTGTTATAGCAGCCCTAGAAACCGACACAGTGAGCGGGTCAGAGAGGGGCTCTCAGGCCACAGGGTACAGATGGGTTGGAGACAGGAGGAGGCAGAGCTGGTGACCGTCACTTTCCAGCTCTGGCATCTTGGGTCCATTGGCAGGCAGCCCACTCACCAAAGACCATCTGCAACATACACACAGAAGCCTGAACCTTGCCTCAGGTGGTGCGACACCCCCGTGCGATCTACGACTTCTTCTCCAGGCCCTCGGTCCCCCATCAGGCCATGTCCTCCCTCAGCTCTGTCGCCTTTCCTGTCCTGTTTGCCCCATTCCCTTACAGGTTGCTTCTGACAGGCACTCCCATCCCTGTCAACCGTGTGAGCATCTGTCACTCATTACACACCTGCCCAGGCCCAGCCTGCACCTGTGGACGGGGGAGGGCACATTGAGGCAGGGATCCCGCCCTGAAGTTGCTCACAGCAACCCGAGTGAAATGTCACTTAACTAATTCAACACGCACTTGTTGGAAACTTACTATGTGCTGTCCCTATCTGGGCTTTGGAAAGGTGCAGAGGGAAACGAAGCCAGACAGCAAGTTACAGACCAGCAGAGGAGCAGATGTTAACCCAATAAACCCAAAGCAGATGTAAATCTGTAACTGGGCTATTAAGGAAAAGGAGATGGAGACACAGGAGACTGTGTTCAGGGGGATCTGACCAAGTCATGGTGGTCAGAGGGGGCTCCCTAGACGAAGAGATGCCTGGACTAAGACCCGAGGTTTAAGAGGCAAAGAGGGGAGGGAAGAGTTTGTGCCAAGATCTCAAGGCAGGAGGAAGCCCAACAGGAAGGAGGGACTTCAGGAGGGCTGGTGGTGGTGGCTGCGGTGGGGGGGGGGAGAGAGAGAGAGAGAGAGAGAGAGAGAGAATTGTGTGTGGGATGAGGCAAGGGAGGGAGGTAGAGGCCAGCTGTGCTGAGGAGTTGGCTTTCTCCCAAAGGAGGGAACACTGCAGGATTTAAGCAGGCAAGCGACCTGGTCAGAAACTGAGGCCAGCACTGTGGCTGCAGCATGGGGAGGAGTCTGGAGGGCTTAGTGCTGTGGACAGACCAGGCAGGAGGCTCTTTCAGCAGGTGACAGCGTGATGGTACCTTGGACCGAGGTCACGGAGGACAGAGAGGAATGCACAGATTCCAGAGATGCTGTCAGAGATGGGCCGGGCATGATGTGTGGAAGAGAAAGAGAAGGAAGAGCTGGTGACTCTCAGTTTTCTGGTTTGTGCAACTGGATGGATGTTGGTGCCATTTGCTGGGAGAATAATCCCTGGAAGAGGACCAGATATGAGGGAGAAAATCCTGAGTTCAGTCAAAAGTTCTTTATAAACTATAATGGTTGCATGAATGTCAGCTGTTACCATGTACTCATTTAAAAATATTTAATGAATGCGTGCTATATGCTGCAGCCTGCTGGAGGTGAAAGGGAAAGAAATTGACATTTGATGCACACGTGTGGGAGGCAGTGGGGTAGAGAGATTAAGGGGGCACCATGGTTGGTCTTCGGGGTTGGTGGACACAGCAGGTGCCAGGGGTGGTGCGCCTGGAGAGGGCATGGAAGCTGCACGCCCCTCCCCACATACTGCACCCTGAGCATCTCTTCCACTTGGCTGTTCCCGAATTGTATCCTTTTTAATAAGCCAGTAAATGGAGACAAAAGAAGTCATGGCTATTGATCTCTGGGGAAACACATATTACAACTGCTTTGCATCACCTTCCCTGTTAATGTGCAATTGGACTATGGTTACTGCAGGAGCGTGCTTTGATGAACTTTGGTCTGATTACCCAGAATACTGGCTCATTTTTGATTACTTATCAGATGTGGTCTATCTTTTTGGTATATTTGTATGAAATATTTGTATATTTGGTATATTTTTACAAACAGGACATGTTACTTAGAACAAGGACCGCCAGTGAAGGAAGAGCTTAAACTCATAGAAAAATATAAATCAAACTTACAATTTAAACTTGTTCTATCAGTGGTACCAAATGATCTGCCATATTTTAAGCTGGGATGTAACTCTCCAGAAATTAGATCAAACAGACTGTTAAGGATCTCTCATATGTCTGAGTTCTTCCAGAGAACAGAAACGAGGACTAACTACCCAGATGCCTTGGAGGTTTCCAACCTTGTCATATATATCATCATCATTTCCACTGAAATTCATTTGTGGACTACTCTATTTCCAAAGCTGTTGGATTTGGAAGTGATACATGGGTCTATCCTAATGTTAATAATCCTGAATTTTGGCCATTTGGCTAGAAAATGCATATATAGCCTTTACTGGTCTATACTGACTTTGACTACGATTAGTGAAACACCACCTTTTGTGAGGGACTCTGAGTATGTCTTTGTGTGGTTGATTTTTTAATCAGAATTTTTTGTTTGTTTGTTTTTTTCTAAGACAGAGTCTCACTCTTGCCCGCGCTAGAGTGCTGTGGCGTCAGCCTAGCTCACAGCAACCTCCAACTCCTGGGCTCGAGTGATCCTTCTGCCTCAGCCTCCCGAGTAGCTGGGACTACAGGCATGCGCCACCATGCCCGGCTAATTTTTTCTATATATATTTTAGCTGGCCAATTAGTTTATTTCTATTTATAGTAGAGACAGGGTCTCGCTCTTGCTCAGGCTGGTTTCGAACTCCTGACCTTGAGCAATCCGCCTGCCTCGGCCTCCCAGAGAGCTAGGATTGATTACAGGCGTGAGCCACCACGCCCGGCCTAGAATGTTAATTTTTTGCTACCATCGTTGATAACATAGGTTCTATAACTTCCAGCATGGATGCAGCCAGAGCAGAATTTTAAGCAATAACTGATGCTATCAAACAATATAGCATTTGCCTAGCAATAGAGGCATTTTCAAAATGTAAGCAAAGACTATGAAAAAGAAGGTTATTAAATGGTTTGACTACTTATGCATCAACAAAAACCAGTGGATAAGAAAGAAGTCTGGAAGTATCTAACTGATCAACTAATCTGAAATTGCTGCCCATGGTCACTTAGATGCATTTAAAAAGTTCATATTTTGCTGACCATGAAGCTAGTCTGTTGGTGGAGTTAGATCCCAAATCTACAGTCTTGGAGATTACGTTTGCCAGAAAGGGGATATTGGATGAGGAATGTAGGGAGACAAACTCGCCGTGGTGGCACACGATGGGATCACTCAGTTTGTGGTATTGAGTGACAGCAGCTACTTCAGTGAGATCAGCATGTGTGACATTAAAGGCAGCAAAACTGCAATCGAAGAGTGGTAAATATTAAGAGTATTGGCTACTCAGACTTGCTCTGTCTCTCAAAAGTTGACCTTATGGAAGCTCTGAGTACCCAGATGCCAAAGCTCCGCTGGAGGAGAAAGGGAATCGAATCTTGATGAGAGAAGTTTCCTGGCTGTAAATATTGCAAATGCCAGAAGTGAGCTAAAGACTTCGAAGAGAAGGTCATCCGAATGATGGGGTCAGTGGACCTCCTGCAAATGTGATTTGCCTGGATCCTGGCTCTGAGTCAGTGGCAGCAGAAACTGAAGCAAAGATTAACCAAGGTTGAGAAATTTCTGATACCATTTATTGACACAGATGTTCAAATATTGAGGGAATGGAAAGTGGGCCAAAAATCTACACAAGACTGAAAAGCTGGTCGTTAACAAGGACACATCGCATGATCCTTTTGGCCATGTGACTAAGGGCAATTATAATTTGGAAGAAGAAGAAAACTCAGCTGGGGAATTTTTCCAAAAGGAGAATGTGCTTTGGCTCAGGGCACAAGGCCCGCACACTCACATGGGAGGCACTACGATTAAAGAACTGTCATGTCTCGGGATGTTTTACAAAGGATAATGTGCAAAGATATAAACTGATTAACTTGTCAGGATCTGTATCTTCTGATTTTTTTTCATACATGGTCCTCTTATGTAATAATCTTTATAAAAGTGAACAAGTATCCCTCACTTTCAGGCAATTTGTATTATCAAGGAATAAAATGTATGCAGAATAACTGGGAACTGCCCCATACATCATGTTGGGGATACCATATTTAAAAGAATTAGAATGCAATAAAGTAAAATTAATTATTAAAAACAGAGGAGCATCATGGTGTTAGACTTTATTCTGAGACCTGGCTCTGCTGCGTACCAGCTATATGACCTTGGGGAAATCGCTTAGCCTCTTTATCTCTCCGGGATTTGCATGGCTGTTCCCAAGGGTGTTGTGTGGATGCAGTGACATAACACATGCAATGTCTTTAGTGCATGTAATGCTTTCGGCACAGTGCTTTGCACATGGTAAGTGCTTAATAAAAAGATGCTAGTATTGGTTCTCTATGTAGGGCACTATCATATATCATTTCATCTAATCTTCACAACAACAGCACGAGGAGAGAATTTTTACAGATAAGGCAGCCCTGTTGAGTACACACCCAACAGCCTTTCCCCCTCTTCCTCACTGTAAGAAAGCAGGTTTTGTTTGGGTCACCATCATTCCATGTGCAGGAAAGCTGGCCCCCTTCCTAGCTCCTGTAAGCCCTGATTAGTCTCAACCAACTGTGGTAATACCATGGTTCACATGGTCATTCCTATCCAGTTACCAAGTTGTCCAAGCTTGCCTGGGAATGTCCTGGTTTTGGCACTAGTAGTCATGCGTCCCAGGAAACCCTCAGTCCTGGGCACACTGGGATGGTCGGTCACCCTGCTAGCCATAGAGACCTAAAGAGAAGACTTCTACAGGTGTGAGTATGGGGGAGGGGCATCTGGAAAACCTTTTTCTTACTAAGAATAAATGGTAAACACATATATGGGGCAAGAAATGCCCTTCTTGACTGGGTGTCTTTGTTTCTTTTCTTTTTCTCTTTCTTTTTTTTAATATTTTTAGTTGGCCAATTAATTTCTTTCTATTTTTAGTAGAGACGGAGGTCTCGCTCAGGCTGGTTTTGAACTCCTGACCTTGAGCGATCCTCCTGCCTCGGCCTCCCAGAGTGTAGGATTACAGGCGTGAGCCACTGCGCCATGTCTTTGGTTCTGTGGGCTGTGCTTGGAGCTGCCATAGCCATCGCATGTCCATGAGGGGACAGAAGCAACAGGCTGAGGATGGCAGTGGGAAGACATGGACAATATCTGGGTCCTTGAGGACCCTTCTGTGCTGGGAACACTATGCTCAGGAGATCTTGTTATGAGAGTGCGAAAAGAAATCCAAAATGGAGAAGGTTATGTCAGAAGTATCTAAAAGGAGCCCGATGGCATGAGGAGTTAGACCCCAGTCACGCACACACCCAGCTGGAATGTGACCCGTTCAACTGGGCCAAGTCGTCAACATCCTTAAGAAGCAGCTGCATTTGATTTAAACTGTTTATACTGGGCCTGATCATAAGTCTCCTGGGGAGACAGTGGCGCCAAATTAAGCTAATCATCGCCTAGAAACTGTCAACAAGCCATCATCAACATTGACTGTGCCAAATTCTTCCCCTGGTGTAGACTTATAGTAAACCTTTATAAGCCCCTGCCCAGCCTTGCCTGGATGGAGTGCAATTGAGCTGCTTGCTAAATTTGTGTCTCCTGAATTGCAATTCCTAAGACTCTGATTTAAAAGCTTTCTTTTGTGTTTGCTGGTCCGCAGTGTTGGTTTTATTTCTTACTAGTTGACAAGAGTAATAAACCATAATACCTACTGATATCTGTTACTTGCAGCTAAAAGCATCCCGATGCAAAATGGCTCCCAGCTGGAAAGAGGCAGAGCTGGGTGTGAGCCCATCTCCACCCTGGTGTTCATATCTTAATACTAAACACCAGGACAGAGATAACCATACACTCTGGGAACAGGTCCATTTGTCTAGGACAGTATTTCTCCAAGTGTGTTACTACTGACCATGTGTGTGTCATTTGACCATGCACACAGAACTGCATGGTCAAATGGGTTTGGCACACACGACATGCTGTGTTCTTATCAATACACATTAATTTAGGGAAGTCCTACAGTAAGGAAATCTGTTCATCTTGGGTTAACTCAGAGTTTCTCAAAACCATTTCAATGTGGGATTTTCAGTTTGTTTTTGTTTTTGTCAAGCTCCTATTAAGATCTCCCAGATGCTCCACAGAACACCTTTTGGGAAATGGAGATCTCACAGCCAAAGAGGCTGTCTGGAGGATGAGACATCAGAATCGGGCTCTGGATAGGAGACCCTATGTCCTGGTTTGCCTGTTGTGTGATGCGATTATTAATAGCGCCCCTTTCACCCTTCAGAGTGTCCCAGTTTGGGATGATTGACTATATGACCGGCTCAGCTCTGGCCGAGGAGGAAGGGAAGGGCCCTTTCGGGAGAGGGAGCAGTGCACGCCTTGGAAATAATGGAGAACGGTGTGGCTGGAGGGTGTCAGCTGGAGAGATGGTATCGCACATCAGGAAGGATGAGGGCAGTATAAAGTGAAACTATGGCCCATGCTGTCCCTGGGATGAGGAAAGGGGCCTGGGGACGGTGGTAGGGAATGCTCAGCCTGGCTGGGCTGTAGGAACGGCAGAGGCTCACGGGCTGAGGAGATGAGCCATGGGCTGCCATGTGGAGGCTGCACGGGGCGCCCACAGCCGCTATCCCCCACCCTGCACCCGCAGGCCACTGTTTCCCAGCATGCTCCAGGAAGCAGGGATGTGTAATGAATTGTTTGGGCAACAGGACCCAGACATGTGACCCATCTGGGAAAGCAGAGCCCTGAAAGAAGGGAAGGAAACTGCCCAGTCCTGAGTTTGTTAGTCCTTCACCCTCCAGCTTTGAGCATTTATCATCCATTTCCCTCATTAGAAAGGAAACTCTTTGAGGTCGAGACCTGTGTGTGTTCTGGTCACAGGTGCATCCATGGCACCGAAAGCAATTCGGCATCTGTAGTAAAGGCCCAAAAACTATTTGTCGAATAAATGAATGTGAGAGGGAGAAAAACATTTTTCTACAGCACCTTGTCAGGAGGCTCAGCAGGGCATCAGCATTCAACGCTCTTCTACTGGGGCCTCGTCAGGCAGGTCCCCTTCCTGAGCTCACAACCTCTCCAGGCGGAGCACACGGACGGGACCAGCTAATGACAAGTTAACAAATCCTATTCATCTTCCCAAGCCCCGGGTTCAAGCTTTTCCTTCTCCCAGGAAGCCTCATCTAAGGCACTTCCCCTTTACTGAGCTCCTCTGAGCTTTAGCAAATCCAGCACTTAACCTTAAAGGCCTGCTGCCGGGGTGTTCTCTCACCCACTGCTTCCCGCTGGGCTGTAAAACACTTTAAGGACAGAGGCTCCATCTCTTGTTTCCAAGTCTCCCCCGCAGCACCAAGAGCTGAAGTGAAACAAGCAAACCCCTATGTACCCATAATTGATAGGTTTCTCTTTAACCCTGGTTCCGGCGTGACCTTGACTCCAGTTGGTTCCTGCCGCTCTGTGTGTGTTCTGAGTTAGGACTGCTTTCTGCTCTAGGATGAAACACCTGACAAGCAGTGGCTTAGGCAGTCAGGACGCTTAATTTCCTCCCATAAGGAGGGTCTGGAGACAGGCAGCCCAAGGCGGGGGGCAGACGGCTGAGATGCCATCAGGATGAGGACCACCCTGGGTGTGTTGGCTGGTTGCCTCAGGGTACAAGGTGGCTGGTGGAGTTTTAGGCTTTGCATCTGTATCCCAGGCAGGAAGATGCCAGAAAGTGGAAGGCCAGCCCAAGTGTGCTTTGGATCAGAAAAGCCAAACCTTTCCCAGAAGCCTGTAGCAGACTTCTGCTTCGCCTTGTTGTCCACACTTTGTCACGTGGCCACACCTAACTACAGGAGAGCCTGGGAAAACAAGTGTGTAGGTTTCCAGCCTCTATAGTTAAGGGAACAAAGGAAAAATGGTTTGAGAATGACAGAATGAGTCTTAGTCCATCAACAGTGATTGCTATACACTCTATAGAAGGAAGAGAGGAAAAAATAATCAGACTCGTCATGAACTCAGACTGGCCATTCTGAAACCTTCCCATCTCAAGCAAGACCCAGCTTAGATTTATCTGTTCCCAGCGAGACGCTCTACAGACACAGATGCCTACAGAGCTAAAAGGCACCGTCCATGTCCGTGAGGACCCCGCAGCCTGGTGGGGAGGCTGGGAAGGACTGGCAGACAAAGCTGTCCTCTCAGTGCTGTGTGCTATGGTGGGCTGTGCACGGAAGGATGTAGAAGGAGAAACTCCCTTCCCCTGGTGGTGGGTAGTCAGGGAAGGCTACCCAGAAGTAGTGACATATGAGATTGCAATGGCAGTCAGATACATGAAGAATGGGCTGGGGAGGGTGTTCCAGATAGAGTGGGTGCATGGGCAATGGCATGGTGGTGGGAAGAGAGCACAGCACACTCCAGGAGCATCAGAAAGCTCCCTTTTGCTGGAGTGTAGGTTGCCTGAAGGACAGAGATGAGGCAGGCAGGGCCAGACCACAGAAGACATGTGTGCGGGAACGGCTCAGGTCTCCAGCTGAGGCGCCGGGGGAGAGATAGAAATCACTTAATTCAGTCTTGTAACGTTGAGTTTGGGAGCTTCCAGCCGTTTTTCCTTAACACAATTTTCCAAGGTAGTCTCATCCACTCCCGGGACTCCAGTTACCATCTTATGACTCCTAAATCTACATACCCTGTTCAGATTTCTCCTCTGTACGCACAACCTGCACATCCAATACAGCTTTTGCTGCATGACGCCATCCCCAAAATCGTAGCTTACAACTAAAACCATTTATTTAGTTCCTGAACCTGCAGGTTGGAAATTGTTTGGGCTCAGAAATTAGTGTCATTCTTAAAGACATAAAGGTCGCAGGGTGGTGGCCCACATCATATCCTGTATTTAATTCACCTGTATTGCTGTCTGCAAAACCCATTTGGATCAAGTTGGATGATGTAGCAGCCACATGATCCAAGTGGTGGCCTGGAATGCAGCTCTTATGCCAGAGGTAGTATCTCTGTTGGACTAGATCAGTGCAGCCTCTGGCACTTGGCTTTAACTCTGTTAATGTGTTCTTTTCAATCCTCGTTAGTGAGGAGAACCAAAAGCAGTTCACATGTATGTGGGAAGAGTAGTAATACTCACTCACAGCCAAGTCCTAGATTACGTAACTCTCCTGCTCTCTGTCACGATATGATCTAAGACCTTGATCATCTTGACTTTCTGTGGAACATCACTCTTGTCCACTGTGTTGGTGACATCATGCTGATTGGGCCTGGTAAACAGGAATATGATGTTATTGTGAATGCCCTAATGAGACACATATGGGATGGGAGATAAACCCTACAAAGATTCAGGAGCCTGCTACACAGTGCAGGTTTTAGGGGGCCCAGGTCTGAGACATGTTGGGACATCCATTCTGAGATAAAAAATGAGTTATTTCACCTTATACTCCTTACTGCTAAGCAAGACACACATGTTTGACGGGTCCTGTGGATTTTGGAGGCAGCATATGCCACATTGAAAATGCTATCCCAGTCCATTTACCAAGTAGTCAGAAGTCTAACAATTTCACATGGGGCTCGGAGGAAGAGAGGGTTCTGCATCAGGACCAGGTTGCAGTACAAGCTGCTCAGCGCTGTGGTGTTAGAGGTATCCATGGAGATAGGGATGCTGGGCGGAGTCTCTGGCAGGCCCCATTGGGAAATGCATGGCACAGGCCTTCTGCATCAGAGAATTATGCATTTGAAAAGCACTTCTGATGTCCTATTGGGCCCTAGTAGAGACTGACCATGGGACAGATACCTAGTAATTACGAGACAGGAGCTGCCCATCATAAGCTAGGTATTGTTGGATTCATTGGGTCATAGTAAGGTGAGGCAGGCACAGTCGCAATCCATCACATGATGGAAACAGTACATCTGGGCCTGAGGGGGTCTACAAGGCACAAATGAGTTACATAAGCCGGTGGCTCAGAGCCCCTGTCACACAACCTGTTGCAGCTCTCATTTATGGCCTCATGGGGCTTCCCTGTGACCAGATGATGGAGGAAGGAAACATCCAGGCCCAGTTCACCCAGGCTCACCTGTAGGTTGGTGTGAGTCAAGAAAGGACTGCCGCCCCACCATGGCCCCAGGCAGTGGGGCCCCTAAAAGAAGTATAGAAGGAAAATCCTCCTACTGGGCAAAGAGCAGCACATTTGGTTGCAAGCACTTTGTGGAGTTGGGGGTGGCCTGTGGTAGAGAAATACACTTACACCTGAGCAGTGGTGAAAGAGGCACCGTGTGGAAGGGAGGGGCGTGTGGCTGGACAGACCTGGGCTGGGCCCCGAGGGTGGATGTGGCCAGTCCTCATGTCAGTGCTCACAGAAGGAGTGCTTATCAGCCCGGTGGACAGGATGACTTCTCTGGCGGATACCAGCTGGCCCCTGCCCTTGGCCACTCTAGTGCTTGAGCAACCGATCCAGGAATGGTGACAGTGGCAGAGACAGAGGCTACACACTGGCCCAGGAGCACGGCACCCACCCACCCACCGAGGCAGAGCTGGCTGCTGCCTCTGCTGACTAGCAAACGAGCCAGCAAGTCCCCAGTGTGGCTCCATCCCTGGAGATCACAGGTTGATTACAGCAGACCCCTTCCAACCCGGAAGGGGAGTGATTCTTCCTTATGGGAACTTGAACCATCTCTGGGTGTGGGTTTGCCTTCCCGGCCTACAGCTCCTCTGCCAGCAGCAACGCAGAGCTGACAGCGTTTCCGGCTTCCTGAGACAGAACCCTGCATCCCATTGCTTCAGCCTGAGGGCTTCACTTCGTGGTGAAGAAGGAATGACAATCGGCACGTTCCCACAGCACCCGCTGGTCCTACTGCAGAATGTTGCCTGGAATTTCGATAAGTCTGAAAGGCTTAGAGAAGGCACCAGCCTGGGGATGACACCTTGCAGGGTCAAGGTGTCCTGGAGGATGTGGACTACATATTGAACCAGCGGCTGTCATGTGGTGCTCTGTCTGCACTGGCTGGAAGCCAGAGGTCCAGAAACCAAAGGGTAGACGGAGGAGTGGCTCCTCTTCCTGCCATTTCCTGTGACCCACTCACACAAGTTGTGCTTTGTATTCCTACAACATTAGGTTCTGCTGCATAGAAGTCCCAGTTCCCAGAGGGAGGTGAGCTCTTCCATCAGGGCACACAGTAGGGTCCCACTTGACCTGAAGTTACAACTGCTACCTGGTCACTTTTGGATGTCCATGCCAGGGGTTCAGAAGGCAAAAATGGATTTATGACACTGGCCTGGCGTCGCTGACACTGATTTAAACGAAGAGTTATGGTTGCAGACACTTAGCAGGCGTAGAAGGGAAGATGTCTGGAGTTTGGGGGATGCCAAGAGCCCAGACCTTTCAGGGATAAAGGCCTGGGTCACTCCCTTGGCAAGCAGCTAGACCAGCCGAGGTGCCGGTGAAGGGTGAAGGGAATTTAGAATGGACAGTGCAAAGGGAAATGATAAGTATCAGAGAAATGGGAATTCAAACTACACTGAGAGACTATTCATCACCCACCAGATGACTATAAATGCCACGGTTGGGCAGTAATTTCTCTTGGTGAGGCTGTGGGGGAAAAGCCTGCTCACACTTGGCAGAGAGAAGTGCAAAATGCTACAACACTATGGAGGGGAAGGTGGCAATATTCACAGAATTACAAACGCCTTTACCCATTTCTAGGAATCTATCCCAAAGACACGCTGCCAAAAACCTGGATGACGTTGGCACAAGGCTGCTCACTGCAGTACTGTTTGTATTAGCAAAAGACCCAGAGGAATGTCACTAAAAGAGCTGCACTTCTTTGTGGCAGCTGTTGGGAAGGGGTTGAGATCTGGACAAAGCACTGGGTGATTGATTTGTTTCTAGCTAATCTTTACTGAGAGCCTGCTATGTGCTTGGTGGTTTACATGGCGCTCCTTTTAAACTCTTCCACAACCCTGCACTTTCTGGAAACAAAATTTGTATCAGTAATCTTTAACACAGAAAGTCTAAGAATATATCATGAAAACATAACCCCAAATGGCAGTAATTCTTTAGGCACAAAGATGTTTAGTGCAATATTATTTTTTTGGAATTATTTTTATTATTTATTTATTTATTTTTTTGAGACAGACTCTCACTCTGTTGCCCGGGCTAGAGTGAGTGCCATGGTGTCAGCCTAGCTCACAGCAACCTCAAACTCCTGGGCTCAAGCCACCCTCCTGCCTCAGCCTCCTGAGCAGCTGGGACTACAGGCATGCGCCACCATGCCCGGCTAATTTTTTCTATATATTTTTAGTTGGCCAGTTAATTTATTTCTATTTTTAGTAGAGATGGGGTCTCGCTCTCGCTTAGGTTGGTTTTGAACTCCTGACCTTGAGCGATCCGCCCGCCTCGGCTTCCCAGAGTGCTAGGATTACAGGCGTGAGCCACCTCGCCTGGCCTAGAATTATTTTAATATTTTATTAAAATTATGTAGGCACACGGTGAAAAACAAAACAAAGCAAAACACTGAGCAGTACAGAAGAACTTCTAATATTTAATGGTGTTAGCAGACCCCAGTTCTACACCTCTGTGCCCCTAGTTTCGTCTCCAGAGGCAATCAACCCCTTTGAACCATTTCTGGTTGTATATAATATCTTCGAGGAGTTACTTCTATATCTTTAAATAATGTATTTGTGAGACTCTGGATTTATCAAGTTTAGATATGGGTATTGGCTTCCTGCTATAGATTAGACAAGGAGCTCTTCAAGAGCAAAAGCTACTTCTTATTTCTCTTTAGAGCCCCAAGACCTGGCCTTGGGACTGGCAGGGAGTGAATGTTCAGTAAATCTTTGGTAAATAAAAGAATAACCTTAGAGGGCAATGGAGGGAGGGCATTTGAGGGCAGAGAGAAAAGCAGGGACAAAAGGCAGAAGTTTGTTCTTCCCGACTAGGAGGACCCTGATTTAATTCAGGGCAGCTATGTCCCCAGCTAAAATTACTTACCTCCCACACTCGCCTGCAGCAAGTAGACGCCATATGATCCTGTCCTAGCCAAAGAGATATAAGTAAAAGTTACTGAGTGGAGTTTCAGGGAAAGGTTTTCAAAGGAAACCTGAGGCAGTTGGCATATTATTTGGTGCTTTTTGTCCTTCCTCATTCTTCCTCCCTGGAACAAGGATGTGACTTCTGGAGACACAGCAGCCATATTGCAACCACATTCTAAAGATAGAGGAAAATAACAAGAGAAGGAGCTGAATTTTTGAAGACATTATTCAACTTTACACCAGCCTTGGACTGCATATCTCTAAACATTATGTTATCTGAGACTCACAGTGCTTTTATTTGTTTAATTAAATAATTTGTTTAATTAAATAATTAGGTTTTCTGTTGCTTGCTGCTGCATGCTTTCTTAACTGAGGGAGATGAAAACGAATGGCCAAAAGTTGATGGTTGTTAATGGTACAGGAAGATTTATTATACTATTCTCTCTATTTTTGTTTATTTCTAAAACTATCCATAATAAAAAGTTTAGGCGGGGCCAGTGGCTCATGCCTGTAATCCCAGCACTTTGAGAAGCTGAGATGGGAGGATTGCTTGATGCCAGGAATTCCAGACAAGCCTGGGCAACATATCAAGACCTCATCTGTGCAAAACATAAGAAAAATTAGCCAGGCGTGCTGGTGTGCACCTGTAGTCCCAGCTACTCAGGAGGCTGAGGCAGGAGGATCCCTTGAGCCCAGGAGTTTGAGGTTATAGTGAGCTATGATCAGGCCACTGCACTCCAGCCTGGGTGACAGAGTGAGATCCTATCTCTTAAAAAAAAAAAAAAAAAGAAAAGAAAAGAAAGAAAGAGCGAGCTTAAAAGAACTACATAAATTAAAAACACATATAAATCATGCTTGCAAATATGATTTCCAAAAAAGAGTTTTGCAAGATTCTGGGCTTCAGAGGTTGTTGCTATGTCTTGTGACAGTAAGCCCTAAATGTCTGTGATTTTGATTCGTTGTCTCACTTAATAATGATTTACACAGGTGATGATATTTAACATCTCAGCTTTGGAGGGAGGTACAAATACCTATGAATTTTATCTTTTTAGCCAGGAGGAGATCATTAGCATGGATCTTCCTCTATGTACACAAGGTGAAATAAAACTACTCTGCTTGATTTCTTATTTAAGCAAAGAGTTTGAGAGTTTTATCTAATTTCAACTAGTAAACTAATGGGAAGCCAGATGCAGAGGCTGGTGATCCCATGCTGAGATCACATGAGCCAACCAGAGGGAGGCAAAATTAACCTCCATGTATCGGACCTCCTTATGCCCCACCTCACACCCTGGCAGTACAGTGTTGGTTCTGGCCATTGGTGCAGCAACCAGATTTGTGTGGGCATAGCGACTGCCCCAGCTGCGCCCTTCCCTGCTGTAGTGAGTCTCTCCCACTTTCTGCCCAGGGCTTCTCTGAAGTCTCAGTGGGAAATGCCTGTGGGAACTCGCAGGCACTCATGCCTATGAGCCCTGAATGTGGGAGGAATTAACACCCCAAGTGGCAGTGCTTGACTTAAGAGGAGATGGGAATCAGTGGCTAAATGTTCCCCACCTCCACCCCCTGTATGGTACCTCAGAAGGTCCCATGGGATCAAACCAACTCATTAGCCCAGCCTTGAGCTGGCTTTCCTTCCTCTTCAGGGTCTAGCTCCCCAGTTCCTGTAGTGATCAACTCATCCCAGTTTGCTTGGGACTTCTCTGATTTTAGCACTGAAAGGCTCACATTTTAGGAAACCCCTCAGACCCCAATAAACAGGGATAGCTGGTCACCCAAACAGTTCTTCATTCTTTTTTTTTTATTTTTTTTTTAGACAAGAGTCTCACTCTCTTGCCTGGGCTAGAGTGCCGTGACGTCAACCTAGCTCACAGCAACCTCAACCTCTCGGGCTCAAGCGATCCTCCTGCCTCAGCCTTCCTAGTAGCTGGGACTACAAACACGCACCACCATGCACGGTTAATTTTTTCTATTTTTAGTTGAGATGGGGTCTCGCTCTTGCTCAGGCTGGTCTCGAACTCCTGAGCTCAAGCAATCCTCCCACCTCGGCCTCCCAGAGTGCTACGATTACAGGCGTGAGCCACCGAGCCCGGTCCAGTTCTTCACTCTTGCACCCTGAAATCACCTCTTAAATAAAGCCTTTTCAGGCAGCTCCTTATCTCAGGCTGTGTTTGGGGAATGGAACCCAGGCAATGACAATCCATTTGGGTCCCAACAGAGCACATGCCTATCTCTGAGATCTGTTTCTAACCAGCTCAAAACAAGGGCATCAGGGAGCAGCTGGCCAAGAACATCTATCTACACAGCATCGGGAAGTGGAAAACTGCAGTTTGTATTTTCTATTGTTGTGGATTATTGTCCTGTGGATTTTGCCAGGTGTTCTTGGGTATGAATCCACATAAACAGGGGTGGAGTCCACTCTATAAACCTGCAGGCAGCCGGAGTAGGTTGGAAGAACTCTTGTGCCTCTGTCTCTTGGAATGAATGCTTCTAGTTTCTGGGTTAGAATTTTATCTGATTGGAAGCCGGAGTGTTTTCTTTCTGTTTGAATTAAATCCCAGCTAAGTGAATTTTCCCTAAAGGCTCCAAGAGGCAAAACTCTGAACCAGAGAAGGTTGTTTTGCACCAGAAACAGAGAATTCATGCTCCTTAGAAGATAAATATGTATATGACAGTTCAGGGAAATTCAGGGTAGCTGTGTGTTTTTCTGAATGGTGTCTTTTTTCTTTCCCTTGGGGGAAAAATGCTACTGCTTAGTCTGCAGGTTGTCCAAGAATTTAATAATTTCTTCTGTTTGTGTGAGAGATTTGCTCCCCTGTGTAAAAGCCCAACTGCATTGGATTTGCATTGGTAGGAACTGAGAGATTAGAGGTGGGGAACCCAACCAAAGAGGTTCTGGAACCCCAAAAGATATTTCAGCTTGCTTGTTTCTGGAAGCCTGGTCTGGACATGCCATGGATGACAAAGAAATAAGTTTGATATCAAAGATACTTTTGAATTAATTAGGCCTTCTCTATAGATTTGTAGAAAATACAGCTATAATGTCTCTGTAGTGGATTTCCTATTCATACTGGTTTCAAGGGACCACTGAGAGCTTATATAAATCTAAGATAAAGAGACTCAGTGTCTCCTAGGGGGAAAAATTAAGAAGTCAAGCCACACCTCCAATACTTTAAATGTGCCAGCCCTTTCTGAAAAGCCCCCTAGGCTGAGAGAAAAAGAAAACCTTCCAAATCACAGAACACCAAGTTTACAAAGAGACTAGAGCTGGAAATTGTACTCTATAATTTATGTTAATACATTTAAATAGACTAAAGAAATTTGTCTTCAAAAGGATGAATCTTTTAATGGTGTTTATTAAGAAAAAAATGACTTCCAAGTGAAAAAAAATGAAACTACTCAATTGAGTATTAATAACTTTATGTAAAAGTTAAGTTTCATATTCTTGTAAGAATAAAACAAAATATGTGTAAATAACCTTGGAAAAGGAATGAAGTTGTTAATACAAATTTAAACACTATTCCTGTTTTCAAAGCTAAGCCCTTTATTCAAAATGTTTTTGGATGGGAAAAGAGAAAAATCTAACTTTGGTTTAATGGCTTCAAGGTTCCTGCTGAGTTACAAAATAAATATGCAGATCAGGCCCAATAATATGCAAATTCACATCAGACCAAAAATTGGTAGTCATAAAGATTTTAAGAAACCCTTCAGTCCTAAGACTTCTAATCAAGGCTTAGAGAATTCTATTACTCTGTAAAATAAACATAAGGAAGCCCTTGAGCCGCTCTGCCACGTGGCCTGCATGCAGCCTCCAGACTTCCTTTTGTGGCTTCAGCCCATGCCACCACCCAGCTTATAAATTACTCAAGTCAGGGATTCAGCGTAGTTTTTATTCGAATTATCCAGTTGGACACTCCCTTCATTTCCTCTCCAGAGTTCCCTTTTCCTAAAGTAATTTGGTCCTTGTTTAATTATCTGGTGGGTAAACGACAATGTGTACACGTATCACTGACAATGTTTTTCAACTTCTTAGTTTTAATGTCTTCGAGGGTGTTTTCCCTTTACGTTATCTTGATGACCCACCTCTGTTACAATTCAAGGGAAACGAGGTCCTGGCCTGCCTGAGGGTTCCAGAAGGACCTGCGAGCCCCTGGGTGTTCCTCAAGGCCAGGGCTGAGGGTGCGCCCCGCCCCCTGGCGGCCGCGGTGCCTACTGCAGACGCCAGATGCTTGCGGCGCGAACTCGGCTGCCCCTGCGCCTGGAGGAGCTCCCGAGTGTCTGGGTACGGGCTCCAAGCTTCGTTCTGATTCTAAAGAACACCAGAGTATTTTCTAGCCTGTCCACAAAGCTGCTCTGTGGGTGGGCACCCTGCTAACCTTCTCCTGCATTTTGTAACAACTTCAGTCAGCGTATCCCACGAAAGGTTCTCATTTGATCATTTTCTAAGCAAATGACCTGGAACAATTTAGTTGATTTAACTCTAAGAGAAAAAGGTAGGTTTCTTCTGAGTCAGGATCTGGTACTTTAATTAGCTCAGCTTTGCCCGTGGCTCAGGACATGGGTCTGTCTTCCAAGCCATTAGGACTTTTGTGGCCCAGCTCTGTGGTGTGGCCTATGGGAAGTGACTACTGATCCCGCTCCAGCGGCTCTTATCCTCACCCTTGGGGATCATTGTCCTCTGGATGCTGGTTTTGTTTGACCAAGAATCTTGCCAGAATCTGAAATCTGTGTGGGTCCCTGAGAATCCTCGTGTTCAGGAGGAAGAACATGTTCTGGGTATGAATGTGTATTTTGTGTGATCCTTCCGGGTTGAAAAATTCATTTTAAACATGTGTCACTGAAGCCCTCAGGGAAAGAGTGAGGCTGAGTGGAGCAAATTAGCTTTGAAATTAGCTGCTGATTTGGAGTTTGCTGTGATCTGGAGTTTGGGGAGGAAAGGGAAAAGAAGGAGGTAAGAGCCATCCGATCTTGCCTGTGTACATACACCTTTTGCCAGAAGGAGTTCTGCCTTGTTTTTCTCCCAGGTATCTTACAACAATGCCTTTATCAGTTAGGGGTTTTACAGGCAAAGCTCTCAAATAAACAGATGTAAAGTCGAAAAACAAATACAAGGAAATTAAATGCTAATGCATGTGCCCTTAATATTCTCCCTTACAGCAAACCCTGTGATAAAATAAATTGTACTGTGAATTTTAGTTGAAAGATGACTATAGGTTTTCTCCCTGATTTTACCACAGTGGGAAATAAAAATGCAATTGTTAGGTAGATAGCGAGAGATTCCGGGTCTTCTAGGGACGAAAGTGGGTGCTGTTGCCCCCATCTTGGTCCTGCCCCACCCTAATTCTCCATACCTGGGGGAAAAAGGGAATGCCCTACGAATCTGCCAATCAGAACTTGGTGCACCAGCTGCAAAAGAATGCAGAAGACTGTCTAGCCCACAGGCCAAGCAGCATGGGTACCATAAAGTGGGGAAAGGGACCTAGAACCCACATGCGTAGTTAAGGCTCAGGGCATGTGTCTCCCAACTGTCCAAAGTGGTTCCATAGTGACCTCTGAACCACGCGGGAGGTCCCTATCTGGGCACTATAAAACAAGACACAGACCATAGCCAACCCCTCCTCTTTGCCCTTCTTTTGGCTCTCCCTTTGCTGCCACAGTGGGTCCGGTCATCATCTGTGGCGTATGTATCATGCTCTGTAAACCTATAACTTGCTCTTGCTCTATAATCCTGTCTTTCTCTCCTCAATAAACCTCATTTTCATGCTTGCCTAACTTTGGCGTGTCTGGTCATTCTTCGGCCACGAGTGCGCCAAGAACCGACATTTTCAGACTAAAACCTGACATAATTATGGTATTTTAGTTCTTGAAAGGCTCTAAATTTATTTTTTTAATCTCTGTAAAAGCTAAATTAAATGAAATTTCCAAGTTTCCTGATTATTATTGTGTGCACTAATATTGAAGAGTATGTAAATGTGAACATGAGTATTCAACTAGTTGAATTATTTAAAAAAACAACATTTTATAAATTAGTTCTTGTATTACTGGAACTTATGTAATATTGCAAATTATGTGCATCTACAGTTACTCCACTTAACCTGCATAACGTTTTGTTTCCATATTTCTCTTTCAAATTCTTATAATCAACAATGATTGTTTGTTGTTAACAGCATATTTGCTAAAATCTGTAAATGATTCTGAATCATAGAAGATGAAGTGTTAATAAGTTACTATTGTTTATCTGGAGACTTTTAAAGAAATTAAAACCTAGAGAGAGAAAATAAATTGTGCCATTGCCACATCATCCCCAGGCAGCTTTCTAACCTATGTATTATTTTCTATGTATAAGCACATTTGGTCTTTGAAATATTCAAATTAAGAAGATAATTAAAGAAGAAAAATTAATCAACATATCATACACATTGCCTTGTAATGTGCTTGAGGATATTCATTATGTTTTAAAAAACTAGATATTATCGTTTAAGCACATTGTTTGGTATGATTATGTGTGAATGTGTGTCTAACTGGAGACAGAGGCTTGTACTCATATGGCTTATTTGGTAAGTGACCCTGGGAAGCAGAAAGGCTGGACCAGAAGGTGGAACAGGGAAGGAGCGAAGCCAACACATGGATGTGTCTTGGAGCAGGCCACTGCCACTGGGCACTGCTGGGACCTTCTGAAGGGCTTTACGAAATGAATTTCAGAACCATCCACTTAGGGGACAAAGGACAGGCACTTTCATCCTATTGTAACAGAGGGAATGGCCTGAAAAAAAATGGCAAAAATATTTTCTGTCTCCTTAAAACATCCTCCACTCCTTTTTGAGAACTAAAACCTGCACCCTGCCTCAGGCTAGTGGTTGGGAGGGGCAGGGTAAGTCTTTGTTATTTGTGCAATAGGAGATGGTCCAGCCCGACCTGGCCAAGGGAAGTCCTGGGCAGAGATCACAACAAGATTGTCTTCAGCTGAGATGGGATGATCAGCGTCATCAACTATAGTTGAACAGTAATTCCCTGAAGCTAAGAACCCAACCTTTAAAAGCTCTGTATTTTTGTGAATGTGCAGGAAAAATTTGGATTTTGAGACAAGAAGATCTACCATTTTTCCTCCTTTACTGGCAAAGTAAACTCTCTTTCCTTCCTCCTCAAACCACTTGTCCTCATTCTTCTTCGGCCTCGTGGACAAGTGCCGAGTTTTCAGTAACACTATGATTGATGATTACTCATCAGTTGAGGGTTGCCCCATGGAACTTTGACTTCCCCATACTTCTGGGTTGCACAGGTATGAAATGCAGAGTGGGTTCTTACAGGCAACTGTGCCTCTGTACCAGAGAAGCCTGGGGCCAGGAAGCAAGAGGCAGTGTCCCTGCAGAGAGGTGAATCAGCAGAACCAGCATGGAACTTTCAGTGCAGCTGGGACTGGAATGGTAGGTGAGGCTGAGAGAACGTGAGCTGGTGTGCAAAATGTGTTCAATAAAAGGTACATGCATGCATATTAAGGTAAATTAAAGTTAATGGTTAAAAACCAGTGGTCTTTGCCTATACAGTATGTTCTCAACATGAGGTAGTAAAAGTTCTTCTATATTTTCAGCTCAGATAGCAAAACTTTTTGCCTCCTCTAAATTCTATTAATATATTCTCACTTCTCAAAAGTCAGTTTACGTTTGTATCAGTTCTTACTATGCTTTTGTGTACTTCATGACTGCAGACAATTATTTTTTAAAAATCCAGTATTTCCTCACTAATTGTTATAGACTAAATGTTTGTGTCCCTCCCCAGCCCCCAATTCATATGTTGAAATCCTAACCCCCAGTGTGATGGTATTAGGAGGTGGAGCCTAGGTCATGAGGGCAGAGGCCTCATGAATGGGCTTAGTGTCCTTATAAAAGGGACCCTGAGAAACTTCCTTGCTTCTGCTTTGTGAGGACAAAGCAAAAAGACAGCCATCTATGAGCCAGGAAATTAGCTGTCACTAGACACCAAATCTGCTAGTACATTGATCTTGGACTTTCCAGCTTCTACAACTGTGAGAAATAAATTTCTGGTGGCACTGTTCTCCTTGGCTGGCTCAGTGGGCCTGGAGGACCAGACGTTGAGCCAAAGAGGATTAAGCCTTAAGCTCCCATGGAGTTTGCCTCGTGGCTTGGACTGATTTCAGACCTGTTACCCCTTTCTTCTTTCCTATTTTCTCCCTTTTGGAATGTCCATCCTATGCCTGTCCCATTGTTACACTTTGGAAGCACATCACATGTTACTTTTATAGGTTCACAGCTGGAGAGCAATTTGCCTCAGGCTGAATCATACTTAGAGTCTCGCTCATATCTGATTTAGAAGATAGTTAGATGACACTTTGCACTTTAAATATGATGCTGGAATGAATTAAGACTTTGAGGGCTATTGTGGTAGAATTAATATATTTTGCATGTAAAAAGGACATGAATTTGGGGGGACCAAGGGTAGAATGATACAGACTAAATGTGTCCCTTCAAAATTCATGTGTTGAAATCCTAACCCCCAGTGTAATGATATTAGGAGTTGGGGCCTTTGGTAGACGATTAGACCCTGAGGGCAGAGCCTTCATAAATGGGATTAGTAACCATATAAAAGGAACCCTGGAGAGCTCCCTTTCCCCATCTTTCCCCTTCTGCCATGTAAGGACCCAGTGAGAAAAGATGCCATTTATGAGCCAGGAAATGGGCCCTCAGAAGACACTGAATCTGGTGACACCTTGATCTTGGGCTTCACAGCCTCCAGAACTGAGAAATAAATTTCTATTGTTTAAAAGCCACCCTGTTTATGGTATTTGTATAGCAGCCTGAATGGACTAAGACACTAACGAAGAACCTAAAATTTCTTATGGTGCTTATGTTACT
The DNA here is from genome assembly GCA_008086735.1 of Cheirogaleus medius. NCBI lineage: Eukaryota > Metazoa > Chordata > Mammalia > Primates > Cheirogaleidae > Cheirogaleus > Cheirogaleus medius. The sequence goes on along the minus strand of VBSM01001265.1, from coordinate 36,756,661 downwards.
TTTTACTATGGCTATCATAAAATATTATAAGTCTGATTAGCAACTGAATAGGCTGTAGCCACTTCCTATTCTCAGATACTTTTCTCATTTATAGTCAACTGACATCCTCTAGCCTCTCTTTCAGATGTTCCTCTACTCCAAGATCAGGACCTATAATCAGAACTTTGGGAGACTGACCAGAGTATCTTTTTGCCTGGACCGTCTTCAGTGCTCCCAAAAGGGTTTGCAGGCAGCACCAAAGGTTTTCTCTCTCACCTTGGGCATGTATCCCATGGTTCAGTACCAACAAACACAATGAGGCATCCAGGAAAGACTGGCATGTTTGGAATGTGCTAGAGTTTTCAGAACTTTTCAACAGTGTTGTAAGAACTACTTTTCAAGACTACATTGTGGGAAAACCTATCAAGACAAGGAGAGCAACTCAACCCTCTCTCCCAGGGTGATTTTATACATATTATTTTTGTTGCTTTTATACAAGTGAAGTGTTGGCCACATGAATACATTTTAGTAAGTGCATGTACTTTTTAAGCAGGCTCAAGTGCAATTTTTTATTTTATTTATTTATTTATTTTGAGGCAGAGTCTCACTCTGTTGCCCGGGCTAGAG
>VBSM01001265.1:36726301-36736825 GCA_008086735.1 Cheirogaleus medius | reverse complement strand
CTCGGCCTCCCAGAGTGCTAGGATTACAGGCGTGAGCCACCGCACCCAGCCGAGGGTCGGGACTTTTATGTTTTCTCTCCACAGGATTGGGGTGTGTGTGTGTGTGTGTGTGTGTATGTGTGTGTTTATTGTGGCTTGCAGGTAGATCCTGAAAAAAGCAGAAGTTGCAGGTAGATCCCTTTCCCCAAACGTTTGGTTTTACAAATTACTTGAGCCATTGTGGGGATTAGGTCAAGGAGAAGGGTACAGAGGTAAGTGCTTTTGAGGATCATTTTTGCATCTTTCATCACTCTTTTGTATGAATCCAACATTTGTCTACAATTTGTTCATGAACAGGCTAAAGCATATAACCAAACTGATTGTTGATTTTGTACAGCATTTCCTTTGGGTATTACCAGCTCCTCTTGGTCTTAGATTCATGTGATAAATCAGTTGGTTTCCTGGGTAACTGGACTCAGACACTAAGTGACTTTTTAGACAGGAAATACAACAGACCAGGCTGCCAGAAATCTAAAATCTCTTATTCCATCATACATAGAAAAAGAAGGCTCAACCAAAATATTACTTGGAGACGTTCTGTGGTACCTAGCTTTTGTAGCTGAACTTTCACAGAAATAGAGCTTGGAAGACTCTGACTTCACCTGACGTGGAGAAAATGACTAACTAAAAAAATAAAATAAAATAAAAAGTAATAGAAACAAATTTTAAAAAAAGAAAATCATCGGAAGAGGACAAGGGCATAGTCTTCTTGTACTGGTGTATATTTGGAGGCAAGTCATTTTTTCAGATCTTACAAGTAATAAATCTAACCTTTATTTTGCTCTAGATCTACCTAATAATCTTGGTGCTGAACTATTCTTAATGAATGGTGCCAAAATGTTACAACACATGCTACAACCCCATTGGGGTATTTTGGACAAAAACATATTATTGGGTAGCCCCAATATTTGGTATTCGAATAAAGACAGAAAGCCTACTGACTATAAAAAGGTGGGGAAATACAAGTCTGAACTTTAGTGAGGAAAGACTTTATTAAAGGAGACTACTTCAGTGGGGAGATGCTCAAAGCCTAAGCCAGAAACCTCTCAGAGACGGAGTAAGCAAGCAAAGCTTTTACATGCCAGGGCCACGGGATAGGTGGCTGTGGAAAGAGGAAGAGGGGTGCTCAGAAATGCTAGGGGGTTGTTTTAGAACTTAACAAACTGCACCAAACATCGCAATAACCAGTAATGGGAGGCACCCAGTGTTGTTTGTTGGAAATTTTTATAAGAAATTTCAGATTGGACTTTGAAAAGTCTCTTGAGGCTAAGAAGCCAAGCCAAAAATTTACTATCAGGTTTCACTTGCAGTGTCTATTGATTTGGGTGAATTCCTCTTTTGTCGACATTCCCCAAATATCTGACAGTTCCTAAGCCTACCAGGAAATGACCTTCCTTACTCATCTGTAAGGCTGGGAACCTGTCAGCCAGGCACCAGGCTAATTTTCCCAAGAAGAACTTGTTAGCAGTGGTTCCCTAAAGTTATTCTTAGCTCCTTTAAAGTGTCTGGTCATACCTGATTAAATAAGTATCATTTTCAAAAATGACATTCCAAGCAAGGAAATGTTTAAATTTTGTTCTGTTAACAAAAACAAACTCTAAGCAAATAACTATATTGCTATGAAAGTAAGAATACTCATAAGAGTTTCTAAATTCTGCAGGGGTCAAGCAGGGAGAAAAAGATACATGTTTCATTTCTGTTTACAAAAGTACAGTCTACTAAATTGTTATGATTTGTAGGTAGTTTAAGAAAAAGGAGTTTCTTATATCCAGAAAATGGAAGCTTAACTCATCAGTAATATTCCAAACAAAAGCCATAATTACCCTACATTGATTGATTCAGCCCTGTAATTCATTCTTATTCCACTCAATCTTGGGTTAACAGTCTCATGAACACATCTACTTCTCTATAAGAGTTCTAGAAATCCTGACACAGTATGGTTTTGAAGTTATGTAGGCAATGCCGTCAGAAGCCCGTGCCTAAGAGCATCTGGCCTAGTCCTTTTCCACAGACCTCTGAAGTCATCATTTTTGTTGAAGACGAAGCACCCTGGCCTGTAGCTGATTTGCAAGCACTTTCAGGGAGTATCAGAGTAAACAAATGAACAAAATCTCTGTATGACAAAAGATTTTAAATGTCTGTGGTTAACTTATTACAGATCATTTTCAAAAGTGAAAAATTTGTTGAGAGTTAATTACAAAAAAGATTGCAACTGACCAGGAAATTGGTTTGATGGCATGCAAAACAAAATAAAGTCAACCCAGAGGTTTTACATAAATACCTATAAGCATAATGATTAATCCTATTTTCAAAGGAGATTGGATATTACATCTAATTTATGAAAATAGATAAACATAATCTTTACAAAGAAAAAAACCTTCAAGCATAACATATAATAATCTGAGACATAAGATATTATAAACATACCAAGCATATAGTTAGAATATACTAACAATATGTGAAGATTATTAAGTAAAGAGATTCAGTACGTCTGTCACACATCCTAAACATCTGAATATTAATAAAATATAATGGGAATCCCTAATTTAAAAACACTGGCCTAGAATATACTAGATTCAAATTGTGACCAAGTTAACATTTTAAAAAGTAACAGAAATTATGAATGATAATACTACGATGTTGTTTAATATCATGCAAAGCAGGACCAGAAATATACATCACATCACTGTTTTTTCTTGATGATTTTTTATTGTAATAAAAGATATCGAACATAAAATCTGTCATTTTAACCATTTTACAGTATATGACTCAGCAGCATGCATCTCACAACTTTTAATAGACATATACTTTTTTATAGTATAATTTCTCAATGTGGCAAGAATGAATACATTCATTAAACAGATCCAAATATATACAATTAGGCTTACAATTATGCTTATCAAGTAATGTATGTTTCAGTATTTTATATTATTCATAAATGATCTTATTTTGCCAAGATTTACCTAAATTATGTGAACTTGAATTCTTAAGACATTTAGGTTAGTTTCTATGTGACTTTTTTTTTCACATTGAAAATATTAGAATTTTAATTTCTGGAAATTTTATGAATATTTAATATAGATATGTGCTTATTTATCTCTAAGCCAATCAGAATAAAGCTCCTTTAAAGGACTTTATCATCTAACTTAGTAATATCATCTGGAGATAGGAAAATATTGTACATACATGACATACACACATATACATAAACATACAGACAGATACAAATAGACAGCATACAACTTTAATTCCAAATTCTAGCCATAGGTTAGGCATAAACACAAAATATGAAACTCACTGGTTCATATAAAAGAGTTGTTAGTTCTCATCCTGTCCTGGCCTCAGTTTTATATCTTTTTCCAGGATTGTGTTTCTGGAAGATGGGGGTAAATTGAGATTACCTGCTTAATCTGAGGGCTGAAGTGTCCCCACTAATATTTGCATGGGAGGCCTTTAAGGTTTCCTTTGCCCTGATGTGTGATCTTACGGAGGCTGAAGGCTAAATTTCCAGTGGGGGACTGAGGAGAGACCAAGCAATTGCCTAGGAATTTCCAAAGCCCATCTGAGTGTATAAAACATCCAGCCTGTTTCCAATTACCTTTCTTAGCCTCAGTGGTTGCTCTTGGGGTCCCTGAGCCACTCAAGAACCCCTGAATAAATTTTGTGGGAGAGACATTTTTCTGCCTCCTTGTACCAAACAGAATTAGCAGATCATTGCCTGGGTGAAATCTTGAGTCAAGGGACTGAAAATCCCTTTGCAGAATGAGCCAGTTTGGGGAAATCCCAAGTTCCCCCAAAGAGGCCACTGAAGCTCTAAGTTGTTTTTTTAGTAAAATTTTGCCATTTGGGGAGAATTGGATGGAATCAGAACTATGATGATGGAGCATGTACTCCTTGAGGGAGACGGCTGGGGGGGACAGTGAGATTGAGAGTTTCCCCTGATGACAAAATGGATACCTGTTGGTGTTAGGGACCCTGGGACTTTAACCCAAGGTGTGATTTCCCTGGAAAGAGTCGGGACCTTTAACTCCACTCAGAAAGTCAGAAGAAGATAGAGAAATGGAAGAGGACAAAAATAAGAGAAAAATAAAGTCAAGTCCTTACTGTGCTACAATAGGCAATATTGGAGTGCTGGATTAGGTAGGCACTGTGACCCATTGCCTTGGATTCTGATTTCCTCAGCCAGGAGACACAAAGCATCCAAGAAGCTGGCATGAATACCCGGGTGAAGACGCTGGAGCCATCTGACTCATGGCACCATTATTGCCGAGGAAAAGAACTGCAAGTCTGAATAGTCGTGAGACTTTATTAAGGGGACCATTACAACAGGCAGATGCTCAAAGCCTAAGGCAGAAATATCTCAGGTAAGACTGGGCAGGCAAAGCTTTTTATGCAGACATTGTGGGGTTGGTGGCTGTGGAAGGAGAAAGGAGGGTACAAAAACTGTTGGGAGAGGGGATGTCTTGAAACTTAACAAACTGCATCAAGCATTGCAATAATGGGTAAGTCAAGGCAGGCATGTTGTTTGTGGTCAGGCACATGAAGTGGGGCCTGGGGCTGAGGTGGAGCGGATAAGTTAGGGCACGGGACGTTCACAGCCAGCTCAGGTCAATCCTAGTGTGTCCTAGTCCACCCAGGCCAAAGTTACGTCAAGCGCTAAGGTTGATCAGCCTTGTCAGCTGCTAGTTGTCAGCTTCTCCCTATAGAAACTTACCTTAGTAAACTGGTGCCTGCTTTCAGGATAGTCTCACACATCACTCAGTGACCACTCCAGCCCATCAGATTCCCTTCTATGAAAAAGTGATCATTATGTAACTTAATTCAAGAAAGAAAGTCAGGCGCTGTGGCTCACACCTGTAATCCTAGCATTCTGGGAGGCCGAGGTCGGAGGATTTCTTGAGCTCAGGAATTTGAGACCAGCTTGAACAAGAGTGAGACCCCATCTCTACTAAAAATAGAAAAATTAGCTGGGCCTTGTGGTGTGTGCCTATAGTCCCAGCTACTCGGGAGACTGAGGCAGGAGGATAGCTTGAGCCCAGGAGTTGGAGGTTGTTGTGAGCTATAATGATGCTATGGCACTCTACTCAGGGCAATGGAGTGAGACTCTGTCTCAAAAAATATATATAAAAAATATAAATAAAAACATTTTTGAAAAGAAGGAAGAAAACTGGGCTTTGTTTTGAAACCCTAACCACCGAAAGGCAAGTCTGGATTGCTCTTTTTTCTCCTGAGGCCGCTTCACTTTATGCTTTACAAGAGGCCTGGAAAGTAGGGAGAGTCCTACATATTAACTCAAGTGAGTTAGACAGTGCTACCAAGACTGCAGAGCTTCTCTCTCAAGAGAGTCACGAAATTGGATAGGCAGTGGTTCAGAATAGAGCCACCCTAGCTATAACAGCGGTGTCCTGGGAGCAGGAGCATGCTGGCTTCTCCGAGGGGAACCCTGCTGTGCATACATCCTTGCAGACCTACTGGGATTTGGGAAGCAAACAAAGAAATCAGAAAATTAGGTAATTTAGCTAACAACCCCATATCCAGTTCTGCAAGTTCTTCAGTTTGGGATGGGATCTATTCTCTTGGTTTAGTCTGGGCACTTTGGACTCCCGGCTGAGTGGCTAACTACAAACACGGACTGTACGCCTTCTCTTGGTCTTTGTCTGCGTTCCAGTGTTCAGACATGTGATCTCCAGAATCCCCAGTGCCGCTTTGCAGTAGCTGTCCCATCCCATGATCTAAGAAATGATCATCTGGCAAAAAGAACAGGAAACTCTGACACTTAACAGAGGTCAAAACAACACTCCTGGAAATGTGGTATGTAACTGGGACACCTGCAAGAGTGGTGAAGACCTGTATTGATCACACCTCCAATGTATCAGTGGTCTGTCATTCAGCTCAGGCTGAAGAATGTTCAAAAGAGGGGACACTAAGAACCAAAGACACCTATGTCCACACAGCTTACTGCCTACGTTAATATAACTTTACAATTCCCCTGTGATTACCAGCGTAACTTTACTATTGCAGGAAACTCTGGTCCAGGAAGATAAAAATTATGAATAAAGATATAATATTATTAATTCCAGGAACTTCCTGAAACACCCATCTGCTCTCGAAAAAGCATCAAACAACAGTTTATAGCCCAAGACTCTGTGAACCCTTTGCCTCAAAACCCTCAGTTTGCTATGTTCACCAGTTTACTCCTGTTATGTCATGATTCTTACCCAATCCTAACCAAGTCCCTGTCTTAGACCAGACTTCAAAGTCTCAGAAAGTGTCAAGGTCCCAACTTTGCCCTTCCTCCTCTAAGACACTATCAAGACCCTGTCAAGATAGTTTTCTCTCTTACCACCATAAGCATTAAACAGCTTTGTTTTGACAAGGCCATAATTGAAAATTCAGTGAATTTTGCTGTTTAAAATACGAAAGTCTGCATAGTAAAACGCCAAAAGCAAAGAAAAAAAAAACCAGATAAAAATGGATAAAGCAATCCATAGAACATATAAATATATATAAACTATGTAAGTGTGTGTGTATATGGTAGTCCTCCCTTATCCGCAGGAGATACATTCTAAGACCCCCGGTGGATGCCTGAAATCATGGATAGCACCAAACCCTATATACTATGTTTTTTCCTGTACATACATGTAGAGGTTGTCCAGCATCTCTACCAGTGTTATGGCACAACGAAGAATGCTCCAGACAACAATCTCAGGCTGAAGGAGGAGGAGAGACTCTTTTCCTTTCAAAGAGCTCCCGTACCTCTCCAAACCTCTGTATTTATTGCAGAGAAAGGCATTCAAGGTCAAAGCAAATAACATACAGATAGAATGTTTGGAAAGGACATATAGATAAAATCTCTGGTGCCAGTAAGCACATTATTCTAAAGAAATCTAGTTAGTGATATGCAACATATCCATATTTATCTTGGGATTCCTTGTGACTCCTTAAGGTTATAAAGAAAAGGGCAGGGACCCAACATCAGTCACACTCCCATGCATTCCAAAGCTTGCTGCAGGCAGCTGGCTGATAAGCATTTGTATCCCAAGTCCTGTTTGCAGGACTGCCAGATTTCTACCTTTCTCACAGTCCCTTTACCCAGGCCTTTATGCCTTTTCTAATATCCTCTACACATGCATACCTATGATAAAGTTTAATTTATAAATTAGGCACAGTAAGAGATTAATAATAACAACTAGCATAAAATAGAACAATTATAATAATATACTATAATAAAAGTTATATGAATATGGTCTCTTTCTCTCTCAAAATATCTAACTGTACTGTAGTCACCTATTTTTGAACCATGATTGACAGGGGTAACTGAAACTGCAGAAAGCAAAACTGTAGATAAGGGAGGACCACTGACAACAAATCGGGAAGGAATTATTCAAAATAATTCTCTGAATGTTGGTGAAAATAGTGGAAGTGGGAGTCTATGACATTTTAGTCAAGGGGCTGCTCCCATTTTCTGTACCTCATCTCCATGGTGCAGTTCTGTCCCAGGTGGGAGGGACAGTCCATGAGGACTGCTGCTCTGTCTGAAGGAGCTGATTTTATTTGGAGCACTTGTGGAAACCCGTGCCCAGTGGCATTGTCAAAAACAACGGAGCTTTCAGTGGCAATCAACTGGGGAAAGCTAAAAATCACAGAGATTCTAATTAAGACAAACAAAAAAACCACCAGACCAGCCAGAAATTTAATAGAGATACCTAAGGAGAGTGGTAAAGAGGACCCTGTTAAAATCACATTTGTCTCCAGTGATTCAGAAAGCTGTGCACATGTGCAAGGCTGCACTGACTCAGGAAAGATCAGAAAGGACTCCTGCAAGATACTGGTCCCTGGATGAATATGGAGCAAACTTGTAAACTCGCTGAATTGTGAAAGTATTCCCTAAGCCGACACAGATTCAACTGCTAAGGGTGGAAGTCTTACTGGCTCAAAGTATTTAAGCATAACTTCTGACCTATCACTGGCTGACCGCTGAGCCATGCTGACCTGGAGCAATCCTGAGGAAGCCAGACTCAAAAATAAAAACAAGGGGAAGAAACTGCGCTATGGCATCAGAGGCTGCACACTGCAGGGAGAACAGATCCCATAGAATTAGTCCAGCAACTCCAACAACTCCAAGGGAAGGGTGTCAAAACCCATAGTTGCTAAAATATGTGACATAAAATGTCCAGTTTTACCAAAAATTATAAGCTACTAAAAGAAACAGGGAAATATGACCCCATAGAGGGGGAAAAGCAGGCAATAGAAACTATCTTTGAGAGCATACAGACATTGAACTTAGCAGACAAAAATTTGAAAGCAACTACTGTAAATATGTTCGAAGAATGAAAGGAAACCTTGCCTAAAGAAGTAAAGTATGACCAAAATGTCTCACCAAATAGACAATATAAATAAAGAGATAAAATTATTTTTTAAAAGAACTAGAAATTCTGGAGTTGAAAAATACAATAACTGAAATGAAAACTTCTCTAGAGGATCTCAACAGTAGATTGGTGCTGGTAGAAGAAAGGGTAAGTGAACTTGAAGACAGATCTATAGAGATTATCCAAATGGAAGAACAGAAAGGAAAAATGATGAAGAAAAATGAATATTGCCTCAAAGAATTGTATATTTTATGCATACCATTAAACATATGAACAAATGTATTACGGGAGTTCCAGAAGGGGTGAGGAGAGAGAAAAGATCAGAAAAAAAATTTGAAAAAATTATGACTGAAAAAATCCCCCAACTTGGTGAAAAACATTAATCTACACATTCTATGAGAATGTGTAGCTATGAGAATTCTAAGTAGGATAAATGCAAGGAGATCCAGACCTAAACACATTATAGCCAAACTACTGAAAGGCAAAAAGAACATCTTGAAAGCAGCAAGAGAAAAGTGACTCATCACATCACACATGAACCAGAATAAGATAAACAGCTAATTTCTCATCCGAAACAATGGAGGCAAAAAGGCAGTGGGATGACACATTCAAAATGCTGAAAGAAAAAAGAAATCTGTCAAACAAGAATCCTATAGTCAACATAACTATCCTTCCATAATAAATGAAAAATAAACTCCAAGATAAACATAAACTGAAATAATTTGTTGTTAGGAGACCTACCTTACAAGAAAAATAGAAAAATTAGCCAGGTGTGATGGTACCTGTCTGTAGTTCCAGCTACCTGGGAGGCTGAGGCAGGAGGATGGCTGGAGCCCAGGAGTTTGAGGTTGCAGCAAGCTATGATGATGCCACCGCACTTTAGCTGGGGCAACAGGGTGAGAGAAGAAAGAAAGAAAGAAAGAAAGAAAAGAAAAAGAAGAAGAAGGAAGGAAGGAAGGAAGGAAGGAAGGAAGGAAGGAAGGAAGGAAGGAAGGGAGGGAAGAAAGAAAGAGAAATGCAACTGAATATTAGCCACCTAAAGAAAGAAAAGGGAAAGCAGTTATCTATTGGGTCTTGTCCACCATTGGTCGAAAGTTCCTGCACAGCTGCACAGGACATTAACTTCCCTGCACTTCTGAGTGTCACATGCGTGAGTATGTGGTTTGCACAGCATGATAACAGTCAAGCTTTGGGCAGGAATCCAGAGCATGGGCTGGAGGTATAGCGCTTCAGATCCTCTCACACTCTCTGTTAGATCCAACCCATCACAGGGTCTTTGCAGCTGCCATCTCTGCAAAGATTTAGCACAAGAGGATTAGGGAAACAGCTATAATTCCTGCTGCTGCAGCTGGTCTCAAAGCCATAATTGATATTTACCATCTCCCTATCACACCCAACAATACAGTGTGATAATTATTGCTTTATACAATCTTACATATTTTAGACAAGCTAAAAGAAAGAGGAAATAGATTTATATAGGCTTTTATATTAAGCTACATGTTTATCATTTCCAGTACTCTTCATTTTCTTTCCTCGAGTTTAAGTTACCGTCTAGCGTCATTTCCTTACTCAAATGTAGCTTCATTGCCTCCCCTCTCCTTTATGCCATTATTGTTACATATATTACATTTTTATAGGGAAGAAAAGAGAAAAATATATTTATAATACTTTTTATAATTACCTATATAATTATCTTTATTGGTTCTTTTTGTCTCTTTTTAAAAAATTTTTATCCTGGGCACAGTGGCTAACACTTGTAATCTTAGCACTTTGGGAGGCTGAGGCAGGAGGGTTTCTCGAGCTCAGAAGTTCAAGATCAGCTTGAACAAGAGCAAGACCTCATCTCTACAAAAAATAGAAAAATTAGCCAGGCGGGGTGGCAAGTGCCTATAGTTCCAGCTACTTGGGAGACTGCGACAAGAAGATCACTTGAGTCCAGGAGTTCAAGGTTGCTGTGAGCTAGAGTGACACCACTGCACTCTAGCCAGGGTGACAGAGCAAGACTCTGTCTCAATAATAAAAAAATATATATATATACCTCAAAATATATATAAAAATATATACTATCCTTCCATAATAAATGAAAAATAAACTCCAAGATAAACATAAACTGAAA
>VBSM01001265.1:36687021-36726201 GCA_008086735.1 Cheirogaleus medius | reverse complement strand
ATTAACTTCCCTGCACTTCTGAGTGTCACATGCGTGAGTATGTGGTTTGCACAGGCTTAATATAAAAGCCTTTTTTAGCAGTTTTAGGTTTACAGAAAAATCAAGTGGAATGTACAGAGATTTCCTATACAACCCTTTCCCGACAGACACATAGCTTCCCCCATTATCAATGTCCTTCACCAGAGGGGTACATTTGTCACAATTGATAAACCATATTGACATATCATTATCATCCACAGCCCATAGTTTACATTTCAGTTCGCTCTTGATGTATGTTCTATGGGTTTGGATAAATGCATAATGACATGTATCCACCATTATACTACCATACAGATAGTTTCACTGCCTTAACAATCCTCTGTGCTTCGCCTATTCAGTCCTGCTCCCCGTCATCCTTGGCACCCACTCATCATTTTACTGTCTCCACAGTTTTTCCTTTTCCAGAGTGTCACACAGTTGAAATCATAGAGTGTGTAGCCTTTTCAGATAGGCTTTTTCACTTAATAATATGCATTTAAGTTTCGTCCATGCCTTTTTGTGGCTTGATAGCTCTTTTTTTTTTTTGCTGAATAATATTCCATGGTCTGGATGTGCCACAGTTTCTTTCATGCACCTACTGAAGGACATGTTGGTTGCTTCCAAGTTTTGGCAATTATGAATAAAGCTGTCATAGATATCCATGTGCAGTCAGGTTTTAGATTTCTTCCTGGTTCAATCTTGGCAAGTTGTATGCATCTATGAATTTATCCATTTCTTCTAGGTTTTCCAATTTATTGGCATAGAGTTGCTCATTGTTTTATATAACATCTTATTTTATCTTGGTCATTCTCTTTAAAAGTTTTAAAAGATTGATATATAATAGTTGTACATATTTTGGAGGTACGTGTGATATTTTGATACATGTATACAATGTGTTATGCGCCAATCAAGGAGGATATCTATCACCTCAAGCATTTATCTTTTCTTTGTGTTAAGAGTGTTACAATTCTTTTCTTCTAGCTATTTTGAAATATACGATAAATTATTATTCACTGTAACTTTCCTACTGTACTATCAAATACTAGAACTTATTTCCTTTATCTGTGTTTTTGTACCCCTTAACCAACTTCTCTTCATCCCTCATCCCCTCTTCCCTTCCCAGCCTCTGATAACCACCATTCTACTCTCTACCTCCATAGGATCCACTTTTTCAGCTCTCATATATAAATGATATTTCTGTGCTTGGCTTATTTCTTATGTATTTCTGTGCTTGGCTTATTTCACTTAACGTGATAACCTCCAGTTCCATTCATGGTGCCGCAGAAGATTTCATTCTTTTTTTATAGACCAATGGTATTATATCACATTTTCTTTATCCATTCATCTGATGATGGACACTTAGATTGATTCCAGAAATGTCTGATTATCTTTGTCATCTGTTTATATTTAAGAATAAGGTCATAAGAACCTGACTCGGGAGCTCTGGGTACATGTACTCAGCCTACTTATTTGCACTTTACCTCAAGGTGAACCAGTAGCCAGCTGGCCAAATGCAGACATCTTTTCTTCAGTGTCAATGCACATTAATGGTTGTTCCTGGTCCTAGATTAGCTGCATGGCCCTCAACTTCCTTGTCCTGGAAAAATGAGGAAATTTTTGCCACAGGAGAGGGGTTGGGTCAAAGAGTGGCTTCTTCAAATGGAATAGATGTAATTTCAGTCGGATAAGGCCCAGCACATGACCAGGGCTTGGGTATTTTGGGGGGATCCTGTGCACTACACTGCATCATATCACTTCTATTACTCTCATGCATTGAAGAGAATCTTAACCTGTGGTCTTGCTTTCTCAAAGCTACCCATCAGAACAGGGTGGCTTACAGGTTTTGGTTTATTTCTTCCAAGATTTAGTCTTAGAAATGAGAGTCTGTCATGAGCTCAATGCACATAATCACAGACAAAAGTTTGGAAAATATCCTCTACCTTAAAGAATTCAGAGATTTGCCTAGGAGGGGCCCTGTTCAGTATTCTGCCTGTCACATGGGTGACACTCGATTACTGTTTGTATTATTAATTACTATTGGGCTGGAGTTGCTTAAATAACCCTTCTTAATGATTGAGATTCATTGTAGAAACTGGAATTGTATTTATTATGCAGATAACATTAAGTAAACTGTAGGGGGAGGGTAGGTATAGAGGTTAAAAGATAGGTAGAGCATCTTATTGAATATTTAGAAGAGAGAAAAGGTAACGAGTACAAACCTAGCATACTTCTCAATCTCTCTGACCCTGGTTCTCAAATGATAGAGAACAGTACTACATAAAATGTTTATAAAGCATTCTTTTTTCTTTTTCTTTTTCTTTTTTTTTTTTTTTTTTTTTGAGATGGAGGATGGAGTCTTGCTCTGTCACCTGGGCTAGAGTGCCATGGCATCAGCCTACCCCCAGCAACCTCAAACTCCTAGACTCAAGTGATCCTCCTGTCTCAGCCTCCTGAGTAGCTGGGATTACAGGCACGTGCCACCACACCTGGCTTTTTCTATTTTTAATAGAGACAGCATCTTGCTCTTGCTAAGGCTGGTCTCAAACTCCTGACCTCAAACGATCTTCCCGCCTTGGCCTCCCAGAGTGCTAGGATTACAGGCATAAGCCACTTTGCCCAGCCTATAGAGTGTTCTTTATAAAAGTAATAAAAATCAGAAACAGCAGAAATGTCTAAAACCAGAGGAACAGTTAGTGGATCAATATGATGTAGTCCCTAAAGTGATGGCTTTGCAAAAAAAACAATGTGCCTATATTTATATGTAGAAATTAAGACTATTAACATGAGAAAATAAAAATAGTTTTTGCATTGGGATGCTTGGACTCATGAGTGAAATTTAAATTTTCTTTTAAATCATATTGTGAGTTGATTCTTTCATAAATACTGAAAGCTTTGCCTTTATCTCTCCCACCCTTTTGCAAACTTTTGACAGGTACATAGCCAGAAAACCTTAACTCCAAACAGCAGACGGAAACCACAGGCAGTGGCTTTTGGCTCATTTGAGATTTGGCTGTATGCTCTGAGCTGTGGGTAGAATGACATTTATTCTGAGCTCTTCCTTTCTGTCCCCAACTTCATTCTTCTAATAAAGTGAAATTAGTATTGAGTGTTTCCACACTACAAAGGGAAATATTATCTTGGTTTCTGACCTGGGAGTCTGCTAGTTTGGTCAGCTAAGAGGAGAAGTTCCTCAGGGAACTTGGGAATGGACACTTTGTGGACCTTTGGTTCTCTTCTCCTTCTGTTTCTTCCCAAGCACCACCTTTCCCTTCTTTCAGCTACAGAAAGAAGGCTAATCCTGGCCATTTACTCTTTCCCATAAATTTTAAAATCATCTTGGCCAGACGCAGTGGCTCACGCCTGTAATCCTAGCACTCTGGGAGGCCGAGGTGGGAGGATCGCTTGAGCTCAGGAGTTGGAGACCAGCCTGAGCAAGAGTGAGGCTCCACCTCTAGTAAAAATAGAAAAAATTAGCTGGTCAACTAAAAATAGAAACAAAAAATTAGCCGGGTGTGGTGGCTCGCACCTGTAGTCCCAGCTACTCGGGAGGCTGAGGCAGGAGGATCACTTGAGCCCAGGAGTTTGAGGTTGCTGTGAGCTAAGCTGACGCCCCGGCACTCTAGCCCAGGCAACAAAGCGAGACTCTGTTTCATAAATAAATAAACAAATAAATAAATAAATAAAAGCATCTTATCAAGTTCCATGAAAACTCTGTCGGGATATTTATTGGAATCACATCAGACTTGCAGATCAATTTGGGGAGAATTGACATCTTTACAATTTTCTCTGTGGAGGTCTTGAAGATTTTCTGTGAGATTTATTCCTAGGGACTTGATATTCTTTGATATGCCTGGATTATTTTCAATTTCAATTGTATTTTATAGCTGTTTGTTGCTGGTATATAGAAATCCAACTGACTTTGTAATCTTATATCTACAATCAGCTATAAATATTTCTCATAATTTATTTGTACATTTGTTTGGGCTTGTTATTTTCAAAAACTGGCATTTTTATGTCATTATTTCCAATACTTTGTAGCTAATGTCATTTTTGTTTATTGTATTGTACTGGCTAGAATCTCAAACACCATATTAAATAAAAGTGGTGATAGTGAGCATTCTGTGTATCTTTCCTGACTTTAGAGGAACACTTCCAAAGTTTCCCCATTTAAGATGAGGTTTCTCTGTTTTCTTCAAATAGATTCTCTTTATTAGGTTTCAGATTTTCTCTTCTATTCTTAATTTTCCATAAGTACTTATGATTGAGAGTTGGACTTTAGCAAAGGATTTTTCTGTAACAATTGACATTATAATATGATTTTTTCTCTTTTAATCAGTTAATACAATGACTTACAGTTGTGGATTTTCTAATATTAAACCAGCTTTGCATAGCTGGGTTAAATTCGACTAAGCAATGGTGTGACTGCTTTTTTATATACTTGTAGATTAGATTTGCTAATATTTTAAGGATCTTTTTATATACATATTCATGAATGGAGTGGTCTTATAATTTTCTTTTTTTGACATGTCTTTGTCTGATTTGGTATACTGTGACTATATCAGTCAGGGTTTCCAGAGAAACAGAACCAGTAAGATTTGTGTGTATATATATGGGTAGATTTATTACAAGGAATTTGGCTCATGCGATTATGGCAGTGGGTAAGTCCTAAGATCTGCAGGGTGAGCTGGCCAGCTGGAGACCCAAGATAGCCAATGGTTTTGCTTCAGTCTGAGTCTGAAGGCCTGAGAACCAGGATGGTATAGTTCCTGTCTGAGCTGGCAGACTTAAGACCCAGGAAGAGCCAATGCTTCACTTCAAGTCAAGATGCAGGAAAAACCTGATGTCCCAGCTCAATGGCAGTCAGGCAGGAAAGAATTCTCTCTGACTTGGGGGAGGATCAATTCTTTTGATCTATCCAGGCCTTCAACTGATTGGATGAGGCCCACCCTCAGTAGGGAGGGCAATCCACTTTACTCAGTCTATCAGTTTAAATGTTAATCTCATCCAGAAACACCCAGAATAATGTTTTGGTTTTTTTCCTGTTTTGTTTTTTCTTTGAGACACGAGTCTCAGGCTAGAGTGCCGTGGCATTAGCCTAGCTTACAGCAACCTCAAACTCCTGGGCTCGAGCAATCCTCCTACCTCAGCCTCCTGAGTAGCTGGAACTACAGGTGTGCACCACCATGTCCGGCTAATTTTTTTCTATTTTTAGTAGAGCCTGGGTCTCACTCTTGCTCAGGCTGGTCTCTGAGATCCTGACCTCAAGTGATCTTCCCTCCTCAACCTCCCAGAGTGCTAGGATTACAGGCGTGAGCCACCGTGACTGGCCCAGAATGTTTGACCAAATATCTGGGTACCCCATGGCACAGTCAAGTTGACACACAACACGAACTATCACAATGACTTATTCATCCATTCTGTTATTGATGGGTATTTGTTTACTTCCAGGATTTTGCTGCTATAACCTTCTTGTACCTGAATCCTGGAAAATAGCTAGGAATATAATTGCTTTGTCTTAAGGCACATGAACATTAAACTTGATAAGATAATAGCAATATTCTGTCATTTTCCATTAATTACCTTTATGTTGGCCATCAATTTTTTAATGTCCAAGAGATGACTTGTTATTTTTTAAAAATTAATACACTTTCTTAGAAAGTTCTCAATTTATAGAAAAACTGAGCACATAGTACAAAGAGTTCCCATATATCCTCTGCACAAAATTTCTCCTATTATGAACATCATACACTAGTATAGTATATTTGTTACAATTAATGAACCAATAATGATACATTATTGTGAACTAAAAATCCATACTTTATTCAGATTTTCCTAATTTTTACCTAACGACCTTTTTCTGTTTCAGGATCCTATCCACAATACATTTAGTTTTGGTAAAAAAGTGTCCTCTTGGCTGTGACACTTTTTCGGACTGTCATTGTTTTTTATTACCTCGAGAGCTTTTAGGAATACTGGTCAGCTGTGTTGTAGGATATCTCTGTCCCTCTCAGTCTCTGATAATTTTCTTTGCTCTGAAGTCTACTTTATCTGATATTAATGTAGTCATTCCTGCTTTCTTTTTATTAATATTTTCATGATATATCCTTTTTCCATCCTTTCACTTTCAACCTGCCTACATTGTTATATTTGAATTGAATTTTAATAGATAGCCTATAGTTGGGTAATGTTTCTTAATCTGGTCTGTTAATTTCTGTATTTTAATTGGTGCATTTAAATCATTTACACTTAAGGCATTTATTGATATGTTAAGGCTTCATTGTTCTGCTTTATTTCTTCTTTTCTGTTTTTCTTTCTGTTCTTTTCTTCTCTGCTTTCTTTTTCCTGCCTTCCCATGAGTTAAACATTTTTTAGAGATGTTTTTATTTATCCACAGTGTTTTGAGTGTATATCTTTGCATAGCTTTTTTTAGTGGTTGCTGTAGAAATTACATGCACATACATATATATATTACCACAGTCTACTAGTGTCATCATTTAACCAGTTCAAATGAAGTATAGAAATCTTATCTCCCTTTAAATCCATTTATTTCCCCATTAATAATACAGTTGTCCTAAATATTTCCTCTCTATGCAGGTAGGACCATATCAGACAGTGTTATAATTTTTGCTACAACTATCAAACATAATTTAGAAAATTCAAAAGGAGAAGACACGTTTGTATTTATTTATCCATATTTTTCCTTACCCTGTTTGGTCTTCCTTCATGCTGTTACAAGCATCCCTCTTTCACTGTTTCCTTTCTGTTTAGACATAGCCATTCTTTAAGGGTAGGTCTGTGGGAGATAAATTCTCTTTTTTCATGAAGGTCTTGATTTCTTCTTCATTCTTGAATGATATTTTCACTGGATATAAGATTCTAAGTTCTTTTCTTCTTCTTTTCTTTCAGCATTTGAAAAATGTTGTGCCATTTTCCTCTGGTCTCCATCATTTCTGATGAGAAATCTGTGGTAATATGAATTGTTCTTCCCCGTAAATAAGAAGTCATTTCTCTCTTGCTGCTTTTAAGATTTTGTTCTTTGTCTTTAGTTTCAGAAATTTGGCTTTAATGTGTCTTGATGTGGATTTCCTTAGATTTATCCTGCATGGGGTAAATCAGTCACTATTTCTTCGAGTACATTTTAGCCCCACCCTTTTTTTTCTCTCGTGGGACTCAATGACATGAATGTTCCATCTTCGCTACAGTCTCGCAGGTCCCTAAGGCTATGGTAATTTTTTTTCAGTCTATTTTCTCACTGCTGTTCAGACTGGGCAATTTCTGATGCTCTATTTTCCAGTTCACTGATTTTTTCTCTGTCTCCTCCATTCTGTTGGTGAACCTTTCCACTGAGTGGTTTTATTTCAGTTATTGTGTGTTTCTATTTTAAAATTTCCACTTGATTCTTCTCTATATCTTTTACCTCTTTGCTGAGACATTCTATTTTTTCATTTGTTTCAAGTGTGTTCATAATTGTTCATTAAAGCATTTTTTATGATACTGCTTTAAAATCTTTGTTGGATAATTCTAATACCTCTGTCATCTTGCCGGTGGCATCTATTGATGGTCTTTATTTGATTCAGTTTAGGATCTTCCTGGTTCTTGGTTTGTGTTATGATCTGAATGTTTGAGTCCAACAGACTCCTATGTTGAAACTAAGCCCCAATATTGGTATTTAAAGATGGAGACTTTGGGAGGTAATTAGGATTAGATGTAATCATGAGAGTGGGGTCCTGGTCTGAGGGGGTTAGTGTCCTCATAATAAGACATCAAAGAGCTTGCTCTCTCCTCTTGTGAGCATAGAGGAAAGACCATGTGAGGACCCAGCTAGAAGGTGGTCACATGCAAGCCAGGAAAAGAGCTCTCACCAGGTACCAAACCGGAGACTTCCCAGCCTCCAGAACCGTGAGAAATAAATGTGTTGTTTAAGCTACCACAATCTATGGTATTTTGTTATGGCAGTCTGAGCAGACTAACATAGAATAACAAGTGATTTTCTATTTAAACCTAGAAATTTTAGGTATTATATTATGAGATCTGAATCTTATTTAAATTTTCTGTTTTACCTGTTTTTTTTTAAGATGACATCACTCCAGTAGGGAAAAAAAGAGTAGAGCCAACTCATTATTGCCAGATGGGGCTAGGAGTGCAAGTTTTCCACCCAGCCTCCACTGGCACGTAAGCAGGAGGGCTCTTGCTTACTACCAGGTGGGAGTGAAAGTCTGGGCTTCCCACTGGTCTCGACTGACACTGCAGTTGGGGAGAGGACCTTGTTACCACCCAGCAGGGATGGGAGTCCCAGCTTTCTACTCAGTCTCCTGTGACATTAACCTGGCAGCAAGTTGGGGTGCCTCATTAGTGTAGTATGGTATAAATCTACACTCCCCACTTGGCCTTTATAGGCATGGGTGCTGGAAGAATCACAGTTTTTTCTTTGGTGTTTGCCTGGAGTACAGAGTTATTGTCTAGAAGTTTTGTGTCTTTGTATGTTATCTCTTTCCTGGTCCCTTGGCTGGAAAGAGCAGGCTTTTGCTGGGCCTTTTTTGTCTGTGCCTGCTGGCATTTCCTGCTGGCTTCTTCAGTCCAAGTCTGGGATATATGGAGCAAGAAGAAAATGTAAGGAACTCATCACTATGTCGTTCCTTCCATCCCAAAGTCCCTATCTGGTCTGCCTTCTTCTCTACATCTTTCAAAGTCATATTTTTTTTATACATATAATATCTAGGGATTTTAGTTGTACTTAGAAGGATGAATAGGGAAAAGTACACCTATTCTATCTTCAGAGAAGTGGGATTCCCATGAATTGAGTTTTTAATTAAAATTATTTTTTGATTTTATTTCTAGAAAGTCTATTTTTATTTTTTCAAGTAGCAGACTTGGTAATTCTCTATAGTTTCTTACGTCTTACACATGTTTTTTAAGCATTTCTGTTACTTATTTAAACTTAGGGGGCAAACTATTAAATTGGAAGTGACCAATGAGCACACATGTACACAGAGGGAAGTAAAACTCAATGGAAACCAAGCAGGGGAGAGGAGGGAGGAGGGGATGGGCGAAAACCTATCTAACGGGTACAATGAACACTATCTGAGTGACAGGCACACTCATAACCATGACTCAAGTGATCCATGTAACCAAATATATTTGTACCCCCATAATACTTTGAAATAAAAAAAAACCTTCTGGGTCATGTTGTTACATAAACTCTGATAATTCTATTACTGCAATTTCTTCTGAATATCTTTCTGCTGTCGTTTCTGCTCGTTCTTGCCCATCGTACCTTATTTTTTTGTATAGTTAATTATTTTTCATTATAAGTTGATTATTTTCCTTTGAATCTTATTTCTAAGATTTTTAAAAGGCTTTTTTATTGACATATAACTTATATTAGTAAAGTGCATACATCTAAAACTCAAAGATTTTTTACTTATGCATACATCTGTGGAACTATCACCCATATTGACATAGAATATTTCTAGCACCCCAAAAGATTTCCTGTGCCTCCTCCCAGTCAGTACCGATTCCAACAGTAACTGCTATTCTGATCTCCGTCACCATACATTTGTTTTTCCTATTTTTGAGTGTCATATAAATGGAATCATATACTATATACTTTTTTTGTGTCTGACTTCTTTCATTTAACATTGTCTTTAAGATTCATCCATGTTTTTCATGTATGATATTCCTAGTTCGTTACTTCTTGTTGCTGTTTAATGTTTCAAAAATATGATATATTCATATATGTTCATATTGGTGCTATAAATATATCATTATTCATATATGACATTCCATATATAATATTTAAATGTTCTGGTATGATCCTTTTGTCAGACATGTTTGTCACAAATATTTGCTTCCAGTCTATGACTTGCCTTTTTGCTCTCTTAACGGTGTCTTTTGATGAACAGAAGTTCTTAATTTTAATGAAATCCAATTTTTCAATCCTTTATATTCTGTCTAGGAAATCTTAATTCTACCTATATTCTCCTAGAACCTTGTTTTGTTTTAGCTTCCACATTTAAGTCTATGATCCATCCTAAATTAATTTTCGATGGCTGTGAGGAAGGGGTCAAGGTTCATTTTTTCAACCTATCCCATCAACCCATTTGTTTAAAATAGCTCTGATAAGTTGGAATGAAGCCTTTGTCATAAATGTATATGTGTGGGTCTGTTTCTGGGCTCTCTGTTCTATTCTTTAGGTTGATTTGTTCTTTTGTGCTGCTGCTGTTGCTCCCAGAGGAGCAATAGAGAGCTGTATAAAGGGAAAGTGGATAAAGTGCTCCCGGCCTCTTCTCTCTGAGGTAACCACGTTATCACTCTGAGAGGCATTTATCTTCCCTCCATGCTCTTGCAGCCACACGTGCTCACACGCAGTGTGCATTTACAGAGACATTTTTAACGACATGGGGAGATGCTTCCTTATAAAACAAAGGGAGCAAGATATACATTTTTATATAACAAACTATATAATAATAGTAATTAATAACTAATAGAAAGCACTTACCATGTACCAAGTGCTCTGCTAGGTGCTTTACATATATTAACATATTTAATCCACACAACAGTCTTAAAGGATAGGGTCAATTTTGCTCCCATTTTACAGATGATGAAATGGAGGCACAGGAAGGTGGAACTTGCCCAATGCCACACAACCAATACATGGTGGAGCTAGAATTCAAGCCCGGGCTGTCTGGTTCCAGAGCCCGTGCTCTTAACCAAAAATGGATAGAATGAGGCACATGAAAAATTAGTTGTGTTTACCTTGATGAATTAAGATTTTTGTTATTTTTCTCTTGGTCACTACCCTTCACCCTCCTAACCATTAGGGGCAAGTTCTTTCCCAGGCTCCAGGGCTTTTCGTTCCTAGTGTAGACAGTTCCTCCCTGACTCGCTGCTCAATCAACTGCTATTCAACCTTGAACTCTCAGCCTAAATGTCCCTTCCCCGTGGAAGCCTGCCCTGGCTTCCCACGTGAGGCTGGCTTCCCTGAAACAATTTCACAACTTCCTGTCCTGTGCTTCTGCTTTCTAGCACTTAGCACAGTCTCATTTAATGATTTCTGGAATGAGCTGTTTGGACAGCTGTCTTCCCTGAGCCCCCACTCCCACCATGGGCTCCACGAAAGCAAGGTCTTAGTCGGTCTTGTTCACCTCCAAATGCCCAGAACAGTGCCTGACACACAGCAGGTGCATGTGAGGGCCCTGCCATTTAGCAGACCAGCAGAGAGCCAGGCTGGGAGGAGGTGTGGCTTGGGGGCCCTCTCACTGTGTTCTGATATGGATGCAGTGGAAAGTACTGGAATCAGACACACAGCCCTGAGTTAAAATACTGACTTGGCAAGCTGCGCATATGTCGACTATAAACCTCACATTCTGAGATCTGCTTTCTCTCATATAATATTGGGTTAAAAATATGACCTTGCACCCACAAGAGTGCGTGACACCTACTAAGTGTTCAATAGTTAAATGAATTTGTTGTGCATTTTTGAAAGCATTAAATATGAATTTTTTTCAAGTCTCTTAACTTCTCTGTACTTCTGTTTTCTTATCTATAAAATAGAGATAATAAATTAATGGATATATCTATTTCTTAGGATTATTGTGGGAATTCAAGAAGATAACCCACGCAACGTGCAGAACCCTGTGTCTGGCATGGAAAAAATGCTTAGTAAAGGTTAACTATGATTCTTACTATTGGGGGTAAAACACCTTCTGCAGTGCCCAGCACCCAGTAGGTACTCTGTCGATAGATGGTGTCTTATTTACTGACTTGGCCTGGGCGCAGTCACGCCCAACTGCTTCTCTAGGGCAATGCGGGGTCCTGGCTCTGGGCGCGCTTCTAGGTTCCAGCGTTGGCGCTGCACGGTCACCACCCAGTGGCCATCTTTAGCTACTGCAGCCCATCCAAACTAGGAATATCCCTGTGCGTTCCCTTAGAAGACCAGGAATGCTGGAGACAGAGAAGAGGAAATAGACTTGAGAGATAATTCAAGAAGGTGGATTCGACAGGAGGTTTTGACTAGTTACATATCCAGCTCCACCATTCTACGAAGAAGGTAGGCAGAGGGCCTTTAGGTCTGCTCCTCTGGACCCCCAGCTGGAATCTCCTCTCACCACCAGGAATTCCTGCAATGCTCAGGAAAGCCCAGGGATATCATCCTTTCATTCCTTTCCTCTCTACTGGAAAGTCCAACATGAGGAAGTCTTAGATTGTTGCAGCTGTCAAGCCTGATGAACTACTTAGTTCTTCCACTTCTAGGTCTTTGTGCTTTGGACTGCAAGTCCTCAGCTCCGAGCGAACTTAGCAGCCAGGTGCTGCTCTCTGTACGAGAGAGGCCTCTCCTGTCTGGGCCTGGAGCTCCTGCAGCCATGTGGGGGTTCCCTCTGTGCTTCTCTTTCTCCAGCCCTGAAGGTACCTATGGCTCTGAAAATCCTTTTTTGCAATAAACTCTTTCTCTGCTGAATATGACTTTGCGAAATATGCGTTATACTCACACGTTAATTGGTTTTCTGATTCCTGATGAAATCTAGCTTCTTTGCCAATATCTGGTGGTAATCAGTTGATTCAAATGTTGGGTGGCATCTTTTCTGCTGGCCTATTTACCTGACTATCCTGCTTCCGTTAAGGCCTGCTGTGAATCTATAAAGCTCACAAAAGCTCCTTGTGAAAGATCAAAGTTGCCCTGAAATCCTTCTTTAAGATTTTGCTTTCTGTGTATACAATGCTTCTTTTTTCCAGAGAAATTTCAGAACAAACTTCCATAAAATATCCTAGAATCTAATCAGAACTTGAAATGACTCCACCTTTAAAATCCCGAGGTCCACCTGTTTTCTGACCACACTCTTCAGCCTGCCCAGCCTTCACGCTCCTCCTCCTGGAGCACCTCATGGGGAGCACCAGTCCCCAGACCTGCCTCCATCACCACGGCCACCTGCTCAGTTCAGGCACCCTCATCGCTTCCCAGGGTTACTGTAGCAGCCATACCTTTCTGCCTGGAACCTGGTCTCCCTGCTCCCCTGACCCTTTGCTATGTCCCCCAACATAACAGTAGTTTCCTTAACTCATTTTTCCTGGTGCCCAGCAGATCTTTCCAACCTTTCTGCACAGCAGGGAGGTTGGGAGCTTGGCTGGACTAGAAACTGCCCATGTCTCTGGGCCTGGGCTTTGCACTCTATTCTAGGACGTCAGCCCTGTCCTTGCAGGAACCTAGCATTCTTAGTTGATTGGAGGCCCACTGTTTGCTGCCCTGGTGGCTTCTGGTAGGAGAGCACCCCTTCTTTTGTTTCATGATGGCCCCTCACTCCCACCTTCAACACTGACCCAGACTCACTGGAGCTACTCGAGAAGCAGTGGGAATTGTTGGCGGTATTTTTGTTTGTTTGTTTGTTTTTTGAAGGGTGATGTTCTGAAACACCTTATACTCTGGAATCAGCACTTCATTTTTGCATGGACCAAAAGCACATCTTTAATAGAAACTCCTAAGAAGGCTCTGATGACAAAGACTGAGCCTTTCCATTAAAATATGGTATATGAAAAGCTATTTGTTGAAAAAAAGATGTGAGGTAAATTGCCCAACATGCACATTTCCTCTCCTGCTGTAATGAAACTTGGTGCAAGAGCCTCTATAAATGGTGTAACGCTGCCCTGTAGTGAGAAGCGCTCTTGTCAAATAACGGATGGCTTTGAACTGGAAGTTACATGACTGTGGAAGGAATCCTCTTCTAGCTCTGCTAATTCTATCACAGCACACGCAGCATAGTCCACTAGAGCTGCTCCATGCAAATCATTGAATTGCTTATTTCGGTTTTGTTTGTTTGTTTTTGCTTCCACTTTCCCTCTGCCCTTTTACATTTAGTTTAAATTTTTTTATTTGCTTTCAGTTCCTTTTCCAACAGCTCTTTTCTTCCACTTCCTCAGTACAGCCCACATGCCGATCATCGAATGCATTGCCAGCCACGTCTAGGCCTGCCTGGCCAGCCACCTGTGAAGAAGGAGCAGTGTCCCCCTTACCCATTCACTGAGGAACCAGCGTGTGCTGAATGCTGCCCCGAACCCACAACATGGGTTTCTTGCTCAGTCTGAAAATTCACACTCGCTTGTCACAGAGCTCGTGTGTGAAACATGTATAAAGAATGCACAGTAATGGTCCTATGAGGAATTAAATTTTATGGCTTTTTTTAGCTTTATCATTTCAAAAAATTTTTTGTTCTCATTTAGGATCCATAATCTCTCATAAACCCTAGTCATGTCTCCACCCCAGGGTCTTCTTGTCCCATAAAATATGAAGGAAGAATAGCTGTCAGCAGGATGAGGGTCCAGGCAGGGGTAGGAAACATTATCTGTACCACTAGCCATCAAGTTGAGGTCAAAAGGTGATCTGTTGTGTCTAAAATTGATGGCATCTACTAACTGAACAAGAACTTCACAGAAGACAGTGGAAGTGAGGCATGCGCATTAGCTGCATTTTGGATGCATTACTTCTATGCTAATGACCGTCAACCACCATTCTAGGGTCCAGAACTCCAGACGTGTACAATGTTTACACCTGCACCCTGGACACCTTCAACCTTCGGTAAGTTCCAACAGAAAATTTCTCAGTGGCATGATCATTTGCTTTATCCAGCTTGTTTCATGATTTAGTGCATCCAGAGAAAATATTTTATTTTCTTGCTTGGACAATAAACCATGTACCTAACGAGGCAAATCAAGGAACTGATTCTTTCTGTGTGTTTTCCATTTCCTCTTGCATGGAGCTTCTACAAAATGATGGAATCTTACTGCCATCTTTAAATCCATGGTCCTATTTTCCACCACACTCTGACCTGATTTTACAGGAATCTGGAGCACCGCAGAACCTGAGAATGGGAGAGGGGCACAGTAGGATGAGACTGAGTATTTGCAGTAAGACTCTTTGCTGTCTTCCAGTTCTTCCTGCTCTGACTCCATTTTGAATTGCTTTGTTTCAGAAGTCTTTGTCATTTCAGGTAGTGATGACAAACTGAACCTCTCCACTCCTTATATCTTTCCTGTGCAACCCAGAAAGAGATCCGAGTTTTCCATTTTTAGCCATAGGCTAGACTACCCTTCAGGGGCCTTCCCCAGACCAGAGGTTCGAAGGGAATCACCACTTCTGCACATGTCGTGTTGGACCACATGTCTCCGGATTGTCAAATCAACTTAAAATGAAATAATTGGTATACTGTAAATGACTCAAAATTAGAGTTTCTCCTTAATACTTCTTTGGACCATGTTGTCCCAAAACATCCAATAACCCACTTTCCCCTTAATAATCAGTATGAGTTATCCCAGCCAATAGAGGAGCCCACATCTCTGCCTGTTGGCTCAATGGCTTCCAACTGAATGAGACCATCGCTGTGTTCTCTGTTGGAAGCATTTTCTGCCTTAGGAACTAAGATTTCTAAACCTGCCAGGGCCTAGATTATAGAAGAAGTAGTAATAAATACTCTTTAACTGGATTACTAGATGTATTCGTGAGCTGGGCCACTCCTACTGCACCCTCCTGCTTCTTATACTTGTGTGTCTCAGCTGTGCAGAATTGGCTGCTGATTTAATGACCATACTGCTCCCCAGTTTGTTAGGGTGCTGTCTTTGCTGGCACCGTACCTGACCTTCAGTAGGGCATTCTGTCAGTAAGCAGAATGACCTTCAGTAGGTGATTCTTTTAGGCCAACTGTTTCTGGGTGATGACACATTATATGTCCAATAAATTCCATGGTATGAGCCTATTGCCACCCTGAATTCACTATAAAATTAGCTTCTTGCTTAGAAGTAATGCTGTAAATGTGGCAAAGATGACAATTTTTGAATAATGGTTCTGGCAGAAGCATTGGGAGCAAGGAAGAAAAATCTGGAAATGTATCTATTCCCACATGGACATTTTCTGTCCTCAATGAAGGAAGGGTTCCTATGAAACAAATTCACCACCAAATGCCTGGCTAGTCTCCCCAGGGAATGGTGCCATACTGGGGACTCATTATTGGCCTCTGCTGTGTGCAGCTGGACACTCACCAGTGGAGTAGCCAAATTATCCCTGGTGATGGGATATACATGCTGTTGCACTCATACACAGTTTCCATCTCGCCCGCCACACCACTTTGTGCCTGGTCCATGGAGCAACCACTGGAGGGGCTGGGGAGAGAGGCCAACTGGCATTGACATGACCCATCACCTTGTCCACCTGATTACTGAGTGACTTATCTACAGCGGATGCCCCCTGTTGGGCATTTCTGTGAGACGTGATTGTCTTCATACTCTATGCCCATTCCAGGGGGCCCATCTACATCTCTCTTCTCCAGGCCATCTTTGCCACGAAGCCATAGAGGCCATGGGTGTGGGCTGAAGAAGAGACAATAAACAGTGTGCTGGGTAACCAATGGAGCATTTAGCCAATTACTAAGTATGTCTACTTTATCTATACAGAAACTAAGGAGATAACTGGATCCATCAGATCTGCCATGCAGATGGACTGAGGCCAAGACTGCACATGACTTCTGTAAGCCCTTGTTCCAACCAGCAGAGCAGGGTGGCATTTTGTACCCCCAATGATTAGCATAAACTCAGAACCAGTGTCTAAGAGCTCCCAAGTGGGAGTTTTCCTCCCCATGCACAGTCATTTTCGTTAAGTGGCTGCAGGCCTTTCTGGAGGCTTGGAGGAAAGTTTGTTTGTAATACATACTTACAGCCACATTGCAGGGTCCTTCCTCTCAATCAATAGGCTACAGGCCTGTGAACTGGCTGGGGTTCGATGATTGGGTATGAGGCAGTAAATTCCCACTGTGGTAACTAGAGTCAGGTTTCTATTTTTCGATTACGTAGATAATGCCACACCCCAGTAGACTGCCCATCTGTTCATCCCTGGGAACCCCATGATCAACTAGCTGCTACCGCAGATCTCTGACAGTCAGAATGATCTACTAGCGCATCTGTTCCCCTAACCTATTATGGTAATTCGCCCACCTTGACACTGAAGCTAAGAGCCAACACCTGGCCTCAGATAATCCAGAATCGTTTAAAATCAGAAAGCCCAGTCTCCAGGTGACATCTCCCACCAGCATCTTTGGCATTGCTTTTCAGGGGTATCTATCACCTCCACATATCCTAATGCCGTGGTAAATGGAGCATTCTCTGAGCCTTCCCGGGATATGAATAAGGGTGGCTGAGAAAATTGCACTCCAAGATTACCATCTTCCTGAGATTTTGGACCTTTGACACCTTTATCCCATTGACTCTAGGCCACCACTGAGTCCAGGCTTCTGCAAACTAGCCAAGCAAGCTGTTAAAGCCACTTGTGGGCACTCAAGTTAAATGCCATAGCCTGAATCCATGTAAGTACACTCCTGTTGGTAATTTCATGCCTATCAAATTTACATTTCATCCTCTTTGGTCTAATGCACTTAGAATCCATTTCCACACATACTTTCCACCTTTTCCAGGTTTAATGCAATAGTTCCTACGCAGACCTTTACTCGGGCTAACCACTAAAGCAAGAAATCAAGTTCAAAACTTCCAAAATAACAGAGGGCACATTTTAAAAAATACATCTATACTCCTCATGGGCAGGACACTTCTCTTCTGGAACACATCGATCACTCTGTGTAGAATATCCTCCCCTTTCTATCAAATCTTTCATGGTCACATTGAGGAACTCTCTTTTCCCCCTACCCCTGGAAATAAGAGAGCCCCTGAAGAGTTAATACTTTAAAATAGCACACAATGAATCAGAGCGGGAACATTAAAACGTTATTCTAAGGGGAAGAGGGGACCCAGGCTGGCAGGACTTAACTTTATTTACATCAGTGGTTCATGATCCTGTTTGGATAACAAATCACACTGAGAGTCTGATAAGAAGCCATGAATCCTCTCCAGAGAAAATGTGTGTAGACACAAAATTGGCATTCAATTTTCAGGTGCTCAAGAATCTCTAGTTATTCAATTCATAAATCCATAGTTAAGAACCCATGCCTGTGTGAACTGGTTCAATGTATTAAAAATATCTAAAGAAAGAATGTGTCTCTCACAAGGGGATTTGTTGGTTAGGCATGAGTACGTGAAACAGTCACAAAGACACACTGTCAGTGTCCATCCAAATATCATCCATGGGAGGGAGGACTCTGAACCAAGAAACCCATCTGTTGTAATCCTAGGAGTGGGAAGGGAGTGTCGCCTCCACTTGGCCTGAAGCCATTAACCATTCAAATCATCAAATTCCCTTAGTTTTGAACTTATGCACACCAAAACTTCTGATGATAATTTGGCTCTTTGGGTAGCTGCCTGCAGGGCAGAAGTGCTCTGATTAGAAAATCTGAGTGTCCAGACCCTTCTGCAGAAAGAGTTCCAGTGTGAATTAACAAACTGACATTCTGCTGAGGTTTTTTTAAATACAGCATTCTCTGTGAGATTGATTAATGAGAGTCCACATATTAAAGATGATTCTAGGTTTCTGAACTTTCATGGCAGAGGGAAATGCCTTTCTGGAAAACTGATTTGTGCTTCTAAGCCTGCAAGGCAGACAGAATATGACATATCTGCCAAATTTCTTATTTAAATCTCTCAAATGTGTTGTCTTAGGACAAAGGGTCTGCCAGAGTCACTGACTTTATTAATTTTATTCTGAGTCTAAATGGGAAGAATCACACAGAAATTTTCAGACTCTTCTGCAGAACAAAGGGCTTTAAGTTATTTATATACATTTAGGAGTTACAGAAACCAGTTACAGTTATGCAGTTTCCCATGACAACCAATTATTATGCAATGCTTTGGGATTCAAGGTTTCCTACCATAGGAAACAATGTTAAATTTTTGAAGGCCCAGTGTTTTTAAGGAGACTTTTCAGATAACCTTACTTGGTTACCTCTTTTTTAGGATATAAAATATTGAAAAAGATGGCTGCAAATCAAAATCCTCTTATGAGAGCTATCATCTTGTGATTATTTTCGCCTTTATCTTTCTCTAACAAGGTCTTGGAAATGGTTTCATAGTTCTGAATTTCATCTCTGTCTTGCACCTCAGTAACACTTATGTCTTTAGAATTTCTTTTTACTAGCGACTGGTTGATAAGAAGGTTGCAGTCTCTATCTTCAGGTAAGATTTCATTAGCCAGAACTCAATGGAAAATGCAAGGTTTGCAGAAACATAGGTTTTAATAAATCAAATATTAAAATAATAAATTGAAAGAAAACTCTATCACTTGTATATTATCTAGCACATGAACTGGCTCCTACATCAAATCTAAACTCAGTCTGGTCTCTACGTCTTTCTGCTGGGCCCCCACTCACGTGTCCACTTTCGCCTCAGTCCCAGCGGGGTCTCTGTTCCAGCCAGGCAAACCATGTCTTTGTGCGGTTCCACAGAAGCAGATCTCAAGGCGGAAGTGCAGGTAGTTTGGGAGGAGGTGCAGGGGCCACTGCAGGAGGGAGAGGGAAGTGACACAGGGAAGAGAAGGTACAATAAAGGCTCCTTCCTTTGTGTGTCATTAGGCCAACTGCCACAGAGAGCAACTAGCGCTTAATCCCATGGAAAATTCTAATTAAAGGTGCAATTAAAGGTGCAAATTCTAGTTAAAGGTGCAAAACACACACCTCAGAATGACCACACTAGAGAGGCATGGGAGCTGGGGTACTTTACAGCAACTGTCATCAGTCATAGGCTTGGGTTGCTCTAGGGAGTGCTAATTCCCCAGCACGTCCAGCAGCTTGAGACTCTCCATGGTCCTAGAAACAGCCCTCAGGGACAGAGATGCAACAGATACAGAGATGGCAGCGTCTCAGGGGAATACCAGCGAGACACTGAGCATATCTGCGACATCTGGTCCCTTCCCTAAATAAGTCTGTGCATGCCCAGTTTTTCACTCCAGAAAACCATCTTCCTTTCTTCCATCAGAGTTGTCTCAAAATCCTTCTCTCCCAAGGGGCTTTCTCTGAGTAACCCTAACCCACGCTGACAGCAGCTGCTAAGTGTATGTGCCTTGAATGGATGTAAGAAGCTCCTTCTATATGGACAAGTTAAACAAAAGTGCCCTCCTCTGAGCACATGCAGCCTCTGGGGACCGCAGCCTGGCAAGCGGACAACATCTTTGTGAGAAGAAAATGACGTGTCTTCTAAAGCAGGTCCTACAGGTGCACACAGCTTGTGGAATGAAACAGGGACTGGGCTTCAGTCCTCACGCACCCGCTCAGCAAGGCATCTGTAGGCAGTGCACAAACTGGGCAACAGTACTGGAAGCCCTGCTTATTCTGATCACTCCTTTCCTCAGTAGCCATCCAGAACTTATACATAGCAGAGCTTTCCAGCAGAGCTTGATCAGATCCAATACTGAATGTATAAATTTGGCCGCAGCTCCACAAGAATCCATTTGCATGGATTAATGTGCATTGTGACTAAAGGAAAGGAGAAAGTCTAGAACCAACTGGGGGAAAAGACAGGAAAACAGGAAATGAAAATGATATCTTCCCCATGTTCCAACTGTCCCTAGATATTTTGTGCTATGGGGCTACAGAATATTCTCCACCTAAATTCCAAAACGATGGAACAGGATCCCTGTTTAGCCTAATACCCATTTTATTTCATCTTCAAAATGATATAGGAGAAAGAGGTTAAAAGCGGAGTGGCTAAGTGTTCTACCCACAGTTCAGAGCCTGCAGCAAGACCTTGAATGAGCAACAGTCCTGAGTGTGGACGCCCATATGCAGTTTCCAAGTCAGTATCTGCTCACTGAGTATGTATGATGCAAAAGTGCAGTCAAGTATTTTCTCTTTAAGCATTTAAAATTACATTTAGAACATTATAAAAATTAATTAAAATCTCACCTAGGATCACTTCACTCTCACTGAAACTATTTTAATGTTGGCGTGTTTCTTTGGGGATTATCCTCATTCGTTAATATGCACGTGCAGTTTCTAAATAGTCGTCATTTTAATAGCCACATAATGTCCCAGTACCTATTATTCAAACCTGCTTCTTCACTAAGTATCTTATTTATAGATATGTATCTATAACAAATTGGGAAGTTAGGCCACGCACGGTGGCTCACACCTATAATCCTAGCACTCTGGAAGGCCCAGGCAGGAGGATCCCTTGAGCCCAGGAGTTTGAGACCAGCCTGAGCAAGAGTGAGACCCCCATCTCTACTAAAAATAAAAAAATTAGCCAGATGTGGTGCGCTCCTGTAATCCCAGCTACTTGTGAGGCTGAGGCAGGAGGATCACTTGAGCCCAGGAAGTTTGAGGTTGCTGTGAGCTAGGCTGATGCCACGGTACTCTACTCAGGGCAACAGAGTGAGACTCTGTCTCAAAAAAGGAGGAGGGGGTTAATAATCATTGGCCATTTTCCATCTTCCAAACCTGGAAAGTCAGGACCTCTGGGGTTCTACCTTTCGCGGTCCCCTCCCCATAGCCAACTTCATGCCATTTGCCTTTGTAGCCCTACTCCAGGCTGCAGGGTGAATCCTGACCTTAGGTATGAGGGACTTAGCACATCTAGCTCAATGCTCATTGAAACCACAGTCACTGCTTTGGTACCCTCTGTGTGCCAGACACCAGGCTGGGCTCAGGGGACTACAAAGATGAATGAGGCAGATTTCTGTTCTCACCTTGACGTTTCTGAGTACTCTTTTTCATACCCATGCCCATTGTGATAACTCAATAAAATTGAATCATTAGAAGTAGAACAGAATGTTCCATCAGAGCCTATAAATGGACATGGGAAATGTCAGAAACTTGACCTTCCTTCTGTGAATTACCCCTCACAAAGGGCATCTGGGGGTTTGGTTTTGTTTGTTTTGAGACAGGGTCTCACCTTGTCACCTGGGCATCATCACAGCTCACTACAACCTCAAACTCCTGGGCTTAAGTGATCTTCCTGCCTCAGCCTCCCAAGTAGCTATGACTATAGGCACACCACCACACCCAGCTAATTTTTCTATTTTTTGTAGAGACAGGGTCTCACTCTTGCTCAGGCCGGTCTTGAACTCTTGACCTCAAGTGCTCCCCCCTGTCTTGGCTTCCTTAAGTGCTAGGATTACGGGCATGGCCACTGAGCCCAGCCCTGTTTTAATGATTTGATTGCTCAGTTTTTGTTTCCAAATAAAAATTTGACTGAAGGAAAAAGGAGATGGTTGACATGGGAACTTGAAGGGGAGAGGAGAGAAAGGTAGGAAAATAGAATATTCCTACTCATCAACTGTCCTTGAGGAACTGGGTTTCACCATTTTGACAAGGGAACATGCGAGATTCAGGCAGCCAGCAGGGCTGCCCCAGGGTCCAGAGAACAATTATATGATACGGTTAAATTTTAGAATTTCTAAAGGGATGTTATTTCCCCACTTAAAATACTTCTCGCCAAGTATAGAATTTGGTTCTTCACTCCCACACCACCTCCCAATTACTACCACCCCCCTAGTCCCATTCCCTCAGCTTCCCCTAAGTTCTCATTTTCAGAGGAGGACTTAGGTTAATTTAGACTCTAGTTTCTTATTCATAGACCCCACAAATCCTCCAGTTTACATCTGCTAGGCTTCTTGATTCCTTGGGAACTCTGACCCTTTTTGTCTTGAGGAAAAATATACTTTCACTTTCAAAATGAATTGGATGGTCATTTTTTGGTTCACTTAATTACCTACATCTTGCTTGTTGCTGACTACCCTTAATCTTCAAACCCTCTAGGCTTAAATTATTAATACTATTGCTAATAAGTATGCTCATTTTGACATATTCCAGGGTCATGTGAATTACCCCTCAAAAAGGGCATCTAGTTTTTGTTTGTTCTGAGACAGAGTCTCACTTTGTCACCCAGGCATCATCACAGCTCACTACAGCCTCAAATTCCTGAGCTCAACCAGTCCTCTTGAGCCTCCCGAGTAGCCAGGACTATAGGCACACGCCACCATGCCCAGAAATTTGAATCCTGTTTCCATCATGCTTTCTGCCTCTCTCCTCTAACTTCTCTCCTCTATCATGCTCATCCTTGAACTTTGTGGATGTTCACGTGGTCAAGTACATATCCTATACATTCATGTTTTCTCTCCCTTCCTTTCTGCCATGTGTGTTTCTTTTTATCAAAGCATGCCTTCCAAGGATGAGTGCCACTCGAGGGGTTCCTCAAACCCAGTGATATCCCTGGGATATTTACCTCTTGCACTGAAGTCTTTTTTAACCTTAGATCAGAGGGTTGAGTCTATCACACTCCTTAGTTCACAGCACTCTGTCATCATTGGTCCATTCAAAGCCTTTCCTTTCTTGTATCTACTTATTTATTCCTTTTTATTCCCATTCCCCATTCCCAACAATGGGCAACCACTCTAATATATTTGATGTGAATCCTTTTATTTGTATGCTTCCTATAAAATGTATTCTATTATATACATGTATTTTTAATTTATATAAATGTCCTTGTGCTATATCCTACTACTTCTTACTAAATACTATGTTTCTAGGACCTAGCCATGGTGCTGAATGCACATGTAGTTTGTTGCTTCTGACTGATACATAGTGTTCCATTGGGTGCATTCCCCACATTTTAACTATTCAATCTCCCAATGACAGGTAAGGAGATTACCTCCAACTCACTACTTTTTTTTTTTTTTAAACTTGCAATGAGCACCTTATATAGCTCCCATTTGGACATGTGTGAGCATTTCCCTTGGATATAAGATCAGGAGGGAAACAATTGGATGGCAAGGAACATGAGACCTTAATTTTACTTAGCACTGCCAATTTGCTGTCCAGAATGGGTGCACAAGTCTGTTCTACCACTGGCAGTGTATGAATGTCCTTATATTCCTATATTCCTATCAACACTTAACATTAATTAGCTTTCTAATTTTTGCCAGTCTAAAGGGTAAAATGTGATCTAATTCCTAATTTTAATGATGCAGTAACACACAGAAATGCTGCAGATGGAGCCTGGGATTCTCATTGACTTGGCTTCTC
The DNA here is from genome assembly GCA_008086735.1 of Cheirogaleus medius. Classification (NCBI taxonomy): domain Eukaryota; kingdom Metazoa; phylum Chordata; class Mammalia; order Primates; family Cheirogaleidae; genus Cheirogaleus; species Cheirogaleus medius. Next base: position 36,702,244 of record VBSM01001265.1, on the reverse strand, counting down.
CTTCATACCTCACATCTACTCGGTTGTTAAATCTCATCAATTTGTTGCTGCACATCTCCCAAAGCCATTCCTTTTTTTCCTTTCCCTTTACCATGATCTAGGAAAAATTTTCCCCTCTCAGTATTGCAATTGCTTCCTAATTTGCTTCTTAGTGTCCAGATCCCACCCCATCAATACATTCTATAGCGGTTACTTAACTAATATTCCAGAAGCACAGCCCTTTGAGGCAGGAATGAGGATGTTAAGAATTAATAATGGCAGGGATTTTTTAAGCTAAAACTCTGATTCAGGGGTTAGATTTTCTTTCTAGCAGGAATCTCTTAACCTAGGGAAATGTCAATCAATTAAAGATATCATTCTTATATAAATAAGAATTTAAATATAAGCATAAATAAATTCCCATAGGGAAAATTCTAAAAGGTGATTATCATACTCCAAGAGAAAGAAAACTGGAAATCATGAAAGAGCTGAATATATCAGTTTGGAATCCACTCTTCTGAGTCAAGGAAGTAGATAAAACCTAATCATTAGCAGATGCCGTCTTCTCTTGTGTTTCTAAACTTGGCATGACTGTATTACTTAGGATTCTTTAATTATATGTTATGAAAACCAACTCAAGCTAATTAAGCTAAAAAAGAATTCGGGGACAGAGAAGGGGGTAATTTATTATAAAAATACAAAAGTGTCTCACAGAACCCAAGGAGGAAGCACAGTGGGCCCTCAGGGGGGGAATTTGGAAGCTGTAAATATAAACTCTGCAAGATCTCCCCATTCACATCTCACAGTCTAGCTTTCTCTGTCTATCAGCCTGCATGGCAGAATATCACTGCTCCACAAATCCCAATTATAAATGCTACAGACGCCACAGCCAACTTCTTTCTCTCTTGGCCTCAAGATTCTTTAATTACTTTGCCAAACACTCCAGATTTCTGTCAACCCACAGGTCTAATACAGAAATTGATAGCAAAAATGAAGGGTTGTTAGTGACGAGCTAAAAATTTTTGGAACTGCTAGGTGGAGGTGGAGGCTTTCATCACTTAGTTCATGGGTTGTTGGATCATGAGAAACAATATGAGGACTGGATGCAGATCGTACCCAGGGATCCTGGACTTGGAGCTGGATGCAGAAGTTACAAGTCATTGGATTGTCACCCATTAGTGAGTTTGAGGTGGTATGTGGATGATGTTCGGGAAGGGGGTAGATTTGGGATTGTACATAGGAGAAGACAGGCATGTGTGCTGAGCAGTTAAGGCATGGGCTGGTGACCATAATCATTTCTCTTTGACCAACATTCCTCAGGTGAGAAGATTTTATGGGCCAGATCTAGAAGTGGCGTATATGACTTCTGCTCAAATTCTGCTGGCTAGAGCTCAGTCCTATGACCACACCCACCTTCAGGGGAACTGGGAAATGTACAGCAGATGTGTTCCCAGGAAGAAGAGGAAAGAAGTTTAGTGAGCATCTGGCCACTCTCTGCCAGTAAGGACTTCCGCTTCCTTGAAATGGTTTCAAAACCCTTTAAATTTCAGAAAGCCTGCTCTGTTCTCCCCTCTTCTCTGCATCCTTCCTATTTCTCTGGTAGTAGAGTCTACCCAAAGCCTGGGCATAAGAGGCCTAAAACTCCCTTACATTCCCCCGTGCACAGGAATTAGTTCTACATGGCACGCAGTAGAGGAGCATTTTGATGCTGAAGAAAGGGAAAGTAGAGGAGCTGAAGTAGAGGAGCATTTTGATGCTGAAGAAAGGGAAACGCTTGCTGCCTAAAGGAGAGAAAAAAAGAAAAATAGAGAAATAAGGAACCACATGGTGATTATTCCCTAACTAGATCAAGAAATCTTGCAACTTACTAAAGAATTAGATTTCTTTCTCTTTTTTTTGAGACAGAGTCTCACTCTGTTGAGCGGGCTAGAGTGCTGTGGCGTCAGCCTAGCTCACAGCAACCTCAAACTCCTGGGCTCAAGCAATCCTTCTGCCTCAGCCTCCCAAGTAGCTGGCCTAATTTTTTCTATATATTTTTAGTTGGCCAATTAATTTCTTTCTATTTTTAGTAGAGACGGGGTCTCGCTCTTGCTCAGGCTGGTTTCGAACTCCTGACCTTGAGCGATCCTCCCACCTCGGCCTCCCAGAGTGCTAGGATTACAGGCATGAGCCACCTCACCCGGCCAAGAATTAGATTTCTAAAGGCTGGGCACAGTGGTTCACACCTGCAATCCCAGCACTTTAGGAAGCTGACGTGGGAGAATCACTTGAGCCCAGGGGGTTAAGACCAGCCTGGGAAAATTACCAAGACCTCTGTCTCTAGAAAAAATTTTTTTTAAAAAATTAGCCAGACATGGTGGTGTGCACCTGTAGTCCTAGCTACTGGGGAGGCTGAGGTTGAGAGGATTGTTGGAGAGCAGGAGTTGGAGGCTGCAGTGAGCTATGATCAAGCCACTGCACTTCAGCCTGGGTAACAGAGCAAGACTCTGTCTCAGAACAAAAAGAAAAATGAAAATATAAAGAAATAATACTGTGTTGGGTAATATGGTTATGGTTATGGTTGAAATACATATTTACATTGTTTTTATCATATTCGAATGTTGGTTCAATTATAAATTCTGAACTCTTCACCTTTACTTCTCCCCATCTCATGTTTGCATAGTGTTGACTAACAAATAAACAGCCTATAGACATCAACTCCAACACAGCAGGTGGGAACCCACAAGGAGGCCTCTGTCGCCTCTTGTGAGGTTTGGTTGGGCTCTGAGCGGTAAGTAGGATGCCACTTCTGCCAAACTCTTTCTCTCCTCCCCATCCCATCATTTTGACACTGAAACAAAACAGGCATTCGGTCTTCAAGTTTAGACAGAGAAGAGTCTGGCCTATGTTTCTTAGTGTTTATTCCTGTATATAAATACACTCACATATTTTTATCATATTCATTATTTAAAAGACAACATTATAACTACTGCCACAGTCAAAAGGAGTCTAAGGAGATGTGACAACTAAATGTGATGTGGTACCCTGGATGGGATTCTGAAACAGAAAGAACATTAGGTAAAAATGAAGAAAATCTGGCTTTTTTAGCTGCCTGATCTCTGCCATCATGGGTCACATGCATGCTCCCAGGAAAAGCCTGTCCCAGTCGGCTTTGCCCTATCGCCACAGCGTCCCCACTTGGCTGAAGTTGACGTCTGACAGAACAGATTTACAGATTGGCCAAGAAGGGGCTGATGCCCTCACAGATTGGCGTGATCCTGAGGGACTCACATGGCGTTGCACAAGTACGTTTTGCGACAGGAAGTAAAATCTTGAGAATCCCTAAGTCTGAAGGACTCACTCCTGATCTTCCTGAGGACATCTACCATTTAATTAAGAAAGCGGTTGCTGTTCGAAGGCATCTTGAGAGGAATACAAAGGATAAGGATGCTAAATTCCGTCTGATTCTGACAGAGCCAAATTCATCAATTGGCTCAATATTACAAGACCAAGCGAGTTCTTCCTCCCAGTTGGAAGCATGAGTCATCCACAGCCTCTGCCCTGGTTGCATAAATTTACCTATGCACTCAAGCAATAAAATCATTGTTTAACAAAAATAAATAAATAAGAAAATTTAAATAAAGTATGAACTTTAGTTAATAATAAGGTGTCGATATTGGTTCATTAATTGTAACAAAAGTACTATACTGCTATAAGACCTCAATAATAGAGGAAAGTGGGTGTGGGGTATCTGGGAACTCTCTGTACTATCACCCCAATTTTTCTGTATATCTAAAACTGTTCTAAAAAATGAACTCTATTTTTAAAAAGACTACATTATTATTCCATCCAGTAACTGTTTTTCGAGCATTAGGCATTCATACTGCTTCTGGTTTTCCACTGTTAAAAATAATATTCTGTGAACATCCTGTACAGTGACCTTTTAAATGAATTCAGAACCAGAGTCAACTTTAGATAGAACCGAAAGTAGGTAAACTCTAATGATTGCTCTTTCACCTTTTCCAAGCACTCAACAACAGGTTTCTTCTATTTTTCAGCTTCTTAAATCCCTTCTCCTTGCACCTTACAGTACTTAATGTTACCTGCATAATGAGTCTCTGTCTATTCTAGTCTCTTGAATGAATACTGACCTGAGAGAAAAGTATTCAAACAATTCTAGCCCAATACTCATTGCCCCAGCAAACACCTCACATTGCAGCAAGTAACAGTGGCAAACAACAGCTGTCTATGGCAAATACCCACTTTGCTTAAATTCGGAGTATTTCATAAAGTTCTGTTTGTGGCCATCTACATTAGAAAAGGTGAAGCCGGTTTCATCCTATGTATGGAAATTTCTTCTTCAGATACTTTTCCTCTTTGTTAATATAGAGGTAATGTCCAGAATTTAAAGAATTAGCATGTTTTGGCCCAGAATATAGCAAAGAATGAAAAAAAGTTGCTTTGTACTTACCAACATGATACAGTCAGAAGCATTTTTTTTTTTTTTTTTGAGACAGAATCTCACTCTGTTGCCCAGGCTAGAGTGCCGTGGTGTCAGCCTAGCTCACAGCAACCTCAAACTCTTGGGCTCCAGCGATCCTTCTGCCTCAGCCTCCCCAGTAGCTGGGACTACAGGCATGCACCGCCATATGCCCGGCTGATTTTTTCTATATATTTTTAGTTGGCCAATTAATTTCTTTCTATTTTTAGTAGAGACGGGGTCTCACTCTTGATCAGGCTGGTTTTGAACTCCTGACCTTGAGCGATCCGCCCGCCTCGGCCTCCCAGAGTGCTAGGATTACAGGCGTGAGCCACCGCGCCCGGCCAGAAGCATATTCTAATTTATTAAACTTGTGCCCCTAGACAAAATTAAGTGAGTGAGCCCAATGAGTATCAGACCTTAAGAGAAATAAGCCAGTGAATGATAAGTTCTCCTTTTCTGATGGAAAAACTGTGAGAAAGGGAGCCCAGTGAGAGGCAGGTCCTACTTGAATGTTCAGGAGTAGCAAGGGTGGGATGAAAGAGTGGAACATAGAGTAGAGAGGATCCTGAAAGATATTTGAGCCCTGGTCACAACTCAGGCCACTGCTGTTTACATTGCATCCATTCCATTAGGAATATCCCTCCATCTCAACCTTTCCATGGATTTCTCCAGGACAGGGAAAATGAAAACCTCCAGAACTGAGCCATGGCCCAGGAGTAGCCACTAACAGCTTGTCCGTGGTGAGTCACATCCATCTTGGAGTGAAGCATGCGCAGGGCTTTCCTCTAAGAAGCTAGGTAGTACTAAGTGGTTGGAGTCTTTCTCTATTTTTCTTCTTTTAGTCCTTGTACACAATAGAGTAATCTTTTGACTTCTGGTTCAAGATAAAAAACATATGTTTGTGTCTTTTCCCACTTAAGAATCCTTTTCATGATAGAAAATTTAGAAATATATAAATTCACAGCAAGGAGAAAACAAGAGAGAGGAGATCAGTGTAAGGGAAATTTCAACACATTTCTAAGAGAAAGAAAGTAGATAGAGAAGTAGTTGTAGATGAAACAGGTGCAGGAAGCTGCAGCCTGGAATGTACAAGGGGACATAGGGGACAGAGTTGTAAACCCAAGAGAGCGTTAAGACTCAGAAACACTAGGACAGCCACAGGAAGAAAGAAGACTTGCACATGGAAACTGGGAAATCAGTTGTTCTACAGATAGAACATTGCACCCTTCTTGCACCCTCTCCTGCCCCACCCGCACACAGAAACCCAGCAGGCAGGCATCTGCCTCTCAAACAAATGTTTAGAACATGCTTCTCTAATGTTTGCACTGTGGCTGGCTGGTTACTGGGGCAGCCTAGAGCAAATCTCCCCAATAAACAAGCCCAGTACATGTTCATATAGTCAAGTCTTTATGGCTCATTCTTAAAAATAAACAACTAAGTATTACTAGACATATGAAAAATAAACAATTAAATATTACCAGACATCTGCAGCCAGAGGGTGGGGAATTCCAACAGGGATGGAGCTGGGGAAATGGATTCAAGAGATTTAATATCCTTGAGAATTTGGAGAAACTTAAGGAGCTCATGAAAGCCATGTTCCTTTCTAGAAAACCATTGTCTTCCATTTTAAAAAATTACTTCAAAATCCCTCCCTGATGAATCTGCCCTACAATTCTCTCCTTTTCTCTGTATCTTTTCCAGGAGGTTCTCAGGAATTGGCTGCCCTGAAGAACCTTTTCAGCAATTGAAGGTGTGTGACCTGAAACTCCTTCCCAAGGGTCTGTTTATGAGAATTGACATTCATGAGGGGAGAAGAGATGGGCTTTGCTTTGGGACTGAATGAAGCTATTGCCTGGGAGAGCCAGAGAAATTATAAGAAAATAAAAAATTGTATGATATCTATTACCCAACTAGCTCAAAGCCCTTCTCCAATCAGCCATTTGATTTAAGTGGGGTTCTGCTCTCAAGTCTGAGGGTGGCCCATATAAGCCAGGCTTAAGATCAACAGTACAAGGCACTCACTAGTGACCTGATTGGCTAAGAGGCAACACTTGCCCTAAGATGTCCAATCACAGGGAGTCTTAGGACTTCAGCTGGAAACGTTGAGGCAGAGATTTTCACTCTTTCCTGCTGGACATGAACCTGGAATGATGTAGCCCCAGAAGTTGCTGGCAGCCAGATCAAACCCACAGGGAAGAGAAACCCTCTCTGAGAATGAAACCACCATGCAACAGGGAGCAGAGCCAAAAGATAGAAAGGACCCATGTCCTGATTATATTTTACAAGCTCCTACTTAAGTCAGGAGCCAACCCTAATCTGGAACTTTTCTATTATGTGAGCCTGTAAATCTACTTTTCGCTTAAGTGAGTTTGGATTGGGTTTTCTCTTGCATACAACAGAAATATTCTTAACTGACACAGACTTTATGCATTTGCATATTGATTTTCAACTTTTTAATTTAACAGAATGTATCATGGCAACAGAAGAGAATATCGTTGTTTTTAACCTTGACAATAAAAAGAAAGTACGGATGACAGAAACAGAGATGAAAGGTAAAAGGAAAAGTAAAGAACAAGAGCACTCATATCTTTAAAACTTGGGGTCAAGAGGCTAGATGCTGTGGCTCATACCTGTAATCCCAGCACTTTGGGAGGCTGAGATGGAAGGATTGCTTGAAGCCAGGAGTTCAAGACCAGCCTGGGTAACAAAGGGAGACCCCATCTCTTTAAAAAAATTAGCTGGGCATGGTGGTGCCCATCTATAGTCCCAGCTACTCTGGAGGCTGAGAAAGGAGGATCACTTGAGCCCAGGAGTTTGAGGTTGCCGTGAGCTGTAATGATGCCACTGCACTCCAGCCTGGGCAACAGAGTGAGACCCTTTCTCTAAAAAAACAAACCAACCAACAAACAACAAAAAATACTTGGGGTCAAGATACACAGCCTATAGCGTAATGGAACAAGTAATAAAGGTATAAGTTAGCATTTAAAATTACAGAAGTAATAAATAAACCCCAAATAATGTTATAAGCATATAGGGAGGGTTAGGAAGCAGAGTGGAGTAAAAGATATGTATCCTAGGATCTTTGAGAAAATGGAGTTCAGTTCTAAAACAACCAAAAACAAAACAAAACAAAAAATATGTAAGCACCAAGTAAAAGGTAAAATATTAATATAAAGGGGAAAGAAGACAGATTTAAATTGTAAGGCTCAGGTGGAGAAAACTAGAGGAGAAATTAAGTGAACTTGAGCAACACTATTTGTCTCTATGCTACCCTTAGTGTTTGGTACCGTCTTTGAGGTGAAGACTACTCTGGGAAGGCTGGCACTTTTTCTTTTTGGACGATCGGCATGTGAGTGATGCTTATAGGTCAGATCATCTGGACATGCACAGTTGGGAGCCCAAAGATGCTTCAGCTGAGGGTTAATAGAGAAAATTAGCTGGAGACCTATATTAATATATTGGGGGACAAAACCATAATTAAAGCATGTTGTTTGGTCTGACAGTTTTTTAAATCGATGTTGGTGGGAAAATGAAAAAGTTATCAGCTAAAGAAAGGAGGAGGGAAATTGACTAATAATATCTCACATTAGAAAAGACTAATAAGAACCTTGGTAAAGGTGGCAGTAACTTGGAACATGATATGATGTATAGCCATGATATGATAGACTCATGACTCCTTACAAAAAAGGGAGGGTGGGGGAGAAGCGAAAAGAACACTCTCAATAGGTCATGAAAGTGGCCAGAGAAAACTCTAGTATCAACCTGCCTTCCACTGGCTGGTGAGTGGCACCGGTTTACGTCCCGGATTTTGGCTCTAATACTTTTCTCCTGGAAAAAGAGGTAAGATTCTGGGAAAGAAACTGATTTTACCTCTTGAAGTAAGAAACACTTCATACTGAGCCTGGAACATCCTGTCATTCAAGAAGGCAAAGATACATTCAGAGATACCTGGGGCACATCTGATGAGGTGAGAAAGTCCAGCCTAAAACCAGGGCTGTGACAGGTCAAAGAGTGAACTCCAGAGAGGGAAACAACGACCACAGTGAATCAGGGCTAGTCAAGTCTGTTAAAAGAACTGTGAGCTCATAAAGAACCTAAATAGTTATGGGGAAGGTGTCACAAAGGGAACTAAAAGGTGCTGAGAATGTGCACACAGCTCACAAGATTATTAATTTAATGTTTTATATTGATCAGCCCAAACTGTGAGTCATGCACTGGCATTTTGGTCATGCCCCAGAACATAAACTTTAGGAGTAGTCTTGGGGAGAAAAAAAATCTTCAAAAGACATGCATCAAGCATGGAAAATAGTTTTAAAAGTAAGCACGTACTTGCAGAAAGTGGGGGAATATTTTCGGAAAGTGAGGGTAATTTTGTGGATGGGGGAAGTACTATGGAAGATGGAAAAAGGTGGAGAAATATTTGGTGGGTAATATTGAGCGAGAGAAGCTCTACTGTCATGAGAAAAGGGAAGGTATCAAACTTAATTAATAGCAATAAAATGCACAAAGTCAGTAAACTCAGGTTGTTGTGCACAGGTCACCAAGTCCTTCTGAGAGTGGGTCCAAGGAGGAGGGGGCTTTGCACATTGCTTGGAGAAATGGGAAACAATCCCAGCTAGCACTGAATGAACTCAAGCAAGTACAAAGTCAGTTAAGGTAAAAGAAGGAGTCAGTGTAACGGAAAAAGAGAATGAGGGAAATGTCAAGAAATTAAAAATAGACTCTTTTTCATAGGAAGATAAAGATCAAAGAGTTATGTAAAATAGGTGAGGGAATGAAAAGAAAAAATAAAAGGATGTGAAAGTTTGCCTAAGTTTAATGGTGTCTTAGAAATAAGTAGACATGCAGCAAATGCAAGCAAAGAATTACAGTCCCTTGCTAGAGGGCAGAACCAAAGGACAATGAAAACACTGGCAGCTTAGCCTAACACCAGCACCTTTAAGATCTCACAGCAAAGACAGCAGCCAGTGCTTGTATGATGGGGACGCGCAGGAGGCTAGTGTGCCCATTCAACTGGAGTAAGAGGACACTTCTGCTGTCCTGGAGGCCTCCTGTCCATAGAAGGTAAAAGAGAGGAGCCTCTGAAGACTATTCAGGTGATGAAAAAGAAGAAAAGAAAGAAAGTCCATATAAATTCTATAAAAAAAGAAGAAAAAAAAAGAGAGAGGAGCCTGTGCTTTCAGAGCAGGCTCCCCACCGATGCCTGCAGGACTCCCCGCCTGCATCAGCAGGGCTGAGTGGGAACCTCAGAACGTGCATGCTCTGGGCAAGAGCTCACACCCCTCTTCCTGGTACATGAATCTCATTAGGCCTTGTGCATGTAGCCACCTGGGTGATCTTTCATTCCCCAGCTCTAATCTTCATTCAGCCCGTACATTGCCTTTTCTGACCCCATCTTCCATAGCTCCTCATCTCCTGCGATCTTCCCACTCTGCACCCTGGAGCTCAAGGTTACTCATCAGCAGAATATTCTGCATCCTCACCCTCCTCGTCAAATTTTCTCTTCATCCTTTTGCTCTGAGGATGCTGCTTACTTTGCAGTCCTCTCCAGAGGTAGTTGCTCACTGTCCACAGGCCTTGTGTCACTGGGCCTGGAGGCAAGCTACATGTTCTCCTTGCTCCTCACTGCTAGCCCCAAATGCCCTTCCTATTGCAGAATATGAAGACACTATGCTATCCACCACCTCTCCGTATGCAGGCATCTCTGCCCCCTCCCCCTATGCTTTAACGATTTCAGCTCCTGGGTCACTCTCTCCTACATTCCTGAGGATTTCCCTGTCCCCATAGATGATTATTCCAGTGACCTGGATTCTAGGTTCCTTGGTATTCTCTTTTCCAGTGAGCTGGTCATCCATTCCTCCTAAGCTGCTCCCTTCCATGGTCTTCTTCTAGACCTCGTCATTACAGTAACTTCAATCTCACCACTAGTTCAGTTTCATCCCCATTCTCTGGCCACACCTCTCTCCTCACCCAGGTTCCCTGGAACATGGAGTCAGCCTAAGGCAAAGCAAATGTGCTGATGCTCTATAGAGAAAGAAGCAAGAGCGAGGGAAAGAGGTAGTGAGGCAGAGAAGTCAGGAGAGCAACTACAAGGTGTGCTATATTGAGCTGGCAACGTCTTCACAACGGTATCCAACAGTATTGTTCATGGGACTCCTGCAACTAAAACTAATCCAGCAGGGGAGGAAAAGGAGGCCATTTATCTCCTTCTCATGCCTTCTCGTGGTCTTTATCCTTTTTAAATTTTTAATTAATTAATTTAGAGACAGAATTAGAGACAGAATCTCATTCTGTCACCCAGTCTGGAGTGCAGTTGCCTGATCATAGTTTACTGCAACCTTGAATTCCTGGGCTCAAGCAATCCTCCAGCCTCAGCCTCTCTAGTAGCTGGGAATACAGGTGCACATCACCGTGCCAAGCTAATTTTTAAAATTTTTTTGTAGAAATGAGGGTCTCATTATGTTGCCCAGGTTGGTCTCAAACTCCTGGGCTCAAGTGATCCTCCTGCCTCAGCCTTCCAAAGTGCTGGGATTACAGGTGTGAGCCACCACAACCAGCTATCTTCTCGTGTTCTTTCTCTCATTGGTCAAAATCATCCCCATGGGGCATTAATTCCCTACAATTTTCAGGTATGTACTTGACCACTCTGGGAAGTCGCTGGGAAAGCCAGAGCCTCCACGGGTCCAGACAGATCAGCCCCAAAGCCAAAGCTGCTGCGGCCCCTATAGCAGTGGCTGTCACAGAATCTGTGCTGAAGCCTGGTCTTTAACCCTGAGGGCCGACTGAGATCATCAGAGCCAGGGCCATGACCACTGGAATGAAATGAGCCATGCCTGGGGTCAATACAGTCCGAAAATAGGGCAAGTGGCTCAGGCTCCAAGGGAGAGGAGTGGGCAAGTTGGGCTGAGCATATCTGGGTGCAAATAAACAGGATCTTTTACATCTAGCCACTGCACCACTTAGATCTGTTCATCCCTGTTCATATCTGGACCTTGTGTGAGAAAAAACGATGCAGTCACTTTTTCCCCAGGAAGGGAAGTTTAACCCAATTCTTCAAGCTGATGGCCAGTTGCAATCTGCTAAAATACAAGTTAAATCTCATTATTATAGCAGGTCCTAATTGATACCCAGGGCCATAATTGATATTCTCATCTCCTGCCTCTACCAGCCCTCCTAGGCTTCCCTCACCCTCACTCAGCACTTTGCCTGGTCTGAGTGACCTTCCTGGTGGGGTGACCCAGCACTTCAGGCCTCTTGCCTCGCCCTTGTCAGGCCATTGTGCTGCAGTTACCCGTTCACAGTTCTCATGGGGCAGAAAAGCACCCAGAAATGCCCCAGCAAATCCTGAGTTCCAGATGTGCTCTTTCGTATTCTGTTATGAATCGGAAACCCTTGCCATTCACGTGAGTCAGGGTCGACTACCCTGCCAGTGCAGAGATGCCTTTCTTCGTCTGCTGATCCTCTGGCATGAGGGGGCCAGAGTGGCCAAACCATGATCACAGCTTCTTGTGCCGAGATGGAAGTGCGCGCGTAGACTCACACACACACACACACACACACACAGGCAAACACGGGTATAGGAACTTGTCAGGGCTTAAGGATACAGGAAACATGAATTCCACGAATAGGTTATTGCAAGAAATTGTAGTCAGGGACAATACTTCTATCACCTTGTATAATAGTTGTCTAGACCTATGTATTCTAGCTATTTGGGGAAACGAAACCATCCCACCCAGCACCACGATAGTCACGTGTGCCTAAGAGAAGGGCAAAGGTTAGCACCACCACCAGGGTGTGCAAGATGCAAGATAGTTATTCCTGCCACAATCCTGTTTCACCTGTTCTTTTGGCAGTCGCAAAATCCTGATGGATTTTGGAAGATGACTACGGATTATTGTAAACATTCTCAGGTAGTGAATCCAATTACAGCTACAACCTGGATGTGGCATCTTTAATGGAGCAAATCAATGTAGCCCCTGGCATCTGGAAAATGTTTTCTTTTCACTTCAAAAGCAAACTGCCTTCATGTGGCATAACAGCTGTATTCCCTCGCTATTTTTTCTCAGGGCTATGTTAATCTCCTGCTTTCTGGCATAATATAGCCAGAAGGGGGCCTTGATTATCTTGATAACCCTCAGAATATCATGCTGGTCCATTACTTTGATGACATTATGCTAATTGGACCCAAGCAGGAAGTATCAGCATCCCAGATACTTTGGTGGAACACATGCATTCCAGAGGATGCACAGGGCAGATAAACCCTGTGGAAACTCAGGGAACTGACACATAGGTAAGTTTCTAGGGGGCCAAGGCCTGGGGCATGTTGAAATAGAGCTTTTTGAATGAGGAACAAGTTGCTTAACCTTATGTTGTCCGCACTGCATAAAGAGGCACAATGCTTGGTAGGCCTGTTTAGATTTTGGAGGCAACATAGTCTACATTTGAGTATCTTGCTCCAACCCATTCACCAAGTAATCCATAAGGCTTGCAGTTTTGTGTAGGACCAGAGCAAGAAAAGTCTCTACGGCAGGTCTAAGTTCCTCAAACTGTAACAAGTGCCCTGTTTCTCAGTGCTCTGTTTTGAAATTTTCCTGTTATAAATTTCTTGTTATGCTCTTAACAAGCAAATACCTTTATCCTCCTTCTTTTCCCCGGGCACGCCACTGCACAGATTTCCCCTAACTAATTATGTGCTTGCTTAGAAATTCCAGAGACTGAGTCTTGAAACAATCCAGACCCTCACTAGGAACTCAAGGTCGTAGTCAATCTATAGATAAAAAGCCTTCAAGATGGCCCAGCCTGTTCACCAGGTGGAGCAATAATTCAAGATAGTCATCGGGACAAGTCACACTGGCCAGCACCTCCTTGCCATTCCTGTGTGCCCTTCATACCAAATTCCCTTTTTTAACCTCCTACCCTCAGCCAAGCCTGCGAGCCTGCACTCCATCACAAAGCTTCCCTGCCGCTTGGGTCTTGAGACACAGCAAACCCCATGGTGTGGGAAGTATCTGTAGCAGAAAAAGAAATTGTATAGGGAGCCTCCGGCAAGCCCCAGTAGAAGAATCACAGTACAGACCATTCAGAGTCTGGAGTAAAATCATGCCTTTTTCTGCTGTCTGTGGTCTATTTGAAATATAAATCTTAATTGTCACTGGGTTCTGGTAGAGTTTATATAAAATGTAAAAAACAACGAAACATTAAGTGTTGATATAAGCAGATTCTTGCTTGAGGTAGGGTGCTGTCATCTAGAAGAGTTTGCAATCACAAAGAACTGTCAACCACAGCAATGGCTAAATTCAGAAGGAAGCAAAGATGTGACACAGGGTACCATAGACTCTAAGACAATCACTTCTTGCACCACTGAGATCCCCTCGTATCCCATGTCTTCTGTTAAATTCGCCCTATTATGGTAGTAGCCAGCTGCAACCTCTATACAAGATTTAACGTGTAGGGATTACGAAACAAACTACAATCCCACTAGTTGGAACTAATCCCTAAATGGCAATTGATATTATCTTTCTCCTCTACTCTGCCTTCCCCTACATCCCCATTCTAGCACTTCCTCTGGTCTAGGTTGCCTGCCTGGTGGGAGGACTCAGACCTTCACCTCTCAGGGTTCCAAGCTCTTGGTTGTCTTGTCCTTGTCAGGAGGTGGTTGCTGCGATTGTTCATGCACAGTTATTCCCAGGCTTGGAAGTACCTAGAGACATCACTGAATCCCAGCTTGCCGACACTCTCCCCACTGTCCTCATTGCATGGCAGTGCCCCTCGCTCACTGTGGTAATCAGGGTCAGTCCCCCCGTCAGTATAGACTTTAGTGCCTGTGGGCCCACAAGCAAAAGGAGCTCACAGTGACCAGATCACAGTTGTAGATTCAGATTGAGTGGAGGCTTTATTGTGTCCCCTAGTGGAAATGTCCTCCTTCCAGGGAGCCAGAACCTCAAATCCAGCAGTCTAAGGTTAAGAGGATGAACAAATATTTGGGAGGTGGTTACTGGGAGTGATGGTGAGAGGGACCAATTGTACTTCCATCTTGATATAGTGGCTATTGATTTAGTGAATATACTATCCTGGAGGACAGTACCCCACCCCCACAGTACCGTCCTCAAGTTGGCACCCTAGCTGAGCCTTTAACAAGCCTTTTCACCCCTCTGTTTTGCCAGCTTCTTTCAAGTATACAATATATGGTAGGACCAGTGGATACTGTGATCATTGTTATGCACCTCCTTTGCCGCAAAATGAGTCCTTTGGTCTGAGGCAACATTTTATGGGATCCCATGTCAGTTGATCAGGCATTCTCTAAATCTAGCCCTTGAGATAGTGGTGCTGGGGGAGCTACTTAAGGCAGAAAAGGCAGCATTTCAAGAACAGGTGTCAGTTTCAGTAAAGGGAATCACTTCCCCCTCCACTAGAAGAGGTTCTTTGTAATAATCTTGCCGCCACGTGGCTGGCACTGCCCTAAAGGGATGACACCATATCAAGGTGCAACAGCAATCTCTACCTTCTGTGCCATGCATCATGAGTTCTCAACAGCCCCAGAAGTGTAGATTCTCTGTAGAAGTAATAATAATAACAATAACAATGATAATGTCATAACTTGGTGCTTTTGTATCTTCTTCTTGTACCCTCTACTGGAAATGCCAATCTCTCTTTACCTAACATAGTAGTTCTCAAATATTTTGTTCTCAGGACCCATTTACATTCTTAAAAGGGCTAAGATTTAATGAAATGAATAATTTTTACAACTTCAGCAAGGCTATTCTTTTTTTTTTTTTTTTGGCA
>VBSM01001265.1:36669607-36682452 GCA_008086735.1 Cheirogaleus medius | reverse complement strand
TCTCAAAAAAAAAAAAAATAATAATAATAATAATCCATTGTTCAGCTTTACTTTATTTTTGTTCAGCTTTAATATATTTAACCAATCTCCTTTTGATGGGTATTGAGGCTGCTTTTACTCTCTTACTGTTACAAATATCTCAAAACATTCCTTATTTTATACATGGGCAAGTATGTCTACATTTTGAATTCCAATATTTTAATATTTTGTCAGCCCTTTATTGAGGTTGTACCCATATACACTCCTACCAACAATATGAGTGTCTTTTTCTTCACAAGCTTGCCACACAGAGTTATTTTATATGTGCTAATCTGAGGTGAACAATATCCCATCATAGGTTTTTGAAACAGCTTTATTGAAGTATAATTGACATACAATAAATTTCATGTTTAAAGTGTAAATTTGATAAATTTTGACATTTGTACCCCTGTGAAATAATCACCACAATCAAGATAATGAATATATCCATCACCTACAAAAGCTTCCTTTTGTCGTTTTATAAACCCTTCTTCCCCTCACCCCTCCCCATCATTCTCATGTAACCACTGGTCTGCTTTATGTTACTATATACTGTATTGATGTTTATTTTCTAAAATCTTATATAAATGGCATAATACAACATGTAGTCTTTTTGTTTGCCTATTTATTTTCATATCTGGCTTGCTTCACTCAGCAATTATTTTGAGATTCATCCATGTCATTGTGTCTATCAAGGGCCCCTTTTTATTGCTAAGTAGCACTCCATTAGATATGATATAAAAGTGAAAAAACAAAGTTCCTGCATCATGGGGCTCATGTTCTATTGGAGAAATACAGTAAACAAATATTTAGTATGTCAGGTGGTGACAAGTGCTATGACAAAAAATTAGGTAGGCTAAGAAGGATGGGGGCGAGTTGGATTGCCATATTAATTAGAATGGTCAGAGAAGGCTCTGATAATGTGAAGTTTGAGCAGACCCAAAGGACTTGCAAGAGACAGAACTGGCACAAAGAAGAGCTTCTTCCCTCTTTGCCTACCTGTGGGTACAGTTTGGAAAATAGGAGGTAGGATGAGGGTGCAGGTGTTAATGGAAAGAATAAAGACCTGAGCTTTAGTCCAGGTGATTTGTTGGCTAAGCTTTAGTCCAAGTGACTTGTTGGCTAATCATTTCACCTTTGAGCCTATATTCCCTTCGCTCTAGACTGGAATAATAGTAATAGTTTTGGTCCAGCTCCCTGCTTGCAGCTGCCATGAGAAGCAAATGAGATAGCTCAGGTGAAAGCCCTCTGAAAATAACACAAAAGAGAAAGCAAGACCGGGGGTCAACTCTTCAACCGAAATGAAGTCTGCGTAGGAAAATAAAAGGTAATCCTACCTGTACAGTGGGAGGATCGGACTCAATATCTAATATTACAGCATGGTCCCTTATGTTGTGCACTGGTTACCCTAGACATCTTTTTGAAAAGCCATCCAGGCTGAAAAGAGAAATAGGCTAAAAGAAATAAGCATGCATTTCATGATAGGCTTCTGCTGAAGATCCATGTTTAGCTTACACTGGTCAGAAATTGCGTCGTGTGTTTTAACTAAACTAGGAAACAGGTTCTAGGTTTTGAATCTTAAACTCTAAATGCCACGCCCCTCCTTGGCATTTTCCTTCTTGCCACGCCCCTCCACCCAAACTCCATTTCCCAACATGCCGTGGGCTCCTATAAGTTGGCCATCATTGTGACGCAATCCCACAGCCTTCTGGGAAGTGTAGTTTATTACTTCCTTAGCCGCGGAAAGATCTAGGGTTGTGGACTACCACTCCCGTGAGGTACTGCGCAATCCCACTGCGTTCGCGGCGCCTTCGAACGCGCCGCGGCAGCCATGTTGGACGTGGCCTGCACAGGGGCCGGCACCAGGGGGTTATCCAAGCAGCTGTCACGATGCTGGGGTCCGTGGTGTTGAGAAGAAAAGTGCTGGCGCCGCGGCTCCTCCTCCGGTTGCTCACGTCCCAGTCGCTCCGGAGCCATGGAGGTGCTTCTGGCCAGAGAGTGATCACCGGGGGTTGCGGGGAGCCGCAGTGGCTGAGGGCAGCCGCCGGGGAGCGCCCTGGAACATCACTGGCCTTGCTCCACGGACAAGGGGCAGCCACCGGGGGGTACCAGGGAGGACGCACCGAGACCCAGTGCTTCACGGCTGCCACGTGGGGACGCCGTCCTGGCCCCGAAGAAACACTCCCGGGACAGGACAGCTGGAATGGGGTCCCCAACAAGGCCGGACTGGGCATGTGGGCCCTGGCCACAGCGCTGGTGGTTCATTGCTACAGCAAGAGTCCATCCAACAAGGGTGATTATCGGGACAGTCTGGGTTTGAGGCAGGGAGAGGCGGGAGGAGTGTCCCGACATCGCATCTTTGGAGGGTAGAAGATGCTTATAGATTTAGACCCTTAGAGCCCCAGTCTTGGAGAGACTCAGACATCATCTGGTTCCAGGGGCAGAGTGTTGCACTGGATAGTTCACCGCCTTGGAGTTGTATAATCTCTTATCATAGGTCAGCCTGCCCTCTTTGGGCATCACTTTGTCTGTCTGTACAATGGGGGCATTGGATTAAACATCTAATATTACAGCATGATCTCTTTATGTTCTAATATTCTGCCCGGTCCAATCCCTTTTTCAAGAGGTCTCCAGGAAACCATGGGTTGTTTTAAGAGCAACCGGTAGATGGTTTAGAGGAGTTGCTCCCCTAAGGTAGCCTGAGAAAGGACAAGACTTGATTCCAGTGCCAGCTTGACCCAGAGAGGCTCCTCTCTGGCCTCAGTTTCCTTAGTTATATAGTGAAGGATGATTTCTCCATATTCTCCCAGTACTGTTAATTTGATCTCTCTTACAGTTCCGTGGCGTGAGTCTGTCCATCAGTCTCCCAGGGTTTTGCTGTGCCTGGTTTCACTTGCCAGGAGTTGATCTTACCAAGTGGCATAGTTGGCAGGAGAAGGAAGTTGGATCCCTGGAGACCCAAGAGCAACTGAGGGGGATGGCTGATCCAAATTGACATCTCAGCTGGGTGCATGGAGCTGAGCAGGGGCTGGGAGAGTAGGCACAGAGCCAGCCAGACATGTGACCTGTGTCAGCCCAGCCACTCAGGTTCTTAGTTTTCCTCAAGGGGGAAGACTGAAGCACGTTGTCCATAGATTTTATGCATCCTAAGCTCTGAGACTTTGAGGCAAAAGTGGGGACTGTCTTGACTTTCTTTCATTCGTTTATTCAGCAGGATGTGCCCAGCTGTAAAGGAAGGGCTTTGGACTGGGAGTGATGACACTGGGGATCTTGTTTTGGCTCTGTGTCTAACTCCCATTACAAATTTGAACTCTTGCTTCCTCAGTTTCCTCATCTACAAAATGAGGGTGTTGAAGTAGACTGTAAGGGATCTTCTAGCTTAGGCATGCCATGATTCTATAACTTTCAACATTTTTTTGGACACCCTCTGTATGCCTAGTTTGGGGCTAGGTGTGTGAGAAGTCCTAACTGAACACAAAATCAGTCAAGGGAGCAGTGCAGGCAGTTGGCATGCAGGGCTGGTGAGTGGTGCTGACTCTGTGTTCTTGGGGAATCAGAGGATCAGCAGGGTCAGGAAAGCCCTTCTGGAGGATGGAGGCCACTGGAAGATGTGGAATTCAAACTTGAGTTCTGAAGGATGAGGAAGGAGATGAAAAGGAGAGTGACATTGTGAGCACCATGAGAGCTTAAATTGCATTGTATTCCATTCAAAGGCTTCGGAACAGTCGCAGGTCACCATGGGGTGTGCAAGGACTAGCAGAGTGGCCAGCTTGGTTGGAAGATGGTGTCTTTCGAATGAGGGGAGAGCAGATGGAGTGGGGCCTGGGTGCCAGGCAAGGGAGTCGGAATTTCTTCTGTAGGCAGAGGAGAGTTCATGAGCGGAGAATGTTCTGAGGCAAGTGTGTTTGGATGAACTGGGGAGAGGTGTCCAAGGTCTTGCTTAGGAGGTTCCTGGGGGCTTCAGACTGGACTTTGTGGTATGTGAACTCCAGCAAGGAGACGAGGGTCTATTTACTAAAATAGGTAATGACCAAAACCATGATCACTTCCAGCCCTTCTGACTTGTCAGCTACTCAGTTCCTTGACTTTAGAGTTTTGAGCTGAGGCCCTCAGTGCAGTGCAGTAGAAACTGAATGCTTTAGGAGCCAGGGGGTTATAATTTCTGCTCATTCCTCATTCTGCAACCTTGCAGAAGCTATTTTTTTTCTGTGAGGGTGAGTGGATACAGCCATCTCTGAGGAAGGTTTGATCCCCTTCCAGCTGGTGGCTGTCTGAGCATGCTTGGGTATGTGCTTGGAGAACAGTTGGGTAGGGTAAGCAGGAAAGACCTGGCCCTGGAGTATAGGCCAGGAAGTGGAATGGAGGCACCAGTGTGTAAACCACAGAACTAGTGTTCACATACATGTAAGATGGGTCTCTTATCTCTTTTGTTCAGATAAGGAAACTGAAGCGCAGGAGATTGGGTGAGCTGGCTAGGTCATACAGCAAGTACATGGCAGAGTTGAGACTAGAGCCCAGGTCTGCCTGTCTCCAGATCCTGCTCTTTCCTCCCTACTCAAATGCATTCTCTCATGGGTGAGTCTCTTGGCTGGACTGAGAGCTTCCTGAGGCAGGGCTGGGTATGCCCAACAGTGTAGCTCAGAACCAGGCTGGGCAAGAGGGCTCCACTGGCACTTGGTATTGGACTATTTGAAAAAATTGTGCCTCTGCTGTTGACTTTTCTGAGTTTTCCAAGTTAGACAGTTTTTCCTCTCTGGCCACAAGGTGGTGCCAACAGCCTGCATGCTCCCCAGGCCAGAGCAGTATCGCCACTGCTTTCTGCTAGGCCTGGTGATTCTTAAGGGATCTGAACCCTCTGCTTTGGGTCTCCCTTCACTGGGCTTGGCACTGGGAGTTTGCAGATTTTTCAACCATCATTTCATCTCCTCGGCATCCTTGTGAGGCTGGCAAGGCAAGGATTATTGTCTCTGCTTTATTGTCAGGGAGGCTGTGGTTGAGAGGTAAAGGGGCTGCCACAGTTATGCGGTAAGTAGATGGCAGAGTGGGTTGGATCTGGACTCCTAGTTGAGGCTTTCTCCATTGTCAGAGGGGCCCACACCCCCTGCCTGCACCTCCCCATCCTGTCTCAGAACTGGGCTGAAGAACTGGAGATGGGGGAGAAAGTGGACAAGGTCAGGGAATGGTTAATACAACAATGATGGTAACATAAAACACACTATATTATACAGCCTTATAGGTTACAAAGAGCACAGTGAGTGCTTACCATAGGCAAGATGCGGTGCTAGCACTTTACCTGCATCCCCTGTATGATGAGAGGAGTTAAGAGTTTGGGCTCTGTAATAGAAAGCTATGGAAGTCAGGTTGTTAACACTGGACACCGTGTGGGGAGGGAATGAATAGCTTTCAGTTGTGGCATCAGTTCACATGTTAAAGCCCATGTTTCTGCAGTGCTTCCACTTACACTGTCTAACTGGGCCCTCCAAGCAGCCATGAGGGGTAGGTCCTGGCCAAGGATCTGACCAGTGTGCCCTCTCTCTTCAGATGCAGCCCTGATGGAAGCTGCTCGTGCCAACAATGTGCAAGAAGTCCACAGGTGAGTGTCGAACCCCAGCCTTGCTCTCCCCGACAGGAGGGGCTGAGCAGGGTGAGTCCCTTCCTTGTGTGATGACTCTGCCTTGGAGGAAATTCTTGCTCTAAGCTGGGAATTGTCCCCTGTGACTTCCCTGTAGTCACAGAGTCACCTGGCCCCCTCGGCCCAGGTCAACCTTAGATATTTTAGGTAGGGAGTCAGCCCCCAAACATCCCTGGATCCTTCAGCTATTTTGTTCTTCATAGGGATGGTTTGGAGTCCCCTCCATATCCTGTGTGTCCTTCTCTGCATCTTTCAATTCATTCTTGTTTTTCTATATAAGTGGTCACATGTTATTGCTTGCTGCCTGGATGGGTTGCAGGTGAGCATCCATGGAGGGGCTTGGGGACTTGGGAGGGAGCTGGAAGAGACCATTCTGCCAGAAGGTCTTTGGGGCTAAAAAGCCCTGCCCACAGGGCTGGGGTGACCATCCTTGGCTCCTGCCTAGGGGCATACTGGATTTTTCTAGCCTCACAGGCTCAGCTAGTCCCCTGTGACCACTGGCAGATTGGATTTGAGGCATGTTTTTGGGCGGTGGCAGGGCTCAGCCTGGTACCAGGACCAGGGCAGGGTCTGTGTCCAGGATGGATGTTCAGATTGGGGTAGCATAGGGTATCAGTTATGGGACTGTTGGTTAGGGGCAGAGGTTTTATTCTTGGTGAAACTACTGGACTCTACTGGGCCTAATATTGGCCTCTTTTGGCCCTTTGTATAGAGCTAGGTGGCCACAAGACACCCCCCTTCCCTGCTGTCATGTCTGCATTTTAGATAGGAAGTCAGGTGTTGGGGTGGCTATCCCTGCACCCAGTGCCACAGACTGTTGGTGCTCTTCCCCACTCTGGCTGCCTGAACATACAAAAAAGTGTTGAAAGGCAGCCGCAGCCCCACCAAGACTTACTGCTTTGATTCCCTTTCATTTTATCTGCAGCATTATTATTGATTCTCAAGGGTGCTCTTGAGTATTAATGTTCAAGGCTTAGTTTTTAATAAACCACTTTTGGAAGTATGGGCTGGGAGTTGTTTTGTAGCCAAATAAATATGATGGAGCAATAGTTTAATAAACATGCAATGATGCATCTTAAAAACCAAGCACAGATGTCATCTTGTTGTTATAAGAGCCATTCATAACTGCAGGCTGTGTGTGGCATCTTCATTCCCCCAGAAACAGATGAGCCCTGCTTCATTCTGCTGCAGTACAAGGGAGCAAGGGGGTGGAAACTGGCCCTCGCTGACCCTGGAATCTCCTGTTGGTAACTGCCAAGGGCTGCCAGGCTGCTGCTTTCCCCTGCTAACCCAGTGTTGCAGTGCATTCGCAGAGTAGCAATGCTATGAATCTACCTATCAATCCCCCAGGGAAGGCTGACTTTACCCTACCCCATTGAGCCCCCAAATGTTGATTATTTTAGCTCTTTCATATACATGTTTTTCTAAGAGCAATTAAGCACCTGCCCAAAGAATACAGAAAAGCAATTGAACTTAAGGCGTATGTGTGATTCAGACGATTGTTCCGAACATTCATTCTTGCCTTTGTGGATGGTGTCTGTGGGGACCTTTCATGAGTACCCCAGGCTCTAGCCTGCTTTTGTCCTGCCTTCTCTTGTCCCACCTCCCTTGGTCAGGACGACTCCATCAGAATTAGGTGAACAAGGCACAGACCCTGCCCTCAGTGGCAATCTCGTGTGGAACCACAGAGCCAGGGAGCGGGCTGAGCAAAGGCAGGAGACAGATGCTGGCTGGCTGCTGGGTCTGGAGAACATGTTGATGTTGCCGAGGTGGGATTTGTGCAGGGTGTGGGGAAAGAAGGAAGGTGATTTGAGAGAGGCTGGAATGTGCAAGGCCTGCCATGCGCAGGGTGAGGAGTTTGGAACTCATATCTGTCCTATAAACAGTGGGGAGATGTAGGACATTTTTTATTATTATTTATTTATTTATTTTTTGAGACAGAGTCTCACTCTCTTGCCTGGGCTAAGTGCTGTGGCGTCAGCCTAGCTCACAGCAACCTCAAACTCCTGGTCTCAAGCAATCCTTCTGCCTCAGCCTCCTGAGTAGCTGGGACTACAGGCATGCGCCATCATGCCCGGCTAATTTTTTCTATATATTTTTAGTTGTCCAGCTAATTTCTTTCTATTTTTAGTAGAGACGGGGTCGGTCTCTTGCTCAGGCTGGTCTCGAATTCCTGACCTTGAGCAATCCTCCCGCCTCGGCCTCCCAGAGTGCTAGGATTACAGGCGTGAGCCACAAGTGCCTGGCCAACATGTGGGACATTTTTGAGCAGGGGAATGACCTAGTTAGGCTGTGTTTCAGAGAGGTGAAGGATGGGAAAAGGCCGAAGGTGGATCTGTTAAGAGGTTGTTTCAGTAAGATAGATTCAAAGTGATGACAGCCTGAACAAGGACATCCTTCCCTTCCTCTCACCCAAAGCAGTTCTTGCTTATGAAAGAATGAGTGGGCCTCTGCTGGGCACTGCAGATGGGGGAGGAGGGACCCAGGCTCTGGGCCCAAGGAAACTGGCATGTAACCCACCAGTTATAGTTCTTCCTGCTAACAGAGCCAGGCCTGGGGGGAGGGTGGGGTTGAGATGAGCCTGACCATTCCTGCTCAAAGGAAATGTTCTTGAATTCCCGCAGCTGGTCCCTATTCAGCCTTTCTGTGCTGTAGACTCTGCACAAGCTCTTCATGCTGTTTATTTCTTCCTCTTTGTGTCCTGGCCCTTAGCTCTGCCCAGCAGACCTGCCTATAGCAGGATAGAATCCCATTCTCAATTTTATTTTTTAATTTACATATATGGTCATGAGTCACGTAATGACAGAGACATGTTCTGAGAAATGTATAGTTAAGCAATTTCGTCATTGTGCAAACATTATAGAGTGTACTTACACAAACCTAGATGGTATTGCTTACTACACATCAGGCTATATGGTATAGCCTGTTGCTCCTAGGCTACAAACCTGTACAGCATGTTACTATATTGACTACTGTAGGCATTTGTAACACAATGGTAAATATTTGTGTATCTAGACATATCTAAACATAGAAAAGGTAATACATTACACTATAATGTTAAGATAGCTACATCACTAGGTGATAGGAATTTTTCAGCTTCATTATAATCTTATGGGACCACTGTCATAAATGTAGTCTGTCATTGACCAAAACATCATTACGTGGGGCATGACTCACTTGTATCATGTATATGAGTGCTATGATCAATTATACCAGCATCTAGAACAAAACTCAGACATGCTGAGTAATATTGTCCTCTACCTTTCTTTGCCTCTTCACTTCTCTGGGGCTCTGTGCTGTGTGTGTCTCTTCCTTGACCTCCCTAATTCCTGTCCCCAGCCCCGGAGCCTTGGGAGAGCTCTGGATAGTGAAGGACAGTAGCCTGAGGCTCTTCTGCTCAGGGGGAGGTGCTTTATCCTCCTCTTTATGGACACTGGGGAGCCTGCAGTCTCTGGGCCCTGGATGTGTCCCTTCCACATAGACCACCCTCTATATTCTGTGCTCATCACCCTCTGCTTAAATCTCACCAGCCTTCAAGGCTCAACTCAAGTGCTGCCTGCCTTATGAAGCCTTCCTTGATTCCTCCCACCTGGGTGTGATCTCCTCTTCCTTTGTCTCCTACCCTTGCTTCTGCCCCATACCTCCTTGTGGTCTGGGAGGGTATGAGTGTCATCTGGGCAGGGCCATGCTAGCCTATAGCAGGAGGGGACTCTTTGTAGAAGAGAAGTTTGAGGTCAGGTTGGAGAAGCAGGGCTGAATGTCAAGACTGAGGCGGCAGTCATTCCATAAACAGGAAAATCAGTGAGGTTCACATGCTAACTGAATTAGGAAGAGATGGTGAATCCTCACAGAATGTAAGGCCATCAAACCAACAGCTCTGGACAGCGGCCCTGCTACAGGGTACTGTTGACCTGCATTACGTGGAGCTGGCTCATCGTGTGTGGTGTGGGCTGCCTGGCTAAAGGTGCAGGGCAGGATCTGCCACTCGTCACACTCTGTTCTTTATATTAAGAAGTTTGTGGGCTGCACTTTACCTTAACCCACTGGATTGTGTGCCTCCCCAAGGGCAGGGATAAGGTCCAGTTTCCATTGTCTCTTACCCAGTGTCCCAGCACAACTGGAACTTTTTAGTGACTTTTTCTTTCTTTGGTTTTTACTGACTTCTCAGTATAGCTGAAGCGAGCCGTCCAAAGTCTGACTTTCATGCTTCCCTTGACTATATAAGGTGGAGGCCAGGCCTCTTGGTCTCTCCTTCCTGCCTCCCTGTGTGGGGACCATTTCCTCTCTTTTCCCTCGGAGGCACTTATCTTATAAGTTCATCTAGCTCTGACTCTTCTAGGGAAGTGGAAGCTTGGCCTTAATCCTACCTGTCAGCAGTGTGAACAGGTGGCCCTCCTCCTGGGCTCAGCTCAAACCGGAGCCTGGTGTCTGGACTCAGAAACTGCTCACCCGAAACCTGGGGCACAGGCAGACTGAAGGCACATCTGTCCAGGCACAGGCTGAGACATGGGAGGAGTTATCAGGACTGGGAAAAGCAAGGCCTCCTGTTCTCCCAGTGGAGATCACATTTCCTTCAGAACAAGCTTGGTGAAAGACAACACCCCTACCCATTTCCCTCCTCCCAGCAGGGAGCTGGGCCCCTGCTGAGTGCTTAACTCAGTCATTCATTAGCCCAAACAGTCTCTAATGAAGGAAGTCTGGTGGTGTCAGTCTTGGACCTCAGACTGCCTGCCCTTTCTCTCCAGGATTCATTTGGTCATTTGGCAAACATTTACTGAGCACTGCCAGAATGCTGAGTCCTCTGCTTGGTATAGGGAACACCTGACCAGGCATGATTTCTGCCCATCATGAGAGTCGGGGTAGACTGTGGGGATGGTGTGATCAGTGTTATAAGACAGGAGAGTACAGGGGCTGCAGGAGCCTAGAAGATACCCCTAACCAGCCTGGGGGATCAGAGAAAGCCTCCTGGAGGAAATGGCACCTGATCAGAGTCTTAAAGTATCAGTATTATTTAGCAAATAAAAGGGGAAGGCATTCCAGGCATAAGAGACAACATGAGTGGTAGCAGCAAGGCAAGGAACAGCCTTGGGGCGGGGGTGAAGGGAGATGGAAATTATGTGATGTTTGGTGTTGCTGGGTCACAGTGTGAGGCCAGTAGGGACTAGAAATAGGTAGGGACCTGGTCATGGAGGGCAGTGATTAACTGACTGTCCCTCAGTTGCCCATCTGTTCTGCCTGTGCTCAGTGCCTAGCCCTGAGCTGAATTTGGGGGAGGGAGCGTGGCAACAGAATGGGGAAGAAGAAGCAGTTCCTGCCCTGGAGGAGCTCATGTTCCCTCATGTTCCCCTTGATCACCAAGGGGAACATGAGTCAAAAATTGAGAACCAGCAAAACAAGGGACAAATTGCCAAACTTATAAGTAACATGAAGATGATAATACCTATAACCCATAGAGTTGTAGAGTTATTATTACTAATAATAAAATGATAGTTCATTCAGCCAGTACCAGTATTTATGAGTATTTACTAGGAGCTAGGCATCAGGCTGAGTGCTGGAGATACAGTAGTGAACAAGATTGGCACAGTCCCTGCCCTCTTGGTACTTACAGTCTAACTGGGAGCCAGATGGCTAATTTTGCAATTACAATTATGTACTTCAAAAGTGAAGTAAAACTTGTCTTTTCAACAAATGGTGCTAGGACAACTAGATATGCAAAAGAATGCAACTGAACCCTTACCTGACACCACACATAAAAATGAACTCAAAATGGCTCATGGACCTAAATATAACAGCTAAAACTATAAAACTATTAGGAGAAAATATAGGAGTAAATCTTTGCCACCTTGGGTTAGGCAAAGCCTTCTTAGATGTGGCACCAAAAGCAAAAGCAACCAAAGAAAAAAATAAATTGGACTTCATCAAAACTAAAAACTTTTATGCTTCTAGGACACCATCAAGAAAGCGAAAAGACTCTCACGGGATAGGAGAATATTTTGCAAATCATATGTTTGATAAGGGACTCATGTCCAGAATATATACAACTCAACAATAAAAAGCTAACCTAATTGAAAATGGACTAAGGATCTGAATAGACATTTCTCCAAAGAAGATATACAAATGACCAATTAGTTCGGGAACTACACACCAAAACCACAATGAGATACTACTTGACACCCGTTAGGGTGGCTATAATAAAAAAGACTGATAAGAGCAAGTGTTGGCAAGGATGTGGGGAAATTGGAACCCTCATACATTGCTGATGGGGATGTAAAATGGTATAGCCACTTTGGAAAACAGTTTGCCAGTTCCTCAAACATAGAGTTACCTTATGACCCAGCAAGTCCATTCTAGGTATATACCCCAGAGAAATGAAAACATGTGCATTAATTGTTTGTAAATGAGTATTCATAGCAGCATTATTCATACTAGCCAAAAAGTGGAAATGTCAACCTAAAGAAAGAAATTGAGGCTAAATTAATGTAAGTAGAGAGTTTATTTGGGCCAAGTTTGAGGACTGCAATCCAGGAGCATAGAGTCAAGCTGTGTGTGCTCCGTTTAGCAGCAGTTACATGTGGGTTCTTAAAGGGAAAAAGAAGGCAGTGCCTAATTTGTTCACCAATAATTTACATTGAAGTAACATAAGCTATTGATTGGCTATACATTTTCTTTATGTGACAGATTCCAGGAATGTGAAGATAATGGGTGAGGCAGCTAGTTAGGAAACTACAGGGAAGAAAAGAAAGAAGGAAATGCCTTCAAACAATTGCCCCAGGGCACAACTGGTGGGGTCACTGAAGTCTCATACTCATGTCTTTCTGGGCCTGATAAATTTTGCATCTCTCACATAACTCAGACCTCTGAGCCAATTTTTCTTTTCTCAGAAACAACCTCAAAGTCCATTGACTGATGAATGGATAAATAAAAATATAATATAACTATATATATATATATATATCAGTGAAGGAAGCACTGACATATGGTACAACATGGATGAACCTTGAAAATGTTACATTAAGTATAACAAAAGGCCACTGTCTGAGTTCCTTTGGCTGCTGTAACAATAGATTGGGTTGCTTGTAAACAACAGAAATGTATTTCTCTCTGTTCTAGAGGCTGGGAAGTCCTTGATCAAAGCTCTGGCAGAGGCTGGGCGCGGTGGCTCACACCTGTAATCCTAGCACTCTGGGAGGCCAAG
>VBSM01001265.1:36648979-36669507 GCA_008086735.1 Cheirogaleus medius | reverse complement strand
AAAAAAAGAGCTCTGGCAGATTTGGTATCTTGCAAAGGCCCACTTTCTGATTCACTGATGGCCATCTTCTCACTGTGTCCTCATGTGGTAGAAGGTATGAGGGAGCTCTCTGTGATCTCTCTTATAAAGGTACTGGTGCCATTTGTGCAAGCTCCACCTTGTGACCTAATAACCTCCCAAAGGCCCCACCTCCAAACCCAAACACTGCCCCACATTAGGGATTGGGTTTCAAACATTCTGGCTATAGCAGCCACATATTATATGATCCCATTTATGTGAAATATCCAGAATAGACAAATCCATAGAAACAGAAAGTATTATAGATTAGTGATTGCCAAGGAAGGAGGAGCAGAACAGGGGGATGGGGAGTGTCTGCTAATGGGTTCAGGGTTTCTTTTCTGGGTGATGAAAATATTCCTGGAGTTAGATTGTAGTCATGGTTGCACAATTCAGAATATATTAATACTAAAAACAATTGAACTGTATACTTTTAAATGGATGGAATTTATGGGATGTGAATTATATCTCAATAAAACTTTTTTAAAAAGTGAAGTACAAGACACTCAGGAATCTACTTTTGCGTGTGAGAGGGTTGGAGGTGGGGGTATGTGTTAGTAAGGGAAAGCCTCTGAGTGAGATTGAAGCAAACTCTGAAGGTTGAAGAGAAAGGTGGAAGAAAGTTTAGTTAGAGGGAACAGCAGGTGGAAGGCCCTGAGTCAATTAAAGATGCGGAGAAATCGAGGACTTGAGAGAAGGCCAATATGGCTGACCCCTAGAGAGCAAGGGAGAGTGGTATGAAATGAAGTTGGAGAGTTAAGTAAGTACCATACTGCACTGGGTCTGTAGGCCCATATTAACAATTTTAATTTTTGTCCTAAGAGGAGTGGGCAGTTATTGAGGAGTTTTAAGCCAGTATGTGTATATGAGAGAGGGAAAGACTAACAGACTTGGTGACATGATATAGATCTGTAATTTTAAAAATCATTCTGGTTGCTTGGTGTAGAACGCATTGGTAGAGAGCTATGGTGGATGCAGGAAGACTGGTTGAAAAGCAACAGGCATAGTCCAGATGAGAAAAGATGTGACATGGACTAAGATGTCAGTAGCAGAGATGGAGGAAGATAGCCAGATAGGACTTGGTTATGGTTAGGACATTATCAGCGCCTGGTACAGTGCCTCCTACACAGTAAGTATTCAATAAATGAATGTTGGATGAATGAATAGGATTGGATATGGTTAATTAGAGAGAAGAAGGTGTTAATGAATTTCAGTTTTCTGCCTTGATCATCTGTGTAGATGCTATTGCCATTCACTGAGATGAGGATCCCAGAGGAAGATGGGGGGGGGGGGAGGATTATGAATTCAGTTTTAAACATGCCGAATTTAACATGTCAGTGAAATACTCAAGGGGAGATGTCATCTAGGCAGTTGAATGTGTGGGTCTTTCTGACTTCCCACTATACATACCATGCTGCCTCTCAAAATATCTCTATTATCAATTAGGAGATTCTTTGCATGTCCTTTTTGATTTTTGGTTTGATGGTTTTAGAAAATAAAGGACTTCATACCAGCCCAAACTGATTTACTAGATGGCTTTGGGAAAAAGTCTGATTTGGTTTACAGTTCAGGAAAGAAGAAAGGGTTGGGCTTTTTTGAGAGGTAAACACATTTATTCCACCTTTGCATTGATGGCTTGGTTTGGTTCTTGTCCCTGGATGCCCCAGCTTGGGGCTTGAGGCACTTGCTGTTCATGTGCCAGGATTGAGGTGTCCAGAATGTGCTTAGCTACAGCACAGGTAAATGTTTTGCACATTGATCCAGGGATTTTATCTAATTAACAAAAACCCTGGCTGGTAAATACATTTGGCTGTCTCGGGGCCTTGGAGAAGCTGTCTGTTTATCGATTGTTATATCATTTTGGCTGGTTGGGAAGATATTAATGATGGCATCAGAGCAACCAAAACATCAGCTCTCTTAATCAGTAAGTATGTAAATGTCCTTGTGGCTTGCAGTAAGTAGATTGAAATAAAAGTTTTCTCCTAGATCCAAAGGTCAAGGCCTCAAGGGCATCACTCCTGTAATTTGAAGCTTATGGTGAGAGCTTTTCAAGATCCCCACCCAATTTTTTGAATGCTAGGGTGTAACCCATACAGATTTTTTTGAATGCTTGGATGTTGGAAGGCAGTGTAATGTTATAGAAGAAAATGCAAGAGTTTTAGAATGAGAAGAGCTGGTTTCCACTTTTGACAGTCACTAACTGGCTGTGTAACCATTAATAAGTCATGGAACCTACCTTCCTTAGTCTTAGTTTCCAAATCTTATTAATGAAGTTCCCATTGTGAACTTTTAAATCTCAGCATTAAGCTCTGCAGAGAATGCTGAGTCCTTCTGGAAGGGTCCAGATCACACACTGAAACCCCAGTCTTGCTCAAGTACAGTTCTACAGAGTGGCCCAGGGCGTGGCTTCTTTTCTGAGGTACCTGACCTGCTGAGGCTCTGATTGCTTGCTCCCTGGTGATGGAAAGTAATTGGGGAAGATTGGATTAGCAGCTTTTCTTGAACTTCATGGGTAGGTGAGTTGGGGAAGCAGCAGCCAGAAGAGTCAGACAGCTGACCATGAGCAGAGAACAGCCAGGGTCTACGCAGTGGGCTTGGAGGGAGTGGGGATGCTGGGACTGAGCCTCTGCTATTGGCCCTCCTGTTTCTCGGCTGTGTGGCCTTGGGCTAGTCTCTTAACTCCCGCGGTGGTCTTTACTGTGACATATCTTTGCTAATACCTGTCTGACCACCCTTCTAGGATCTTGTGAGAGTTCTAAGCAGATGAACCCTTGTGGTCTGGAAAATTACTCATCTTTTGGGTTATGACTGTCACATTTTCCAGGAAGCTTTCCCTGATCCTCTGATACCTGCAGGTTCCCGTAGTACCCTGTACTTCCTCTGTGAGAGCACTTATTACCCTCTGTGGGTTATCTGTTTCCTTTCTCTCTCACAATATTGTGAGTTTTGGAAGGCAGCAGACCATTGCTGTGTTCATCACTGTGCACGTAAATAGTTAGCAAATACTTATTCAATATTGTTGAAAGTGTTTTGTAAATGGTAAAGAGTTCAACAAACTTTGATAGTTATTACAGTCATAATAACCTATAAACAGAGGACTGCCCTACCTTTGAAAAAAACAAAAATAAAGTAAAAATGAAATAGTTCAATCATTTATTCATTCAACAAATAGCACCTACTATGTGTGGCACGGTGCTGGGTGGATCAGTGGTCAGCCAAATATATGTACAGGCCTTGACTCGTGGAGCTTAAAGCCTAATTAGACATTAATCCTACAAATGTGAACTTGCAGCTGTGACAAGTACTGCAAAGGAGTGATACAGAGAATCATGAGAGCCCATAACAGCGAGATTTCCGCTGGTCAGGGAAAGCTCCCCAGAGGAAGCTTGAGCTCTGAAATGAAGGATAAGGCAGAGTTACGTAGGTGAAGAAAGGTGGGAATAGCTTTCCTGGCAGAAGGAACTTTGATTTACTAAAATCGTGTGGGAGGAAGAAGCATGGCCAGTGTGAAGGACTGAAAAAGGCTGATAGGACTGCAGCTAGTGGAAGGTGTCAGAAGCCTAGAATAGCAGACCTTGTAGGGCATCAGAGACCATATGAAGGAGCTGTGTCTTTATTTGAATAGCAGTGCCCGCTGAACTGGGGTTAGGAGGAGATCACTGTGATCAGCAGCCTTTCTGATGGCTGAGGAACATAAGGAACTAATCTGAACACTACCTGAGTGTCTGTGCCAGGCGGCTTCCTGGGCATGGTTCTGTCCCTTGAGGCAGTATAGGCCACAAAGTGCAATCCCCAACAGCAGCAGCAGGGCTCAATAGCAGTAGCAGCTATCAGGCTTTGTCTCTTTACCACCATTTCTGTGGCCCAAGTGCTGCTGCTCCTCTAAATCCCAGTTCAATCATGGCTAGAATGCAAATCCTATTGGCATGGCTGGAGCCAGTCGGATTTTTTTCCCCAAGGAATTTTCCAGGAAACTGAGGCACAGAGAGAAATCCAAGACTATTGAAAACAGCCAAGCCAATCTGTCACTGGGCTGACAATATGCACATAAGCTGCTTGCCTCACAGTTCCTGTTCTGTCCCTGTCCTGGTTTGAAAAACTTTCTCAGACAATCTCAATTCTGAATTTTGAGGCCCTTCTACATCCTGCCTGCCTCCTTTGCTCTCCACCCTTCTGAGCAAGGGTTCTAGGCCCAAAGTCCTAAGGCAATAAATGGTCCTCTCCTTGTGATTCTGTCAATGGATCCAGATCCAAGTGGATTTCCTGTCATTGGCAGTAATCAGCGGTAAGTACTTTGGAGTCTGACAAAACAAAGTTTGAATCTCAGCTGTGCCATTTGTTAGCTCTCTGACATTGGAAAAATAGCCTAACCTCTCTAACCTTAGAATCTTCATCTGCAAAGGGGATG
Source organism: Cheirogaleus medius (assembly GCA_008086735.1). Lineage (NCBI taxonomy): Eukaryota > Metazoa > Chordata > Mammalia > Primates > Cheirogaleidae > Cheirogaleus > Cheirogaleus medius. The sequence continues at coordinate 36,665,042 of VBSM01001265.1, read as the reverse complement.
ATAATCGATCTACCTCACACCATTGCTGTGAGGATTAAATGAGAAAATGCATGTAAAGCCACTTAGTACTATGTCTGGCACATAGGAAGTGCTCAGTACATAGTTGTTGTTATTGAGTGATGTTAATTACACAAGGTTTTCTCCCCTAATTAGCAAAATAAAGTAAGGTAATGGGTAGAATTTTCTAGATACTGAATTTTTACTCCCTACATTTTTCTTAAGCTCTTAATGTGAGCATTTCATTCAGAGACTTCGAGACTAATGAACATAATATAAATTAATATTAAGGTGGGCTAAAAAACTCACAACCTATCATGCTTAGTTTATCACTTTTTTTAGAACACACATTTATTCAGAATTTATTTGACATTATAGCATGTTACTTTATTAACATAATTTCTTGTACGTATAATTATTTTGGATACATTGTTCCTATATACAGTCATGCATCACTTAACGGAGGTATATTCTGAGAAATTCATGTTACTGTGTGAACCTCGTAGAGTGTACTTACACCAACCTAGATGGTATAACCTACTCCACACCCAGGCTATGTGGTATAGCCTATTGCTCCTAAGCTACAAACCTGTACAGCATGTTACCGTATTACATACTGTAGGCAGATGTAACACAATGGCAAGTATTTGTGTATCTAAACATAGAAAAGGTACAGTAAAAATATGGTATAAAAGATGAAAAATGGATACCTGTATAGGGCAGCTCTGTTATAATCTTATAGACCACCATCATATATATAGTCTGTTGTTGACTGAAATGTCATTATGTGATGCCTGACTGTATAACATATATGAAATATTATAAGATAATACTTTAATAAAATTATGAAATAATCCTTTAATAACAATAATGATATTGTTACTATTAATAATAGCTGATGCTTATTGAATGCCTTTTTTGTGTTGGGCATTACATGAGGCATTAATCACTAAATTCTCACAAGAAACTCTGCAAGTAATATAGTCCCATTTCACAGATGATAAAACAGAAGTTCAGGTTGCTTAATTAATTTGCCCAAAGTTGCCCATTTGGGAAGTGGCCCACCGCTTCATTTTACAGATGAGGAGGCTGTGAGGCCCGAAGAAGAGAAGCTTGCCTGGGTCCCAGTTTCCTCTTAGTGCTCTTCCAGACTCAGGGAGACATTTTCTAGCTAAAGGGAGAACTATGTATGCCTGGCTTATTGGGAATCCACAAGATTCCCAAAGATAAACTGTCAAATCCAGAGCCCTTGTCTATCCTCCTCTCAACTCTGCTTCTCACCAGTTTCTCATCAACTTATCCCCACCCCCCACTCCCACCAGCCAAGCCTGGCCTTCTTTCCTTCCCAGGAAGCACCCCATTCTGATCAGACTTGGTTTCTCAATATCCCAGACATATACTTTACTCATTCCTATGTGTGAGCCTTGGCAGTGCTTCCAACCCACTCCTGTCCTGCTGTCTGTCTAGACCAGGCGTCCTCAAACTACGGCCCATGAGCCACAAGCGGGTGTTTTTGCCCGTTTGTTTTTTTACTTCAAAATAAGATATGTGCAGTGTGCATAGGAATTTGTTCATAGTTTTTTAAAAACTATATCCCAGCCCTCCAACGGTCTGAGGGACAGTGAACTGGCCCCCTGTTTAAAAAGTTTGAGGACCCCTGGTCTAGACCCTGTTCATGCTTCTTTGCCCACTCAAGTCCTCCTTCTTCCAGAAAGCTCATTCTATTTTTTTTTTTTTTAATTTAATTTTTTTTAAAGACAGAGTCTTGCTGTGTTGCCCAGGCTGGAGTGCAGTAGCTGTTTACAGGCACAATCATAGTGCACTGCAGCCTTGCACTTCTGGGCTCAAGTAATCTTCCTGCCTTAGCCTCCCAAGTAGTTGGGACTGACTATAGGCCTATACCACTGCACTTGGCTAATAGCTGTTATTTATTAACTGTCTACTCTATGTGAGGCAGAGTACTAGATACTATATGTGTATTACCTTTATTCCTCGCCACAGTGTTGCAGAACAGATTGTGTTGTGTCCATTTTCCAGACTAGAAAATTGGAGGCTCAAGCAGATCTAGTGCTTACTTGAGGCCTCACAACTGGTAAGTGGTAGAGCTATGGTTTAAATGAAGGCACACAAAAGTCTACAGTTTGTGCTTTTCTCACTGCGGTTCACTGCATGTGCTAGCCCATGTTGATTTTTCTTATCAGAATTCCTATAAGACTTAAAGTCTGAGCCATGCAGTGTCATGTTTAGTGATTCACCTCCTTGCTTTTCTCTCTCTTTTTTTTTTTTTTTTTGAGACAGTCTCACTCTGTTGCCCTGGCTAGAGTGCCGTGGCATCAGCCTAGCTCACAGCAACCTGAAACTCCTGGGCTCAAGCAATCCTTCTGCCTCAGCCTCCCGGGTAGCTGGAACTACAGGCGTGTGCCACCCTGCCCGGCTAAATTTTTGTATATATTTTTAGTTATCCATCTAATTTCTTTCTATTTTTTAGTAGAGACAGGGTCTCACTCTTGCTCAGGCTGGTCTAGAACTCCGGAGCTCAAACGATCCACGATCCACCCGCCCTCCCAGAGTGCTAGGATTACAGGCTTGAGCCACTGCGCCCAGCCCACCTCCTTGCTTTTCTCTCCAGTTGCTTTATGCTTATTTCTCCTCACCTAGTCTGTGAGCCCTGTCCCAGGAAGGTGGATGTCACCTCCTCCTGCCTCTACTATAGCAAATCACAGGGGACTGGCTGGCACTCAGAAGGCACACAGTACAGATAGAGTCTGGCCTGGTGATTGATTGGTTGATTGAAACCCTGTTTATTCTCCAAAGGCTACCCAGCAGGAGAGCACAGCCCTAGGCAGCAGCTGGGCAGGCTGACTGGTCTCCAGGATCCTCCATTCATGTGGATGGGAGGCCCAGGAAGGCTGCATAAGAATCCTCTCTGAGGCTGGGCCAAGGCTTCCATCTCAATGCCCTTTTGTTTGGGGGGGATAGCACCCAGGCCTCCTGGGATGTCTGTGTGTTTGGCCTGCCTTTGCAGATGGACAGTGAGCAGGAGCAGGATGTAAAGCACAAACAATTGGGGGAGGTCCCTGGAATTCCCAGGGGCTCAGAGTCCACCAGGCAGGGCAGGATCCTTCCCAGGGCAGATCTGGGGCTCAGTCACAGACCGTACATGGGACAGACAGGGTCCCAGGCCCTTTTATCTCCAGCCTCATTTCTTCTCCAGTATTCAGGTCTCCACTTCAGCTTCTCTGATGGTCAGAATCCATCTCAGCATCCAGCCCTTGTTGGCTACCTTAGGTATGAGGCACTCTCTGCCTCCTAAAGGCTAGGCAGCTTCCAGTTGAATAAGTATGCATTAATTCATTTTTTCTTTCTTTTTCTTTTGAGATACAATTCACATACCATAAAATTCACCCTTTTAAAGTATACAATTCAGTGGATTTTAGAACATTTATAAGATTGTGCAACTGGTACCACTGTCTAATTCCAGAACATTTTCATCACCTCCCCCAATAAAAAAATCCCAGTCCCATTAAGAGTCATTCCCTGTTTTCCCCTCCCCTCAGACCTTGACAACCACTAATCTACTTTCTGTCTGTGGATTTGCCTATTCTAGACATTTCATATGAGTGGAATCATACAATATGTGGCCTTTTGTGTCTGGGTTCTTTCACTTAGCATGTTTTCAAGGTTTGCCCATGCTGTTGCATGTTATCAGTATTTCATTCCTTTTTATGGCTGAATAATATTCCATAGCTAGGTATATTATATTTTATTTATTCATTTGTCTATTGATGGACATTTGTGTTTCCACTTTTTTTTTTTTTTTTTTTTTTAGAGACGGGGTCTCGCTCTTGGTCAGGCTGGTTTCGAACTCCTGACCTTGAGCTATCCACCCGCCTCGGCCTCCCAGAGTGCTAGGATTACAGGCGTGAGCCACCGCGCCCGGCCTGTGTTTCCACTTTTTAGCTGTATGAATAATGCTGCTATGAATATTTGTGTATAGATTTTTATGTGAATGTACATTTTCATGTCTCTTGGGTATATACCTAGGAGTGGAATTGCTGAGTCATATATTAATAGTAACTCTATGTTTAACGTTTTGTGGAACTGCCAAACTGTTGTCCAAAGTGGCCATACCATTTTACATTCTCATAATCAATGTGTAAGGGTTTCAGCTTCTCTGTATCCTCACCAACACTTGTTATCTTTATAATAGCCATCCTAGCATGTGTGAAATGGTATCTCATTGTGGTTTTGATTTGCATTTCCCTGATGGCTAATGATGCTGAGCATCCTTTTATGTACTTATTGGCCATTCGTGTATCTTCTTTGGCATTTATTCATGCTTAAGGCCCATTATGAGCAATATGCCCTATTAGGCATTTTGGAGAAGAATAAAGATGTGTCATGATGACCTCTGCCTTTCAAGGAACTTGCAGGCTAGTAAGAGAATTGTAATTAGTATATGTGAAAAGGTAGGGGTTCATGGACAAAGTGACCTTTAGTTTGGATCTGGTGATAGGTAGTATTTAGATACAAGGAGCTTTGTGGAAAGACTTTCTGAGCAGTTAGAGTAATAATATAATCAGAGGCAATTTGTAATTAGTAGAAAACAATTTTATCTTGTAATGAATTCTGAAGTAATATGTGTGAGAACACCTGGCACAGCACTGGACACATGGTAGGCTGTCGTTATGTGTTAGTTCCTTTTGTAACCTCCCCCATTTGAGTCTAGCTCTGTCCTCAGACTACACAGCTTCCTTTTCCTATTCCAGACCTTTAAATATTAGGAGACAGAGCTCCAACTACATAAGCCTTGGTTCCCTAAACTGGTTTCAAGTTTCCTCCTCATCCTGGTCATTTTCTAATGAAAGAGCCACAGAGTTTTGGTGCCTTTTCTGAATTCCAGTGTGGTATGACCATTATTGTGAGGAGCAGGGCAGTCATCCCCTTTGTTAAAGGTTTTATGCTTCTTTTAATGACCTGAACTTGCATCAACTTTCTTGGCAGGTGCATTACACTTGTAGATTCTGTTAAGCTTGTGATCGGCCCAGCCTTCTGAGAACCAGGGCTTCCTGTATTCTGTAACCTTTTGATTGGATTTGTTTGCCGAACTTGTTTAATCTTAGGTAAGGACACTTTAAGGCATTGTATTGCTGTGTAAATATGAAAGTGGTGGTGGTAGTATGGAGACTACCATGAAGAAGAAGGTATAGGGTTGGGCCTTTCTCATCCTGAGACTAAGAGTCTCATCTAAGGGAGAAGGTTCTAGGAAACAGAACTAATCAGAGAGTATCTCCATCCCTCAGATAAACTCCTTTCCACTTAAGGCTTTTCCTTCTTTATCATTTTCTGTCAGCTGGTTAGACCCATCAGACACTATAGTGTGCTGACCCATGCTAAATGTGGGCCGGAAGGGAAGAAGATGGGCTGTGTGCCCTGGAAGGCAGTGTAGTTCCATAGAGAGAGATTGGGCTCCAGTCTCAAGCTGCCACTTACTGGCCACGTAATCTTAAGCAAGTCACTTACCCTCAGAGTGTAAGACTTGGGCCTCCTCAGTAATTCACAGGATCAAACAAGATCATAGATGTCAAACGCCTGGTGCATAGTTGGCAGCTCAAGAAACACGAGCTCTTTGAACTCCATCATTCAAGAGCTTTGCAAGACATGAAGAGCCAAACATTCTGCTGTGCTCACTGATCCTGTACAGACATCTCTCAGAGCATCTGTGATACTTAAAGCACTTATTTGTGTACTTACTTGTTACATTTCCCCTCCCCCAGCTCAGACTAAGAGCTCCTTGTGGGCAGGGTTCACGTTTGATTCATCTTGGTGCCCTCGGTGCCCAGCACAGAGGCTTGCTTGGAGAAGATGTTACTTAAATTTTGTTGAATGAGTGAAGACCACACCTTTGCCCTGACTCCTCCAGGGAGCCAGGTTTTATGGTTAGTTTTCCATAGTATATTCTTTACTAAAAATCTTGTAGGATTCTGGAGCTCGGCAGTGGTGGCTCAAGTGCCAACCCTGTTATGAGAATTTTGAGTCACTTCTTTGTCTCACTCTTGTAGGGATACAGAGTTCCTGGCAACTAGCCAGCTGCCCAGCCGCCCTCTGCAGCAGCCTAGAGTCCTGTTGTGAGGCCAGTAGGTGGCGCCTATGGCCCTTTCCCACACCTCAGCAGCCTTCTCTTGTCGCCTAGGCAGCTGCTGACTCTGAGACATGTATATAGCCCTGGGCACAGGTACCCAGAGGAAGGAGCCCTGGGCTACCTCCTCCTCTTGATGGCCTTGTATTGTTGGATTTTCGTGTTTTATGCAGTCCCAGCCTTGGCACACACTGCCTGGGAAAGCAGAGATGTTGCCATAGAGGATCTCGGGAGATCACTTGGGAAATCTGTGCTTCTTTCTGTCCTTTCTGGTACACTCTGCTTCTAGGAAGTCATCCCTGTGGCTCTCTTGCTCTGTCCTACACTCACATGGCACCTTCCTCTAGGGTCTTTGCTTGTATTTTAGTTGTTTGCCTGACATGTAGCTGTCCAGTGAATGCCTTAAAGGCAAGGATACCACAGAATTCATAAGCACCCTCAATCACTCTTCCTGCTCTGAGTCCTGTAATAACCAGTCCTCAGAAAGAGTTTATGGAATGAATAGATGAATAATAGGAAGTGGTACCTCAAAAATTGTTATCCAAATCGAAAGAGATTCTACAAAAAAAACTAGCCTTACTCTGCAAAATATGTCAATGTCGTGAAAATCAAAGAAAGGCTGAGGAACTATTCTAGATGAAACTGAAGACACATGTAGTGTTTGATCCTGATATTGATCCTGGCTTTCATCTGGATCACAGGGGGGAAATTGCTATAAAGGATATTGGGATAATTGGAGAAATCTGAATATGGGCTGTATATTAGATAAAAATAGTATATCAATGTTAAATGTTCTGAATTGATCATCATTGGTTAGTGGTTCTATAAGAGAATGTTCTTGTACTAGGAAATACATGCTGCAGTATTTGGGGGTAAAGGGGCATAATGCCTGAAATTCACATGGTCCAGGAAAAACAGAAAAGGGTGGGGAAAAGTTAAGGATATTAATAATCTATGCACTTTAATGGGTGCCAAGTTTCTCTAAGAGAGACAGGACAAAGAATGGTCACCCGGCATTGGACTTTATTCCGTTGATCCAGCAAGTATTCATTGTGATTCATCTTCTCCACTGTGTGCCTTTGAACAAATAGAACAATTGTAGTAATAGCAGCTAACATTTGGAAAACGTAAGTGCTTTCACATACATTATTTCCTTTGGCCGTCTCAGCACCCTTGTTAGGTAGGTCTGGCAGACTGATAGGATAAGATGACTGAGGTTCAGAGAGATTAGTGTGACCTGACCCCAGTCAGACAGCCTGGAAGAGACAGAGGCAGGCTCATAACTGGGTCAGTCTTTTCCAAGGGAAATGCTTTCTGAACCTCCATATCTGTATGTGTAAAAGGAAGGTTTGGACTAATTGATCTCTGCAGATCATTCTTTAAGTTCAGAAATTTTAAAACTTTCTATGATAAGAAATAACCAGTTATGTAGCGCAAACACATTCTGCAGTATGCCTGCATTTGTTGTAGGTGTTGCATGTGTGCCAGTCCCTCTCCTCCCGCTTCCCTTTGGAGTTTCCCAGGCATGACAGAGTGCTGGATGGGCCATCTCACTGGAAGTAAGAACATCTGGAGATCTTCCTAGAGGAAGAGTCCAGGGCTGGGCCTTGGAGAAGGGTGCTCAGTTCAAGTAGCAAATGTAAAAGATGCCAGTGAGGCCTTGTGTCTATGGAGTTAGAGCACCAAGACTTCCCCCCACCCCTTGCAGTCTACTGGCTCAGGCTGGGGTCTGAGAGCAGCATTTGCTCCCTTGCCCTGCCCCTCCCAGTCCTGGCTGGCTGGGTAGATAAGGCACAGATGGAGGCTGCCTGGGGATTCTAGCCCCAGGCACCTTGCCTCTGCTCAGACAGCAGGGCCTGGTGCTGTTATTACTGTAAACAGGACCTTCTGTGAGGCTCCAGCCAGGGCCCTGTTGCCCAGATAGCGATCATGATTGGGCCTGCATGGCTCAGTGCTTCCAGGCCTCTGATGCAGGTGGGACAGTGCTCCCTACCCTTCAGCCCCTCTCCAGCTGCAGCTGAGGGCCGGTTCATGCAAAGGATCCGGAAATCAGTTGGAACAATACACGATTGAAGTTCAGTGGCCGCTTTGTATTGATTGGTCATAAAGAAAGAGGAAGGAAAATCAAGTGGTACCTCCCTCCCCTGAGTGGAAGAGCTAGTTAGCCAGAATAACTCAAAACTGCCCCTATATCCCTGACTGGGACTCCTTCCCTCCCTCCTATAATCAGTAAGCCTAAGGAGTTGTCTTTTCTTTGAAGGTCTTGCAGAATGCCATGTCTGCTAGAAATCTACTTCTCAGTTTTCATTTTGATGCTGCACATATTTAGAATTGTAAGATTTTAGAGCTGGTAGGGATTTCAGAAATAATTTCATTCAATGTCCTTGTTTTACTGCAGAGAAAAATAAGGTCCACAGAGACAGACAGATTTAACCTGGTCACACAGGTAGGTACTGATAGAGCCATGACTGGAATCCATGACCCTCAACCCTCAGGCCTGTGTCCACAAACATCCTCAGCCATGAGACTGGGAAACTGCACCCATACCCTCCCACATGTACATAGGAGCCTAAGTTCTTTGAAAAAGACAGGCGTACAATTATGAAACAGGTAACTTCCAACGCCAGACAGAAGTATTGGTGAGAGATTAATGTAGCATTTGTTCTGACCGTGAGCCCTCTGGCATGCCAGATGCTATGGCAGGCATCTGGAGTGGAGAGATGAAGACAGGTCCTCATTTCTAGAGGGACACACTGCCTACTAGGGTAGTTACACCCATGGACAGTATGATGACTGTATGATACATGTTAGCACAGTGGATTGTGGTGGCAACAAGGGCATCTTTGGGAAGGCTTCTTGAAGAAAGTATAGGATCTTCCTTTTTTCTAAGAAAAAAAGGAGTAATAGTATGATCACTGTTATAAAAACAACAAAACTTCAAACAGTGAAGGAGCATTCACAGCAAAAAGTGAAAGTTTGACTGCCTCATCTCCCCTTTTCCACTCAGTGGTAATAACTGTTACCTGTTTGGTCTTCAGCCTGCTGGAGTCTCCTGGATCCCTGATGGATGGGAGAGGCTGTGTTTTTCTCCTTTGATTCATTCTTCTCCTGTGGTAATCTTCAGCTCTCGGGCTAGGGAACCCTTCCTTTTTCTACCACTGCCCTTGCTTGGGGGTTTTAGACAATTCATTTATCTATCCATAGGTAATTTTGAGCACTTATTATGTTCTAAGATCTGTGTACACCTTTCATATATCATCCTAGTTTACTCTGTCACTTCTTTAAAATGGGGCAAACACTAATTGGAAAATGATAATAAGAATAGCATAGGCTCTTCTATTTGAACAGTGCTATTCCATACCAAGTATTTTTTACATATTTTGTCTCTTATCTCTTAACAATACCCCTTTGTGACATACATAGTAGGGTTTGTGGGGTCCTCTCCATTTTTTAACAGATGGAAAAACAGGCCCAGAGAGGAAGAGCTATCTTCGATGAGGGAACCAACTGAGATTCAGAGAGGCTAAGTCACTCATTTATCCATATCTCCTCACCCAGTAAATGGCAGAGACTGGATTTGAACCAAGATCTTTCCTGCTTATTTATCTGCCCCACTCTGCTGCCTGAAAGTTGTGTAAGAGCTGGGGTTCAACTGTGGTCTTCTAGTGTGGTCTCCTCTCTGTCTACTACCCTGGGCTGTCCCTAGTTAGGATCACCCACCTCTGTCCTTCCAAGCAGGAGACCTAATTCATAAGGGAACGGTCTTCCACAAGTCTGGATAAGCCCAAAAAGGCCTGCCCTGCCCACCCTACCACCTCAGCCCCCAGACACAGCTGCTCTGCTCTGAGCAGCAGCCCGCATTAAGCATTCGACTCATCATCTCAGGGATGATGGAATCCTAACCTTTTCGGAGATACCGTACTCTGTCACAAGCATTGCTCTTTTTGAAAGAGATTAATTCACTTGCTGCATTTTGTCCATTGGTGAAAATCACAGGGGAGAGCAGGGGACTTTCTCAGGCCTCAAAGGCCCTTTCAGCTGCTCTTAGCAGGCAGTCACTGCCCCCCACCCCCAGCTGGCCCAGGACTTTGAAATGACTGCTCCCATTGGGCATTCACTTGCAAAGCAACACAGTGAAATGGAGGAGACCTGGTTTGTGAACTCCTAACTTTCTGGGCTGCTCTGCACAGAGGGGAGGTAAGTGGGGGAGCCCACCCAGCTTTGAAAGAGGAAATGTTGATGGTGGTTGGGTTCGTTTGTAGTGTAGTTAGCCTTGGTCCCTTTTTGATAGACCAGGTGCCATCACTCCTTACAGAGTTCTACCCTATGTATCTCTTTTAATCCTTACAACCGCTTTGCACAAGGGGGATTAATATTCCCCATTTTACAGCTAGTAAGTGACGGAGCGAGAATCTGAACTCCAGCCTTTGGACTCCAGGGTCATTGCTTTTTTTCCATTACACTTGAGCCCCAAGAGGCTGCAAAAAATGATCTCAGTTAGGAAGCTGGGCAGGGCTGAAAAGCTGGAGTCTTACTGAAGAACAACAAAATTTGCCTCCTATGAATTACCCACAGATTTGTAGAGCCCTTTCCTTCATATTTTAGTGCCACCTCCTCTAAACTCCTGAAAACCTGGAAGGGATTATGATCCTCAGTGGACCTGTGAAGAGACTGAAGCTTAGTGACATATGATATGCCTTCTTTTAGGGTTTTAGAATAGTTAGGTGGCAGAGCAGGAGCTAGAACCTAGGTTTCCTCACTCTGCCCTATGTTCTTTCATTGGAACAATAGCAAGTTTAGAGAAACGCCTCTTCCAGCAGTCCTTACCTTAAAAGAAAACCCTGCAATGTACAGAAGAGAAAACTCCAAAATGCAAACATGCATATAACAAGTAGCTCAAAATTGTTGGTGATCAGAGACATGCAAATTAAAACAATAATGTGATATCTCTTTACACCCATTAGACTGGCCATGATCAGGAAGCTGGCTATTGCCAAGTGTCGGCAGGCAGAGGAGTACACAGGAACACCTCTGTCTGGGAGGGTCAATGGAGCAGCTCTCTAGGAGAGGACTGTGGTACTATTTAGTCAAATCAACACATATTTAATTATACAGCAGTTAAAAACAAGGGAGTTATTGTATACTTAGCAATATGAGCATATCTTAAAATAGAATTATCTGTGAGAAAAGTAGTAAACAGAATTTTAAAAATATTAATACATACACACACGTGTGCATGTGTGTGTGTGTGTGTGTGTGTGTAAAAGAGGAAGGAGTGAGGGAGGGAAGAGAAGAGAACTCTGCCTGGCTTAGGTCCTGGAAAGTAAGAACTTCTCTCTCAGTCTCTTCCTCAAGAGCCAGTAAAAGGGGCCAGGCACAGAGCAGGTGTGTGTACATGTTTGCTGAATAAATGAATAAAGGAGTGCCTAGAGCCAGGCTGGCTGAATTATCCAGGTCATCCTTTGTGACCACGTCTTAGAATCCCTCCATATTGGCCAACCTGCCACTACCAGAGTGGAAGCAGAACACTTGGTTCCATCAAAATGATGAAAGTGAAAAAGGGTGGCAAGCAGAAACCATCTATATTGAATACCTGCTATGTGCCAGGCACTGGGCTGTGTTCTTGCAAATTAGAGATTGTTATCACTATTTTATAGGTGAAAGAGTTGAAAATTAGAGAGTCGATTTGCTCAGGGTTATCTGGCTGGAACTGAATTTGAATCCAGGTCTAACTTAACTACAAAGCCCTTTATTTGTCCTTTTCTTTTTATTACACTACACTCAGCTCTCAAGGGGTTAGGCTAATTTTATAATTTCTTTTGCCCAAAATCCTTGAACAACAGACAACTCCTACTACCTTTGATGAGAGGCTAATAAGGAATGATGAGTAGGTTTTCTCTCTGTTGCCATCTTCAGTGGAGTGATGGTGGCTGATTGGAACCTGTGTTCAGGAGGATTCTGAGGCTCTTTCAAAGGCTCCATAAGAAATTGTCGCTGGAAGAGATTTGTGATTTCTGTCCTAGACACGGGTATGTGGGACAGTAGCATGCAAGCCAGGCATATGTCAACTTTTTAGACTGAGTTTTTATCTTAGGGTCCATTATTGATTTCATGGGAACTGTGAACCCCTGGATATTACATGCAAAAAAAAGTTTTGAGTGTGTGTGGGCTCCTATGCACTTTTCTGGAGAGAAATTTGATCACATTCTCAAAATTTGAGAGTTCACAGCTCAGAAAAGATTTACTCCCACTTCCTTGACCTCCTAGTCTGGCATTTGAGGCTCTGTGTAGGCTCTGCATACCTCGGCAGCTGTCTGTTTCTCTGCCGTGAACTGTCACCCAGATGGATCTGCCCGATGGTCTCTGAATGTTCCTTTCCTGCTCTATTGTCATATCCTGTTTCTTTTGCCTTGATTGACATGTGCTTTCTCCTGCTTCTCAAATTCTTCCTGTTTCTTCAAGACACAGTTCAAGTCTCTTCCCTCACAAGGCTTTTGATTTTCTAGCCTTTCTGTACTGAGCACCAGAGAAGTGAGGTGATCCCATCAGAATCACAGTTAGGATCAGAATTCCAGACTCTTAACTTGCAGAACCATGTGCTCCCCACCATATCACGTGGCCTGCTATAGCAGAAGGAGGTTTTGTAAATAAGAAAGTGTTCTTTGCCTCTTTAACATTCTTGGTTGTAGAAAATTGTTTCTGCATAAAAGAAGTTTAACATTGTACATGGTAACAGGCTCCAGACGTTTACCAGAAAAAATCCTCCTAACTAAAGATGAAAGTTGAGGGTTTCCCAACCTCCTCTCTCAGCACTCTCTCCACATACTTTGTGCCCTAATCCTGCTGAACCTCTTGCAGGCTTCATATACCCTGTGCTCTCTTCTATAGGTGAAGAGATTTACCTTGCCTGGAGCATTCCTTCCCCTCCCTTACCCCTTTTTTTTGGCTAGCTCCCCTTTATCAGCACCTCCTCAGAGAGGCCTTTCTGGTCACTGAGACTGTGTCCCCTTGTTGTGCACTTACCACCTGTAGTCTCATGCATAACACTCATGAGATGTGTAATTCTGTGCTTGGTGGTCTGTCTCCCTCTCAAGCTTTGACAGTGCCTTGGACAGTGAGAGAAATTTTTCCTCACCCGCATCCAGAATCTAACACAGGACAAAGCACATGGCATATTGATTTGCTGAAATCAATCTAGTCTTTGTCTTTCGTGTTACCTGGAGCCATGCTGTGTCTAGAGGAAGGGTGGTAAGGTGAGAAGGAGCCTGGCTTTAGAGTCACTATCAACCTGGGTTCTAGTCACTGCACTGTTCCTTCACTAGCTGTGTGAGCATAAGTAAATCATTTCACCTCGCTGAGCCTGTTACCACATCCATGAAAAGAGGAGATTACTGCCAGCTCCTTAGATGGTATTAAGAGTAAATGAACACAGGAATGAATGTAAAATAGTTAGGGCAGTTCCTGCTTGTAGAAGGTGCTTAGTAAAAATTGGTTCTATTTACTCCCCTTTTTTCTGTTCACCCCCACATCTGTTCCTGGGACCCAGAATTCAGACTTTTAGTGGTTTACTTTAAATTCTGTGTTTGTTAATTTATTTAGCAATAATTGCTTTCTTACTATGCATTGGGCACTGGCATATAGGTTCAAGTAGGGTTCGTGTGGACTCTCCTAGGAACCTAATCTATTGTTTCTAATGTTCTTTCCATCTTTCCTTGGGTTAAAGGATTTGCAATTTCCAGACGGCCACAGTACAGGTAAACTTGAGGAATATAATCATTTTATAAACTGAGAACTACCCAGATAACATGCGTCATTAGGCATTCTGTGCTAGGCATTGGGAAATTAAGGAGGGAAGAGAGATCTGTGGACTGGGCAAGTCAAGGAAAGCTTCTCAGGAGAGAGTCTACAAGCCAGGATTGTATCACATAGCATAAGAGGAGGATTTGAACAGGTAAAGTAAAGAGGCAGGGAGAGAGCATTCTGAATGAAGGGAGTGGGAGTGTCAGAGTATTAAGATAAGGAGGACCCATTCTTTTCTCAAAAGTCAGCAGGAGGCAGACTGATTTAAGGGAAGAAGAACAGGTAGGGGAACCCTTGGGTGGGGGGGATAGTGACCAGAGGAGCTAAGATTGGGGATTTAGTTCACAAAGGCCACTATTTTCAAACTCATCCACCTCTTTGTTTGTTGGCTGTGTCATTTCTTCTGTGGTGATTTCCACTCATATGTCCATGATAAGCCATACACTGAAAATATTCCTTTCTTTTTAGGCTGTTGTCAGAAGGTGCAGATGTCAATGCAAGGCACAAACTTGGCTGGACAGCACTCATGGTGGCAGCCATCAGCCGAAACTACAGGTGAGAAATCTCCTTCCACATGGGGCTCCCTTAGCCAGATCTCTGCAGACTATATTCTGAACACTCTCTCACCCTTGCCTGCCCCCTTACTGTCTTCTCCAGAGGCAGGAGGATGGATTCAGCCTGAGGTATTGGACTACACCTGGTGCATTGGACTGGTTAGTAGATGTGGAGAGGAAAGAGGTGTCTGAGAGACTTAGCTGCACTTGAGATAGGTCTCTCTTCTCCACCCCTTTATTGTGAATTTGATCTCAGCTACTCAGTTTTCTTATTTGCCCTCTTTAGCTCCAAACACTTATTCTTTAAAAGAAAAATTGTTATAAATAGGCTTTGTGGGCTTCCGGCCGGGCCCCACGCCCCGGGGCCATGGCGGCGCGGTCCGTGCCCGTGCTGGTGGACATGGACTGCGTGTTGGCCGACTTCGAGGCCGGCCTCCTGCGGGGCTTCCGCCGCCGCTTCCCGGGGGAGCCGCACGTGCCGCTGGAGCAGCGCCGCAGCTTCCTTGTGCGTGAGCAGTACCTAGCCCTGCGGCCCGACCTGGCGGACAAAGTGGCCAGTGCGTATGAAGCCCCGGGCTTTTTCCTAGACTTGGAGCCCATCCCGGGGGCCCTGGAAGCCATGCGGGAGATGAATGACATGCAAGAGTAAGGCGGGCGGGGAGGCCAGGGCTGGGCCTTGGGGGCGGGAGGGCGCGCGGACGCCGCTAACTTGCCTCGCTTCTCTGCAGCACCGAGGTCTTCATCTGCACCAGCCCTCTGCTGAAGTATGAGCACTGTGTAGGTGAGAAGGTGCGGCTGCCTGAGCGCCTCCTGGGCACATTTAGCTAAGTCCTGATTGTAAACACACAGTGGGGTTCGGGGAGAGTGGACCAGTGGCTCTCAGGGCTTAGACCCCGCTCACACCTCCTCACTGCTCCTGAGTTCAGGGTCCCATCAGGCCCTACTGACTGTCTCCTACACAGTACCGCTGGGTGGAGCAGCACCTGGGGCCCCAGTTTGTGGAGCGAATTATCCTGACAAGGGACAAGACAGTGGTCCTGGGGGACCTGCTCATTGATGACAAGGACACCATTCAAGGTTGGATCCATTATTCTTGGCAACCTCCTTGCATCTGGCCTGCCCGGATTACAGAGAGGGAGTAAAAATAACCAGATTATGTGCTTGCTGCCTTTCCTGTCCTAGGTCATGAGGAGACCCCAAGCTGGGAGCACATCTTGTTCACCTGCTGCCACAACCAGCACCTTGTCCTGCCCCCCACCAGGAGGCGGCTGCTCTCCTGGAGTGACAACTGGAGAGAGATCATAGACAGCAAGCGGGAGGCTGCGCAGCGGGAGAGAACGGGCCCTGCGGTGGGCAGAAGCTGAAGCTGAAGCGGGAGGGGAAGGTGGGCCAGCAGGGAGTCCCTGCAGAGCCGGGTTAGCGGGCAGCACCGTGGAGCAGGCAGACACTGGTACCTCTGTGCTGGCACAGGCCCGGCCACCTGGCTCTCCCTGAGATGGCTGCTCCTGGAGCACACTGGCGTGGAAATACAGTCAGTCAGGACCCTTTTAATAAAAAACTTTGGCTCTCTGGT
>VBSM01001265.1:36612634-36648879 GCA_008086735.1 Cheirogaleus medius | reverse complement strand
AAAAAAAAAAAAAAATAGGCTTTGTGGTTGAGAGACCCAGAATCCAGTTCTGGTTCTAAGCCTTAATTGAATTTCAGAACTCCATGGAGACCCTGTTTCTTCATCAGAAATTACTATGAACATTTAGTAAATACCTGCTCTGAGCCAAGCCCTGTGCTAATGTTTGGAGAATCTGATACCTTAGGGATCTCACATCTAATGTGAAAAAGAAGTGTAGGTAAGGAGACACAGTATGGTGTAATCAGTGATGTCAGAGCCGTGTGTACAGGATGTTATTGAAGTAGCAGGTATGAGAGGACTCGGTCTGGTAGCAGAGTAGATTCCCTTCATATTCTTTTGAGAATCAAGTAAGATAATGTGTGTGCTACAGGTTATAAATGGTGAGTTGTTATTCCCTGATTAGATCTGTACACATACACACACACACACACACACATGTGTTTATTCTATACCACTGATACTCCACCCCAGCCACCAGTCTTCTTCCTCAGCTTGTAGGTGTTTCCATCTGTGAGAAATAGCCAGTGGTCCTGAAGGAGGAGGAACTGTGTTCCTTTCTATGTGTAGTATTTTCAAGGTTGATACTGAATAGGAAACAACATAATACTTAAGAGTACTGTCAATTAGTGATCAGATAGCTTGTGGATGTGCTTTTGGGGACACTTCTCTCTGGATCTAATGAGTTGTTGGTTTAACTGATTGCTCTGTCCTTAGCAGGGCTATTAGCAAATCAGTGATGCTTGCTGAGCTAAGTGAAAGTGTTAGCTTATATTTACTTTCTTTGGTCCTAGGTAAGCATCTATTTTGCATCCTCCTCTTCCTTCCAGTATCCATGGAAGACAGATTTTTATTGAAAATAGCACACTCTCAGGTTGGATATATTTATTCCTATCACAAACATTTTTTTGGCCCCTACTATCTGCCAGGTACAGTTCTGTGTGCTTGAAATAACATCAATAATATACAAACAAAGATCCCTGCCCACATAGAGCTTATTTCTATATTAGCAGTGGTTCCTGGGTAGAGAGAGGCATGCACAGATAATAAACAATAAGTATAATGTATCATGGATAAGTAAACTATATATTAGAAGGTAAGAAATGCTGTGGAAAAAAGTAAAAGTAGAACTTGTTAAAAAGGGAATACCAGGAGTACATTGGTCAGGGTGAGTAGGCCTCATTGGTAAGGTGCCCTGTGAGTAGGATAAAGGATTATCATGTCCGTACCAGCATAGTCTGCCAAAAAGTTTCTCCTTATTAGAAATGTGCTGATTCTCATATAATCAATTGCCAATCCTTCTGGAATCATATTGGCCAGGCCTGAAATACCACCAGTTTTGAATTAGATTTAGATGAAGGGAAGATAAAGGGGCAGCACCCTTTGATTCAAAGCTGAAAGCAGAGAACCTTTCCCTCCTTTAGGGTGTTGGCAGCCCAAGAGCTCGAGAGAGACATCCAAGAGTAGCCCAGTCATTTCACCCTTAGGTGCCTGCTTACTGTGTTAAGTCCTTAAGGATATAGAATATAATAGTCTCTGTCCTTAAGGAGCTTAATTTTCATATGTATTTGTTATTTTATTTAGTTTGAATAGGAAATAACAGAGCTATAGTACTAAATTTGAAAAATATGCACAAGAATTTAATTTATAATTTATTCCCTCCTTTTAATTCCATAAAGGGTTTGAGGTGACTTAAATTAAAATACAAATATAAATATACACAGGAAAGTTAAAACTGGATCACGATCAGAAATCATATTGGTTAAAGAAAAGATAATTGTATCAGGATTGAACCAGAGGTTTTCTTCTCTGAAAATAGGTTAATTGTTTTTGTAAAACTAATATAAAGAAGAAAGTAACAGTCACCTGAATTCCCTCTATCTAGAGATTGATCATTGTGTATATATTTACATGTGCATGTATAATTTTACATCAATGGGACCATGCTGTCTTCACTGTAAATTAGGTAATTAGTGAAATTGAGTATTAATTTAGATTGAAGCTTCCTGATAAGCAAGGCATAAAAGAGATACAGAGAGTTTTATTTCTTCAGGAGAGAAAACTTTATCCTGGCATCCCTTTGTATTATCATTCTATGCATCCAGCAAACATGTTTAAAAACTATGCTGTGTGTGCTAGGCTATGGGGGCATTCAGAGAATAAGCAGTCACAGCTTTTGCCTTAAGAAGCTTACTTGAACTGCTGACATCAAGGACTTGAGTATTGTGTTGGACATTGTCTTCAGTAGCCTTTCTGCCAAAGCTTTACCAACATTCTACTAGGACAATCCCTTTGCCAGCCCTAGTAACAGCTTGGGTGTAGTATTGACTCAAGGAACAGTCATTGGGGTCTGGCCCCCTTCTCCACAGTGAGTCGTCTATAAGCCTCATGCCACAAGGCACTTGTTTAGCCTGAGTCTGGGTGTCTCATTCTGTGTTGCACTCTGACCCAGCCCAGCTAAAGGCTAAGCCACAGGGTCCCAGGATGATCACTATAACTTAGCATAGCCTTCACCAGCTAGTGCAAATATACACAGCCTTCAGCTAAATTCAATTAGTTTTTCTTTAAGAAGGGAAAGAAATCCAATTTTACCAAACATGGACAGACGGTGGAAGGCACTTTGATGTTACAACCTCTCAGTGATGCTTTACTTAGTCACAAGTTCATAAGCAAGAAGGCTTAATTACTTGGGAAAACACAGGATTAAAACTTAACACAATGGCTGAGTATCCGCTCTCGGGCGACTTGATTCGAACCCATGCACCCAGTTCGTGTGTGGTGCAAACTTTGATGTGTGCTATGACAAGCTGAAAGTCATGACCCCCTGGGGGAAGCTCCTTCAGATGGCATTTGCAGGATGTGTAGGCGGAGAGGCAGGGTCTGCCAGGCTTGTTTGCTCAACTTTGATGTCCAAGCAGCCACAGGCCCCACTATTTGCTCTTTCACTGAGGGATGGATTGGGAGCCTCCTACCTTTCCCAGTGGACAATGGCCAGCAATGGAGTGTGACGACTGTTGACCATTCCAGGAGCCTGGTGGACCAGAACGGGGCTTTGGGAGGTGCAGAGCCTGGGGGGCCAAAAGCTGTTTATAGGACAGTCATTTCTCCAGATGTAGCTTTCCTTGAAGCCCTAGTGTTGTTGGGTGCTTGTAATGGAGATGAAAATAGTTTTAGGAATTTTAGCAGGTGCCAAGTACTGCTTGATCCTCTGTCCAACAATGCTAAGGTAGTTGTAAATTGAAAGTTTAAGTCTTTCCTATTCCTTTCTTTAGAGTATATGAGCAGATGATAGTGGTTTAGAAGAAAAATGGTATGATTTAGATCCTTATACTTTCCAATTCCTCAAAAAAGATGCTGTCAAAACACATGTCTGATAAAGGAATAGTATCCAGAATGTATAAAGAACTCTTACAAATCAATAATAAAAAGACAATTTAATTTTTTTTAAATGAGCAAAAATTTAAGCAGACACTTCACCAAAAAGAGATGAGTGGCAAATAAGCACATGAAAAGATACTCAGCATTGTTAGTCCTTAGGAAAATGCAAATTAAGATCACAGTGAGATACCACTACACACCTACCTACTATAATAGCTAAAATTTAGAAAAACTGACCATACCAGCTGCTGGCAAGGATATAGAACAATTGTCATACACTGCTGATAGGAATGCCTAGGGGTATAGGCACACTGGAGATACTTTGACAGTTTCTTATAAAGATAAAGCATACTTTTACCATACAACCCAGCATTAGCAACTCCTAGGTATTTGTCCAAGAGAAATAAAAACATGCATCTGCAAAATGACCTGAATGTAAATATTTATAGCAGTTTTTTTCATAACCACCAAAAACTGAAAGTAACCCAAATGTCCGTCAACTGATGATGAATGGGCAAATTGTGGTACATCCATACAGTTAAAAAGAAGAAAACCTCAGAAGTAAAAGAAAAGGAAAAGAACAAACTACTCATACATGCAGCAACATGGATAAATCTCAAAAGCCTTATGCTAAGTTGAAGCCAACACAAAAAGCTACCTACTGTATAATTCCATTTATATGACATTCTGGAAAAGGCAATCTACTCTAGAGACAGAAATCCAATTATTGGTTTCCAGGGTTTGGGAGTGGGAGGAGGATATAAAGGAACTTTTGGGGTGATGGAAATATTCTATATCTTGATTATGGTAGTGGTTACATGACTGCATACCATTATCAAAACTCATCAAATTATACATCTTAAAAAGGATGCATTTTACTATGTGTAAATGATACTTCAAAATTGACCAAAAAAATCTTTTTAAAAAGCTGTTATTCCTTATTAATTGTGACTAGTAGCATATTGAGAATTCATGTTTATAGTGTCAAAATTAATTCATATTGTTTATGGTCATCTGGAATGTTTTGAATTCTTGTTGATATCTCACATTAGAGTACTACGTATTTTGATTGTCAGTAGGGAATGAAGATTTGTGAATTCATACCATTAGTGATGCCATGAAGTATAATTACTGATGAATAGTGATAAATTCACTTTGTATGACTTCACGGAGTGTATGATTCTTCATTCCAGCAAGGAGAAAATTCAGGTACAGGACTGGGACTTTGCCTCTTCCACACCATTCTTAGGCTCCTTATCCCTGGACTCCCATGCATGGAGACCACCTATATAGTGAGGCCATTGTGGTGCTTCAGGAACCAAAGATCCTGAAAGGGAGGGTGGTATGGGGAGATTCAGGTTTGGGTCTATTTGGGCATTTTGGTTGCTTTTGCGAGAGCACAAAGCACCAGCAGAACTGTTTGAAATTCCCCACCAGAGTCTCCCTCCCTCCGTCTGTTTTTTCTCCCTGGGTGCATTTCATCAGCATCGGAAGGACTGGTTCCCGGCATTGCCTTCCCTGCTTGGCCAGGGTCCCTGAGGAACTGAGCTAATGAGTGGATAACACGCATTTGCCAAGGCCTTCCTGGATGTGGTACCTGGGCTTTGTTAATTTTAAAGTGCTGCCATCCTTGGCTGAAGACCATTTAATTCCCTCTCATAGCAGTCATTTATTTTTAGCATTTGCTTCTTTTTCCTCCACCTTACTAAGGGGAGAAGGTGCATTAAATCCTGTCTTTAAGAAACCAACAGCCCAAGCCAGATTGCTATCCTGCAGGAGAGGTTTTATAGGCTTTTCTTTTTGGACCAATACAGCTTCACATGTGTTCTTAGAGCAAAGAGCCAATGCTGCTTTTGCAGCTAGACCACTGGCAGCCTCCCTGGGAGGCTCTCCTTCCTTGCTTGCTGGCTGGCCATAGGCAGAGCTGGCAGAGCACTTCCTGCACCTGTCCTTGAATGTAGGTCTTTAGGGAGCCTGACCACATGGAGGTCTATCCTGCCTTCAGGGTGTAGAAGTTCTTCCCAGGTTCCCCAGCCTATTCTTGGCATGGCTTGTGCTGCAGAGTGGTGCCTCCTTCTGCCCAAGGAGCTTGGGCTTTGTGCTATATGATCTCTGGACTGTAGTGATGGATAATGGCTGTAGTTGATTAGGTGCTCATGTCAGACACTTCCCATGTTGGCTCTAATCCTCAGGGCAATCCTGAAAAGGGAGGAATTATTATCCCTATTTTACAGATATGGAAAATGAAAGCTCAGAGATGCACAGGGAGCCAGGATTTGAAGTCGGGTCTCTCTGAACCCCAAACCCTTGTTCATTCCACTGAACTGCACTGCCTGTAGACAGAAGAGATGGGGAGCAAGGCCATGGGGTAGACCAAGGGATGCTGAAATCAGGAGTCAAGTCAGTTAACATTTGTAGCCCCGTAATATTGTGAAATTTTAAAAAAAAAGGGTTGGGGGGAGTCAAGTCAGCTCAGTCAGGGTTTCTTGATGACCCACTATGTGCTGGGTGACTTTTTTTTTTTTTTTTTCAAAATATTACGGGGGTACAAATGCTTTCGGTTACATGGATTGCTTTTGTAATGCTTGAATCAGAGCTATAAGTGTGCCCATCACCTAGATAGTGTTCATTGTACCCGTTAGGT
Source organism: Cheirogaleus medius (assembly GCA_008086735.1). Lineage (NCBI taxonomy): Eukaryota > Metazoa > Chordata > Mammalia > Primates > Cheirogaleidae > Cheirogaleus > Cheirogaleus medius. The sequence goes on along the minus strand of VBSM01001265.1, from coordinate 36,642,860 downwards.
AGGTTTTCGCCCATCCCTTTCTCCCCCTTTTCCCCTGCTTGATTTCCACTGAGTTGTACTTCCCCTTGTGCACATGTGTGCTCATCAGTAAGTTTCAATTTAATAGTGAGTACATGTGGTGTTTGTTTTTCCATTCTTTAGATCCTTCACTTAGGATAATGGTCCTCAGTTTCATCCAAATTGTTGCAAAAGGCATTAATCCATCCTTTTTGTGGCTGAGTAGTATTCCACAGTATACATATACTACATTTTGTTAATCCTTTCATGAATTGATGGGTACTTGGGTTAATTCCACATCTTTGCAATTGTGAATTGTGCTGCAATAAATATTCGAATACAGGTGTCTTTTTGATAAAATGACTTTTTTTCCTTTGGGTAAATACTCAGTTAGTGGGATTGCTGGATCAAATGGTAGGTCTACTTTTAGTTCTTTGAGGAATCTCATTACTGTTTTCCATAGAGATACTAATTTGCAGTCCCACCAACAGTGTATAAGCATTCCTTTCTCTGTGCACCCAACCCAGCATCTATTGTTTTGAGACTTTTGATAAAAGCCATTCTCACTGGGGTAAAATGATATCTCATTGTGGTTTTAATTTGCATTTCCCTGATGATTAGTGACACTGAACGTTTTTTCATATGTTTATTGGCCATTTGTCTGTTTTCTTCCAAGATCAGACGAGATTGGGCGCGTTCAGGCTGGTATGGCCGTAGACAATTTGTCTGTTTTCTTTTGAAGAGCTTCTGTTCATGTCTTTTGCCCACTTTTTGATGGGGTTGTTTGATTTTTTTCTTGCTGATTTGCTTGAGTTCTTTGTATATTTTGGTTATTAGCCCTTTAACTGTGCAGAAGCTTTTTAATTTAATCAAGTCCCGTTTATTTATTTTTGTTGTTGCTATAATTGCCATTGGGGTCTTAGTCATAAATTTTTTGCCTAGGCCAATATCTAGAAAAGTTTTCCCTACATTTTCTTCCAGAATTCTTATGGTTTCAGGCCTTACCTTTAAGTCTTTTATCCATCTTGGATTAGTTTTTGTGAGTGGTGAGAGATATGGATCCTGTTTCATTTTTCTGCATGTGGCTATCCAATTTTCCCAGCACCATTTATTGAATAGGGCTTCTTTTCCTCAGTGTATATTGTTGTCTGCTTTGTTAAAAATCAGTTGGCTGTATGAGGATTGTTTTATATCCAAGTTCTCTGTTTCATCCATTGGCCTATGTCTCTGTTTTTGTGCCAATACCATGCTGTTTTGGTTACTATAGTCTTGTAGTATAGTTTTAAGCCTGGTAATGTAATGCCTCCAGGTTTGTTCTTTTTGCTTAAGATTGCCTTGGCTATTTGGGTTCTTTTCTGGTTCCAAATGAAGCATAGAATTATTTTTCTAGATTTGTGAAATGTGATATTGGTATTTCGAAGGGGATTGCATTGAATCTGTACATCACTTTGGATAGTATGGACATTTTAACAATGTTGATTCTACTGATCCATGAGCATGATATTTTTTTCCATTTGTTTGTGTCATCTGAGATTTCTTTCCTCAGTGTTTCATAGTTCACTTTGTAGAGATCTTTTACCTCCTTGGTTAAGTATATTCCTAGGTATTTTATTTTCTTTCTAGCTATTGTGAATGGTGTTGAGTCTTTGATTTGACTCTCAGCTTGACTGTTATTAGTGTATAGAAATGCTACTGATTTGTGTACATTGATTTTGTTTGGGTGATTTTGAGAAATCTAAAAACAGACAAGCACTCTCCTTATTTTCAAAAAGCTGACAGTCAGAAAAGGGATAAAACAAGTTCCACTTTGGAGAATGAGGCAGAATGTGGTCAGTGCCACAGAGCAGACCACATAGAGTGCTGTGGGGGAGATCATGCTGTGTAGAGGCAACATCATGAACGGAGGTCCTTTCTGAGGAGTTCGGCCTCAAAAGATGGACAGGATTTGATCGATAATGGTAGGGAGTAGAGGGACTGCATGTCTGGAAGAAGGACTGTTGTGAGCATAGGTTTGCAAGGGTGAGAAAGTAGGATATGCTAGAGCTAGTAGGTGGAACTGGTAGAATCTGAGGACCTGAGAGTGTGATGGAAAGACCTTAACTGGCATTGACCACAATCCTCTTTCTGGCTTTGACAGTCTAGCATGTGTAAGAGTTATGGACTCTAGAGCCAGACTACCTGGGTTCAAATCCAAGTGTTTTCTCCTACTAGTTTTATGCCTTGGCAAGTTCTTTCACTTTTCTGTGATTGTATCCTTGGACATAAAATGGGGATAATAAGCAGATCTACCTTAAAAGGCTATTTTGAGGTTTAAATGTATAAATATATATAAAGTGTTTAGAACAATGCCTGCCATATAGTAAGCACTCAGTAAGGGTTTATTACTTTAGTTAATAGTAGCACACTAGTAATAGTAGTAGTAATGCTTTATTATTATTACTGATATTGCTGCTGATGATTGTGAATGGCCTATATGTAAGCTTACCTTTGATTAAGGTGGGAATGTTACCTGTCTGTCATCAGTAGTCTCATAGGTGACTCAGAAGCAGTAGGGCTCTGAGGATTTTTTTTTTTTTTTTCTCAATCCTTTTCATCTAAGAAGCTGGGCCTAGAACATGGGACTCCTGAGCAGGGTACCTTCATATGGAGGTGGCTTTTGTCTCAGGTATCTATCTACCCAGTGAAGGACAGTGCCCAGTATTTCTCAGCAAAGAAGGGTGAGTGAGGGTGCTTGCCAAGTGTCTGGAATGCCAGCATCATACCCCCAGAAAAGTGTGCTGGTCTTGATGTTTCTCCCACTGCTGCTGCTATGGCCGATTATCTCCAAGTAACAAAGAGTCATTTCTAATCATATTTGGAATCGTTGCTCAAGATAATCCTGTTTTGTAGTAATGATATTCCAATTCCAGCATACACCCGTTTCTAGTTTGGCAGACACATGCCTCGACCTCAGGCAACCCAAGACACTGCTCTCTGGAAAGCAGTGCCAGCTCATTTGCCTAACGTGACAGTCTCAAGGTATCCCCACCCCCAACCCCCACTCCAATGCTATTTTCTGTCCTGGGGTACTGTGTTCAGTGCTATCTTCATGGAAACTGTCTCTTGGAGACAGGAGAGTATCCAGTGCTCATCCAGTTCAGCTGCTTGGGGAAGGGTGTTCCATTTCTAGGTACTATGACGTGGTCCCTATTCTTTAGAAGACCTCTTAAAAGCAGCTGTGCCATAAGCTGCTTATCTTAATAGGGCTGCCAGGCTGGTGGGTTAGGGGTTTTCAGTACATATGGTGGGTATATATGTGTTTCAGAAAGGTATTTGGTTGTCTCTCATGACATCCATATGAATAGAATATGATGTGGGAAATAGTATAGTCAGACTAATAAATGGTGAATAACTTGGTTCATTGTTTATATATGAATGGACTTCAGGCTGGAAAATAGACTCAAGTGGTGAGCCATGGGACTCTGTCCTATTCAGTAGTTATATCACTGATTCCATTGAGATCACTGACAAGTGCCAACCAGACTGGCAGATTAAATGAAATCTAAAGAGGTACTCGTATGTTGGGTGAAAGAATTAGGGACATTAAAAAAAGATCTAGAGCAATGGTTAAATCTGTGTTGATAAAAATGAACAGGGATGAGTATATAGGTCAAACAAGTAAAATGAAAAACCAACTATAAACTTCAAGATGCAATACTAAAAAGTAAAGCCTAGTAGCCAACTAAAATCTCAGTTACGTGAGTCAACAGTGCAACATCAGGCCCCAGTAGTAAACTAATTCAACAAATATTTACTGCTCTATGTAGGCCCTATGTGTGAGGAAACAGAGATGGTCAAGGCACATCCCTGCTTTGGGGAGCACAGAGTCTAGTTGTTTATAACATGGTAGAGAAGAACAGGGGCTCTGGAATGAGACTGCCTGAGTTTAAAACCTAGCTCTGCCTCTTACTAGTTCTTAGTTTCCTCATATGCAAATGAGGATAGTGATAGCACCTACTTCAGCATAAGGTGGTTGTGCAGATTAAAATGCACATATAGCTATTTAGTGCAGTTTAGTAAGTGCAGAATAAGTATACAATAGGTATCTGCTGCTGTTATTAATATTGTTGTTTTTCTTATGGTTGTTATTTTCACTCAAAGTCTAAGAGATATACTAGCCCCATCATACTCTTACAGGTCATTTGCCTGGAGAGAGCCTAGCCTGGGCCCATACTGTAGTAAGAAGCCCTAACAACCCTACTGGCCCATAAGTTTGGTGGCCATGTATTATGAACCACAAATTGAAAGACATGGATGTGTATTTAGAACTAGGCTGAGGATGCGAAATTGGGATTGTCCTGAAAACCCTGTGATGGGTGATCTTGATTCCTTGGCTCTGTGCTTAATGTGCCATGCCTTCATTGGGCCGTGCCCCAATTGTCACCTCTGTCTGGGCCCACCACTGATTTTGACCCTTGTCCATCTCAGACTCCCTCTTAACCTAGCTAGCTGCTGTGACCTGCTTTGCTTTAACTAACATCTGAAAATATCTCAGTCCCTGGTACTACATAGTAGGGGCTCGGTAACTATGAGGTAGTAAGACAGACTAATGGATAGTCAGATGGGTGAGAGCCAATGTGGTTTAGGGGAATGTGTACCAGATTTGGACCCAGACAGATCTGGATTTGAATCTTGATCCCTGTGCTTGTTTAATGTGTACACTTGAGTAGTTCATGTTATCTTGCTGAATCTCAATCTGCTCAGTTATAAAATGTGACCGGCACCTCATTGCAAGTTGTTATAAGGATCTGAAATAGTAAATGTAAAGTGTCTAACACACTGTAGCTGCTTTATTATTATTGATATTTACCTTTTGAGGTAAGTAAACAACATATTATGATACTCATTTGAGGAAATTGGGGCACATTTTCTGCACAGGTATCTTCTTATCTAATCTTTAATTCATTTCCTAAGGAAGCTCACTCTAAAAAGAAAACTGCTCTCTCTGCTCTTTCCACCCCCAGCTTATGTCCCCATATCACAGGACCTCTAGATTTAGCACATGCCAGTGCCTTTGGTCAGGCCACCTGACTTTCCTGACCAGCCAGGAGAGACCAGGTTACTGAATGAGCCACAGCTCATTTGATTTCCCAGCAGACCTCCTGAACTGTGACCCCTTTGTTTCCTCCCCTCATCGAGGTATACAATGGGTTGAGAATAGGTCACTCTTTGTCTTCTCCTTGGGACCCGTGACACTCATCACAGTGACTCTCTGCTTTAGATGTGGGGAATGGGGAGGAGGAGGAGTTGGAGGAGCTTCTTCTGAAGCTCAACATTGTATGGGGATGACCTGGAGCTGGGATCACTGCACTTCTTGCTTCACCAACTCCAGCTGCTGTCCAGCCATCTTTGACACGTGCCTAGCCCAGCACAGGCCTCAGCTCACACCGCTGATTTCCTTGCTTTTCTCTAAACAATGTGAGTACCCCAACCACCTCTGGCCACTGAGAGCAGAAAGCCTTAACATCAATTGATGTAACTGCCCTCCCATGCATTTGACTCCCCACTGCCCTGAAAGCAGGAGCCCATCAAGGTCAGTGCAAGCCAACCTTCCTACATGCGCTCCCACTTCTAATCTGATTACAGCCTGATGAGCAGATTAATTTGGCTGTGGCCCCAAGGGAGTTCCATGAATCCCACGAGCTGCTACTTAGGGACCACCCTTCTATTCATATCCTCAGCTTTGTATGGGTACTGCCCATAGCCCAGGAAGGGCCTGGAGCTCAGGAAAGGATGATGGAGGTTTTCCACAGCTAAACCACCTGTGGCCTACTTGGGACCTTCAGGTGGGAGAAGGCTGGGCAGGGCAGGGAGAGTTGCCTTCCACCTTTTCCCCCCACTTCCCATCAAATGAATTAATGACTTCATTTATTCATCTTGCATTTATTTATTCATGCGCTCATTTAGAAAACACCTATGACCACTTACTATGATCCCAGTACTGGGCAAAGCTGGTAAATAAGGTTGATTCATGACCCTTGCCCCATAGTCTAGTGGGAAAGGCAAATAAAAATAAACAAGCAATCTTGATATAATATATTGAGGGTTACCAACCGTGGGGGCAAGTACTGGGTGCTGTGTAGACAAAGAGGAAGGGCATGGACCCAGGCTGGGAGTCAGAGAAAGCTCAGTTGAGTCAGTGATGGTGTCACCAAGGAAGGGGCCCTCAAAGTGAATGAGCACTAACCAGTTGAAGCAAGAGACAGCAGGAGGAATGACATCTTTGATGGCCTTTGGTGTACTTCATGGAGTTCATTGTTTTCACTGGGTCCTTAATTCTTCAGCCCTCAAGGTCACTAAATCAGGTAGGAATTAGAGGTTTTGTAATTGAGAGACTCCCTGGAAGGAATTAACTTTTGGAACAAATGGTCAAATTCAATTAATGTATAAATAGAAGGGAAAGGGGGATCAACCCTTTTAAAAAAATCATCTGCTACATTGCTACACATATATCCAGCCCATTACTTCTAATTGCTGCATCGCCTTTCATAGTGGGTGGCTATCACATTTACCTTATCCATTCCCCTAGTGGTGGACACTTGATTGCCTGTAACTCTCCACTGCCACAGAATGCTGTGATGAATAATTTCCTGTGTTGCCCTTTATGGACATGCATAAGGACATCTCTGGGAATTATGTACTCAGGAACAGAAGTGCTGGATCATAGGGTAAGGTGCTTTAGTTTGTTAAGGTACTGTATACAAGATTGGTTTCCAGAATGGCTGTACCAGTCTATACCAGTGCATGAAGAGTCCCAGATCCCCATGTCCTCACCAACACTTGCCATTTTTCAGCTTTCTAACTTTTGTCAATATGTTGAATTTAAAATGATGCCTCATTGTTATTTTAGTTTACATTTCTATAATAACAAATGAGCTTGAGGATCTCTTCACATACTTAATAATAATCTTTTTTTGGTTTCCTCCTCTGGGAATTGGCTCTTCATATCCTTGCCTCATTTTTCTATTGGGCCTTCTGATCCTAGCATTTCTATTAAAACCTGAGTTGAGGCTAGCTGTGGTGGCTCAGTCCTATAATCCTAGCACTTTGGGAAGCCAAGGCAGGAGGACCACCTGAGGCCAGCAGTTCAAGACCATCCTGAGCAACATAGCTAGATCTCTACAAAAAGTAGAAAAAATAGCCAGGCATCATGGTGGTACACACCTGTAGTCCCAGCTATTCAGGAGGCTGAGGCAAGAGGATCACTTGAGCCCTGGAGTTTGAGGCTGCAGTGAGTTATGATCACACCACTGCACTCTAGCCTGGGTGACAGAGTGAAACCCTGTCTAAAAAGAAAAAGAGAAAGAAAAACCTGAGTTGAGGCAAAGTGTTCCTACAGCCTGTTACCTACCTGAGTATAGGGAAGTGAGAAGCAATATATCAGACTTCTTGTGCTACAGATATTCTCTGCTTCCCCAAATTAGTAAGGGAAATAGGTTATCTATTTCCCTTAGATCCAGAGGTTATCTCTAGTTTTCGAGGTTAATACTGGCATTAGTAGGCATATCTTTCCACAGACCACCAAAGGCCAAATCTGTAGCTGTCTGAGAGAACTGCTGATATTCTTAAGCCTTGTCCAGTGAGTACCTGTGGAGTAATTCCTTTGAGTGGAGATATTTCCTGTTATAGAAAAACATAATTGAGTGGAATGCTATACTCTGCCTATTTTAGTCCAGCCTAATACCATGAAAGCCTAGCCTTAGATCTCAGCCCATTTAGTACTAGCTACTCAAATTTAAGGCAGTAATACCTAAACTCAGCCTACAACATGGCCACCAGTATGCTAGCACCAGAAGAAAGGAGAGATTGCAATTGTCCTTTGGTGGATCACCTCTAATAACAATGCCTGCCTTCTTTTGTGCCATCAGATTCTGTTCTTATTGTTCACCTTGTATTCCACATGTCAGCTAGGTGGGCTGACTCACCATCTCCAAATCACCTTCTCCAAATATAGTTTTGAATTTCTGCTTCAGAAAACAAAAGAGGCAGAAATCACTTCATTTTCAATATCTCATTACTGCTGCTCCTGGATGCTGTTTCTTTTGTCTTGCCTTCACTTCTGGTACCAGTGTACCTTGGTTTCTGGCTACTTAATTTGGTTTATAATCTGCTGTTCACTGCATCCTCTACTCTTTGACCTCTGACCTGGCTTTGGACTTTCTGACTGTCTGCCTGGTGTCTGGCCCTTGATTCTATTTTGACTGTGGACTTGGCACTCCCTAGTCCTGGCCTACTGCTAAGCCTGTTTTCATCATCCTTGCCTTAGCTTTTTCTAACCTGGCCTGCATCCTACCCTGCTTGTGCCCTGCTGAAGACCATATTTCTACTGAGGTTCTTTTGTTGATGAAAGCTTATGGTGAACCATACTCATATAGCCCTCTAGTCTGATTTGGCTGGCTTCTCCAAGAAAGGCCTGACCCCTTTGGAGCTCTTGGTTAGATGCTTTATGAGAATGTGAAGGCTGTGGGACAAAAGCCAGCTAGCCATCTGGCAAGGTATTTGTTGCCAGCGTTGGCCACTGAGCAGCCACAGTTTCTTTAGTCCTGTCTCTGCCCCACAGTGATGCTGCTGCCATTTTGAGTTTTATTAGAAGTGAAGGGAATCATCTCTGAGATTGCAGGATGAGTCACTATCTTGGATGCTTACCCTCCTTGGCCTCCAAGTTTGTGAAGTGAATTGCCCATTTCCTTTGATTGAGTTAGCAGCCCCAGGGCCAGTCCTAGTCACTCTTCTCTCCACATCCTGCCAGACCACTGTCTGCCCTCCAGGACCGAGGGCAGCATACACGGTTGCTTGGACACGTCCTGAAGCCTGCAAATTGGACAGATAGAATCAATACTCCTGAACCTGGAGAGGCCCAGGTAGCGCAGTTAGTGACACTAGCTGCCTAGAGGGACAGCCTGCCATGGGAGGGGATGTGATTGAATGGTGATTGGACACAGCATCTAAGGATTAACCAAATTATGTCCCTTTGAGTTTAAATCGACAAACCCTTCTCACATGTCATCTAGTGCAGAATATAGAAGAGCTGCCTTCTTAACACAGGGCTATGCCAGCATGAATTGTGGGGGTGGTCAGGTATAGATCTAGTGCCACCCACAGCCCAGATTCATGTTTTTATTGCTAAAATTATATAGACAAAGGGAAGGGAGCTTATATTTGTGGAGCTTTTTTTATGTGCCATGCACTATGGAGTTTTGTATACTTATCTCATAACCTGCAAGGGAGCCATCATTTTCTCCATTTTTCTGGTAAGGAAATGGAGACTCAGAGGTGTAGTAACTGGTCCAAGATCACATAATCAGTAAGTAACAGAGCTTTGATTTGAACCCAGGTCTCTCTTTGCTTGTTATAAAATGCCATGCTGTCTTCCCAATTTAAATGTCTTAGTTTATACTTCTTTTGACTTCCCTACATCCCAACCACAGGGTCAGGTACATGGTAATAATAACTAACGTTTGTTGAGTAGTTACTATGTGTCAGGCACTGTCCTAAACAACTTTATATACATTAACACAGCCAAATGACCTAGATACTCTTCTTATCCCTGATAATCACTATGAGGTTGCAAAATGGTGATTTTCTAATTTCATCATTCCTTCTACAGTTATTTTCATTCTACAGTTTTCATTCTACAGTAAGGAAGAGCTTTCCCTTCTCCATTTACTTATTAATTTATTTTCAATGTAGACTTCAGTATAGAATCTTATTTTACTCAATGGGTTATAATTATATATAATTATAATCCATTAGTGTCATTATTCATTTTGATGCTCAGATTGTTCCAGATTTTACAGCCAGTTTTCTTAACCTCTGTGCCATACTACCTCTCTATCACATACTGTTTTGCACTGCCATCTGTTAGTTTGCCTATCTATATCAGCCTTTTTGTACCCTCCTGGCTTTTAACCTTCTGGGAAACTGGAAGACTAATGCCAATCTTAATCCAAATTCTGTATAAACTAAGAGTAAATAGTCTCCAAGTGAAAACCTGACAGATTCTACTATGAATTAAATATATGGGTTTTAGACAAGAATTTTTAGCTACTTAGAGACTCTTCTTATTTCTCTTTGAGCTCTTAATCCATATTCTGGATAAATTACCTTTAAAAGGTAATTTTTAAAATCCTTTTAGGAAAGGTGAGTAGACACAGAAGACTCAACTATTAATATATTAGGCCAAGTGTAGAAGAACCTTAGCTCATGGGAGATAGATTCTGGGTTTTGACTTACCTGTAAGGACTGTGTGTGAGTATGGAAGTTAATGAAATTCAAACCAGGTAATGTGTAGAAAACTGTCAATACTACTGGTTACAAATACTAAAAAACTAACAAGGAAGTGAAAACAAACTATAGTTTGGCATTTTAATAGTTATGATAATTAGAGTAATTTGTTTGAAATGCTTACCATTTATGCCTTAAAAACATTAACAGTTTTGAAGGTCAGTAAGGAAAAGATAGCCATATGAAGAGAAAAATGGGAAGGACATGAATAAGGGATTCATGAAGAAAGAAATACATTGACTGTTAAACATATTTTTTTAAAAATTCAACCTCACTAGTAATCAAAGAAATGCAAGTTAAATAGCAGTATGATTCCATTTTCTGTTTTTCAGATTACAAAAAGAAAAAAAAAACCCAACCTACTGTTTTACAATAAGGAATTGGTTAAATAAAGTATGGAATAGTCTTATAGTGGAATACTGTGTAGCCATTTAAAACAATGTTGTAGACAAATATGTAATACATGGAAGGGGTTGTGTGTGTTTAGAGAAAGAGTTTATATATGGTCCCATTTTTGGAAGTAAAAATATGTACATATTCATTACAGAAACTGGAAAGATATTTTCTGATTTTTTTTATAGCAAACATGAGCCCTTTAATATTAGAGGAAGAAAAAAAGAAAGCAGTAGGAATATTGCATGATGGAAGACGAAGGGAAGCTAACAAGTATGGAGCACTTCCTAGGTCAAGTACTGTATAATTTAAACTCACAGTGACCCTTTGGAGCCCTTGCTTCTGGTCACACTCCCTCCACTCCATTCTCACACAGCCACTGGAGTGATTTTTCTAATTGCAAAGATTGGAAAGAAACACACCAATCTATAGATCGTGGTTAATCTTAGAATTTAGATTAAGGAGATGGATATAAAAGGAGACTTTCATTTTTTAATTTAATATTTTAATTTAATAGTATAGTATAAATTTTTTCTAAGTATGTGTATCTTTTGTAGTGGGTAGGAAAGCATGTATGATCATATCACTTCCTCTTTAAATCCTTCAGTAGCTACCTCATCTCCCACTGTTCTTCCCCTTGCACTCTGGACTCCCTCTCTCTCCTTTCCTCAGGTAAAGCATTCTGCTTTATTGCCTCCAGGATTTATCAGGTACTCCTACTTTACCATCCGAGATTTGGCTACTTAGCCTTCCGGTCTTAAATACTATTTCCTTTAGGAGGCCTTTCTTTTGCACTATTTATTTCAGGAGTTTCGGAGCGTGCGCAGGAGTCATCAGAGGCGCATGCTCCTTGGCGGTCCCCGCAGCGCGGACTGGCTCCGGCATGGGCCTGTGAGGTCCACAAAGCCCCACCGGGGTGAGCGGGCATGGCGGCTAGCCTATGGATGGGCGACTTGGAACCCTACATGGATAAGAACTTCATCTCCAAAGCCTTTGCCACCAGGGGGAGACCATGATGAGCGTCAAAATTATCCGAAACCACCTCACTGGAATCCCAGCTGGCTACTGCTTTGTAGAATTCGCAGATTTGGCTACAGCTGAGAAGTGATTGCATAAAATTAATGGGAAACCCCTTCCGGGAGCCACACCTGCAAAACGTTTAAACTGAACTATGCTACTTTTGGGAAACAACCAGATAACAGCCCTGAGTACTCCCTGTTTGTGGGGGACCTGACCCCAGACATGGATGATGGCATGCTGTATGAATTCTTCGTAAAAGTCTACCCCTCCTGTCACGGAGGCAAGGTGGTTTGGGACCAGACAGGAGTGTCTAAGGGTTATGGTTTTGTGAAATTCACAGACGAATTGGAACAGAAGCGAGCACTGACGGAGTGGGAGCTGTGGGACTGGGATCTAAACCCGTGCAGCTGAGTGTGACAATCCCTAAAGCGCGCCGGGTAAAGCCAGTGGAATATAGTCAGATGTACAGTTACAGCTACAACCAGTATTACCAGCAGTATCAGAACTACTATGCCCAGTGGGGCTATGACCAGAACACAGGCAGCTACAGCTACAGTTACCCCCAGTATGGCTATACTCAGAGCACCATGCAGACATATGAAGAAATTGGAGACGATGCATTGGAAGACCCCATGCCACAGCTGGATATGACTGAGGCCAACAAAGAGTTCATGGAGCAGAGTGAGGAGCTGTACGGCGCACTGATGGACTGTCACTGGCAGCCCCTGGACACAGTGTCTTCTGAGATCCCTGCTGTGATGTAGCAAGGACAAAGAACATGTCAGAAAGGACTGTGAGGAAGATGAGACTCTTTTAAAAAATTGAAGATTTTTTTGAAATGAAAAAAATTATTTCATTAGTTTTTTTAATTGACTGACAAAAATTGTATATATTTATCGTGTACCACATGGTGTTTTGAAATATGTATACATTGTAGAGTGGCCAAATTGAGGTAATTAACATATGTATTACCTCACATACTTATCTTTTGTGGTGAGAACACTTAAAATCACTCTCTCAGCAATTTTCAAGAATACAACACATTGTTATTAACTATAGTCTATATAATAGAGCTCTGTAACTTATTCCTCCTGTCTAACTGAAATTTCATATCCTTTGACCAACATCTCCCCTTCCCCACCAGCCCTTGGTAACTATCATTCTACTCTCTACCTCTATGAGTTCAGTTTTTTTTAGATTTCACATGTGAGTGAGATCATGCAGTATTTGTTTTTCTGTGCCTGGCTTATTTCACTTAACATAATATCTTCCAGGTTCATCTATGTTATTGTACATGACAGAATTTCCTTCTTTATAAAGGTTGAATGATATTCCATTGTGTGTGTGTGTATATATATATATATAAAACACTTTATTCATCCGTCCATAGACATTTTTAGGCTGATTCCATTTCTTGACTGTTGTGAATAATGCTGCAATGAACATGGGAATCCAAATATCTCTTCAACATTACTGATTTCATTTCCTATGTATATATACACCTAGTAGTGGGATTACTGGATCATATGGTAGTTCTATTTTTAATTTTCTGAGGAACTTCCATACTGTTTTCCATAATGATGCTGCTAATTTACATTCTCTTCGTGTGCAAGGATTCCCTTTTCTCCACATCTTCGCCAACACTTATCTTTCGACTTTTTAACAGCTATTCAAACAGGCATGAGGTGATATCTATTTGTGGTTTTAAATTTCCCTGATAGTGATACTAAACCTTTTTTCATATACCTTTTGACCATTTGTGTATCCTTTTCTGAGAAACATTTATTTAGGCCTTTGGTCCACTTTTTAATTGGGTTATTTCTTTTCTTGCTATTGAGCTGCTTGAGTTTCTTATATATTTTGGATATTGTAACCTCAGATGTATGGATTATAAATATTTTCTCCGATTTCTTAGGTCTTTGCTTCATTCTGTTGATTATTTCCTTTGCTGTGCAGAAACTTTTTAGTTTGATGTAATCCCATTTGTCTAGTTTTGTTTTTAGCCTGTGCTTTTGGGGTCATATCCAAAAAAACCATTGCCCAGACCAGTGTCATGGAGCTTTTCTCCTGTGTTTTCTTGAAGTAGGTTTATACTTTGAGGTCTTATGGCTTAATTAAGTCTTTAGTCCATTTTGAGTTGATTTTTGTATATAGTGTGAGTTGAGGGTCTAATTTATTCTGCATGTAGATACTCAGGTTTCTCAGCATCATTTATTGATGAGACTCTTTTTACCCATTGTGTGTTCTAGGCCAATTTTTTGTCAAAAATTGACCATAAATGTGTAGATTTATTTCTGGGTGCTCTATTCTGCTCCATTGGTCTCTGTGTCTGTTTTTATGCCAGTACCATGTTGTTTTGATTACTACAGATTCATAGTATATTTTGAAGTCAGGTAGTGTAATGCCTCCAGTTTTGTTCTTTTTGCTCAAGATTGCTTTGCCTATTCAGGGTCTTTTGTGGTTCCATGCAAATTTAAGGATTGTCTATTTCTATAAAAAACTGTTATTGGAATTTTGATAGGGATTGCATTGATTCTATAGATCACTTGGGTAATGTGGACATTTTAACAGTATGAATTCTTCCAATCAGTGAGCACCAGATATCTTTCCATTTATTTGTGTCTTCTTCAGTTTCTTTCTTCAATGTTTTATAGTTTTCAGTGTATAGGTCTTTCATCTCCTTGGTTAAATTTATTCCTAAGTATTTCATTTTTTCTTTTGTAGCTATTGTAAATGGGATTATTTTCTTGACTTCTCTTTTGGATTGTTGGTTGTTAGTGTGTAGAAATGCTACTCATTTTTGTATGTTGATTTTGTGTCCTGCAACTTTATTGAATTCACTTATTAGTTCTAACAGATTTTTTTTGGAGGGGTGTAGTCTTTAGATTGAGCTCATTTTGTCTGCAAAAGGAACAGTTTAACTTCTTCTTTTCTAATTTGGATGCCTTTTATTTCTTTCTTTTGCCTAATTGCTCTGGCTAGGACTTCCAGTATTGTGTTGAATAGAAGTGACAAGAGTGTGCATCATTGTATTCCTGAAAAGCTTTCAACCTTTGAGTATGATGTTAGCTGTGAATTTGTCATATATGGCCTTTGTTGTATTGAGATGCATTCCTTCAGTACCCAATTCGTTGAGAGTTTTTATCATGAGAGGATGTTGAATTTTGTCAAATGCTTTTTCTGCATCTATTGAGATTATTATATGATTTTTGTCCTTCATTCTGTTAATGTGGTGTATCATATTTCTAGATTTGTGTACATTGAGCCATTTTGCATCTCAGTGATAAATCCCACTTGATCATAGTGAATGATCCTTTTAATGTGCTGTTGAATCAGTTCACTAGTATTTTGTTGGGGATTTTTGCATCCCTGTTCGTCAGGAATATTGGCCTGTAATTTTGTTTTCTTATAGTGTCCTTGTCTGGCTTTGGTATGAGGGTAATGCTAGCCTTGTAAAATGAATTTGAAAGTATTCCTTCTCATTCAGTTTTTTTAAAAAGTCTAAGAAGGATTGGTATTAGTTCTTTAAGTGTTTAGTAGAATTCAGCAGTGAAGCCATCAGTTTCTGGGCTTTTCTTTGATGAGAGACTTTTTATTACTGGTTTAATCTCCTTATTCATTACTGGTCTGTTGAGACTTTTTATTTCTTCATGATTCAGTCTTGGTAGGTTTTATGTGTCTAGGAATTTATCAGTTTCTTGTAGGTTATCTAATTTGTTGGTGTATATTCATAGTAGCCTCTTATGATCTTTTGTATTATATTTCTCTGTAGTTTCAGTTGTAATGTCTCCTCTTTTATTTCTTCTGATTTTATTTGAGCCTTATTTATTTATTTATTTTTTTAGTTTAGCTAAAGGTCTGTTGATTTTGTTTATCTTTTTAAAAAACCAACTCTCGGTTTTGTTGATCTTTTCTGCTGTTTTGCTAGTCTCTGTTTTATTTTTGCTCTGATCTTTATTATTTTCTTCCTTCTACTAACTTTGGGCTTAGTTTGTTCATCTCTTTCTAGTTCCTTGAGGTGTAATGTTAAGTTGTTTGAAATCTTTCTTTATTTTTGATGAAGGCATTTATTATTATAAATTTCCTTCATAGAACTGCTTTTGCTGCATCCCGTAAGTTTTGGTATATTGTGTGTCCATTTTCATTTCTCTCAAGATATCTTTAAATTTCCCATTTAACTTCTTCATTGACCCATTGGTTGTGCAAGAGCATGTTGTTTAATTTCCATGTACTTGTGAATTTTCCTTAATTCCTCTTGTTGGTTTTTAGTTTTACCATTATGGTCAGAAAAGATACTTGATATGATTTCAGTCTTTAAATTTGTTGAAACTTGTTTTATGGCATAACATATGATCTATCTTGGAAAATGTTCCATGCGTACTTGAGAAGAATGTGTGTTCTGCTGTTGTTGGACGGAATGTTCTGTACATGTCTATTATGTCCATTTAGTCTAAAGTGTAGTTTTTAAGTCAGATGTTTCTTTATTGATTGGATAAGGATTGAATCTGGATGATATGACTGTTGCTGAAAGTGGGGTATGGAAGTCCCCTACTATTATTGTATTACAGTCTGTCTCTCCATTCAGATCTTTTAATAGTTGCTTTATATATTTAGGTGCTGTGATGTTAGGTGCATATGTATTTACAATTGTTATATTCTCTTGATGAATTGGTCCCTTTATTATGTTTTTTATTTTAAATTAAAAAATATATTTATTATAAGTTGCCTCCATTTCCGGGTGACTACAGGGGTAGGCTGGAGCCTGTATCTGCAGGGGTCAGTCTGAAGCCTTAGTGTACAGTGGCCGACCTTGTGCTGGCATGGGCCTTTAGCCTGAATCTGCAGGGGCCATCCAGGTCCTAGGATTGGCCTGGCGCCTGAGTCTATAGGGACTGGTCTGGTGCTAGAGCAGACCTGGAGCCTCAGTTTGTGGAGACTAGGCCTGTGTCCTGAATCTGCAGGGGCTGGCCTGGAACCTGGATATGCAGGAATGGTCCTGAACCCTCAGTCCATGGGGGCCTGGCACTGGCATCTATTGGAGTGAGCCTAGACCCTGGGTCTGTTGGAACAGCCTGGACCTTGGGTCCACTGAAGTCTGTGGTCATGGGGCCAGTCCAGTACTGGGTCGACTGAGATGGGCCTGGACCCTGGCTCTGTTGGAGTGTGAGGCTACAGGAACTGACCTGGGATTGGGCAGGTCTGGAGCCTATGTCTACAGGTACTCGTCTGGTGCCTGAGGCCAGGAGTACTGACCTGGTGCTGGGCAGGGCAGAAGCTCTGGGCTTTGTAAATGTGCTTGGCTCCAGGCTGGTCTGGAACCTGGGGGTGGGAGGCTCCTAAAAGCTGGGTCCACTGGTGCAAGCCTGATAACTAATGTTGTGGTGGCTGGCCTGGCTCTGGGGTGGGTCTGGATATTGAATCTGCAAGACAGGTCTGGAGCCTGAGTCTATGGGAGCTGCCTTTGTGCTAGGGTAGGCCTGTGATCACTGGGGCTGGCCTGGCACTGGGGCCAGTCTGGAATCTGGGTCTACTAAGGTCAGCCTGGCCATGGGATGGACCCAGAGACCAAGTATGCCAGGCAGACCTGGACCCTGGGGTTGTGGAATCCAGCCTGGCACTAGGGCGAGCCTAGAGGCTCAGTCTAAGGGGGCCTGCCCAGCACTGAGTTTTACTGGGTCAGGCCTGGTTTCGGGTTCAGGGGCAAAGTGCAGTGCTCACTTCTCTTTCCTTCCCCTATACAAAGGGTATCTCTCTCCACACTGTACTGCTTGTAGTTGGGGAAGGGGTAACATGGGAAATGTAAAACTGTCCTTCCTATCTTCTTCAGTATGTCTTTTATTTGTTTCTGTGGTATACCCAGGTATATAATCTCTCACCTGGTTTACTTAGCTCTTGTAAAGGTATTTTTGCATGTGGCTAGTTGTTCAAATTGATGTTTCTGAGGAGGAGCAAGTACTGGAAAGTCATATGCCATCATCTTGCTGATGTCCTACTGGAAAGCCTTTCTTTTTTTTTATTTTTTAACTTTAAATGAATTTATTGATGTTGTTATGTTGCTTTACTTGTTTTTTTATTTGTTTGCTTATTTGTTTGTTTTTTCAAAATACTAAGGAGTGGAAGGCCTTTCTTGATCCCCTCCCTTGTTCTCTTACTGCACATGGTATTTCTCCCATCATAACTTTACACATTTTGCTATAACTTTATGCTTAATTGTCCTTCCCAGCAGACTGGTCACAGTTCCATGAAGACACAGACCTCAGCACCTAGAACAGTGACTAGAACATGATAGGCATTTGATAAGTAATTGTTGGATACACAGTTTTTATTTATAGTTGTGGAAACTGGGCCTTAGAAAGGTGTTAAGCAACTTGTCTGAAGCCTCTCAGCTGACAAGTTTCAGAGCTTGCTTTCCTACCCTTGTCTTTTACACTCCCAGAGTTCATGTTCTTTCCACTATCTCACTCAAA
Organism: Cheirogaleus medius; assembly: GCA_008086735.1. Lineage (NCBI taxonomy): Eukaryota > Metazoa > Chordata > Mammalia > Primates > Cheirogaleidae > Cheirogaleus > Cheirogaleus medius. The sequence goes on along the minus strand of VBSM01001265.1, from coordinate 36,624,660 downwards.
TGAGCAGAGAAAGATCCAATCCCCAAACATGCTTTTGGATCTGGGTTTCTACCTCCTGGGCCTTTCCTGCTTTTGACACTTCTGTCTTTCTGATTTCTTCCAGTGTGGTGCAGGTCTTGCTTGCTGCTGGGGCTGACCCAAACCTTGGGGACGATTTCAGTAGTGTTTACAAGACTGCCAAGGAACAGGGAATCCATTCTTTGGAAGGTAAGCATGGGCTACCCTGCTGCTCTGGGAGCTCTCCTTCTGTGACTTCCATGTAACCTTGCTTTGTGCCAGCTCTACCAGCAACTCTGCGTGAGAGCCTGCCAGTTTCTTATCTCTGGGGATTCGTGGGTAACCCAAAGCACTGGGAACACCTGCCCTTCACAGTAGCTCTGGCTCTATAATTTATGTCACTTCAAAAGTGTTGGGGAAAATGAAAATTAAAAAAAAAAAAAAGTGTTGGGGAAAGAAATAGAGGCCTGATTTCATGACCTAATTGAAAGTGGGTGGGACATTTCAACCGGTATTCTCCTGAAAGTACCTTGGCCTGTGGAGCCTCAGATGAGTGGACAGGGGAACAGGTTTCAATAAAATAATTAAGGCAACTGCATGGAATGTGGATTTGTTCCTGCAGACTTACCCTGCCCCATCCTTGCCTCAGAATTAGAAAACAGCCTCACTGGTTTCTTGAGCCTCAGAAGTCCCTGAATACTACTATGAATACTGCTTTTCCCCCCTCCTATATGTGAAATGCAATCCTGTCTCTGCGACTGGCCCCTCAACTTACAGTATGATCCAGGACCAATAGTGGGCCTTCTCTGTGCCTTGATGTCTATTCTTGTAAAATGGTTTCCATGCCTCCTCTGGGATTTTGTGTGGGTGGTGGTTTGAACTTTAGAAGAAATAAATGGTGTGCAGTGTCTGTTGGAAGGTACCAGGGCAAGTCAGTCTGTGTTGCCTCTGGTGAATAGTGCTTTCAAAATGGAGTTGGGAAAAAGGCAGGCTGCAGACCAGAAATGAGTATTTTACATTTGAGCTTTTGTTTTTCCAGACTGTCCCCACTCGCCTGCCCATTGTTCTGGATCACTCACAGAGATTGAGATTCCCCTGGGATTTCCAGCAACAGGGCAGCTGAGCAGTGGCTGCTTTAGGGTTAGTAGTGATGCCAGGAGGACAGACAGCCTAGGGGAGATTCAGCCAACGGGAGCAATGCACACAGCCCTCAGACCTGTCAGTGAGGCTGCCAGACTGACATGGTACATTGTAGCCCAGAGCAGAGGTGTTGCTGCTGCCCCAGGGAGAAGATTTCTCAAATCAGTGGCGTTAGGGCATTACGGGTGAAGTGTGAAGTTGCCCTCCCCCTGCTCCTCCACCTCTAAACCTGGTCCTTCTGTCAAGTTGGCATTTTGGAGGCTGGCTCTCCACAAAGGTTTCCCTGCTTTGGCAATAATTGCAGCCTGCCCTCAGCTGCTTTTTTGAATGTTCTCTAACTCTTGGCCTCTTCTATGGTTATTTGAACTTTCATCGGCCCATATGTCTTTTCTGTCCTTCTCAGCTGACAATTCCATGTACAGGCCATGACCTGTGCCTCCTTAGATTCCCCACTTACCCAGAGGAATTGTGTTCACTTTATGTTTCAAACAGAGGAGAATTTCATGAGTACCAAATTTGCCCTGTATTTGTGGCCTGTGATGTGGGGACTCACTCAAACACAGCATCTCCACCCTCAGCTCTGTCTTCAGTTCAGGTGTTCTCACCAAGAAGCAAGAAGGAGCATTTGCTGAGATGGCAGGGCCAGGTATGTGGGAGGGGATTCTTTTGAGTGCCTTCTCATCTGCTCTCAGTATCCTAGCAGTGCTCAGTAAACATTTTTGATTTCACAGACTCTCAGAGCTCGGAGGCCATCTAGCTTAACTTCTGCTGTCACTGCAGTCTCCACCACGTGCATCACCACATGCATTCAAATTTTATAGCTTTGTGTTCTAATGGTTCCATCCAGGTTGATACTCATATTCAACATTCTAGATCAGTGGTCAACAAACCTTCTGGAAAGAGCCAAATAATAAACATTTTAAGCTTTGTGGGCTCGTTGGTCTTGGTTGTGACTACTTAGCTTGGCCATTGTAGTACAGAAGCAGCCATAGACAATGCACAAACAAATGGGCATGCATGTATTTCAGTAACACTTTATTTATTAAAATACATAGCAGGCTGGATTTGGCTCATAGGCTATAGTTTGCCAACCCTGTTCTACATAATTTCTTTTCTCTTTTTCTTTATTTTCTTCTTTCCCTTTTTGGTGGTTAACCTCTGAATTATTTTTAACTCTTATGCCAGTAGCCAGCTACTACATTCTAGGTAGGTAGGTAGATAGACAGACAGCAAAAATATTGGAAGAGGCTATCATGTCCCTCATGAAATAAAGATAAAAATATTAACTATTTATTTGTATTGTTTATGATCTATAAATTTAGTAAAGAGGCTTACGGTGGATTCACTTATTTATTCAAAAGTGTTTATTGATCACATTTCTATGTACCAGGCAGTGTTTTAGGCACTGGTGAGTTAGGTAAGATTCCCTGCCATCATGTACTTTCTTTGATTAAAATGTTTATAAGGACTCTATTAAATACAGAGTCCTAGAGCACATGATCAGGACAATTTTGATGCATTATTCACTATTCACAACTGTAATTCCACAAAATTTCATTCTTTTTTATCCTCCATTTCTCCAGTTCATCCACAAAATTTAAGAGATTTTCTTAGATTTCTTCTAAAATAAAAATGTGTTTAGCATTTGTCTTATTTTCTTGCTCAATAACCCTTTCCAAAAAGGAAATTAGGTTATTCTGGTGCATTGATGTCTTGGACTTAGGGAACCTATACCAGTACCCAGAAATTACCTAAGTGTTTAAGAACTGTCACAAAAAATAACATTCTAGAGTTTTGTCAGGTCATTGATAAACTTACTCTGTGTAGCTGCAAGATCTACCTATCACCGCTTTTTTTTTTTTTTTTTTTTTTTTTTTTAAATTCTAGACTACCTTTGTCTGCCATGGTTTTCTGGCAGCTCATCTTATTTCCAGATGTATTGGTTTGGATGTGCTCTGTTCTCTGATGTTGTGTGCTCTGCTTTCTGACTCTGGGACCTGGATAGTGACAGTAGTTTAGAATCGTCTCAGGGCTTTTCTCTCTCCTTACCAATCTAAGCCTTTAGCTTCTTCTTAACCATGTTTTCCTTTCCTTTTTCCATTTAAGGATACCTCATTTTTTTATTCATTCAACCAATATTTATTGACTGCCACTTGTACGCAAGGCACCGTACCCAGCTCTGGCTCATTCTCATTGATGAAGCAGACAGAAACAAAAGAATCCTGTGGTTCTCTTTTGTTTGAATTGGATTGCCTTTTTCATGGGAAGTGACCTGACTTGTGGGGTATGTAAGGAAAGTAGAGTGGAATAAAAGGTTAATCCCCTTGCCCTGAGTGTGTCTAGGCAAATTCACAGGAAAGTCACAAGCTCAGGAAAGTTGGACTGTCCTTCCCTATTGGAGTCTAGAGTCAGTGCCAAAGTCCATCAAGTTCACTAAATTTCCAATATATATTTCTATGGACCTTGGCCTGCACTTAGTATTGAAGGAAGGTGGTGAGTTGTAGTTTGTGACCTTGGCAAGATCTCCCTAACCTCCACTAATACCTCCCTTTGTTTACCTTACCAGTATTGTTGTGAAGATCAAGAGATAAAGTATGTGATATATAAATTGTAAAGTGCTCTACAGTTATAATTGCTTATTAATTTCACTTATTTATGATTCAGCTTGTATTCAGCTTGTCAGGCACTCTGCCAGATACTGGGATTATATAAATGAATATACATGGTCTAGCCCCTCAACAGTGCTCCCAGTCAATTACAAAGACGGGCCTATGAAGAAGGAATCACAGTACAGGGTGATAAATGCAGAGGTAGTGTACAAAACATGTTGGCAGCACTGATAAAGGTAGTGATGAGCTCTGCTTGAGAGGAGAGCAGGTTGATATCTGGGAAGTGTCACAGGGTGAGTTTGAATTGGGTCTTAAAGATGAGTTGGAGATTGCCAGGCAGGCTAAGAGGGACGGACTTTCCAGACAGAGGGAACAACACATGCAGAGACACAGGTTAGGGATTGAGGGGTGATGACAGTTAGCATCATCTGCCACAGTATTGAGGAAAACAACAAGACATAAGGGCGGAGAGGAAGACAGTTATGTGTGGGAAGGACCTTGTTCTGTGGAGTTCTATGGAGGTCATACTGTATTCTGAAGACCATTAAAGGATTTTAAGCAGGGGAATGTTAAATTCACATTTGCATTTTAAATGGACGTTCTGACAGGGTGGAAGAGGAATCAGAGGGGTCCACTGGTTCTTGATCTTTTGCAGACAATGAAATCCTTTGGGAATCTGATGAGAAGCTACACTCCTTTCCCCCAAAATGTACTTTATGTTTCCAGGGATTCTTAAAGGTGTTCTTTAGGAATGGAGAAAATAGATATTAGGAAAATATTAGGAGGAGGTTGAGTACTCAGTGGATTGTGAGAATTGATGCAAAAGGAGGCATCTGTGGTGACACCTTAGTTTCTGATTTGGGTCAATGGTTGGTTGCATGGGTCTAGAGCTCAAAGAAGTAGTCTGACAGGAGATAGGGATTTAGGAGTCACCAGCATTTGCTTGGAAGTCAAAACAATGGATGTGACTGAAATTGTCCAAGGGGAGGATTTATAGTGAGGAGGTGGAAGGACAAGTCCCTTACTCAGGGAGACCAGCATTTAAGGTGTGAGGAGGGAAGAGAATCCAGGCAAGGAAACTAAAAGTTATCAGAGACACTTTCTGTCTGTTCTGTCTGCTCAGAACAGACACAGCCTAGGGAGAAAAGAAACTTCTTTGCCCTCCTTTGCTGAGATTTTGTCATCAGTTACCCCATTCCTAGTGAAACCTTTTTCCTATTTTACATATGAGCATTGTTCCTCAACAGGAAGCCTGCTCACCTGGGTACATTACAGTGTCTTCCACTCTTTCAAGGTTGGTGTTTCTGGGTAGATGGTAGGTGACTCAAGGATGGTTGGTATGGAAATCTTGTTAGACTGATTGTTCTTTCCATTCTCTCTAGCCCTCAGACTGGCATCTTCAGAAGCACTGTGCTGTCCTGGAGAAAGGTTGGGCTTCAGTGCCAGCCATGTGAATGGTTCATCTAAGCTCTGTTACTTACTAGATGTGTGATCTTGAGCAAGTGACTTAAAGTCCCTGAATTTCAATTTTCTCATCAGTAACATAGGGATAACAATATCCATCTTATAGGGTTATTAGGATTAGAGATAATCATATATATGTAAAGCACAGTGACATTTAATGAAGAATTCCTCTATGGATGTGGGTTTTGGCTCAGTGTAAAGTAGGAAGTCTGTGTAGGAGGTATTGAGCAACTCAACATTCAAGGAGAACAGGCTGAATGTCTGCCTATCAAGAATTCTGTAAAGGGGATTCTTGCCTGGGTCATTGGATTATCTGGCCTCCCAGGTCCCTGTCAGCCATGTGACTTCTAAGGTTCTAGAAGCTCTAGGCTCACCATCAGAGCAAGTAATGTTCTTAGAAGAAGTAGGGTTTGAGTTGGGCTTTGGAAGGTGAAGAGGAGGGGAAGAAAGGAAGGATAATTCTAAGCAGGGGACACAGTCTGAGCAGAGGCACACAGATGGGCAAATGTGGAGGGGAGCATGGGGGCATAGCTGTTCCTCTGCCAACTCACTCCCTGATCTTGACCACATTCCATTCAGTGCCTTGAGCCCCACCCATGCCCACTCCAGGAGACTTCCACTTGTGGCTGGCTGATGGGTGGTGGGCCCTAATCCTCAAGTGGAGGAGGCAATAAATTAGTAGTAACAGTAAACAAGTCACCCAGCCGCTGGCTGCTTGTAACTGTTATAAACATTGGGTGTCTGGGGCTGTCAGAAATGCAAGCGAGCACTCTGAGTGCCTTTCTTATGTACAATTAGAACAATAAAACACAGCAGAAACGTGGCCAGAGCAGGCCATAAATCAGCTTCTCTTCTCAGCTCCAAGTGACAGCTGAATAAAGATGAGTCTTGCGGAAGCTGGGTTGGCATAGGGCCCTTCTGGGAGTAGAGGGCCTGGCTTACCAAGCTCAACCTGCCAGGGCCAACCCCACCAGCCCAAATGCCCCCTTCCCACAGCTCCAGGGGCTGCAGGTCCCGGCCTCTTCCAGCTGACCTCCCCATCTCTGTGTCTTCAGATGGGGGACAGGACGGTGCAAGCTGGCTCATCACAAACCAGTGGACAAGTGCCCTGGAGTTCAGGAGATGGCTAGGACTCCCCGCTGGCGGTAATGGAACTGCTGTCTATGATATTTCTCCCCTTCCCCAGGACATGCTAACTATCTCATATGCTCAGCACAGGTTAACCACCCAGCACCCACTGTGTGCCCAGCCCTACCCAGGCGTAGCAGAAAGACTATATGTCCTCCGAGAGCATAAATTCAGATGAGAACAATAAGACTCCCAAAGAAATAAGAATCTCCTAGAAAGCTAGTTAAAACACAGATTCCTGGGCCCCACCCTCAGAGATTCTGATTGAGTAGGTGTGAGATGGGACCAGAGATACTGCATTTCTAACAGGCTCCCACCAGGCTCCCTGCTCTTTGAGTAGCATGATCTAGACCATAGGTGTTAGCTGAGGTCTTGTGCTTGAACTGCATACAAAACTCAATCTGGGCCTTCACTTCCCTAGAGGAGACCTTTTTTTGCCACTTTCGGTTTTACTCCTCCCTTGAGAGGCTGTGTGCTTAAGCCATGGTATTATGGGTGTGAAGAACACTTAATAGCTGGGACACCTGGAGCAATTTTCTGCACCTTACTTGTAAAATAAAGGTTATTGGGAGAGTTAGAGGTAGTATAATTATCCCTAACCTAAAACCTAAAACATAGAAGGAATTCCATTACCGTAAACTTCTGTTTCTACATCATTATCCTCATCATACTCTTATGGAACTTCATTCAGAGTCTTTGACATAGCCTTCGAAATGCTTTTCTGTGGTAGCAAACTATTATCATCAAAGAGCCAGATACTACTTAGAGTTCAAGGAATGGCTTAACCATTACCTAACTGTGTGGCCTTGGGTAATTCTTTTCTCTCTCTGAGGTCGATTTTCTCATCTGTAGAGAACAGTATTTCGTATGTGATATTCTTATTATGAGGCTCAAGTTGAAGTACTTGTGAAAGCTCTTGAGAAAATACAGGGCATCGTGCAAATGTAAGGTGCTAGCAAGAACAGTAATTAGTAATAATAAAGATTGAAGACATTACCAAGACACTATTTGTCAAGGGCCCAGTTGGAGGTACAGATAACAAGGACTGTCAGAGCTCAGAGAAGAGAATCTTGGCTGAAGCAGTTGAGGAAATAAAATGATATTTGAGCCTCAAAATATAGTAATGTTTTAGATAGCTGTATGGAGGGCTGATAGGTCAGTGCAGTTGGGTGTGAGGAGAGAGAGGCTGTGCTATGTCCAAAACATTGAGAGGTGGAAAACAGCAAATTATAGAACATGTTAGGGTGAAGCATCCATGCTGCAGAAGATTCATTTTAGAAAGTGCTGAGCAGTAAAGATGCAGCATTAGTAGATAAGGGCGAGATCAAGACACTTGAACTTTATCCTTTAGACAAAGAGGAGTCTTGAAGGTCTAGAGGAACTGATTCATTGCAGCATGGAGAAGCAGGGGGAGGTGTTGATGAAATGATGATGATAGCTGCAGCAGTAGCGGGTGACATTTACTGATACTATATATTCGCAGTAACCCCATGACATAGGCACTAAAGGAAACTGAGGCAGAGCGATGAAGCCAGATGCCAGCGGAACTGTCTCCTGCTCTTGTATAAAACCCAGTGACTATATCAGCTTCTGTGTGTCCCACACCTAGTCAGCTTAGAACCTCTGGCTTGCCCAAAGGCTTAGGAATCTGCCAAGCCAAAAGCTATTTGGGCAAGTTATTATTGTTAATAATGTCCCTGCTTCTTTTTCATCCTTCTCCAGGCTCACTCAGAGCCTTGTCACACTCCAGGGTAGTGGTTCTACATGTCATTTCTCAGCAGTGCTGGCCACCATAGAGTCACCAGGGTGGACAAGTGCACTGTCACTTCATCAAGCATTTTGGCCAACTGCAAGATTAAATGTATCAACCAGTTAGGTTAATTGTTTCCACCCTTTTAGCCCTCCGAATACATATGTGTGTGTTTATGTATGTGTATATATCTCCTAGGAGAGGGAGATAGACTAGTTGACATGTTTTATTAAAAAGAATAAATTTGATGCATTTATAAAAATAAGAAAAAATGGGATGGGGTGGCAAAGAACTAGTCTTGTGATTTTTAACTGATTTACATATTTTGTGTATAAGTATTTTTTCATCAAAAGTTCCAAATCAGGGATGGGTCCCACACACTACACAAAATATATTAGAGACATTTATATGGATAGCAGGAAGGGAGACAGAGGGCTGAAATTTTCCAGGCACCCAGTGATTGATGGGGGCTGAGGCTCCCCCTGACGCTTTATTGAGTTTCCGATGATTATCTCTCGCTGAGACATTTTTTACAGATGACGGTCGAGCTGTCACAATGGACCATGGGGGAAAAAAACCCAACAATAATAACACTTTAATCTTTTTACTGCACTGCTCCCTAGTATCTCAGATTCATCTTCCCTGACGCACGCAGTTCATTATTCTGCCCCTCCCTGGATGGGAAATAAAGGAAAATAAATATATATGTAGACACACTTACCCACATACATATACACACACACACACACACAGAGTTTATAAAAGAGACCACCTCCGAACCAGAGAGGAGCAGAATTTATTGTTCTTTTTGCAAGTGTTGAGCTTTATTAGTAGAAATGCTGGGTTGGCTTGGAATTGGCTATTAATTACAGCATTTTGTATTTGTTTTTTATTGCGAGTTTTTAACATCTTAAAGAAAAGGCAGAGGAGAGGCAAGCAGGTGTAGAAATGGGGAGCACAGAGGGACCAAGTTTGACCAACCAGGTATTTTATAGCTGGCCAAGAGTCAAAGAAGGCAGGCTCCTTCCTCTTGCTGCCAGCCCTGCCCCAGAGGATCCCTAGAGCTGAGAGAATACTGCTTTGGTTAGGACAGGGGGCAGGGAGGAGTAGGATGCAGGGGATCTCAGGATAATTATGTTTAATAAATCAAAGGTAATCTAGATAGTTGTGAGCACATCACTACTCTGTTAGGAGAGGTAGGAAGTAGAGGAGGTTCAAACAGAGTTATGATGAGTCTACAGATAACAGAGTAACAGATTCATAAGAGTTGCCCTACCTTTTGAATTTGGTGATATGAAGGTTCTGTGGTAAGAGGGGGGTCCTGGGCCAGAGAGGTTGATGCCACGCTGACTGTCTCAGGTCACAGGCAGAGTCAACAACCTGTCTTCAAGTTCTCTGCCAGCCTTCCTGGTCTCCCCCTTCCCTTCAAGGAGGTGAGAGAAAGTGGACTTTGGGAAGGCTGCCCTTGATGTGCCTCCAGTAGAGTAAGTGCTGACCCAGTCTTCTTTTTAATTCTGAGGCGCCATGCTACATACACTAGGATGGGGTGGTAATGAGGTAAGCAGGGTCCTATTCCTAAGGAGAAAGCTTCCAATCCACAGGCAGAAAGCATGATATCTGTGAGAACTGTTTTCATGGAGGGGCTTGTCCTCTAGCCATAGGCCAGCCTAGGTGACCATGAGCGCCTTCTCTGTATAAAGGATAAAGAGATCTAGAAGACACGATGTCTGTCTTTCAATAACCTATTTCCTATTTGGGGAGACAAGCTTAACATAAGAATTCTAGAAGAAAAAGTTGGAAAAACTCTTATAGACATCAGCCTATGCAAAGAATTTATGAAGAAGACCCCAAAAGCAATCACAGCAACAACAAAAATAAATAAATGGGACCTGATCAAATTAAAAAGTTTCTGCACAGCCAAGAAAACTATCATCAGAGCAAATAGACAACCTACAGAATGGGAGAAAATATTCACATGCTATACATCCATTCACTTTATATCAGGAATCTGCCATGTTCAAGAGTATACACATGAAACAATCTGAGAACACACAGGAGGAAAAGGAAAATCAACTAATTTGATACAGACTAGACGTTACTAGAACACATAGGGGAAAGGGAGATCAGTGAAAATCAGGCTGCTTGAGTTGTAAAGTGTGAATAAAAGGTAGAGAAATAAAAGAGGGCATAATGAAGCCGTGTAATCACATGGAGAAAAGAATATGTGCCTTGGAGTTGAACCACCCAGCTTGGTCATTGACTACCACTGTGACTTTAAACAAGTTACAAAACTTCTCAAAGGCTGTTTCTTCATTTATTAAATAGGAATAATAATATAACAGCCTACTACAGTTCTTGTGAGGAAAATAGTTGTAAAGTTGCTGGTACAGAACCTGGGCACATAGTAAATGTTCAATAAATTGAAGCCATTATTTTCTTTCTACTTTAAGAGTTCTATATTTAGTTATCTGAATATTGGAGGAAGACTTTTAGTCTTGGGATATTAGCATTTAGGACTCACCTGTGACCCTCCACTGAGTATGAAATGGACCCCTTGCAGTGAGCCTGACATATTCTGCAGTGTTAGTGATAGAGGTGATTCTGGCCAAAGTTGGGATGGCATCAGGAAGAGGAAAGGGCACGATAATAATATAAATTTACTATCATTTATTGAGTCCTTACTGCATGCCAGGCAACATGCTCCACTCCTTACGTATATTTTTGAACATAACAAGCTTGATTGAGATTTAATTTACATACTATACAATTTACCATTTAGAGTGTTATCATTCTGTAGTTTATAGTATATTCACAAGAGTTGTGCAATCATCACTACAATCAATTTTAGAACATTTTTATCACCCCATAAAGATACCTCTTATTGGCTGGGTGCGGTGGCTCATGCCTGTAATCCTAGCACTCTGGGAGGCTGAGGTGGGCGGATCTTTTGAGCTTAGGAGTTCAAGACCAGCCTGAGCAAGAGTGAGACCCCATCTCTACTAAAAATAGAAAGAAATTAGCTGTACAACTAAAAATATATAGAAAAAATTAGCCAGGCATGGTGGCACATACCTGTAGTCCCAGCTAATTGGGAGGCTGAGGCAGAAGGATTGCTTGAGCCCAGGAGTTTGAGGTTGCTGTGAGCTAGGCTGACACCATGGCACTCTAGCCTGGGCAACAGAGTGAGACTGTTTCAACAACAACAAAAAGATACCTCTTATTCATTATCGGTCATTCTGCATTTCCCACCAACTACCCCCAGCCCCTGACAGCCTGTAATCTTTTTTCTGTCTCCACAGATTTGCTTAATCTGGACATTAAATGTAAATATAAATGGAATCCTAGAACGTGGGTTTTTTTGTGTGTATGTGACTGTCTTCTTTCACGTAGCATAATGTTTCATCCACGTTGTAGCATGTATCAGTACTTCATTACTTTTTGTGGTTGAATAATATTCTATCTTATCTATATACCATATTTTGTTTATCCATTCATCATTTGAGTGGCATTTAGGTTGTTTCCACTTTTGGCTTTTATGAATAATGCTGCTGTGAATATTTATGTACAAGTGTTTGTGTGGACGTAGTGTTTTCAGTTTTCTTGGGTATACGTCTAGGAGTAGACAGGGTCATGTAGTAACTCTGTGTTTTTAACCTTTTGAGGAACTGACAGACTGTTTTCCAAAGCAACTACACCATTTAACATTCCCACCAGTCATGTATGAAGGTTCCAATTTCTCTACATCCTTACTCTAACGCTTACTGTCTATCAATTTTTTTATTATAGTCATACTAGAGGGTATGAAGTGGTATCTCATTGTAGTTGATTTGCAGTTCCCCTAATGGCCAGTGATATTGAGCATCTGTGCATGTGCTTTTTGGTCATTTGTATATTTTATTTGGAGAAATGTCTATTCAGATCCTTTGTCCATTTTTTAT
>VBSM01001265.1:36574703-36604096 GCA_008086735.1 Cheirogaleus medius | reverse complement strand
AAAAAAAAAAAAAGAAGAAGAAGAAGAGCCACTATCTTCTGCCCCTCTCTTGCCCTGTCCTACCCCACCTGCTTTCTTCCTCTGGATAACTCCTCTTCATCCTTGAAGACTCCTATTTCCTGTGATCCTCTCTTTATGCCTAAATAGACCTAAGCTCTCCTCTGGCTTTCTATATCATCCTATTATACCTTTAACATAGCATTTATCTCAAACAATACTATAAACATCTGTTTATTATCTGCTTCCCTTGTCAGATTAGGTCAGGGACCATATGTGATCTATTTTATATCCCCAAGATGAATCCTAACACATAATAGATGTCAATAAACATCTGTGGAACTGGCCTCTGTGTTTCCTCTTACCCAGCACAGGTGGCCAGGCACATAGCAGGTACCATTTTATGTTTAGTAAGTAGGTAGATGACTAAGTATATTAAAATGCCAAGAGAAGGCAGGTAGGATTGGTGGCTTATGCATTTTCTGCTAACAGAAGGGTTTGTGTTGCTGTTGCCCCCAGTCCTGGTCACCCGAGAGGATGACTTCAACAGCCGGCTGAACAACCGTGCCAGCTTCAAGGGCTGCACAGCCCTGCACTATGCTGTCCTTGCTGATGACTACCACACCGTCAAGGAGCTGCTTGATGGAGGTAAGAGATGAAGGGTGGAATGGGGTTGGCGGGGGGAGAGAGTACTTGGCAGCCTCTCTACTCTGGAAATGCCATGCTTTCCCAGAGCCCTCTTACCCTCCCAGAGCCTAGAAATGCCTTGAGAGTGGCTGCACTTCTGAAAGTGGCAGTGTACATGTGTGATTTGCCCTCCTGTGGCTGGTATGTGCTCTTTGCCTATGTGTGTGTGAAGCACCATGCCGTCTGGCCTGTCTGTATATGCTATGACAGTTTTCTTGATTGTTGCTTCTCCCCTGTGTCCTCCAAAGCAGTGTTAGTAGAACAAGGGAGAGGCTCTTCAAATCCCTACTAACTCAGGTCGCAAAGATATCGTCCTTGGTCCCATCTCCACCCCAGTCTCATTTAGTTCACTTCCATTACTCTGGGTCATGGCACCCTATTCTTTTCCATCATTGCACTTGTCACAATCTGAAATTGTCTTTATTGTTCACTGGCCTTCTCCCTAACTTTACTGTGAGCTCCTTGAAGGCAAGAACCACAGCTGACTTATGTCCCCAGCACCTGTCATATTACTTGGCACCTTAGTAAGCACTCAACAAATATGTGTTGAATGATGAATACCCTCCTTTTGGAGAGCATCAGTTTAATCTGTGCCATCCCCAGACTCAAACTGGACTGGTCGTGTCCAGGTCTGGTACAGAGATACCTGCCAGACACCTCCCAAGCAATCACTTTCTCTCCCACTTCACCTTATCCCACTGCAGCCTCTCCTTGGAGTAGGGAGGGAAGCATCTTGCAGGATGTGTGGGGCACAGGCCCCTGAGTGAGTCCATGGTGCATAACTGCCTGTTCGTGCCCTCCCTGCCACTTCTTGAGTGCCAGGGACCCTCTCTTGGGGCTGGACCCCAGGGTCCTCCTTGTTAGGGGTCATTCTTCACAGAACCTGAGAAGTGGAAGGGTCCTCAGAGGTCCTCTGGTCCACGCTGATTGCCTGTCTTCCTGCCAGTAGAAACCTCACCAACAGCTGGCTGTCTGACATTTCCTGAATTTTGTCAGAGACAGAAGGAACTCTGCTTCTTCCCCAGGGAGTTCATTCCATTTTACTTCAGCTCTGACTGGTTAAACATCTTTTTAATGAGCTGTGATCTTCTTCTCTGTAACTTTTGCCAACTGTCATTTGCTACCCAATCATTTTTTTAAAAACTAGTCTTCAAAGAAAACTCTTTCAGGCCAGGCACAGTGGCTCATGCCTGTAATCCCAGCACTTAGGGAGGTTGAGGCAGGAGGATAGCTTAAGGCCAGGAGTTCAAGACCAGCCTGGGCAATATAGTGAGACCCCATCTCTGAAAATAAAAAAGCTCTTCCAGTCCCAGAGCCTTTGCCTCCCTAGGCCCAACATCTCCAGATCATCTTGTAGCCCCTGTGATATGATTGGCCTGGACCCCAATCCTGCCACCTTCTGTCAGCCACAGCCACACTGGCTTAAAACTCAGGCCTGGCCCATACTCCCAGCCTACAAGGGACCTGCCCCAGAGCAGCCAGAATATGCCTTGGCCTGGGGCATGTACACCGTGAAGGGCAGGACTACTCCATGGATGTAGTGACAGTCCCTAGGATAACAGATGCTTTGGAGTAACAACCTGCTGCTCTCAGAAGCAGAGACTTAGAAAACATCCCCAAGCAGAATGCTTCTTATTTTGTCCTTTGGAAAACTTTCCAGCAAGACATTTGTAGCTAAGCATTGGAGCATTCACCATGGAGTTTCTCTCTGCCGTGCCTTAAAATCAATCAATAGTCCCAGCCATTGTCCAGTAGTTTACATTCCATGCTCCCCCCCACCCCCCAGACAGACAGAGAATTCACTCTATGAGAAGCCCCTCTCCCAAGCCTTCTAGATCGAACACCTTTGAAATAAAGAGGCGAGGGCCTTTTATGAAGTTCCCTCCACCCTCTCCCCCCAGGCCAAGGCTGGCCCTTTGAGCCGTTCCAGGGGCATGGTTCCTGCCTGTTGACTTGGAACAGATGCCCTTAGCCCCCACCTTTACATTTCTCCCACCTGCCTTTTTAGCCAGCATCTATTTACACCCCCTGCCCTAGCCTCTCAGCCTCAAGGGCCAAAACCATTAACCCGTTTATTTCTCCCTCCCAGACCTGAACAAGTGGCCGTCACTCAAGGCCTGCAGGCCTACCAACTTCTGACCTCCCTCCCCCCTTGACCTTCCTTGGTCTGCCTGTGTGTGTGACCAGCCAACCGAGAGGCAGGATCATGCTCTCTCGTCCTAGGGGCTGTTGCCAGTAACATTTCCAAAGACTTTTGACCTCAGCTGACCTTCTCCATAGGGTTTCAGGGAAGGCAGGAGCGCCTGCCTTCCTGCCCATCAAGCTTTCTTAGCCTATCTTGTCACCAGCTTTGCTGCAGCAACATTGGCGGGGGGGACTCTCTGTGAGTTCCAAGGCAGGCCTAGACACAGAGGCCATCCTGTGCCCCCAAGGTCCACACAGGACCCTTTTCCTTGAAATTATTTAGTCCACAGGGATTTAGGTTCCCCTGATCCTAGAAGATTAGAGCTGAAAGGGGCAGCTACTCTTGCTTGCTGACCAGAAGTCCCCACTGAGCTGAGAGGAGGTTCAGACAGCAATATCAGGCTGATAATGTGAGCAGCTCTCTGGCCCATTAGGAGGCAGCATGGAGTAACAGAAAGGGCATCTGAAGCTTCTGAGTCAGGCCAACTTGGGTTTGAGTCCCAGCTTCCCCACCTACTAGTTGTTTTGCCTTGGGCATGTTACCTTAAATCTCTAAGCCTCAGTTTTCTTATATGTAAAATAACACCTACTTCATAGGGATGGCTTGAAGATTAGCAGTAATATCTATAAAAGCCCCTGGCAGGTACACAGTAGGTGTTCTGTGATAAGTAATCATTATGACATGTATCAAGAAATCAAATTCTCAGCTGGGCAAGGTGGCTCACACCTGTAATCCTAGCACCTTGGGAGGTTGAAGTGGGAAGATTGCTTGAGGCAAGGAATTCAGAGACCAGCCTGAGCAATATAGTGAGACCCCATCTCTACAAAAAATAGAAAAATTAGACTGGTGTCATGGGGCACACCTGTAGTCCCAGCCACTCAGGAAGCTGAGGCAGGAGGATCTCTTAAGCCTAGGAGTTTGAGGTTGCAGTGAGCTCTGATGACACTACTACATTCCAGCCTGGGTAACAAAGCGAGACCCTGTAAGAAAGAAAGAAAGAGTGGAGAGAGAGAGAAAGAAAGAGAGAAGAAGATAGAAAAGGGAATGAAGGAAGAAAAAGGAAGGGAGGGAGGGAAGGAAAGGAAAGGGGAAGGAAAGAAAGAAAGAAATCAAACACTCAACCTGGTAGCTATAATCCCATTCTTTGCCCAATATGGAACCTATTCTCCTACCTAAAGGCCTCTTAATTCTGTCTCTGCCTATAACATTCCTGCCCTGCCTAAAATACCCTCATGTTCCCCCTCTTCTTATCTGAATCCTCAGACTCTTCAGGGCCTCCCTCTCTCAGGAAGCCTTTCTTGGTTGTCTGGTCTACTCTGATACTTGCTCCTCTCAACTTTTACAGTGTTGGACTAGTGCTTAGCACAGACTGCTTAAGGTTACTCTTCATCCTCGGGAGGCCTCATAACATGGTGAAAAGAACACAAGCTTTGGAGTCAGACACACCTGGGTTTAAATCTCAGCCCTGCTCTGTGGCTCTGGGCTAGCCACTTGCCATCTCTGAGACCATGGACCTCAGGGCATCCTAAGACAGATCAGGTGAACTGTCTCTGACCCTGAGAGACTCTCAGACTGTCGGAGGAAACAGATGTAGAAACAGGTCATGACAGTGGGGTAAGTTCTCTGGCAGGGGGCTGGACAAGGGGCTCCGGGGACATAGAGGAGGAAATGGCCTCCTTCTGTATGGTGAGTAGGGAGATGGAGTCATTTACAAAGAGCTTCCCAGAGGAAGGGCTGTGTAAGCCTTATCAGGAAGGGTAATGGGAGTTTCTAGAGTTCTTCTGAAGGGTTTTGAATTAACTAGTGCCAATCTTCTACTCCCAACTTCCACGGAAAAATAACTACACAGGCCCCCGTGTTTTTCATCTTTGGAGACTGCTTTTGCCTGTGTTGATGGCTTATGAGCAGGAAGGCTCTGCTTCAGCACTTGACTGCAAGTAGAAGAAATGGTGGGAGGGAGGGAAGGAGGAAGGGAAGGAAGGAGGGAGAGGCAGGCTGACTGGAAAGAGGAGTAATCGGGGAAGGTGGCTGGAGCCTCCTGCCTCAGGTCCCTGGAGCTGACTCATCCCAGTATTTCCAGGGCTGTTTAGGTGCTTTAGGTCCTCTCAGGGGTGTGATTGCACTGTCAGATCCATCTTCCTAAAACATAGCTGTCAACCTTGCTCCACCAGGGCTCCTCCAGAGAATTGATTGAGCCCTAATGCTCTAAGGAGTTAACAAGGAGTTAACTTCTATCCCAGACATCTGAAATCGTATACCTTTGTGTATATACACCTTTGGGAGAACTGAGAAAATCATTGGTTAAATAATTTTTTTGTACATGGTTTAAAGGAGAAAACCCAGTTGAGAGACGGCAAGGGAAGAACATGAATGTTGAAGTTAGGATCTCAGTACCAGCCCTGCCACATAGTAGCTGTGTGTTCCTGGGCAAGTTACTGACCACCCTTTTCCTCATCTGGAAATGGGGGTGGTGCTACCTACCTTCCAGGGTTTTCTAGGGATTAGGACATATATAGATGATATAGAGTATAGATAATTTATATATAATATCTATTGTTATTATTATAACTTCAAAAACACTCAGTATTTACCTGTTAAAAAAACAAACCCATAGTAACGTATTTAACTGGTTTTAGCGTTGCTCCAGTCTGGCCTCTCCTGCCTTTTTCCCTCCCACTGCTGCCCTAGTACTCCAGCTACACTGTGTTCCCAACTTGATGCCTTTACTCTGGCAGCTCTTTCTGCCTCTCAGTTCGCATTAAGGGCTTCTCAGGCTAGTGGAATTCTTTCTTCTAGTCATGCCACCTTCCTTCTAAAGTATCCCCTGTTTCCTGGGGTTTGGGTCCTGTCCTGCTTACTAAACCTGTTGTAGATTGAAGGCCAGGACTGTTGTCTTTTTTGTCTCCATCTCCTTTGCCCCAATGGCCTGCATGTGGTTTAGTATATTTTTGGATGCACTGATAACTCTCCAACACCACTGTAGGTTTTCTGTTGATATCTTTGCTTCCTGGCCCCCTCACTGTTAATGTCCTCATGTGTCTGGCTTTTTAGAGTTTCGCATATGCACCTCCCCTTTCTAGCTATCTTCCCATAGTCACAGTGTCACTTCCTCCTTGGCCATCAGTGCTCATCACCTCAGAAACACTCAGGCTTTATGAACCTAATATCAGTCTCCCCGAGGCCTCCCTCAGCCTCCTTCCTACCCAACTGTAATCCTCCTTGCCCCTCTCTCCAGGTCCACCACTCAGTTGTCAGTATTAACCAGCCATCATCAAATGAGTCCTTAAATTCCCCACTGTTCCCACTTGCAGCAAAAAGCCTTCCTACTGCTGGCATCCTGGCTTTAGCAACCTGTTAGCTTGTTGTCAGGACTCAAAACTTAGAGTTTCATTTCTTGCTCCACTTCACTGTCCATCTGGCTGCATTGCCAGATGTTGAGGGAATCACCTTTGCCTCCAGCTATCCTCTGTTGAAACTTCACACTCTGATTGCTGCAAGCACTGCAGAGAAGGGGAATGAGCACTGGCCTAAGGGTCAGAAGTTCTGGCTCTGCCACCAACAAATTCTTTCTCCTTTAGGCAGATCCTTTCTCCTCCTCAGTGAAATAGAGAAGTTAGGGTAGCAGATCCCTTCCAGCTCCTGCGTCTTGTGAAACCCCTGGGCAAGTCTTCTCCTTCATTTATCAAACACTGAGCATCTCTCCTGTCACAAGTCCTGCCCTAGGCACCAGGGAAATAAGAATGATCCAGACATGGTCTTTGCCCTTAAGGAACTCATAGTTCATTGAGGAAACCAGACATTTTAACAAAGAATTGCTATCTGGTGTATTAATGGAGATGTATAGAACATGCTGTGGGCTCACAAAGAAAAGACCTTTTAAATCTTGGACAGGGCAGGGAAAGCAGGGTGTAGGTAGGAGATGGTATTCACACTATGTATTGAAAGATTGAAGGATGAATGCATGTGGACCAGGTGGATGAGGGAGAAAGACAGAGGGAGCAGCATGTTCAAAGGCATGCAGTATGAAGCAGCATACTTCATTCAGTATGTTGCAGGTAGTTCAGAAGAGCTGCAGGGTATGGCTGGAAGGGTCAGAGGCAGGAATGGAAAGCAGGAGCTGATAATGAAGGTCTGTGTAACATAAGCTATGCAAAGGAAATTGCACTATATCCTCCAATGGGAAATCATTAAGATTTAGAGAAGGAATAGGATGGGCTTTATGTTTAATGTGAAAGATGGTTTAGACATTTTCAAAATGTTTATCAATAGCTGAAAGAATAAATTGTAGAATGTTCACACAATGGGATAATATACAGCAAAGGGAATGAATGAACTCTTGCTCTATACTATAACACAGACTTAACATTCAGGTCACAAGCCAGACACAGAAGGGTACTTACTGTGTGCTTTCATTTAAAGTTCAAAGTAGATAAATCTATTTGATAGAGTAAAAGTCAAGGTAATGCTTAATTTCACAGAGTAGATAGTGACTGGGAGAGGGTATTAGGGGCTTTTGGGGTGCTGTAATATTTTTTTATCTAGGTGCTGATTGCAGGGGTGTGTCCACCTTGTGAACATTCATTGAGTTAAATCCTTATGTACTTGTACTTTTCAGTATGTTATACTTGAAACAGAAAAGGTTTAAAAACTTAGGGAAAAATATTAGAAGGCACATCCTTGGAGAAAAAAATATATAATTTGAAAGCTACTGTAACTGTCTAGACGAGGCCTAAACTAAGGTAGTTTCAGTGGGAAAGGAGAGAAAAGGACTGATCCTAGAAAGAGTTAGGAGTAGAATCAGTAAGATGGGATGGTGAGAGAGGAGGAGTCAGGACGAGGTGCCTGGAGTGGAGGGAATACTGGAGCGAGGTTAAGGGGAGATGGCAGGGTCATCGCCAGTTCTGTTTTGAGCATCTCTGTTCATCTTTCCATCGTTTCTCCCATCCTTCCTTCCTGCTTTCTTTTAGATTCCATGGTCTAGTGTTGTAACTACTTCCTTGCTTCTCTTTCCCTTCTTTGTACTCACCTGACAAATGCTAACCCTAGTTAAACCCAGCTTTCTTTTTACTTCCTGTCTGTATCTAAGAGCTGAATATTGCTGGAAAAAAATCACACAACCATGTTAACTGAACTTCATGTTGAGTCTCAAACATTCACCCCTGCCAACCACCTCACTGCACTTCATGAGCAAAATCACTTTCTTATTCTGGACCAAGACAATTTTTTTGCATCCTCTTGCCTCTCCTTAAATCTCCAGCCCCCTCCTTCCTCAACTCCCAAGCTAATGATCTCACCTCTCGCTTCATAGAGAAAGTAGATTGCAATCAGAAGGCAGCTACCTCATCTTCCCACCTTCACTTCCACTAGCCTGCCTGCGTCTGTGCCCCTGTACGCTGCCTTGCTTCTTCTGACAGTGGAGGATGTCCCCATGACCAGCCCCTGCACTGGGCTCTGGCTCCTGTTTCTTCTCACTCACTCACGTACTTTGAGCCTCCTCTTATACCCGTCCCTCCTGCGTTATCTGTTTTCCCTCCCCACTGGCTGATTCCCATCAGCATGAAAACATGCCTTAATATCATCCATCCTGAAAAATAAATCAAACCAAAAACTTCCCTTGACCCCATATCCATCTCCTGCTGCCACCTCATGTTTTGGCATCTCTCATGGCAAAAATCCTCAAAAGAATCATCAATATCCACTTACTCTACTTCCTCAGCTCCTGCTCTTTCCTGAATCTAACATGGCCTAAATGATACCATCATCTACTCAGTTTTCCAGGCCCCAAACCTCAGAGTCGTACTTGAATTCTCTATTTCTCTTCACTCCATATGAAGTCCTTTGATAAGCCCTGTCAGTTGTACCTTGAAAGCACTCTTGAGTCCATCCCTTTTTTGCCATTTCCATTGCTGTAACTCTAGTTCATTTCAGGCCACGTCATCTTTCCTGGACTGTCACCATAGCTTCCTAACTATTCTCACAATTTCCACTCTTGTCCCCCTAAATCCATTCTCCAAATAACAACAAGGGCAATCTTTTTAAAACACAAATCCTTTCATTCTCCTACTTAAAACCCTCCATTGGCTTTCCTCTGGGACCAAAATGAAATCCAGACTCCTTACCAGAGCCTACAAGGCCCTACATAATCTAGACCCCTGCAACCTCATCTCTAGCCACTCACCTCCTTACTCACTGTTCTCCAGTGACACTGGCCTTCCACTGTCCCTCAGACACACCAAGATCTTTCCCATCTCAGGGCCTGTGCACCTACCTCACCTTCTTGAGATGGCTGCCAGATCATTCAGGTCTCGACTCAAATGTCCCCTCCTCAGAAAGGCTTTCCCTGACCACCCTAGTAAAAGTACCACCCCCTGTCACTTTCTGTCATATTACCCCATTTTGTCTTCTTCGTGGCACTTATCGGTCTCTAGAATGATCATGTATACTTGTTTATATGTTTATGATCTGTCTCTCCTCCACTAGAAAGTAAGGTATGGTGGTCACAGAGACCATATCTCTTTATCTTACTGCTGTATGCGCAGCTCCTAGAAAAAAATTCACAGCCAGCTTATGAAGATTAATTAAGGGATTAATAAATAGCTGTTGACCAACCAAGGGACAGTCTTGTAGAGATGTATAGCTGGCAGTTGGATAAATGTGTCTGAAGCTCAGAAGAGAGAAAGGACTTTAAGTTGGACATGAAGATATGAGAGTTGTCCGTCTCTTGGGGGTGGCTGAAGCTGGCTGAGTCTGTGAGTCGTCCTTGGAAAGTTGTAGAGCCAAAGAGGCCCAAGGACACAACAGAGAGAATTTACATTTCAGATGTGAGCCTGAGGAGAGGAGTCAGTGCAAGAGATGCCAGGAAACAAAGAGGGAAGAAGAGAAGCAGAAGAGAGTGGGGAGTGGGTTGCTCTAAGGCAATGTTTCTCAAACTGTCTATGAAAAACTTGTCTGTTTTTGTTTTTTGAATTTACAGTCTTTCATGGACCAGTATTTTTGTAAAAGACAATAAAAATGAATGATTAGAAAAATATTTTTAAAAGGCATGTAAAATACAGGCCCAAATTTGTCATTAGATTCAGCAGACATAAAATTACTCTGAAAAGTTGCTGTAAAAGTTTCCAGACACTTGACTCTCAATTATTGTACTTATCAGGGACTAGTAGCAAAGTTCATCAGCTGGCACCAGTGCATGGACTATACTTTAAGCCTCACTGCTCTACTACTAGTACTCCTGGGCAGAGGGGGGGAGACAAATGAACAAAATACAGCCTCTGCCCTCGAGTAGCTTAAAGTCCAGTGGGGTAGATAGTCTGGGACACATAACAGTTATACTGTGTGACAGAGGTCAAAGCACTGCCATTAGGATGTAGGCACCGGGGACTGTGATCTGCCTCAGCTCTGCTACCATCTCACCCTGTAGATCATGACCCTTCTCTGGCATCACTTTTTTCATTTGTAAAATAAAGACATCATGTCAGGTGATTGAACACTAAAAGTTTCTTATTGTTTGGATGCAAATGCTAAAAATCCTTCATACTTTCAATTGTCTGAGGGAGGGATGGGGAGACATTGCTAATGGGTACAAGGTTTCCTTTGGAGATGATGAAAATATTCTAAAATTAGATTATGGTGATGGTTGCATAACTCTAAGTATACTAAAAAACCATTACATTGTATATGGGTAAACTTTATAGTATGTAAATTATATCTCAGTAAAGCTGTTAAAGAAGGAAAAAATCCCATGCTATTCAAAGGCAGAAAATATTGACTTTGATGGGTGACTGGTTGCCTGAGAGCAGACTGGAAAGCCAGGAGGACCTGGTCAGCCCACAGCGAGTGTGGCGCGTAAGATGAGCCCCTCCGTCTTATATGACAGTTTCCTTCAAAAACTTATCTGTAAACCTCTCTCTTGCCCTTACTGGTCTTTTTATTGATATCCTGTTATCATTTTATAACAAATATGTATTACACTTCCCATCCTTGCAAAGCTTAAAGAGACATTAGACAAATAATTATAAAATTATTAGCTGATTATTAGCTAAATTACTAGCTAATAATATAATATAAGTATTATTAAGGAAGAGTAGAGGGTACTATAAGAGCATAACAAGGACCTAATCTAGTCTAAAGAGGGACAAGGGAAGTCTTTCCTGAGCAAATGGCATTTACATTGAGACCCAAAATGTGGTTGATGTTATCCTGTCATTTAGCTTGAGAAAATCCTGTGGAGAGGGCTGGCCATTAGTCATCCAAAGGGATCCAGCAGTCTAGTCAGGGGTATTTTGGGGAATGGAGGAGTCCCATGGTATTGTAATTATAGTCCATGTGTTAAATCAGGCCTAGAAGTGACCTTCAGTGACCTGAGTCCTACCCTCAACCCCTTACTCAATGCAGAATGAGGACACATCCTTTCTTACCCCAGAGAAAGGTATTTCTGTATCCTGGCTTCTGTGGACACAGAGGAGCACTGCATGGTTGAGCTGGAGATGAGAGCCTGGTCACCAGAGTCCATGCTCTCCAGAGCCACCTGCCATCCAGGCACCCGCATTTCATCAAGGGTTTAATCGGCTCCAAGCAGTCCTCAGATGAGCCTGGCTGGCATCCGGCATGACCTCATCACTGCCAACAGTGGCAGCTGGAGGCCAAGTCTTCCCTGGGTGAGGGAAAGGTCAACATCGGCCGGGCCAGGTCTGTTCTGTGTCCTGTGCTGTCCTCCACCGACACTGTGCCTGACTAGGACTCAGATTTTCCAGGGCAGGGCCAACTGCCCTTTGCCAGCCCACTCATGCCCCCTCCAGTGCATGTGCTCTTGGGCAGAATACACAGAGAAAGGGCAACACTGCACCTTTAAGAAAGGGGAATGTTGCCAGGCACAGTGGCTCATGCCTATAGCCCTAGCGACTCAGGAGGCAGAGGCAGGAGGATCCCTTGAGGCAGGAGAATCACTTGAGCCCAGGAGTTCCACTGCACTCCAGCCTGAGCAACAGAACGAGACCCTGTTTCTTAAAAAAATAAAAAAAGAAAGAGGGAAATGTCAGCCTGAAGGTCTGGGCCTGCAAAATAGCAGCAAGTGCCCCGTCCCAGGGTGAGACTGGGGATGGCCAGAACCAAGTTTCCCTTCCCAAAAGGAGTTTGTTTCTAGCATTTATGCGCCGTCTTCCTCTATATAGAAGCCTGGCAGTGTCCTGGGAAGAACACAGCAGGGATGTTCTCTGTACGTTTGTACCACAGACTCCTTCCTGAACTGCTGTTTGGAAATGAATTTTCTTAAATGTACCAGAAGAAGGGAGCTTGCCACTTGAGAAATCCTTCAGGGACCCCCTTTGAAGTAATAGAACCCTATGGGGTAGGAAATGCTGAAAGTGCTGACCGGGGGTCAAGGGACTTGGCATGTGGTTTTGGCACTAACTCTACCTTGCTATGGGACCTCTAGCGAATCTTTACCCCTTACTGAGCCTCAGTTTCCACATCTATAAAATAAGATAGTTGGACTGCAATCTCAAAACTCTTTTCTATTTTAATACTTTGATTCCAAATGAATACTTACCCTCTGATTTATCTGATTGCATATCTAAGTACTTATATTTATTCAGCAATTATAAATTATTTTCTTACAGTTACCCACCATCATCCCTATTCTGGGTTCCTCTGATATATGCTCTTAAAACATCCTGTATCATTTCTTTATACCCTTACCACGACAGGTAGTTCTGTAGTTATTTGGTTACTGTATCTCTCCTTCACTTAGCAATGAGTTCCCAGAAGATAAGGTCTGGATCTGAGGTGCTTATGTTCCTTTTGCCATCCATAGCACATGATAGGTGTTCAGTGAGTATTTGTTGAATAAGTTAATTTGTAAATGGATACTAGGCATTACAGGAAATACAAGAGAAAAAGATAACAGGCCCTTCCTTTAGCCTGCACCCCACAGAGTGACAGTTTGGTAAGAATGCCCATATGCAAAGCACACTGAGAACAGTGCAGGACAGCAGATGACAGGAATCTAAATCAAACATAAGCAAGGGCCAGAATAAACAACTGTAATGGGTAATGGTGAGGGGAGAGACCAGTGTTGTTATTGCTGAGGGCTTCATGGAGGAGGTAGAACTGGAGCCAGATCTAGAAGGACAGGTAAAATTCAAATAGAAGGAAGGAGGGAAGCTTTCAGGTGAGGCAGCAACAACAAATGAGCCTGGCTTGTTTTTTAGAGACCTGGAGGAAAATGGCAACCTGCTGGATTATGGAATAGGGAGACTTGGGTGTGGAGGTCCTTGGAGACAAGACAGAGAGCTCTTGTACTTAATTTTGTGGTGAATAGAGAGCTCCTGGAGTGATTGTCTATTTGTGTTTGTTTAGTGACCATAGTGATTTTGACTTCACAAAACGTATAAGATAAAAATTTCGACTACTACCAGAGGCTATATAGTGGAGAGGAAGCCACCCTTCTATGTCCCTGGTCCTCTTCCTGGGAGCCAACCACTGCAATTTTCTTAAGTATCATCCCTATTGCTGCAATAACTAGTTATCACAAATTTAGTGGCTTAAAACAACAGGAATTTATCTTACAGTTCTGGAGGTAAGAAGCCCAAAATGGGTCTCACTGGACTGAAATCAAGGTGTTGGCCGAGCTGCCTTACTTTTTTGGAGAGAATCTGTTGCCTTGCCTTTCACAGCATCTAGAGGCTGTCGCAGTCCATGTCTCCATGCAGCCCGTCCATCTCTTCAAACCCAGCAGTGACTGGTCGAGTCTTTCACACATTTCATCACTCTGACACTAACTCTTCTGCCTTCCTCATTTACTTATAAGAACCTTTGTGGTTATACTGGGCCTATCCAGATAATCCAGGGTAATCTCCACATCTCAAAGTTAACTAGTTAGTAATGTTAATTCTATCTGACACCTTGATTCCCCTTCCTAGTCCGCTAACATATTCACAGGTTCCAGGGATCAGAACATGGACATTTTTGGGTTGGGGGGCATTATTCTGTGTACCATACTCTAAGAGATATTTTATACATGATTTATTTTTAATCCTGTTTTTGAATAGTTAATACTTGTACATAGTACAAAATTCAAGAGTTTTCAGTAAAAAGTCTTACTCTCACCCCAACTCCAATCAAAGTATTATCCAATTTCTCTACTATATTATTTTTTTCTCCCAAATTAATTAGTAGTCTCTGAGGAGACACTCTTAAGACCATGCAAATATCCTACTCTTCATCAAAATCTCCCCTTAGAGTTAGCATCCATTGATGGTTCTTGCCTGAACTAATCTTTATATGATGGTTGCAAAATGAATATTTTCCATGTTTTCTAGCATGTTTTTCTAATTTATTTGTATAAGCAAATAGTTGTATGTTTTCTTATTTTTCCTTTCTTCCTGCACAAAAGGTAGCATACTATATATGTTCCTTTGCAGTTTGCTTTTTTTACTTAACAATATTTCCTAAAAATCACTTTGTGTAAGTTCATAGAGATCATCCTCATTCTTTTTCATAGCTGCATAATACTCCATTATAGCATGTGCTATATATATCCTAAGCTTGGGCATTGAGGTTTCTAATACTTTGCAATTACAAATAATGCCACAATGAATAACCTCATACATGTATATTTTGGTGTTTTTGGAGGTTCACCTTTATAGTAAAGTCTTAGAAGTGGTGTTGCTGGGTCCAAGGGTAATGCATTTGTCCTTTGGTTAGATACTGCCAAGTTTCTCATCCTACAACTTATACCATCTTACATTTCCATTAGCCTCATAGGAAAGGGCCTGTTTTATCATAGCCTCTCCAACAGAACATATTGTCAAGTTTTTGGATTTTTGCCAGTCTGAAGTGAGAAATAGTATCTCAGCCTAGTTTCAGTTTGGTTCTTTTTTATTTTAAATTTTTATTTATTTATTTATTTTGAGACAGAGTCTTGCTCTGTTGCCTGGGCTAGAGTGCTATGGCATCAGCCTAGCTCACAGCAACCTCAAACTCCTGGGCTCAAGCAATCATTCTGCCTCAGCCTCCCGAGCAGCTGGGACTGTAGGCATGTACCACCATGCCTGGCTAATTTTTAAGTGAACTTGAATATCATTTCATATTTTTGAAGGCCATTTCATATCTCCTTTTGTGGATTGTCTATTTGTGTCTTGCACACTTTTCTATAGGACTTTTGGTCCTTATTTTTCTCTTGATTTTTAGAAGTTCTTTGTATATTAAGAATATTAGCTCTTTATCTTTGACATATATATATATATAGAGAGAGAGAGAGAGTGCAAATATTTTCTCCTACTTTGGATTGATATGGCTTTAACACTTCCCATATAATTCTAATATATAGCTAGGATTGAGAACCACTAAACTGTACAAATTGGAGCTGTTTTTGCTGTTATGTATGTGTGTATTTTTTAGAGATGGGCTCTCACTCTGTCACCCAGGCTGGAGTGCAGTGGTGCAATCATAGCTCAGTGTAGCCTTGAACTCCTGGGCTCAAGCAATTCTGCCACCTCAGCCTCCCATGTCACTGGGATTACAGGTGTGAGCCACCATGCTGAGCTTGGAACTGTGTTTTGAAGAAGAATGCATATAGAGAGAAAAAGAGATAAGGGCTGAGGACTCGGCATTGGGTGATACCCATAACTTGGGACAGAAGAATGAACAGGAACTGCAAAGGAGACAAAGTTATGGATATTGTGTATCACAGAAATCAAGGTAGAAAAGAATCCAAATGGAGGTGGGATTAGTCAGAAGCATTGATCACTGCACCCATGGAGAAGAGGAAGAAGAGGTTGCTGAATGTGGTAATGAGTTCCATAGCCCTACCTCCAGCATGACTTCATCCATGGTCATTCAGGCTGAGGGAAGATGGTCCTGATTTCCAGGCAGTGATTTTGTCCAGCAGAATTGCCTAAGACCATAGCAGGCCTCTCCTGACAAACAGAAATGCAAGGAACATAAGCCAAGCTATACCATAACTGGGCCATAATTATTCAGTCATCAAGTATTTATTAAACTCCTACTGAATGCCAGGCCCTGTTCTAGGCACAGGGCATCACCACAAAGAGCCTATTTTTAATCTGTGCTGGTCATTCACCACTTTCTAATAAGTTGGAGGTTTCTTTTACCCAACTCCATCCATTTGTTTTGTCATGCATTCTCAACTCTGGGACAAACATGGTAAAGTCCTCAGAATTCATGACAGAAAAGCACTATTGAGAAAAATATAATCACTTAGCACCAGCAAGAAGCTCTGGATCAAAATGGTCCTCTTGGTGTTTGTGGTCTATCCTTATCCTCTCCTTCTCCTAATCTTCCCGCCAGCCTTCTGCTTTTATTTTTGGTGATGGTTGCTTGGTGACTGTGGTTGAGCATAAAAGGAGCATAAACTGGAAGAGTCCTTGTTGGCAGCAGCTTCTGGGGTTTTTTTGTTGTTGTTGTTGTTGTTTTTGAAACAGAGTCTTACTCTGTTGCCCTGGCTAGAGTCAGCCTAGCTCATGGCAACCTCAAATTCCTGGGCTCAGGTGATCCTACTGCCTCAGCCTCCCGAGTAGCTGGGACTATAGGCATGTGCCACCATGCCCGGCTAATTTTTTTCTATATATTTTCAGTTGGCCAATTCATTTTCTTTCTATTTTTAGTAGAGATGGGGTCTTGCTCTTGTTCAGGCTGGTTTCGAACTCCTGACCTTGAGCGATCCACCCACTTCGGCCTCCCAGAGAGCTAGGATTACAGGTGTGAGCCACCGTGCCCGGCCTCAGCTTCTGGTTTTTAAAAAAGCAATAGTTTTTGAGGGAGATGAGTAATTCCTTCAGCCATGAATGGGGGATTAAAAGCAGACATCAGATAAATGGTTCCTGTCCCCAGAGCCATAGCCTAACATTTGATATCATGGTTAAAGTTACCCCCCACCACACTTCTGATTCTCTCCATGTGGGGAAATACAGGTAGCAAAAATATTTCATTGGTTTCTGTTGCTGCAAGTATTATCAAAGCCAAGTATAAATAAGGCTTCCTGTCTTCCTTAAGTTCAAGTGAAAGTCTATATATTTGAGTGTACCTGATTCCAGTGAGCCTAGCTCAACCACTACTTTATTTGTTTTTTTGTATTTTTTTTTTTTTTTTTTTGAGACGGAGTTTCACTCTGTCACCTGGGCTAGAGTACCATGGTGTCAGCCTAACTCACTGTAACCTCAAACTCTGGGGCTCAAGCTATTCTCCTGCCTCAGCCTCCCAAGTAGCTGGAATTACAGGCGTGCGCCACCATGCAAGGCTAACTTTTCTATTTTTAGAAGAGACTGGGTTTCGCTCTCATTCAGGCTGGTCTCGAACTCCTGACCTCAAGCGATCTTCCTGCCTCGGCCTCCCAGAGTGCTAGGATTATAGACGTGAGCCACCCCGCCTGACCAACCACTACTTTAATGTGCTAATACTTCTCATCCAAGCAAAAGGCTTTACTTAGCTTTGGGAGTAGAAATGTGAGTGAAAACTAATCATTTCTTGATAACGCCCTCTTCTATGCTATGAGCATTAGGCTAGGATTGGTCAACAGAAGCAACATCTGGTCAGCTCAATCCTTTAGGGTGGTTGGTGCTTCATAGACAACCCATCAAGATTGATTGGTCTCATAACTGAATTAGCCAGATGTGTGGGCGTTGTGTGCCCTTTCCTCAGCATCCCTTCAATGTTGTTAGATGGAAGCAGACATGCGATTAGCATGTTTGAAGATGATGTGTTTTTAGTGCATGAACAAAAGCTGCTGCCTTCTGCAGAGAATGTGGCTGTGCCCCAGACGTCAGCAGTATAATTATGACTGCTAAATTCAGCCCAGACCCCAGGCTCGGCTGCCTTGGTCTCAGCTGTCATTTGCAGAAGGGGGAGGGAAGATTGCAGAAGCCTAAGGACCCAGGCTCTTTTAGTGCACTTTGAACTTTGCTTTATCCAGAGCCTTTCTCTCTCCAATGACAATTGCTCCTAGCTGCTTTCTGGTCACAGAGCCGACTGCCACCTCTCAGTGTAGTCTGTGCTGGATTATAGGGAAAAGTGGGAGTGAGGCTAGCCTCTTGAAAGCCCACAACTTCCAGGAAAGCCATGGAAATTTTTATTTTGGGACTTGCCCAAAATGAAAATGAACTGAGGATCCTCACTTCAATTCCCATGTTGCATACTATTCAGAGCATTAGCCACTATCTAGAAAACCTCTACCTTAGGTGTGCATTGAGCAGGAATCCTTGGCAGGAGTTTTTGCTTTTGCCCTTTTTGGGAGTTTTTTCTTGTTCTTTGTTTTGCCTAACTTTATATACGGAATATGTTTGAATATTAATTTCCATGGTTTCTTTTCTTTTTCTTTCTCTTTTTTGAAACTCTTCTACTTGCACATTGATATGATTTCGTTTCTAACCACACTGATCTACATATTTTCTTTAGAACAAACCAGGCATTTACATGTCTGCAGTAGCTCTGCTGATGTTTAATATTCTATAGACATCTCATACTCAGTTTGCCCAAACCCAACCCTCCTCACGCTTTCTTCTATATTCCCTATTTGGTGAATTGCATGGTCATCTACTGGTCAAACAAGTAAGTTATAATTAAGTCTGATGACTTCTTCCCCACTTTCCACCAGGGCTTGTCTTTCTTAGAATTTTTCCTTGAGTCCATCCTCTCCTCTGTCCCCACTATTCTAGTTCCAGCTTTATCGCTCTCACCTGGACTATTATAACAGCCTTCTTGTTGGTCTTCCTACCTCACGGCTCACCTTCAAACCAACTTCTTCCTCGCAAAACCCTGTGCTCCCCTACTTTAAAACCTTCAGCAATTCCCCAGATGTCTAACCCAGCATGCTGTCACTCTTCAATCCACCATGAATCTGCCACACTGTCTCCAAGAAGGGATAGGGATGATGGTTTGCTTCAGGATTGGCATCAACCTGATGGGCCTACCAGGAGGATGCCTGCAACCAAGTGGGCCTGGGAGACAAGAACTGTCTCTGCCATTGGCTCACTAAACTGTGCACTCCCTAGCATAGAGTCTTTCCTGCCTGCAAAACTGGCTTCACTTACTTTTCTCTGCCTGGAATGCCCTTTCCCCACTTTTCCACTTATCAAACTCCTACTTAGCCTTGAAGATCCAACTCATTTATATCTCTTCTGTGTAACTTTGCCTCATTTGCCCACATGAAGTGAATCACTTCTCACTCTGTTCCCCCACAGTAATTTTAGGAGACAATTTTTTTGTTTTAAAGATTACAATTGAAGCTTCAAAAGACAGAGTTTAACATGTATCTCCTCCTCATACACCCTCTTCCCCTTGCTTCTCTGATTCTGTTGCCAGTAGCCCTGACCAGGTCTCTAACCTGGGAAGGCCATCCAATCTCCCTTCTGCCTACTAAGGAGGTAGGGTAGCCAGCTCCCTGCTCAACACCCCGTCTCTGCTCATATATCACAGGTGACACCCACTGTAGGAAAGAATGCTTAGTAATGGTAATTGTAGGAAAAATAAAAATAGCTATCATTTATTAAGATTTTACTGTGTACCAAGCTCTGGACTAAGGCTTTTATCTCTTTTAATACTTAAAATAACTCTGCGAGGTAGCTACTCTTATTACCTATATTTTCCGTATGCATAAACAAGGGAACCGGACTGTTAAGTAACTTATCCAAGGTCCACCACTAATAAGTGGCAAAACCATTTTAGTATATCTGTGATTATGATATCATAAGCAGAATTCCAGTGTATGTGCCCAGAGTCTATATAGGGTCTTCCCTGTCCTCTACAGGATCTGGCATAAAAAGTTTCTTCTGGAATGTTGGTTGGTTGAATGAATGAATGAATGAATGAATCAATGTTCTTCCCATTGATCTCACCTTTAGGCTTAAGAGGGACTGGCTATAGCTTATGCCAAAGAAGTATGGATTTTGTCTCATCTCGTAATGCCCAGCTGTACACAGACATGTTCCCTCCCACTCAGTAACAAACTGCCTGGAACTCTTTCCTGGCTCATATTTACAAGAGAATGTGATAAATTCCGTATTGATCCCTCCTGTTCCACTGTAAATTTTGCAAAAGATGATTAAATAGAGCAATAGAGTCTGCAGGCATTGTGGCTCAATATGTTGTGGACTGGCGTATCGACCTCCTCCATCCAAAGGCAGCCAGCCCCTATCCCTGCTGCCCCAGACCAGTAATTAAAATCCTGTGAGACTGGGATTTAAAATCCAATCATATCCCTGAATCAAGCCTTCTAGTCTCCCCATGTGACGAGTGCAATAAGGTAACGGCAGGAGCATGTTTATGTCTGTGCTGAAACAGTCCCCATAGGGTGGGTAAGAAATGGAGAGTTGGGTAGCCCTGCTGGCTAAATCACTTCACCCTGACACCACAGCCACTTGTAAGACAATCTGTAGGTACATAAACAAGTCCCAGCCAAAGACCAAAACTCAAAGTATAAGAGCGAAATATCATGCACAAAAATTCACAAATTCTGTTTCACTATACACTTCTATTCCCACAGCTAGCAGTTGGTTTAAGCAAGTGATTTGACCTTGATTAAACTATTTCTGGCCTTTAGTGACCAAATACTTGTTTAAATTTGAATTTCCACAGGAACTCTTTGACTTAATCTAAACTAGAGCCAGCCTTCCCTGAGGCCTGTAATCAGCGCAAGATACTATTGAAATAAATTTTTCCATCTCCCCTGCACAAGATCAGGAGCTCCTTAAGAATAGAAACAGTGTCTTCTTATATGCCCTTGTATCCTTAGCACCTAGCACAGTGCCAAACACATGAAGACTCTCAAAAAGTATCTTTGAATGAATAAATAAGTACAAGTTAACAATTAATCTTGAAAACATATCTGTAAACCTATGTGTAAGTAGCAAACCTACTAAGTCGTTGTCCATTCAGTGCCTGAACACTTCCAATGCTGGGGAACTCAGTTGTTCCTGAGGCTGTTCATATTCTATCTTTGGATGTTTTTGTGTTTTGGTTTTGTTTTGAGGCAGAGTCTCACTCTGTTGTACCCGGCTATAGTGCCGTGGCGTCAGCCTAGCTCACAGCAACCTCAAACTCCTGGACTCAAGCAATCCTTCTGCTTCAGCCTCCCAAGTAGCTGGGACTACAGGCATGTGCCACCATGCCCGGCTAATTTTTTCTATGTGTTTTTAGTTGGCCAATTAATTTCTTTCTATTTTTAGTAGAGACGGGGTCTCGCTCTTGCTCAGGCTGGTTTTGAACTCTGACCTTGAGTGATCCACCCACTTCAGCCTCTCAGCGTACTAGGATTACAGGCATGAGCCAGCGTGCCCGGCCTATCTTTGGATGTTTTCATGGTTAGAAATTCAGCCAAAATCTTCTTCTAAGGGTCTTAATATTACCATTGGTTTCATGTAGAATGAATCTAATCCCAGTTCTACATGATGGCCCTTCTAATATCTGAAAATTGCAGGTTTGTTCTCCTGAGCTATCTTTTCTCCAGCCTAAACCTCCAGTTCCTTAAACTATATTTCTCACATGGCTTCTAAATGCTTTCCTATCTCAATCAAATTTCCCAGAACAATCTTCACTTTGTCTCTCTTCCAAAACCCGGGACTTCCCATTTGTCTCCATTAATTTTCATCTCATTTGTTTTAGCTCTTAATGTCAGTCTTCCATCAGGTGTATTTGGTACCCTTCCCACCCTAATTACATCTGCAGATTTGATGAGTAGGCCATCCCTGTGATATCCATGTCAGAGATAAACATGCAAAACAAGACCAAGCCTATTTGCTGCCACTGGAAACTTCCTTTGAGTTCACCTCTGATCCAGCAGTGCCCCCACCCCCTTGGGTCTGGTAAATCCATTAGTCAGT
The DNA here is from genome assembly GCA_008086735.1 of Cheirogaleus medius. Taxonomy (NCBI): domain Eukaryota; kingdom Metazoa; phylum Chordata; class Mammalia; order Primates; family Cheirogaleidae; genus Cheirogaleus; species Cheirogaleus medius. The sequence continues at coordinate 36,582,394 of VBSM01001265.1, read as the reverse complement.
TACTAACATTCTATATGATAATGGCATCCAGCCCACATTTCTCCATCGTGATCACAGAGGTGTCCTGAGACATCCCGTCAAATGTCTGATGAAGTGCACACATTTGCCTTAACTGTACCTGATTGGCAAACAGGTAATCCTGATAAAGATAGGAAAGGGCCAGGCATGATGGCTCACACCTGTAATCTCAGCACTTTGGGAGGTCAAGGTGGAAGGATCACTTGAAGCCAGGAGTTTGGCACCAGCCTGAGCAACATAGGGAGACCCGTCTCTACAAAAAAAAAAAAAAATTTTTTTTTTTTTTGAGACCACAAAGGTTCACTCTGTCGCCTGGGCTAGAGTGCCGTGGTGTCAGCCTACCTTACAGCAACCTTAGACTCCTGGGCTCAAGTGATCCTTCTGCCTCAGCCTCCCAAGTAGCTGGGACTACAGGCATATACCACCATGCCCGGCTAATTTTTTCTATTTTTAGTAGAGACAGGGTCTTGCTCTTGCTCAGGCTGGTCTTGAATTCTGGACCTCAAGTGATCCTCCCACCTTGGCCTCCCAGAATGCTAGGAGTATAGGCGTGAGCCACTGTGCCCAGCCTTCTACAAAAAATTTTTTAAAAATTAGCCAGGTGTGGTGGAACACCTTTGTAGTCCCAGCTACTTGGGAGACTGAGGCAGGGGGATCACTCAAGCTCAGGAGTTTGAGGTTGCAGTGGGCTGTGATGACGCCATTGCACTCTACCCTGGGCAACAGAGCAAGATGGTGTCTCAGGGGAAGGAAGGAAGGAAGGAAGGAAGGAAGGAAGGAAGGAAGGAAGGAAGGAAGGGAGGGAGGGAGGGAGGGAAAGGGAAAGGGAAAGGGAAAGGAAGGGAAGGAGGTTAGCTTGGCATGATTTGGCTTCTGTGCACTCGCACTCACAAAGCATCACTTAATAATACATCTGATTCTAGAGACAAGACACATGTGTGAAAAGTTTGTGATTTGGAGCACTCCAATCATTCAAAAGAGGAAGTGATCTGTAGGCTAGAGTGGTCTGGAAAAGCTTCAGGGCCGGGGAAATGGAGCTGGGCCTTGCAGAACATAGGGTCTGAGTGGTGGGCAAAGAGGAGTTTGGCACCACTGAAGAGAGCAGTGGCAGCCCAATGTGGGCCAGTCCTTCCAAGCAGTGCTGGGAAAGTACAAGCCAGGAAGTGGTCAGAGGCTGAGACAGTAGGGGCGGACAGAGCCCAGGACTAGCAAGGCCTGGGTTCTAGCTCCCACTCTCTCACTCAGTCTCTGTGACCTCAGGTCTACCCTTCCCTTACCCAGGTTTCTCCACTTCTCCAGTCTTTTTTTCTTTAGTGCTTAGTACAGCATCTTCTCTTCTTCTCCAGCTGGTACTGTGGTTTCCAATCTCAGCTGCAATGTGGAACTCCCTTGTATTGGGGGAGAGGGAAGAGGTCATCACCCTCATCTCCTCACCGCCCCCTTAACACTTACCATGCTCTATTGTCATTGTTTCTATCCCTGTCTGTCTGCCACCAGTCTGGGTTCTGTCTGAGGGCAAGAATATGTCTGATTCCACGGTGTGCCTAGCCCTCAGCCCAGAGTCAATGCTCAGTGGGTTTTAATGGAATGGCTGGATCCAGCCATGAGGCAATAGCTCTCTGTTCCCTGAACTTCAGAAATCTGCCTCCCTGAAGGCAAGGGATCCCATCTGACTCTATCCATCAGGGGGTTAGGACTTCTATATGACCTTCAGGGAGGTCAGTTAATATGGATCACCATTCACCTGGCCCCCAGACAGGGAGCCCTGAATGAGAGGAAAGGGAGCCCTATTTTGTACCGTTTCTATAAAGCTGTTTATTCCAAACCTGCCATTAAAAACTCCCTTATCTTTGGAGTTTTATGCTTTCGAGCATCTGAGCACACTGGAAGGGAGGAAGAAAGATGATTTTTCTTTCTTTTTGAGTCATCAGGCCTTTGCAAGATAGCACTTTGTCGTGGAAAACCAGACTTGGCTTCTTCTTCTAAAAAAACTTTTTATTATGTAAAATTTCAAACATACAAAACAGAGAACAGTATAATAAATCCCCATGTTAAATCCCAACTTTACTGTTTATCTGCAGTATGACTATGGGCAAATTACTTCAGCTCTCGGAGCCTCTATTTTCTCAAAGACTCTTTGTATGATGAATAATTCAGACACTGCATATAAAGGCCTCATACCCAACAAATGTTAACCTGTCTCCTTTGCTCTTGCTTTTCTGCCAGACTCAGTTAAGTCATCTGTAAAATGGAGAAAATAATACCCCTCTTGCTTTCCTTACCAAGTTGTTAAGAATTAAATCCATGTCAGCACAGGGTATGACACGTAATAAGAGCCCGGAAATATTCTTGGTTGCAGGGGAGGCACATCTGCAAGTGTGCATGTCTGCGTGTATACGGATGTCCAGCAGTATTTGGTGTGGTTTATGGAAAAAGTTAAGAATGAGGTATCAGGAGACCAGGGCTCTCTTCCCAGGTACAGACTGGCTATGAAAATGGCAGGCTCAGGGCTAAGAAAGGAAGTGAGTAGGGGAGGACAACAGGAGCCCAGAAGGCAGAACACTGATCTCTGGAAGAAGAAGGAACTGGGCCTTGAAGGGTGGATAGGATTATCTGGGAGATGAGGGGTGGGGTTCTAGGACTGAGGAGCAACCCAGACAACCGAGCAGGGATTAGCACAGAGACAAGGACTATGTACAGCTTCTCAGATGTGGTTGTTCTGTCTCTCTCTGAATTCTTCCTTGATGGGGAGCCCACAACCAAAAAGATAGATTGGTCCACATTGGCATCTCAATCATGGGAAAGTTTTCCTTTATATTCAACAAGAACTTAGAATTAGAGATAGTAAACAGACTGCTGAAATTGTGAAGATCAGGATGAAGGTGGTGAAGTAGCTAGCAGCAAAAAGAGAAAGGAAGAGTGAATGTAAATGTGATTACAAAGACTATCATACAGCTGTACAATCATTTTAAAATCATTTTCAAACTTTTTATCTTATTTAGTCCTCACAAAACCCTTAGAGGTAGACAGGGCAGCAATCATTACCACCAGAGCAGTGAAGCAAGTGCCCTGGATCACACAACCAGGATGACAACCCCTCACCCCCACTGCGCTTTTCCAGAAAAAAAGGGTGAGTTGTGGAAGCTGCAGTATGATTGAACTGCATCACAAGAAGAGCAGTATGCTGACAGAACTGGGGGTACAGGGAAGCATGTCAATATTATTGATAATAATGGCCTAACACATTTGTGTAGGGCATTTACTGTTGGTTTTTCTTTAAGCTCTCTTATATACATTATCTTCTTTGATATTCACAGAGGGCCAGGATAGGATAGTGTCAAAGGAGGAGGGAACAACAAGCCTCTTGTATGCCCCACACCACAGTTTGTAAACTTTTCCCGCCAGCACAGAAAAGATCTGAATCCCACCCCCCACCCTAATTTCAGCATTCTCCCTAGGAAGGGCAAGTGGGCCTCTTTCCAACCCCTTCCTCGCACTTCCCACTTACAGAGCACAGAGGGTGTTGGGGGCTGATCTGACCTGTTCTGCTACCCAGACAGAGAGCCATCTGGGATGGCAAAGACACTTACAGGAACAAGGGACATGGTTATGCAGTTGGTATCAGAAAGTCTCTCCTGGGGCAGAAAGAACAGCATGTTCTCAGAAGATAGCACCTCAAGAGAATACAGTTCATTCACCTGGTAAATATTATTGAGCACCTCTCCTGTGCTGGGTAGCAAGGATGTAGCAGTGGGTGAGACCTGGTCCCTGACTTCTGAGAAATCTCTTGGGTAGAGACAGACTTTAATTCAAAGTGATCAGGCCGGGCACTGTGGCTCACGCCTGTAATCCTAGCTCTCTGGGAGGCCGAGGCAGGAGGATTGCTCAAGGTCGGGAGTTTGAAACCAGCCTGAGCAAGAGCAAGACCCTGTCTCTACTAAAAATAGAAAGAAATTAATTGGCCAACTAAAAATATATAGAAAAAATTAGCCGGGCATGGTGGCACATGCCTGTAGTCCCAGCTGCTCAGGAAGCTGTGGCAGAAGGATTGCTTGAGTCCAGGAATTTGAGGTTGCTGTGAGCTAGGCTGACACCACGGCACTCTAGCCCGGGCAAAAGAGTGAGACTCTGTCTCAAAAAACAAAAATAATAATAAAAAAAAATAAAAGTGATCAGTGCAATAAGGTGGAAGCAGAAGAGCCTATGGGAGCACAAAAGATGGTACCCAACCTGGCATAGGAGGGAACAAGGAAGGCTTCCTAGAGGAGAGAGCTGAACTGAGTCTTAAAAGATGAGCAGGTGTTTGCAGGAAGACCAGATGGAAGTGGGGTTGGTGAGAGAGGCTGGGGCTCACATAAGAAGGATTGCCCTCAGTTAAATGGGGGAAACCCCTTGGAGAACCATGAGCTTGGCACTGAGTACTGGGGACATTCAGGGGAGCCAGGGTGACCACCTGTTTCAGATGTAATATAGAGAAGTAACTTCTCAGGGAATTAGAAGAGCTCACCATTAAGGTCTTCTTCTATTAATACTTGGAGAGTCAATGATTGTGTCAAATCAAAGGCAGGTGCTGACCCAGAGGAGCGCAGTGGGCTCCCTCAGCACCAGTGGGCTAGGCCTTCTCTCCCACCAACACCATTTCCACTGCCTTACCCTGCCCTGGGTGAAGAGACCCATGCCAGCCACAGTGGCACAGCCAGCACCAGCCCCATGACCACCCACCCCCACACTACTTTCCTGGCCCAAGCCCTATTGACAGATCCCCCAGAATCTGAAGGAATTCAAGACAAATGGTTAAGAGGATGGAGTTAATAAAATTTGAAAAATTGAGGCCTGTCACTCCACTAAACTTTTTTCAATACCACTGACAGAAACATATTTCCCCAATGAGTGACCTTCCACAGTTGTAGCGGGCAGGCGCAGCCGCAGCAGTGCTGCCAGGAAGCCAGTCTGCTATTTATCAAATATTATAAGCTAGGGCAAACTAATCTGGAGCAGGGAGAGGAGGGGAGGGGTCCTGCACCGCACTGCCTGGGGTGCTCCAGGTGTTTGCCCCAGCCCCAGACAGCCAGTGGGAGGTGACGGATGGCCTGCGATTAGCACTCCCCACCTCCATCCAGCCCTCTGACTTGCTCCCAGAGGCCTGGCCCTCTAGACCAGCTGCTCGGCCCGGAGGGGCCCTGGGTGGGAGGCAAGGGGAGGTCAGGCCAGGGCACGGGCCATCCTGATGCCCCCAGAGAGGGCAGGCGGGTGAGGCCCAACGTGGTTATTTATTGGAGCGTAATGGTTTGTGGCCGTTGGTCGTGGAGGTGAAATCGATCAGTAGTAGAAGTCAGGTTCTATCAATTATTACAGCAATTAGTCAAGTCAGAGCGAGGGTGTAGGGCTGGGGGACTAATATTAGATGGACATTATCCATGGTGCCCCCGCCTCAGCTTTCCCAAAATGGGGGCAGATGTGCTGCCCTGAGGCTCCAGAACCTTGGGGAGCCTTCCCCCATGAGTGGTTGGGTGGGGCCTGACCTGAGAGCTTCCTGGGCAGGAGACAGGCCCAACACTGCTTTAAAAGGAGCCCCTCTGCTAGCTGGCCCAGGTGCAGAGATGTCCTACCTGTCCCCATCCCATCCTTTATGAGAAGTGACATGACTCCTACTAGAAATTACTCAGTGGCCAATGTTTATGGCACACATTTTTCATTCTGTAAGCAAATATAGATCACTGACAGCACTTGTTTGAAGAGGCTAATCTCACCCTCTGTTCTTTCTTCCACTGTCTTCCTCTCTCACCTTCTCCTCCCACTCCCTCCCTCCCTCTCTCACTTCTTTCTCTCTTCCTATCCATTTCTCCTGTCTTCGCTACTCTTTTCTTTCCCTTCCAGAGGTCTCTCCCAAATCCCTCCTTCTACTCCAGCCCATATCTAGTGACAGAGCTCCCCTCAAGGCTGCCTAAGAAAGGAGAGGCCTTTTCTTCTGCTTAATTGTGCCTCTCTTTCTGCCCCAGCTATGCTACAGGAGCTTTGCAGGGAGGGGAGGACCCTGTCTGCCACTGGCTCCTCAGCCCCTCAGTGCTGAGTGCCACATAAAACAGGGATGGGCCAGGAAGGCTGGGCCACATGAACAGCCCCTGAGCACTCTCTTCCTTCCTAAGCCCCTCACAGTGTTGTCTTTCTGTCTGTCCCTGCTTGAGCACCCTGATCACACTCAGCCTATGTTACAGTTGTGTGCCCATCTCTTGTCCCTGTTAGCTCCTAGAGACCTGGATTGTGCTAGACTTGAACTCTAGGTAGCATCTAATCCTAAAGACAGGAAGAGGAGCCTGCAAAGGAGACAGAGAAGAAATGGTCACAAGAGTGGGAGGAAAACCTGAAGAGCAGTTTTACAGAACTCAAAGGAGACAGTGGCCAAGGTATCAGTTGCTACCGAATGGTCAAAAATATAAAGAGGAAAACCATTCATTGGCTTTGCCAATCCCCCATCATCCTGCATACAGAGCCCTCAAGATAGAAAGTGCCTGGTAAGAGCCAACAGAATTGAACGAAAGAATGAGGCTCCAACTGAGCCTCTGAGGACTTGCCCACTAGTTAGGAAGACCACAAACACCCTCCTTACTAAGGAGGTTGCACTGTGTCCTGTAACCAGTGAAAGCCCACTGAAGGATTTCTCAGCAGAGTGTATTGTGGCCACTCTGGTAATGGGGAGAATCAGGAAAACCTAGGGTGGTTTCAACTCCTGGTTCGAGCAAATACAACTAGCTTTGTGACCTTGGGCTAGTTATTTCACTTCTCCGAGCCCAGTTTCCATGTCTGTCGCTTGGGAATTTTATTTCCTATCCCTCAGAGTAGATGTGAAGATTAAATGATAAAATGTATAGAAAGCACAGAGCACAGTGCCTGGAACAGAGTAAGTGCTCAGTAAATACCAGCACTATTATTATTATATCATGACTCCTAGGTTGTATCTGCCCAAGAGACATGAAAATATACATCCACACAAAGACTTGTACATGAGTGTTCATAGCAGCACCAAAAAGGGGAAATAGCTTCAGTGTCTATCAGCTATTAGATGGATAAATAAAATGTGTCCACAGAATGGAATATTATTCAGCCATGCTATAACATGCATGAATCTTAAAACATGCTAAAGAAGTCAGACACAAAAGGCAACATATTATATAATTCCATTTATATGAAATATCCAGAATAGGCAAATCCACAGAGACAAAAAGTAAACTAATGGTTGCCATGGTTGAGAGAGGTAGGGGGTGAGAATAGAGAGTGTCTGATAATGGCTATGGGGTCTCTCTTCTGGGGGATGAAAATGTTCTGGAATTAGATAATGATGATGGTTGCACAACCTTGTGAGTATATTTTAAACCACTGAATTGTATACTTTTAAAGGTTTAATTTTATGGTATGTGAATTATATCTTAATAAAAAATAATATATATCAATATTTTGTACTAAATTCCTGTTAGAAAATAGGATTGTATAAAAAAGTATTCTCTTTTTTCCTTATCAATAATGTTTCCCTTGCTTGGATTATACTTCCTGCACTCCGCCCCTTCTCCCCCCACATCTGTGTAGGGTTTTAGCCTCTTCTTCTGCAGCCTAGGCTGACAGCCACACATAAATGCTTAATACATGTTTACTATTATTGATAAGTTTATAGGATCTTT
>VBSM01001265.1:36551536-36574603 GCA_008086735.1 Cheirogaleus medius | reverse complement strand
GGCCTCCCAGAGAGCTAGGATTACAGGCGTGAGCCACCGCGCCCGGCCCAGTTTATAGGATCTTTTAAGAAGTAGTGACCTTCAGTAGGAATAGCTTTGTATCATAATATAAATGTTTCTACAGACTTGATTGAGAAACTGATTTTTACTGTCTGTCAGCAAACAGTGGTTAAACACCCACCCTCAGCCAGGCCCTGTGCTGAATGGGTCCCAAGCCAGCCCATTATATTCTATGTCAGGGACTGAGTCTTAACCCTTCTTTACTTCAGACAATACTTCCTTGCAAGAAAGGAGCTCAAGGAATACTAGATAATTATTACCTTATACTTCAGTGTTTCATTGAACATATATTTATTGAGCATCTGCTGTATACAAAGCATAGCTTTCTTCTTATATTTCTGTCTTGCTGACTTGAGAAGAGTGCCTTTTGGCCAGGGCCAGATTTGATTCTTCTCTGTCCTCAGCCTCCATTTATTCAAGATTTGTCAAACTAAATGGAATGTATGGGGTTTGGGTTTTGTTTGTTTGTTGTGTTTTTTTTTTGGAGAGGGGGTTGTTTTTGAGACAGAGTCTCACTCTGTTTCCCAGGCTAGAATGCTGTGGCATCAGCCTAGCTCACAGCAACCTCAAACTCCTGGGCTCAAGCAATTCTTCTGCCTTAGCCTCCCAAATAGCCGGGACTACAGGCATGCACCACCATGCCTGGCTAATTTTTTCTATATGTTTTTAGTTGGCCAATTAATTTCTCTCTATTTTTAGTAGAAACAGGGTCTCACTCTTGCTGAGGCCGGTTTCAAATTCCTGACCTTGAATGATTCTCCCACCTCAGCCTCCCAGAGTGCTAGGATTACTGGCGTGAGCCACCTGGCCGGCCTGAATGGAATGTATGGATTTTGAAGAAGAGAGTGAGGTGCTCAGACCGGGGCTTCGGGAAGGACATTCTGACAGCGCAGAGGGTCAGAGTAGCCTTTCCTCCATAACTGCCAAACCTTGTACAAAGTAGATACTTTCTACAGACTTGTCAGTTACCAGCACTTAGAGAAAAGGTAGATACATGGCCCCCAGCTAACCTGTTCTTTGTGTTCTACTAAAAGTTCTTTGTCCTCAAATCACAGAAACTAATGATTAGAGGAAATACCTGCCCACATACCCACACTCACCAACAGCTAGAGTGGCATAGGCAGGTTGCTGGTGATGCCTACACCCTTCCAGAGGACTCAGCTGATTCTGGCAGACAGGAAATGCCCAGAGGTAAGAGAGCATTAAAGGAGAGAGAGAAGAGAGCAGAAAGAAGAGAAACCTTTTGTTATTTGGGACATTCTCTGTTTAGAAAGGAACCTTTTATATGGCTTCACAAATATGAATGTTTGTATGCAAATATGTTAGAAAATGTGGACATTCTGATGAATGTATATATGAATGTGTGTGTTTACATGTATTTATGTTGGAGTGTATGAATCTCTATATTTGGTATATTTTGTTAGCATGTTCAGCTCTGTGTATTTGTGTATGTATGTATAATGCATCTACGTGTATGTAATGATTTATTGAACATGTGTGTATACACATGTAGGAACCCTGATACTCTGAAATCTTTGTCAGAGAGGACTAAGAATTCTCTTCCCAGAATAGCTTGATGTGTTTTTCCCATCATTCTACGATTTCTTACGTGTACGTGGGCTTTCCTCACATAGATATTGGAGCCCCAAGCCACCTCCAAGGGAAGGCTGAGGTCCCACTGATTGCTCGTAGAGCCTCTGACCATTTATCCATCTCTTCTTGCCAGGAGCCAACCCCCTGCAGAGGAATGAAATGGGACACACACCCTTGGATTATGCCCGAGAAGGGGAAGTGATGAAGCTTCTGAGGACTTCAGAGGCTAAGGTAAGTCTCAGAAAGGAGGAGGCCGGTGGGCACTCCATGCATCATTTAATCTTTCATTCATTAAATTATGTCAGGTTCTACACCAAAGGCCACTTCTCCTTAGGTGATTATTGTCTGTTTAAATACAAATCCAGCCCCTAGTCTCATCAATAAAGGGAAATTGGCCCTGTCATGACCAGGTAGAGGCCTGGGCCACTTGTAGCTTCTGAGGATTAACCTTTAAATTAAATTTTTGAGGTGATGGGCCTTCCCGTTTGTTTTTAGAGGAGGGGGCTAGCCAGACAAAATCTTCAGCCCAAGTAGTGTTTCTCCTAATAGTCATGTATTCTACAGCCTCATCAAACAATCTTTTCCCATCACCACTCCTAGAACCATTCCTCACCCCTCCTCTCCACATATACTCCGAAGAGCCTGGTATAAAGTCTGAGCCAAAAAATTCTGCATCTTAATTCAATCTTCTCAGCCAAACTTTTGAACTCCCTAAAAACAAGGCTAAGACTTCTGCCTCTCCCAGCCACAGATCTGTAACTCAGAAACTACTGTGCAGAATCTAAGAACTAGAATTACAAATCTTAGAGCTGGCAGGGACCTTAGAAATCAAGTTCAGTGATGGGAAATCTTATGAAAGCATAAACAAATAAATCGGAGGAAAATTGAGCTATTCTAGTTAAAGGGGAGATGGACCAGAGCACTGCCCATGTGGCCCACTCTTCCCTCCTGGGGGAGCCTCTGAGAGGGCTCTCCTGTGGGTATAAGTTTTAAATCTCTGAAACCTAAATCAACGACTCATTTTCCCCCCAGGGGAAACTGGAGCCCAGAGCTATGATGTGGCTTGCCTATAGTCCCAGAGTGAGTTAGCATCAAAACTGAAGCTAATAGGCTTGACCACAAGGTCATGTAGTAGTTACAGTGGCAGGACTGGAAGACCTAGTTTCTGACTTTCACTCTTTCCAGCATCATGGAGTCTCTTGTCCTCAAATAGGCTGAGGTGCCTTGAGATGATTCAATGTGGCAGGTCCCACCTATTGGTAAATATTCTCTGTCTTGAGTCAGAGCACTTAGCTCACTGGACTGAGACAGAGGAGATATAGGTTCTGATCCCAGCTTCACCACTCACTGACCACGTGACCTTCCCCACACTGAAGCTCAGTTTTCCTCTGTGGTGCGAAAACATCAGACTAAATGGTTTCTAAGGTTCTGTTCAATGCATGATTGTCTGAGTATCAGTCAGGATTGTGCTATTTTAACAACCCAAAATTTCAGTGGTTTAAAACAACAAATTTATTTTTGCCTCATGCTGCAAAAGTGGGGTTGGGAGTGGGGGGCAGGCTCTGCTCATCCTAGGCACCCAGGGATCCCGATGACAGAGCAGCCATCTGCTGGAATGTTGCTGGTTGCTCACCAGAGAGAAAAGTGTGCTCTGAAGGGTCTTCCATCTACAGCTGAATGCTCAGCCTAGCAGGAGGACCCTTCACTTCTACTCACAACTCATTGGCCAGAACTAATCCCATATTCTCACTGAAGCACAAGGATATTAATCCTAGAATGGGAGAACTGGAAATGCTTGGTAATCAGCATTAACTATACTGAGTTTGCCTCCCTGGTATCCTTAGTAATGGTCTTGCAACAGTTTCCTCCAGAGAAGGGAAGGAGTTAGTAAGGGTGACTAGCTTTCCACAGCCCATTCCAAGAGGCCCTTAGGACAAGAAAGAGCTACTAAATTCCATAGGGCAAGTGCTTCCCTTCATTTGTTTAAATTTTCCACTCCTAGAAGCAGCCCTGGGAGTCTGGTCGCTTCTCTGAGTGCCTTTAAGAAACCCCTCAGCACTATTTCAGATAACCTCAGGGACAGTACCCCTGTCATCTTCTCCCCTTTCAAACTCAATTGCTGTCCCCTGAATGAAGTGTTGGACCTAGCCCAGAGTACCCATGGTTTGTCAGGTGATGTGACAAGGCAGGCACTGGTCTGGCCATGTGAAACAAGGGAACAGGCCTCTTAGTGCCAGCACAGGAGGAAAGGTTAGGCCTACTGAGGGACCCTTAACAAAATTTGCCTGCCCAAGGGAAGTGGCCTGTTTATGATCACTTTATTACAAGGCTAATGTCCAATGTGAACAAAAGGTGATTGCAATCCCCGTGCCAGTCAGCCCCTTCTGGAGCATGGAGGGCAATTACAGACACCACATTCTAAGTAGATATTGAGCTCTTAGAGTCTGTACAGAGGAGGGCAGTAGAGTGGCAAGGGGAACTGTGCCATGAGAAAAAGCTGAAAGCAATAGGCGCATCTGTCCTGGAGAAGAGAGACTGTGCGTTTAGGCACAGGAACAGCTCTGGGTGAGAGGGGATAAAATTCACTCATGGCAAAGCTAGAACAGATCCAGGCTTACTGGGTGGCAGCCTCAGGAAGAAGCTCCCTAACAGAGCCACAGTGGCGGCTGCCTTTAGAGGATAGATGACTACTTAGAGCCCGCCTAGAGGGCCCATAACCTCTCAACTGGAAGACTGTTTCATCTGTTTTCATCTCTGTGCTTGATCCTTCCATCCCATCTGGACTTCCTCCATCCTGAATATCCAGGTGCTTACTGTGCATCTCCACCTAATTGCTCTGCTGTCCCATCAGATTCCACCCCTGTGAACCACGCCCAGCTCTCCCTAGAAGCTGGCAGCACTAGCTGTCTCTCAGTTGTTCAGCATCTACTTGGTCACCCATTATTTCTGTTCTGCCATTTTCCTCCAAGCTGCAAAAAACAACCTCTTCAAAATTGTGAGGCAGGTTTTTGTGGGAAGAACACTGTTTTAGACCTGAGTTCTGTCTCCCTCTGCCAATAAGTGAAAAGCAGCTGCCTCTCTCTGCGTTCAGGCCCTGCGTCTGTAACATAATGACTCAGGCCTGGAGGGTGCTGAGGCTCCAGCCTGAGGCCTCATCTCCTGGCTCTTTGTCTAGACATGGGCCACTGCCCCTCTGATCTTATCTGGCTCCCCTTCTGTCCAGCCAGCCAGCCCCGTGCCTCCCAACTCAGCCTCCTCCACCTTCATCTACCACTCCATAGTCAAATTATGCTCATTATAGAAAATTTGTGAGTATTAAAGTCATATGTCTCATTATAGAAGATTTTAGAGATACAGAAAAGTAAAATGAAGAGAATTAAACAATGTAGTACATATTTATAAATGACATCTATATGCCAGGCTCTGGGCTCAATGGGAAGAAGATGAGTAAAACACTCCAGGAGCTCACTGTCTAACAAGCAGACGGTCAGGTAAACTGTGACAGCACTCAGTCATCACTGGTGTGACTTACCAAGGAAGGCTTCCTGGAAGAGTTGACAACTGAGATGAATTTCTGATAAAAGCATTCTAGCCCACTACCTAGACATAACCACTATTAATACTTTTATTTATAATAATAGTATGTGTCATTTATCAATGTATCTAGGCACTGTGCCAGGTACTCTAATACATATTTTTTCTAATCCTATAACAAATCAATGAAGCATTTCTTATTACCCCTATTTCACAGATAGGAAAACTGAAGCCGCAAGAAAGCAAGCAGGTGACTTACAGAAAATCAAGTTGTTGCAAGTGACTATTAGGATTTGAATCAGAGTTTTCCTCTTACAGTACTGTGGTAGCCTTTTCTGGACAGCATCTATGTATATGTATATAGATGGACTTTTCTTTTTGACCTGGTTGATAGTCTACTGTATATAGCAGGGGGTCTTCGACTGGCAGCCATGTTTTATGTAGCCAACCCAGAGTTTTTCAAAAATGTGAGGTTAATGCCTTGGGGATTGGGAACATGCACACTCCAGCCACAGGGTGCCCCCATCCCCTATTGTATCATGTCCTTGGTTGTCAGGCATTTATTTTTCCTACTTGGCTCCAAAGGTATTAATGATCCTTTTGGCTCTGAAGGAGTTATGATTTTGTTCTAGATTTGAAATCTGCTTTTTTTTCACTTAATATTATTGGTGATTTTCCCATTTTAAAATTATCCAAAAGCCTAATTTTTTATTTCATTCTGCCCTTTAAAATATATCACTTACATCACCTTAAGCAGCCTGATTGATTTTCTCCTCACTGCTGGCTTCCTCAGTTCTATCGGCGTTCTCTGTGCCAAAGCTTCCTTAGGCACCCTTGAGAAGATCCAGAGGTGGATGAGGCCCAGCCCCCTCCCTCAGTTTGCCATCCAGCTGGGGGAGAGGCAGGTGCTCTGAGCTGATACCTGCAGCCCGGCTGTCTTAGGAAGGTTCGCACAGAGTTGGTGAGGGCTCTGAGAAAGCACAGAGTGTCTGTCTCCTGGCAGAATGAGCAGGCCGGCTTCATAGATGAAATAGCCTGTGGTCTCACTTTGAAGGATTTCAATGGATAGAGAGTTTAATACTTAAAGCTGAGACCATTTTCATGTCTTAACTAAGAGAAGGAGAGGTAGAAATATATCTCTGTGCACATGATAGCAGATAAAACAAAAATATGGAGAGCTACCCCATGATGAATATTCAGCTGAGGGGGACGTGCTCGTGCCAGCTCACATCTCCACTCCCGATCCTCACTCCGCTGAGACTCACGAGGAATTTATTGCTCATTTTAATCACACCCAAAGAATGCATCGGCAGGAATATTAGGCAGATAGACCTATCCTATATATTTTATTTGCATATCCCAGTGACAGGATCACAAGCACATTTCCTATCTTTATATTTTTTCATTTGCTTCAGGGGTAGCTGGGGATATGATACTCCCTTGGGCCCGCACTCCAGTCTGAAAGCCTGGGCGCTCCCGTGAAAGCCAAGCAAACCTTCCAGGAGAGGAGGGATGGGGCACACAGGAGGGTAGGAGGGTTATCCTCTTCCTCCCCCTGCCTCGCTCTCATACAGGTCCTGGCTTACCTCGTGCCTGGCCCCTTGCGACTTACTATGGGCCAGACACAGTACTAAGCGCTTTTTTTTTTTCCAACTTTTTAAAAACTTTTTATTGAAATATACTTGTATAAGGTACACATATCAATAATATATAGCTCACTGTGTTTTCACAAACTAAACACACCTGATCAAGAAATAGAAATAGGCTGGGCACAGTGGCTCACGCCTATAATCCTAGAACTATTGAGGTCAGGAATTTGAGACCAGCCTGAGCAAGAGAGAGACCCCATCTCTACTAAAAATAGAAAGGAATTAGCCAGCATGGTGGCATGCGCCCGTAGTCCCAGCTACTTGGGAGGCTAAGGCAGGAGGCTCACTGGAGCCCAGGAGTTTGAGATTGCAGTGAGCTATGATGATGCCACTATACTCTAGCTGAGGCAACAGAGTGAGACTCTATCTCAAGAAAAAAAAAACAAAAAAACAGAAGCCCTCAGCACTCAGAAGCCTGCCTCATGCTCCCTTCCAGTCACTGCCTAGCCCCTAAGGGCAAACATTATGCTAATTTTTTTAACTTTTATTTTTGCGTAATTTCAGAAACAGTGCAATGAATTCCTGTGAACCCTTCACTCAGATTCCCAACTGTTAACATTTTATCACACTTGCTTTATTACTTATCTATATAAATAATATATAAAGATATATAATTTTTTCTGAATCATTTGAGAGTAAGTTATACACAGGATGCCCCTTTATCACTAAATACTTGTATGTATTTCCTAAAAAACAGGAACATTTTCTTATAAAACTTCAGTACAGTCATCAAAATCAGGGCATTGATATTAACTAATCTACAGATGTTATCCAGATTTGTCCAGTTGTCCCAATAATTCTCCTTACAAGAAAAGAAAATTCCAAATCCCAAATTGTATTCGGTTGTTATATCTCTTTACTCTTCTTTAATCTGGAAGAGCCCCTCAGTCTTTTCTTGTCTCTCGTGATCTTGATTTGACATTTTAACAAGGACAGGCCAGTTATTTTGTAGAGTATCCCTCAATTTGGGTTTGTCTAATGTTTCCTTATGATTCAACTCAGGTTATGCATTTCTGGCAACAAACCCTCAGGGATTTATTTTCAATAAATTCATTTGGTACCTCTGTACTAGAAGTAGGAATAGAAAATTCATGTTTTGAGTCTCATCTCCCTAAATAGACTCTGAACTCCCTGAAGACAGGGAACAAGGCTTATCTCTAGGTGGACAGTGCAGGCTCTGAAGTCGGGCAAGGGTTAGTGTTCCATCTCTATTACTTGCTGCCAGTGGAACCTCACTTGAACTTACTTAATCTCTGTACTGTCAACCTTATAGAGCTGTGAGGATTAAAACAGCCGGTCCCAAATCAGGCAAGACCCATCAGTGGATGCTAAAACTAGTGAGTTGAAGTTTGAGGAGTGAGAGGATATTTACATTGTGTCAAAGTTTCTCCCCACAAGATATTTACTTATTAATTAAAAAGGGAAAAATGATAGTGGAGAAACCTGGCAGACACCAGCTTAACGAAGTGATGAAAATTATGAGATAATCCACATCTTATGCCCTGATTTGATGCACTGAGAACAACACAAACTCATTTTCTCACTTTAGCCAGTCCTTGCCCCTCTTAAAACTTCTCTCACCAGTCTTGTCTCTGAAACAATCCAGCTATTTGCAGAGGAATGACATGATCAGATTTACATGTTAAAAATATGGCTGTAGCAGCAAAAGAAGGGTGGACTGGAAGAGAGGAGAATGGAATCTGGGATGCTGACCTGGTAGTTACCACATGCAATGGGGCTGACCCGCTTTGTGTCCAGCCCTCCTCTACAGGGATGTGTACTTTATGGGCTAGTTTAAGAGACTTTCAAGTCCTTGGGTGCCTCTCTCCTCCGATGGTCTCATGTTCCCATCTGCTCTGTATCCCCTAGACTTGTTTTTGGACCCCTGGGCTCCTCTCTTACCATTCCTCCAGGTTTTCTCCATTGTCCCTCTACCCCAGTCTCATCTTTTACCCTTGTGCCCTATGTTGACCTCCCTACCCAGTCCTCTCTGTCATCCTGTTTCAGGGTCCTATGACGTGAGTTAGGGTCTGAATCAGGGAGTCAGCAATATGGGGCATATCTAATGCTGTCCATGAGCAGGAGGTGGACTCTGTGGGGCTAACCTCCCCATGAGAGGCAAACCACAGCCTGGCCTCTCTTCTCTCCCCTTCTCCATACCTACCTTCCCACTGTTGCCCAAGATCTTATTCTGCCTGCCCACCACTCCCACCTCAGCTGCCTCTCAGTGAACACACTGCCAGGTTCAATGTCAGACCTGTCCTCTGAGAGATGCCCAACAGTCGGGATGCCTGCCATACCCCTTCTCCTGGATCCCTCCCCCGCAGAGCCACTCAGCCCAGCCACCCACCTCTGAGCAGAGCAAGCCCAGCTAGGCTTCGCCTCGGCCTCCCAGCCCTTTCCTGTAAATGCACTCACAGCCAGGAGGGGTGCCATATTAAATCAAGACTGATGGAAACCAGTGGCTGTGATTATCCAGGCAAGATGCAGCATGGGAACCTGGTCGCTGCCGGCTCCAGGTGAGGGCTTCTGAAGTTAATTGCGTGTGGCTTTTATTAAGAAGATGCTCGCTCCCCCACTCCTGTTCTCCTGGGTGGATCCTTCACAGTGCCTCTCAGTCCAGCACCCTCTGCTTCTGCAGGCTAAGTTACCTGCCTCATCTTTTCTAGTAGAATCCCATCAAAGCAGAGCCTTGAACTTAGTCCTGTGATCTTCTTCCTCATCTCTTCAAAGAGACAGGAATAATAGTAGCCTATATTTATGGAAGCCTTACCAAACTCCTCTCCCCCAAGTAGAATGTACAAATCAAGTATTTTACTTCACTAGTTTCCTTCACTAGCTACCCTTTCACAAGGCTGGGCACGTGGCTTATGTCTTAAAAAGTCAGTCATTCATTCAACACATTTTTTAGTATAAACTCTGTGCTAAGCATCGGGAAAAGAGCATGAAGCAGTAACATACATGGTTTAATCCCAGTGTCTGTACATTTTTATCAAGAAGACTGATTGATTTTCAGAAGTTTTTCTAAATTGGCGTAGGTATTTAGGGTTTCAGACTGGGGAGAACCAGAATGTGCTCGGAGATTTAGGCCACAGTTGAACTCCCGAGACCATCTAGAAAGCTCCTAAGTAACCAGCCAGTTCATAGTGTAACCCTCCCCAGCCCACCCTTGTCACCTCCATAGAAGTCAAAGACTCATTCCCTTTGCCCAAGAAAATAACAGGAATACTAGACACCTAAAATCATGACACTGAAAAAGAGTTATAGGAAACGTATATGTTTCCATGGAGAAGACTTAGGAAAGCCACAATATTCATATCCAAATCAACAAAGTGGAAGGAAAAGTCACGTTAGGCTCTGCCTGGGACAAAAGGAAAAGGCATGTTCTGTGAGACCCCACAGATCAATGGATGGAAAGTACCTAGAGGCGGAATTCTCTACCTCGTAAGAAAAACTGACAGCCAGAGATGAGCTTCTGCAGGTAGCAGAGACATCTCTAAAACTTGGTTAGTGTTGAGACGGTACTGTAGACCTAGGGTCCCTAGAGGAGGGGGTCCTAAGAGCCACTTCTGGGGCAGTGGTGGCACCGAAGTGAACTTGGCTCCTGGCTTCTGCTTGAGCCAGAGCAGCTCTTCTTTTTAATCTATGGAGCCCCACATACAATTAAATTAGTTAAAAGGATTCTGGTACCAAAAAAAAAGGCAATGGGTTAGACAATCTGTTATCAAAATGCGGTAAAGGAGAAGGGAAGTAACATTTATCAAATACCTTAATAAGGGCTAGGTACTATGCTAGCCATTTGAGTCACTCGGACTACCACTTATTATGCATATGTACATTTGCTATGTGCCAGAGACTCCACTAAGTACTTTATATACATTATCTCATTTAATCCTCACCAGCCTGCCCACAAGGATTCTACCAGATAAGTATGAGCACTATCCCTGTGTTACAATGAGGAAAGCTAAGATTCAGGGAGGTGAATTAACTCCCCAAGGTCAGCTAGCTAGGGAATAAATGAGGTGAGGTTTGAACTCAGGTCTTTCTGGAGCAAAGCTTGTTCTTTCTGCCACTCAACTTGCCTCACTAAGCCAAAGGAGGACCCAAACTTCAGATGGAGGACAGCTGTAAGAATTAAAGGAGACACTGTGTGTAAAGTGCTGAGTATAGTGCCTGGCATGCAACAGCCAATCCACAAACAGTAGTTAACTTTATCCACTCAGCAACACATATTGACTCCTGCTGTAGCCAGGCCCTTTGCTAGGTGCCAGAACTATAGAGGTGAATAAAACATGGCCTTTGTAACTAAGGACCTCACAGGTGAGTAAGGAGAGACAAACCGGAAGTACACCAGAAGTCCCAGGCTCCATAGACAATACCACGTTTAAGTTGGAAATTACTCAGCTGGGCATGGTGGCTCACACCTGTAATCCTAGCACTCTGGGAGGCTGAGGCAGGAGGATCGCTTGAGATCAGGAGTTTGAGACCAGCCTGAGCAAGATAGAAATAGAAAAAATTAGCCAGTCAACGAAAAATAGAAACAAAAAATTAGCCGGGCGTGGTGGCTGGTGCCTGTAGTCCCAGCTACTCAGGAGGCTGAGGCAGGAGGATTGCTTGAGCCCAGGAGTTTGAGGTTGCTGTGAGCTAGGCTGACGCCACGGCACTCACTCAAGCCCGGGCAACAAAGCAAGACTCTGTCTCAAAAAAAGAAAAAAAGAAATTACCGGGGCACGTGGAGGTTGATAGGAATAGAGGACTTTTGTGGTGGGGTAATAGTGTGAGCAAAAGCCCAGAGGCGGGAATACTCAGGGACTCATCACTGAGGGGAAGTGAGGAAGCCGACCCAACAAACCCTTGCAAGCCAGCTTCCATCCCTTCAAGCTCCTTCCACAGCCTGCCCGACTGCAAGCTGGTGCTGTCCCAGTGTGTGTGTGTGTATGTGTGTGTGTGTGCATGCATGTCACCATCACAGCCTTCCAGCCCAGTGGACCCAAGTGCTGAGTGAGGCTGGGTGGGCAGGGAGGAGGAAGAGGCAGATATATGGCTGGAGTCGGCAGAGCCAGGTGATGTATGTGGCGCCTGAGGGAGCTGCATAGTGACACTCTGGATTCCAACCAGCAAGTGTCGCTCCGCTGGGATCGGCACCGAATTATTGCTCCATATGAAACCCCAGGACTGATGGGAGCTTTCAGTTACAGACTGATAGCAACAGCCAAAATTGGATTGTTTGCTATTTATTTTTTTTAACTTCTGTCAAGGTCACTACTGTAACAGGAAAACACTGCCCAAGCAGCAGGTATTTTTTTATCCACTCTGCCCGCAAGAGCAATCTGCAACCACAACTTTTGTGACAGGGCCTTACCTTGACAGCTCTCTTTCTAGAAAGATGTCAGTTTTACAGGAGCTTGGGGGAAAGGAGCCTCCTGAACACTGGGTCTTTCCTTCCCAGTCCAAGATCTGCTTCCTTTGCCCCCAGCTCCCAACATCCATAAATGCTCTCTATCCTCAGTCTCATGCCCTTACTCCTCCCTGCCTGTTCTCCAGACAGTCCCAGGGCTCCCTCCTGGCCCAGTCCTCCAGCTTCTTGAAGCCTCCTATTCCCCAGAAAGCCCCTGTTCCACATTTTGTGTCCTTTTCTTCTCTGTACCACCCCGTCTAGCTGTTAATTCTCCTCGTCTTATCTGTCATCAAATTGGTTTTTGCAAACACTCACCAGATGCCCGCACTGTGCCAGGACCTGTGCTAGAAATAGTAGTGAGTAAAAGATACTGCCTGCCCTTAGTGAGTTCATAATGGATTTAGAGGACAGACTCACAAACATTCAACAAACTTGTTTTCAAGTAGTTTTTTGGTTTTGTTTTTTGTTTTTTAGTGAAAGGTACAGTGCTAGAAATAAGCTTTCATGCTTTGAAACATTAAGGAAAATGGTTGATTCTGCCTGAGAAGTGTCTGTATACAGGCCCTGTCTCATCTCCTGACTTTGAGTTGCGTGAGGGCAAGGCCTGGCTCTCCTCTTTCTCAGTGACCAAGCTCAGGCCTCCTCCTGCCTTTTGTGAAGTGGATGAAGCCCAGGGCTGGACATGCTAGACACTCAGCATTGACTAGAAACTCCCAGCAGACAGGACACTGTCCTCCCCCTTCCCCTGCCCTACCCTTTCACTTGTGCTTGGCCATGCACAAGCCTGGGCACACAGCAATTGCTGAATAATTATGTTTCATTGAAATGCAGTGTCATTGAAGTAGAAGATGCTCATAGCTCTGGTTTGAAAACTAAAAAGGTCTCCAAGAGGATAAGAGGAAAGGGAAAGGAATTTATATTTATTAAGCACTTATTCCATGCCTGGCATGGTGCTAAGCCCATTATGTAATCATCATATTTAATCTCCAATTTACAGATGAGAAAACTGAGGTGACATCTTGTAAGTGCTAAAGCTGGAATTTGAACTTGGGTCTTCTGTCAGACTCCAGAGCCAGGTTAATCTACTAGCAATACTTACTCTAGCAGAATGAGCGAGGACCCCTGGGCAGTGGCCATGCAAGGGGAAGAGATGATAAGGGCCAGGACAAGAGGAGAGCAGGAAGGACTAGATAGCCTCTGATGGTCATGAGCAGAGCTAAGTAGCAGGACCCTTGGAGGCACAGACCTGTGTTATTCCCCGGAGTTGAGGGATAGAATAAAACTAGGGTCCCAGTGGACCATTTGCCCTCTCTCCCCACAGTACCTGGATAAGCAGCGGAAGCGTGAGGCTGAGGAGCGGCGCCGCTTTCCTCTGGAGCAGCGACTGAAGGAGCACATCATTGGCCAGGAGAGTGCTATCGCCACAGTAGGTGCTGGTGAGTATGGGGCACACCAGCCAACACCAAAAAAGGAAGGGTAGCTCATGCTCTGCTGCAATGAAGTGTACATCCCGTTGTCACCAAACTGGAAAGATGCAGTTAATAATATTAAAAATTGGCCAGGCACAGTAGCCTACTCTTGTAATCCTAGCACTCTGGGAGGCCAAGACGGGAGGATCACTTGAGCTCAGGAATTCAAGACCAGCCTGAGCAAGAGCGAGACCTCGTCTCTACAAAAAATAGAAAAAATTAGCCAGGTGTGGTATGCATACCTCTAGTCCCAGCTACTTGGGAGGCTATGGCAGGAGAATTGCTTGAGCCCAGGAGTTTGAGGTTACGTGAGCTATGATGACACCACAGCACTCTAGCTGTGGTGACAGAGCAAAACTCTCAAAAAAAATACTAAAAGTTAGTGTTTGTTGAGTACTATCTACATGCCAGGTATTGTTATAAACTCTTAGCAAATCTTGTGTCATTTAATCCTCATAGCAGTTGGTACCACTAAATCCCTATTTTACAAATGAGGAAGCTGAAATACAGAGCATTTAAATAATTTGCTCACGGCTGTTTTCCTATGCTTAGAATCTAACTCTGACCTTCATCTGGCTCACTACACCCACCCACATTTTTCAGATGAGAGAACTAAGACCCAGAGAGGAGTGGGAACTTGTCGTCACTAGTAATATGGCAGCCGAGCCAGAACTGGAATTTGTGTCTCTGTCTGCCGTCCTGGGACTCTTTTATCACTTGAGTATAGTTTTGTCAGCAGCTGGCCTAATCTTAGAGAAAGCATCCTGAACAACTTTTGAGTGCCACCTTCACCCCTGAAGCTCTTATTCCATACTTTAACTCCTGAGAACCAGACTACCCTCTGGTATAACCCCTAATCTAATGGCCATCCTGCCCATGCAAACCCTACTAGACAGATATGTAAAACTAGTGTTTTGCTGAGGACAATGGCCTCACCTTTGTTCTCCAACTCTGGTATGTTACTCCTCCAGAGTGATTTCAGACAGATGAGGCACAAGGGAAGAGGAACCCTAGGCCAGGCTGAGACAAAGGTATATCCCCAAGATAGTGCTTCTCAAAGTGTGGTCCCTGGACCAGCAGCAAGTTCCTATCCTCTGGGAACTTCTTAGAAATCAGATCTCAGGACTCACTTCACACCTATGGAATCAGAAATGCCAGGAGTTGTGTTTTAACAGGCTCTTCAGGAAATTCTGTTGCTCAGCTAAAGTTTAAAAAACCACTGTCCTGAGATGTCTTGGTTAGTCCCACTTGCATGTTACTTACCTTTCTCTCTAGCCATCTAGTCCCACTAGAGGCTGTTCAGCAACTGCTAAGGACAGCACCAGGTTCTGCTCACTGAGAAAAGAAGCCATCAAGCTGAAATAGTGGCTGCCCCTCTGGGACATTCTTGGGCAGCATTGTCAGCCCTAGGATACCAATTAAGGGAGTAATTGAAAAATGAAGGCAGCTGCCTCTGCGACACGCCAGGCCTAGCCTGATCCCCATCATCCTCACTTAGCAGTGGGGCTCGCGTGCGGCTTGCAAGCCCCTCATCAGGGGCCTGACCCTATCAACAGATGAAAGGAGCCCGTAGACCAGAGCTGCCTCACCAACTAGAGGTCAGAAGGCTGCCTGCAGGCATACACAGGAGCCGGGGAAAGCTTTTTTCAATACACAAGGCCTCACTGCCCAGGCCCAAACCACATCAGGCTGCCCTTTTGTGTCTGGACATGGACATCCACCCCCAGCCACCACCTTAGAGGTGGCAACTCCTATTCCTTTGCCATGGCTGTGTCTGAGGTGGAAGGAAAGGACACTCTGGGAGCTCTCATGGGATAGGGAGAGAAGGACTAGCCCATAGAGACACACATTACCTGGGTGGAGGTTAAGGAAATGTCTCTTGCCAGAGTCTCATGTCCACCTGGGCCAGGACTGCAGCTGCCATCATAGTGTTTTCCCTCAGCTTCTTACACAGACCTTTCTCAGCAGGCTGCCTGCTGTCCTCTGACCTCCTACTTCTTACCAGCTCCTCATGCCCATCAGAGGTGAAGCCCCACAGAAGTAGGGTTTGGTGGGAGGCATTGATGGAAAGAATTAGCCAACCTGGGCTCCTAGCAGGTCTGCCGCTTAGCAGCTGTGCAGCTCAGGCACTCACTTAGCTTCTTAGAGCATCAGCTTCCTCACGTGTGTAATGGGATGCCACATCCAGGACTGTCTGGCTCTAAACACATGCTGTTTCCAGTATGTGCCAGACAGCAGTGATTAAAACCTAGTCTCTGTCCTCAAGATGCTCACAGTCTTGAGTTACATCCTGTGCTCCTTAGGTCAAGCCCACAGCTATTTCCTTCAACCTAGAACCGACTCTTAATCCTAGCCCCAGCTAACCTCTTCCCCTGGCCCTATGCCGACCTCCTGTGCATCACTCACCTTGTCTCTTCTTCTCACTGGCACAGAGTAAGAGTACACAATTCAGCTCCGCACCTCCGAGAGCTGTCAGGATATGTACCCTGAGTGCTCCCTTCCACCTAAAAGCTCCTGGCCTGTCACCTGAACTCTGCCTTAGGCCAGAAGTGAAATGGCTGCCCTGGAAGGCCCTAATCCTGCTTCTGTGATATGGAGACTGGCCCTGCTGTGGCTCCAATGACCCTAGAAAAGACAAGCCATAGGGGCTGGTGAGGTTGGTGCTTTTTTACCCTTATTTATAGGGTGATAACTGTGCCTGCCTTGCTGAGAAGCCCTGAAGCTAGGGATCCCAATGATGATGTTCACCACCATGTTCGGTCCCTACGACCAGCTCCCAGAGGCTTCTGAACCCAAGCATGAGGGAATGAGGCAGCCTTGTGGTTGCAGCTGCCAGCCCAGGTGAAGTGTGATGCACTCTCTGGGTCAGAACTGTGGTAGACAAGCAGCACCCAGGACCTCAGGACCTCAAACTGAGCAGGTCTACTCGAGTTAGGTGGATCCAGAGTCTAGGCCAGGCCTCCGTGGGTCCTCTAGGCTAGTGTCACATGTGTGCTAGGGACTGGCTGGATGGAGCCTGGCACCCCATGGGTACCGTGAAGATGGGCAGCCAGAGAAGTGCCGCAGAATGAATTGATTTGATAAATGGCCATTTATTACCCTCACGAATTGGCTGAAACCAATTTCGGTCACATCAACCCCTGGTAAGTGCTGGGATATTGATTTGTGCAAAGTAATACAGTGAATTTATCAGTGTGATCCCCAGCTGCAGGGCCTCTAGCAAGGCTGGCGCACAGTTACCACCTTACAAATGGAGGAGATAAAGCACCAGCCCCCACAGCAGGCCTTATGGCATCTCTGGTCTAGGGCCACTGGAGCCAAACCTGGGCCAACTTATATACCACAAACCAGAGCCTTGGCATTGAAAATGAGACTCTCCTTCCAGAATCCAAAGCTGCTCTCGGTCATGGGAAGGGGAGGGTGCCTACCCTGCAGTCAGACCTCCTGGGAGCTCAGCACCTCTTAAGGCCCACCATGCTCCTCGGAAAAGCAACCAGCTGTCTATTCAGAACCAGACTCTTCTCCTCCCCCAGCCTGCCCGCTTCCCATGTTCTGATCTGCATAAAGGACCACCATTCACTGGCCTCCTAAATAGAAACTTAGATGTTTTCTTGGCCCCCCTCTCCCCCTGTACAGCCCATTAAGTATCAAGTTCTATCATTCTGCCTCCTGAATGCTTCCCACACCTGGCCTTCCCCTCTGTTCCTAATGCCAAAGCCCTAGCTCAGGACATCACTGTCTCCCCATCTGAACCACAGCAGTGGCCTCCTTACCAGTCTCCCTGCCTCCTTTCCTTCCCCTAGAATCAGTTCTCCTCACCAGCTGGAGTGATCACTGTAAAATACATATTTAACAATGCCACTTCCCTGTTTAAAACCTTTGAGTGGCCCCTGCTGCCCTAACCTGGCATACAGCCGCTGCTGCCCCGTCTGCCCTGCACACACCAGCCACAGCAGCCCGCCTCTGCCTCCCTGCACATGCTGTGTTGATTTCCTGCCTGCACTTGTTGCTGCCACTCTCCCTGCTTGCGAGCTTTCCCTCCTGGCTCTCCCCCCTCCCCACCCCAGCCCATCTCCCACACACTGGTGCTTTTTACTTCACCTAACTCAGTTCAGGAGCAATTGACTGCAGGCTCCTTGAGGGTAGATACCATGACTTAATCGTTTTTGTGTTCTCAGTTCCTAGCACAACACCCTGCTCAAAGTAGATGCTTAATGTGGTTCATGAAATTAATAAATTTGGTATAGCCCCTTGTCCATCTCTATGATATGCTCTGAGGAAAGAAGAGAAGTTGTAGCACTGCTCTCCGGTAGCTCACAAGCATCCTGGGAATGTGACTGTAGCGAAACAGTTTATTACAACCGTACTGATTGACCTTTGGCCCCTTGGGTAGGCAGGCCATTCTCCAGACCTGTTCTAAGAAGCCTCCCATGGGCAGTAGGTCAACCAGCACACGTACCTGACAGCTTCTTTGGAGCTCCCTCTGACCAGGGACTTGGCCCTGACACCCATCTACCTGGTCTCAGGCGACCCTCTGAAGTCCACGTACTCCCCTGAGGAAGCTCTCCTACCTCAACTGCTCTTCTCTGCTGGAGACAGGCCCGAGTTACAGAATCTCAGCATCACTCACATGGCCACCAGGACGTACTACCCTATCTCGTGCTTCACTTCCCTCTCTGACTAATCCAAAAGCATTATCTTCCCAGTCCTGCACCTTTCTGGACCTCCCTTTGAGTCCTAGTTTCTGACCTGAGAAATACATCTGGATAGTGATAGTGATTAGCTTACAAAGCTACTTGCAGTTCCGCCCCCACACCATGTCACTGCAGGCATCCCTGCCTGCGCTGTCTGTTCTCATTGCCTGGACTTCCCTTCCTCCTTGCCTGCTGTGACACTCAAGACCTAGGCCTTCTGCATGATGCCCTCCCTAGTCCTCCTTCTGGATTCAGGGCCCTCCAAAAGTCAGGAACTTCCCCCAGGGTCGGGCACACAGGTGTATAAAAGCTTGTCGAACTCAAGTGAATGTAGTCTGGGCTGGTTTTGACATTCTGCCCCTCCTCAATACAGTCTCATCTCAGCCACCTTTCTGGAAAGGTGCTGCTCCCCCAAGTGGTTCCTACCTCCAGTATGCACATGTGCACACACACATGATGGGAGGGCTCATCAAAAGCTATTCTTTGCATTTGTAAGATGTTAACCACTCAGCAGCAATAGCTTGCCTGCAGAAAGAATAATCCTTACTTAGATGTTCTCTCATGACCCACCAAACCCAAGGTGCCAGTATCCATTCCGTAGGCCCTTGTTAAGTACTTACCATGTTCCTTAAACCTATAAGCAGTAGTCAGGTAATTGCTGATAGACATTTGGGTGACTCTCAACCATGAGAATCCCTCTGAAGGACTGGATCCCCTGGGAGATGCCACAGGCTTGGGACAAATATGTTCCAGATTTGTCCCTCCCACACTAGATCACTAGAACTTATCAAGGAAGATGAGTCAACCCACCCAGACTGCCCCAGAATCTTGAGCTGGATGGAAGCATAGGCCTGGGGTGGGAGGAGGAGACGGCTCTTGGCTCTCTTTGGTTTTGCACACGATGGGCCCTTCTTCCTAGAATGTCCATCATACCCCCAACTGCCTGGCAACCTCCCTCTCATCCTTTAGGCACAAATGTCAGGCAGGCACAAATGGCTCTTCCCATACTTCTCCCGATGCCCCCACTCCATTCAGAACTCACAGTTTTCATAACAGCATTTGCCTCAAAGTAACAAGCCTTATTTTCGGCCTCTTTGTGGGTGCCCTGGCCCCTGGCACAGAGCTTGTTTGCTGAACACATGCATAAAGCTCCCTAGAGAGGGGAGAGGGGTTCAGAAAAGAGAAGAAGCCTTCTTCACCCAAGGGCCGTAGTAAGCACCTAGAGTGCTGAAAGACTCCTGGGTCCAGGCCTCACTTTTCTTCTCTGTAAAATGAGAGTTTTTTTTGTTTTGTTTTGTTTTTTCTTCTTTAAAATGAGAGTTAAAGTACCTGTTCTTTCCCCCTTGCAATTCTAGAAAGACCAAGAATTAATTCATTTACAAGTATTAAACCAGTGTTGGGCGAGTCCCTCAGGAAGTAGAATACCAGCACCTGTTCCCATGGAATACACAGATTGGGGGCACACCCTCCCACCTGGATACATGGGCACAGGCAGACGAAACCCCTTACACTGCTCCTCTGGGAGCCTCAGTCTCCTCCTATTAAAATGAAGATAACACCCTCTTCTCAGGATTATTGTAAGGATGAGAGAAATATCTGTAAAGTAGCAAAGCTAATGGCTACTGCCATTGCTGCCGCTGTGACTGCCATTATTTGTACTCTTACTGTTATTCCACTCTTTGCAACTTAAAAATTGCTTTCATAACTATTAACTTATTTCATCTTCATGTGGGGCTGACACAGCATGTGTGGCTATTCCCATTTTATAGATGAAGAAACTAAGGCTCTAAAGGAGTAAGTATTATATTCGAAGTCAGTCAACTAGCAAGTGACAGAGGCAGGACTGTAAGCTAGATCGTGTGACTCCTACCCGTTCCACCACTGCACCCTGTAGATGAATGCAGACCGGAGAATACAGACCTGTGAGTTAACAGAGTGAATGTAGTGTGGTGGAGTTAATGGAAAAGAGTTGCTGCAGGTGAGCTTTCAGGTGGTCCATAGTGACAGACGTAGCCAAAAGGCAGAACACAAGCCAGGCAGCACTGGCACAACATGTGAGGAGGCAGAGGGGCCTTGTCAGCATGTGCAGAGACGGGAATGGCCAGGGAAGGAGGCCAAGCTGCCTATGCAGAGTGCCCTGATACCATTTCGAGCCCAGAACGGTGGTCAGGGCAGGGTCTGGGGACAGGGGCTCCTGAGGCCATGTGTTGAATGGCTGAGCAGGCCAGACTGAAAGACCACAGAGGGAACTTTTTCCAGGTGAGGCAAGGGTATGAGGGGGTACTGGGGCATCTGAATGCCAGCCTGGGAGAGCTCACTACTTCCTGTTAGCTCCTAAAATACAGGCCGAAGAGTCAGCCAGATTAAAGCCCAGGGTCTTCATTTATGCACCTGTGTAACCTTGAGCAGGTTACCCGACTTCTTTGTACATATCTCCTCATCTATAAAACGGGAATCAAGTTCCTCTGCTCTGCTTACCTCATACGGTGATAACAAGGCTGAAACGAAATTGTGTCCACAGAAGTTCTTAGTTGACCATGAAGTGCCACAGAGTAAGTTGTGTGTTTGCTGGTCCACACTGAGAGCACTAACACCTAGGGCCACACCCCACACGGGCCCATCCAGGTCTCTGTCCATCCCAGCCTCTACCAGGGCCTGACAGGAGCCTCCAGGCTCCCAGCCTCAGTCCTCAGCCACCCTGCGAGCCCCACACATTGGGGCCCGCCTCCTCTAGTCCTTCCTAGCCGCCTCCATTTTTCATTCTGTCGGACTCCATCTGCTTGGCCGTTTTTCTCTTCAGTATTATTAGAAATATCCAGAGTTGTAATTGTTTAATGGTTGGCATTTCGCCTGTTTCATGGGGGGCCCACATCAAGCCCACCCCAGACTCATGCCCTGGATCTGGCAGAATTGACCGGGGACAGCTGTGCAGTAGAGTCTGCCTGGCATTATAAAGAGCTCTCTCCCAGGTGCATTATTAGAAAAGAAGGGGGAAAGATGGCCCCAGGCATAATTCAATTCCACATTCTCCATGGTGTTTTTTGTACTGCACAGCCCAGCAGTGTGCAGTGCTCGGCGGGCTGGGATGCTACTCTGAAAGAAAAGCCAAGATCAGAACCTCAGGTACATGATACCCTGGGGAACCCAATTCCCCCCAGGTGACCTGGGGGGATGCCTGGGTACGTCCGCCTCTGTCAGTATCCTACGAAGCCTGAACACCATTCATGCTCAGCTTCTTCCCAACCTAGATTCTCAATTTAGTCAACTTTTAGAACAATGTGGCTCCTTTCAGGTGGCCCGTCTCTCACCCCCACCCCAACATACATAAACACATGTCCAGACACAGTGTTCACAGCAGTCTAGCCTTTGCCATTTTAATACCTTCACTTCCCCAAAGACCCCCCCCCCCCAGCTCCCTGTTTCTTTCAGGACACCAGGGACTCCCTCCTCAGCCAGGCTTGGACTTCTCCCTGTTTATCCCCAGCATTCAGCTGCCTGAAAGTCTGTGGGTTCCCCTTATAGCCAACCCTTCCAGAGAACCTGGGCTAGTTAGTTTAGAGAAGATCAGGATTCTAGTCCAGGGGAAATGTTGGACTGAGTGTTTTCCCAATCTTCTTCCAAGATTCTCAGCATCTTCTGGGCAGGCGCAAGTGGCTAGTCTGATGTCCATAAGGTTGCATAGCTTTCCATCTGTTTCTGCTGAGGCCATAACTAGACAGAAAGTAGTACTTTAGATAGCAACCTTAGAGATTGAGGTGAGAAAAACCAGAAGCATGGAGCAGAACTCCTAACACAAATATTCCAGACCTTCATAATCTGATCCCACCTACCCCTGCTCTTGTTCATTCCTGTCTCTGCACTTCCATCATGGCTATCTTTGCCTCTCCAAATCCTGCCCAGCCTCTGTGATCCATCTTCAGTTCCACCTCTTCCAGAGAGCCTTCCTTGACCTCTGCAGTCACTTCTCTGAAACCCAGCCACATAGTATATAGTCTTCATATTTAGGATCTTGGCACCTCAAAACTAGCAGGCACATCCCTAAGATTGTGAATTCTTTCTTGATTGACTAGGGTTCCAGGCCTATATCCCTGACATATATCCCTTTGCTAATCTCCCCCAACGCTCTGGGGACAAGACCAGACATGCTGTTTCATCTGCAGACTGAGCTTGACATTACACAGTGCTCTGTCTCCTTCCTGCTTCTTACTGTCATGCTTCCATTAATGCAACCCAAATTGGTACTCACTTTAAGCAGCCATATGTGATTTTAAAAAAGAAGACAGGTTTAGAGAGAGAAGCAACTCTACTATCCACTAATTTTGTGACTTGGGCAAGTCTCTTTATCTGTTGCCTCAGTTTTCTGTTCAGTATAATGGAATTAGGAATAATACTTTCCTTTCAGGGTGTTTATGTGGGTCTTGAATAAATACATTGTTGGTGAATTTTACAATTGTGTGTAGCACACAGCATGATCAATAAATGATTCTTCATACGGTTCTGCCTCACTCCACAGCTTGCTCTTTTTTATTTTTTTATTTTTAGAGATAGGGAGGGTCTCACTCTAAGCTGATTGCAGTGGCGCCATCATAGCTCACTGCAGCTTTAAATTCCTGGGCTCGGCCGGGCGCGGTGGCTCATGCCTGTAATCCTAGCACTCTGGGAGGCTGAGG
>VBSM01001265.1:36529171-36551436 GCA_008086735.1 Cheirogaleus medius | reverse complement strand
AAAACTCCTAGGCTCAAGCAGTCCTCCTTCCTCAGTTTTCCGAGTAGCTGGGACTACAGGTGCATGCCACCACACCTGGCTAATTTTTTAAAAAATTTTTTAGAGACAGGGTTTCACTGTGTTGCCCAGGCTGGTCTTGAACTCTTAGCCTCAAGCGATCCTTCATGATGGCCTCCCTAGTTGTTGGGACTATACACGTGAGCCACTGTACCCAGCTTCACCCCCTGCTCTTATTCTTGAGTGATGCTTCTGTGCTTGATTCTCCCACTCCGTAGTTAAGTACTTACTTTTCTCACCTTGAATGCATAGCCTTTGATTACATACTTCCTCTTAAAGAGGAGAGGTAAAGTCTTGCTGTAGCAGAGTTGAGCCCCCAAGGAAACTAGTATGGATCTGTCCTACTCCCCACACTCCCCCTCCTCCCACCACTGGAGGCCATGGTAAACAGAGATGCTAACCAATGGCTTACCCCTTCCATGCCCTGAGCTGTACACTACCTTTGATTGGTTTCCAGGAAATGCATTTGGCTATGTTTCCACTTCCTGATCTAGACAGTAAACCAGACGTTCATTTCCCCAAATAGGAAAGAGTCCAGAACCCACACCCCAGATCCCCAGGGTCCTGCCATGGGCTTCTGCCTCTCCTATTTGCATAGGAGGCAGGCCCACACTCCCACCAATGATAAGTAGTTGGTAACCAGCGGGTGCTAAAGTTCCTCTTGAATTCTCCTTCACCAATCCCCCACCCCCTTCACCTCCATTCACCATCCACCCGCCTTTCAGTTTCCCTGGCAACGCTGAGTGCTCATCCTGGAAAACTTTATCCGAAATCTGCTCTGGGCAGCTTTCCAAATCCATGCTAACCTGATTAGGTGTCTCTAGGGGCCTTGCCAGCTAATCAGATTAGGCAGCACTAATGGTAGTGAGGACTTTGAGTGGGCGCAGAGCAGTAAAACATATTGTATACTTAGTGATAATTATCCTGCCTTTTGTGTCATTGATTTATCTGCCTCCCTCCCCGTCTTGTGTGTTTGGCTGTAGCGATCCGGAGGAAGGAGAATGGCTGGTACGACGAAGAACACCCTCTGGTCTTCCTCTTCTTGGGATCTTCTGGAATAGGTAATTGGGAGCAGATCAGACAGTGAGGAAGGAGAGGGAGTGCCCAGCTCAAGCCTGACAGCCCCAGTTGCTGTGGGCCAGGGCCCCACGACCCCCTCTTATTCAACTCCCAGTTCCAAAAACAACTGCCTCCAAATTATAGAGCCCCCAAGAAAAGAGGGCTCTGTGTTTTTTACCATCTGTCATGTTATCAAGAGCTGGAGTTATGCCCCTCCCGCTGGAAGCTGTGGTGCAAGGACTAATTCATCTGGAGGACCAGGCCCTCCAGGACCTGTTAGCCCTGGTCTAGACACTCTGCATCCCCAGAACCTCCCCTTCAGGAATAACTGAGGCACCTCTTCTGGCTAGCACACCAACCATATTCAGTACTGCCTAGCTTTAAAAAGCAAAAGAAGGCCCCTGATGACCAGCACAGTGTCAGGTGCATAGCAAAATTGGTTGCAGTAAAATAGGCTGGGTATTTTTCTAGCCAACTGGACTAGATTATCTGAGGCATTCTCACCCACTCACTCTGCTCTCACAGACCCCGCTGTCTTCCACCACCACCTCCCAGCATGGTCTTGATGGGGAATTTCATGGTTTAGTTGCCTCCTTTTCCCCTCCCAGCATCTTCATGGACCTCTCCCTCAGATGTAGAGCCCCAAAAGTTTACCACCACCTGACCACAGTACTATAGAACTTTAAAACTTCTGTGCTAGACAGTGACTTCCAAAGGCTTTACCATCATACCAAATGGCCCTTCAAAGCCACCATTTTGGTATTGTCATTCCTTCTTTATGTTATGAAGAAGGGCTGTAAAAGCCAATGAGAAGTACTCTCCCTTCCCTCGAAGCCTCTGTTTGGCATGTGATTCCAAGGCCTGGATGAATTGAATGATAGGACCATGAGCGTTGAGAGATATAGGGCAGTGAGCCAGGAGGTCCTAGGAGAGGTGAGGTTTGTGCTGGACTTAAAGGACAAGTTGGCTCTGAATTATAAGAGTCAGCCTCTTACTCTTAGGATGCTGCTAGGGAGAAAAGGCTTCAATCTGCATCCACAGAAAAATCAAGATGCAATGCAGGCTTTGATTCTGGTCCCAGCTTCACCATCAATGTCCTAGGTGACTTTGGGAGAGTTGCTGACCCTCTCTGAGCATCAACATTCCATCCATTGAATATATTAATATTCTTTCCAGCATTCATGCATTTCTAGTATTCTTTCATTCCAGCAGATAGTCATCTGGTCCTAACCCAACTCTTCTCCCTTCTTTCTTACTAGGAAAAACAGAGCTGGCCAAGCAGACAGCCAAATATATGCACAAAGATGCCAAAAAGGTAAGAGCTGGGACCTGGGCCTGATCTGCGGTGGTGACCAGCGGTGGTGACCAGCTATCCCCCAAAAATCTGAGGCTCTCAGAATCTGGTCATAGCCAATCAAAAAGATGGGCCTTGCCTGAGAAGTAGGCCTCAGGTCTGGCCCATCTTGGCCACCAGTTACTCTAGGGATTTGGGCAAATTATCCCATCTCTTTGTGCCTTAGTTTCTTCATCTATGAAATAGAAATAATATTCCTTGCCTTACTTGACTCTTGGGGCTCTGAAGAGAACCAAATGAGATTCATCCACACAACATTTTCAAGCATCTACCCTGTGCCAGGTGTTGTGCTAGATGCTGCTAATACAGCATTTATGAGGACACTCTCCCTGCCCGAAGGAGCTCAGGCTGGGGAGGGAAGCAGCTTTAGAAACATACCCTACTGTCCAGTGAAGTCAATGCTGTGCTAGAGGGAGTCTTGGAAGCTGCAAGAGAAAACAAGTAGAAATAAGAGGATGCCTTATGTCTTCTCACCATCCTGCATGAGATTTTAAACATGGTTTTTTGTTCTTAAGTCTAGGTGCTCATAGTCCTCCTTCCTCCATGGCTTAGAGCCCTGGATCTGCATAGGAGAGAGCCATCTCCATCCCCTATTTGTTCACCTGTGGGCTTTCCAAGGCTGCTCAGTTTGACTTTCCAGGCTGACAGGAAATGCTTTCATGCAAAGAGCACAGTCCTCAGAGAGAACACAGAAACATTTCAACAAAAGCCAAACCTTCTCCTATGAGCCTTCCCGGTGTTGAGGGTAAGGTCCCCCTGCCCACTGCTGGAGGTTGCTCAGATGCTCTTGCCTAGTTTCCATGAGGAGCCTCCCCAGCCAAGGTGATGAGGAATTACTTAGGCCTCTGCCAGCCACGAGGCTCCAGAAGCACAAACTCCTGGATTCCTGGTCTGCTACTGTCCTCTCTGTTCCCTGTCACCTCCCTGAGAGCCTGGCAGCCAAAGAAACAAGGTAGCTCAGACTGTGTCCCTCTGAGCCCACTCTCTGCCTGATAACTGACTGAAGCCTCTTAAGCCTCCCTGGCTCCACCAGGAGCTATGCTGTACTTCAGCCACCTGGAGCAGACCCACCTGACAGGCAGGCAGGCAGGCAAGAAGTAGCACCGCCACTAATATGCTCCGACTAGAAGAGCATTTTTAAGACAATTCATCAGGTTGGCAGCGATTGAAACAATTAGCACTCTGGAAAGGGCCATAAACTAGCAGGACTATTAAGGAAGATGCAGTTATAGGCAGGAACCACCTGATTAGGGATGAAGAATTCTGAGTGGTTTAATTTTAATACTGTCAGAAAGGTTAATATTTAATTATAAATTATAATCTCCTTATCCATGCTGTCTTCATATGTCTTCATACACAGTGAGAGTAGAAGGAAAAGATCTGCTGACTTGCTGGTGTAGAAAGAAGGGGCTTTTTAAAAGACTAATAATGCAAGTAATTTTTTAGTTGGCACATTTAAATGGAAGACAGATTTACAGCAGTGCAAGATGTCCTAAAGGCATGGTGATGGTGTCCTTCAACATTTGCCTCACCCAGAAGAGGGACGTGACACCATCACCCCTTGAAGGCTGTGGACTGTGGTGGGCAGAGCTGTGGAGCCGGCCATTCCTTGGCTGAAATTCCAGTTCTTCTGCTTTCTACTGGCTCTAGGCAGGTTATTTTACTCCTCAAAGTTTCAGCTCTTTGCCTTAAGGTAAAGCTATCCAATCCTATATCTGAGGATATCTTAAACAAGTGAGGTAATATGAGTCGCATCTAGCTCAGGATCAAGTACACAGTAAGTGCCTACTCCTTAGACTTGTATTTATTCATTGCCTCACACTTTCCTCAGCAGCACCCCATCTACTCTCTTATTTGATCCCGTGAGGAAGATAGCATAGATGCTACATTAGATCCACTTTTCAGATGAGAAAACTGAGAACTTAAAGCATTAAGAGGTCTTTATCCAAGGTCACTTGTTAGGGGAAGAAGTAAAACTAGAATCCAGTATCTCAACTTTTCACTCAATACCATTGTTCTTGGAGGCTAGGTTGTAAACTTGTCAGTTTGTCCCTGTTTCACATAGGGAGATGAGAGGCATAAGAATAAATCCATGTATTTTATTTTTAAATCATAGGTGGTGCTTCTGTAAAACTTCTATACCTGCACCAGCTCTGTGGGTCAACTCATTACAGAATCTGTATTTAGCATACACATTTTCTGGCAGTGTGACAGTCATGTTGGAGACCTGCCTTCAAAATTCAAGAGACTCTTGGACTTTAAGCTGTCTAACCAGTGCACCTGACACCCCCAGGACCTAAGGAGTGATGTATGGAGAGTGTCACATACAGGGCCCATTGTAAAACAGGCTCTTACCGAACAGGAGCTCCCTTTTATGTGCCTCCCAAGATGGCTGATAAAGTAAAATGAGCACTGGCCTGGGAGTCCAGTGCCTTGAATTTTAATTCTGGCTCTCTGATCCTTAGTTTCCCCATTTGTAAAGAGATACTAATAGCTCCAGACCTCGCTGCTTCACAAGGCATTATTTGCACATTTATGTAATTTCTTTATCAGATCTACCTTATTTTCTTCTCTCATTAGTCTGTGTGCTCTTTCTCCCAAATTGAGCAGCTTTCATTACTAGAGTTAATAATCCTTGAGAAAGAACCTTAATGGTGTCCTGTGAACACATCTTGAGGTAGAGGCCAAAAGACTTGCCATTATAGTGGTAGTAAGATGAAGGGATGAAGAACAGGTATCTGAATCTAGCTGCGTGGGTTCAAATCCCAACTCGACCCTACTATGTGGAGTTGGCTGGAATCTCTGCATACATCTGTTTTCTCATCTGTAAAGTGGGTTCAATAATGATGCCTATCTCATTGGATTGTTAGGAAGGTTAAAGGAATTAATGATGTAAAATGTTAAACACCATTCTTGGTACATAGTAAACAACAATCAATACATATTGGATGTTACTGTTATTATTGTTGCCTCACTTTGTAGATAACCCCAGGCTAAGATCATGTGAAACCAAAATGATTCCAACCAAGAAAATCAAGCCCAAAGACTTGTTCAAAGTTACATAGAAAATCATTAGAAGAACTAGGATGAGAACGCAGGTCACTTGACATAAGTAAGCACTAGAGTCTGTACTCCCTGTATGCTGGGACATTGATTGATATCTGGGCACAAAGCTCAGAACCCTTCAGGTGAAGACTGCCAAGAGCCCAGCTGATTGGCAGAAGGGGAGATATGAGGTAGTATAGCTTAATGGCTCAGAACACAGACTTGGAGCCAGATTGCCAAGCTTGGGTGACCTTGGGCAAGTTATTTTAATCTATGATTTCGTTTTCTCATCTGTAAAGCGGGGATGATAACAGTGATTACCTCATAGACTAGCACATGTTCTAAGCCCTGTGTAGCTTGCTTAGAACATTGCCAGACATGTAGTAAGCACCCAGTGAATGTTAGCTGTTGGTAATTAGAAACCCATCTTGTGGCTTGCAGCCCATTGTTCCCTCTGGGCAACATCCCTGCTTCCCCATAGCCATCCTCCCACCCTTCCTGAAGCCTGCGTATCTCTTGGCTGAGCTGCCTGGAGACCTTCTGGGAATAATGCTGGCTCATGCCCCATGCTCTCCAATAGCAGTGCTTTCCCCCATGTGGCCTTAATAGCTGCTCTAGCCCTGTCTGTCCTCTTGGATTAGGTCCTCTCCTCAGGCCCTGATGAGGCAGGAAGAGGAGCCAAGAGCCTGTGTTACATAGGAACAATGCAGCTCAAAAGGGGGCGTAGCATGTCCATGGCCACACAGACAGGGGCAGAACCCCAGGGCTCTTCCCACTGAGTGAATTTCTGATCAGTGGCCAAGCTAACTGCCCCCTCTAAGGATCTTGGCACTCTGTCATCTCTAGCTCTCAAGAGAAGCAGCATTCAGTGAGTGCTGTTCCTTAGGTGGAAGCACATGCCAGCAGCAGAGGAGCCCAGCGGGGATGTGGGGAACCCTGGTCTGGCTGGTAAACCTGGCACCTGTGAATGCCCTCATAACTCCCTAATCAGCTAATTCTTCACAAAAAGGAGTGGGCATTCCACATGTGCTAACTCTTTAACTCACACACGACAAGGCGTTCTCTTCCCCTGGGGCTAACCATGGCCCTTACCCTAGAGGGACACTTCCTTGGAAATCACCTCTCAGCCCAGTGGTGGAGGGAGAAGGGCTGCAAGCTACATTACAGCTATCTTTTAAATGAAATGAAGAAGTATAAATAAATTAAAATATGTATTCATTTTAAAGAAAACTAAACTAAAACAAAGGAACATGTGCCCCACACAGACTAACACAGTTGCAGGGCACTATGGAACCATCTGGGTATTTATTGCTCATCACAGTCCACACCAGGGGTGACTGACTATGTCCGTGTCTGCACCACTCAAAGGGGTGCTCCTCAAGGACACAGACCAAGACTCGTTCCTTGCTGTAGCTCCAGTGCCCAGCACACACAGGATGCCCTCAGGAAATGTGGGATGGATGGGTAGGTAGATGATGTGGTAATCAGATCAGTAGAAGCCTGCCTGAAAGAAGAGACATTCTGAGTCAGATTTAGAAGGTCAGAGACATGATTTGCCTCTAGTAAGGTAGAGAATGAGGGATTCATGCGGGAGGTGAGTAGACAGAAAAGGAGACGTCCTGAGAATGAGATAGAAGATCTTGGGTTGGTATGGTCTGAAAGCCTTGGGGACAGTCAAGATGCTCTCCTCCTTAACCCTTCTTTCCACCTTCCTGCCTCCAAATGGACTTGGTGCTTGCTTGTTTCTACACAGGGCTTCATCAGGCTGGACATGTCTGAGTTCCAGGAGCGACACGAGGTGAGTGAGAGTCTCCGTGAAGCGTGGTTTGGAGGGCCTGTCGACATGACTGCCTTGGTATTTCATATGACTTGTCATTTGGGCCTTTGGGCCTCAGATAATTCCAGCAGCCTTGGGATTTGTCCTTGGGGGCACAGGTGTGTGTGCAGCAGGGTCACCGATATGTTGTGCATAGGATTTCTTTGAAGAGTAAACATAGAGAAGATCTGTCTGCCCTCCCATCTCTCTGCCACACCAGGAAAGAGACAGCCAACCATCCTTATTGAGACAGACAGTCTTAATAGTGTATAAAGCCATCTTCTCACACATGCCCCACATTGGAAACTGAAAGCACTGAAAGGCCTTCCTAGAATGTTTCCTTCCTTCCACTAGGTGGCCAAGTTTATTGGGTCCCCACCAGGCTACGTCGGCCACGAAGAGGGTGGCCAGCTAACCAAGAAGTTGAAGCAGTGCCCAAATGCTGTGGTGCTCTTCGATGAAGTAGACAAGGCTCATCCAGATGTGCTCACTATCATGCTGCAGCTGTTTGATGAGGTGAGAGTCAGCTCGGACCAGGACGCAGTGGGGGGACACCTGGAGGTGTCAGGCTGTGAACAGCAGAAAGCACGGGCCCAGAGGCGATATGGTCATTCCTCAACTTGCTGCTCCAGCATGTGTGCATTCAGTCATTTGACAGATGTGGCTTAGCCTCTCTCTGGACCAG
This sequence comes from Cheirogaleus medius, assembly GCA_008086735.1. Lineage (NCBI taxonomy): Eukaryota > Metazoa > Chordata > Mammalia > Primates > Cheirogaleidae > Cheirogaleus > Cheirogaleus medius. The sequence goes on along the minus strand of VBSM01001265.1, from coordinate 36,543,420 downwards.
GGCCCAGGTGGGGCACTCAACGGAAGACCAGCACTGCCCAAGAGTTGAAATGTCACGGCTGCCCAGGCCACCTTCTAGAGAGACAGAGTGGGGCAGAGGTGCCAGGAGAAAGACACCTAAATTTTTAGTTCTAGCTCTACTCCTGACTGGCTTTGTGGCCTTGGCAAGTCACCATCTCTAGGCATCAGGGACGTCATATAACAAACAAGGAGGCTGGATGGGATAAGCTCCAAGAACCCTTCTGGTTCAAAGAGCTCCTGTTCCTCCCTGTGTGTCAAACATTGTCCCCACCAGTTCTTAAAAATGATAATATTGTTGCTGCCACTGCTGATGATGAGATGGTAATACTCTGGCTCATAGAGCCCTTTTCTTTTGAGGAGCTCCAGGCTCCTCACAAACTATACAGCCCTCCCCCCAATAGGGGTAAGCTCTAAATGGAAAGAAGAACTAGCTTTTGTTCCGTACATTCTATGTACTAGACCTGTACTAAAGACTTAATAGACATTATCGCCAGGCAAGGTAGAAATTATCTCATATTTTACAGATGAAGAAACTGAGGTTCAGAGAGGTTATAAATGAAATGCCCAGGGCCACAGAGCTACTGTGTAAGGAGCCAAGATTGGGCTACAGATATATCTGATCCCAGAGCCCCAGTCCTGCCCCTCTGTACCACTCACAGCCAGGTGAGGGATTGCTTATGGTCCTGGGAGAGAATGACCTCTGCATTTTCAGGGCCTTGCCCTGTCAAGAAAACATGAGGAGCCAAGGGCTGAACCAGTAATGAGGCTTCTCTTCTCCTCCTATGCCGTGGCTACTTAGCCAGCAGTAGGCCAGATGGAGTCCAGCCATCCTTCCTACTTAGCCCCTTCCAGCCCTGGGAAAATGGGAAGGTGGTTTGCTTCCTATGTCACATGAGGCACAGGGAGGGACTCCCCCAGACCAAACAGCACGTCGAGTACCAAACCAGGAAGACCCAGATCCAAATCTCCCTACCAGCTGCCTGCTGCTTTCCCCACCTGGCCCAGCATTCTTACCCTGGCCCCTCAGCTTCTCCCAGCCTCCTGGACCTCCTGCTGAGGAAGAAGAGGCCAGTCCTTCTGGGGTCACATAGTCAGTTACTCACGCATGTACTCTGAGGCCTCTGCTCCATTCCAGCCTCTTGATGGGATTCAGGTGCACAGCTATGGCCCAGACCCACTCCTGCCCTCTGGGAGTGCTCTGCCTAGTAGACAGGTGGGAAGGAGACAGGGTAGTAGTTGGCATTTTACACTTTATGTGCCATTCACTGTTCTAAGAAATTTACACATATCAACTCATTTAATCTTCTCAACAACTCTCCAAAGATAGTTCTTATTACTGCCTCCATTTAATAGATGTGGAAACTGAGGTAAAGTTAGATTAAGCAATTTGTCTGTGGTCACATAGCTAGGAAGGGAAAATTGAGGATTCGAACCCAGGTAGCCCAGTTCTACACCCTGTAGCTTAAATGACTGCCACGTAGCTAGGGCCAAAGGAGAGGTCAGTCTGCAGTGAAGCATTCAAAGGACAGGAGCAGCCAGCTCAGGGAGCATGAGCATAGCAGCCTGTTTGACCTCTGCACCCCTGGAGAGGTGCCCCTGATGGCATCCTTGGCCTAGAAAGAGGAAAGGCAACTGCTGACTGAAACAACCAGCCCCACCTGGAAGGTGCTTATGGCCCCACATGTGAGCCTTGTCCACCCTCTGCCGCTGCCGCTTCACTCCACTGACTGACTTGTAGGGAGTTTTGTTTTTTTTTTGAGACAGAGTCTCACTCTCTTGCCCTGGCTAGAGTGCCGTGGCATCAGCCTAACTCACAGCAACCTCAGACTCCTGGGCTCAGGTAATCCTCCTGCCTCAGCCTCCCGAGTAGCTGGGACTACAGACATGTGCCACCATGCCCGGCTAATTTTTTTTTTCTATATATTTTTAGTTTGCCAATTAATTTCTTACTATTTTTAGTAGAGACGGGGTCTCGCTCTTGCTCAGGCTGGTTTTGAACTCCTGACCTTGAGCGATCCGCCCGCCTCAGCCTCCCAAAGTGCTAAGATTACAGGCGTGAGCCACCGCGCCCGGCCCTTGTAGGGAGTTGATAGAAATTCCTGCAGCTGTTGTCATGCCCACCCCCACTCCCACCTCCCTGCTGACAGTTTCTGATATTCTTGGTCTCATTGACCAAAGCTGACATCCGACTTTACTTAGCCAGATTTATGCATATATGTTCCTTGAGGACAGGACCTTGTCACGTTCACTCCAACCATTCCCAGAGCCTGCAAAATCAGGAGAAGTGCTCTGTCGACTAACTTAATCCAACAGCAATTCAGCAGACTTCCATAGATGAGTAAGTGCTAGATGAGCAGAGTGGGAAAGGGCCAGCAGCAGAAAGCTAATGTGCAAAAGCATAGGGGCACGAAACAGCCCAGTACTCTCAGGGAAATGCAGCTCGTCAGTATCACAGAGCAACAGTGAGGACAGAGTGGCAGAGATGAGGTAGGTGAGGTCGACAGGCCCAGTTAAAATGCCAGGCACAGCAGTATGGATTTCTCTGGCAGAGAGTGAGGGGCCTTTGAAAGACTTTAAGCAAGAAAGAAACGTGGTCGTATTTTCACCTGACAAAGCTCCTGTGGGCAGCTGTATAGAGAGTGGACCAGGAGGGAGAAAGGGCCCCAGCAAGGAGACTATTGGGGAGCCCAGGCTGTTGCTGGGGAGGCCGTGGGCTGGAGAAAACTACTAGAAGGTTGACTGTGAGGAGAGAGGAAGGAACCAGCGGTGACCAGTGGCCAGATTTCTGGCCTGCGTGACCTGGCAGCTGCTACGGCCTTCAGCTGAGGCAGAGAACAGCAGGATGAGCAGCAGATGGGCAAGGAGGGCGAGGCACTGAGGTTTGGCATTGTTGAAAGTGAGGTACCTGTGTGACAGCCAGATGGAGATGTCCAAGAGGCCGTTTGTCAGTTTTACGGGTCTGGAGCTTAGGAAAGGTCTGGCTAAATATAGCAATTCTGGAATCATTCAGCACAGAGAGGTTAGCGGAAGCCCCAGCAATGGATGAGATCCCCCACCCAGGCAGAGACGAAGAGAGGGCTACAAACGGAGCCTCGGGACCTATCAGGGAAGAGTCAAGAGGAAATCGCTAGAGAGGTGGGAGGCAAACAGAATGTGGCCCATTTGTTTATTCATGAGGCACTGCGTGGGCAAGAACAGGCACAGATGAAACAGACACAGTCTCCATCTCGGTGTCATAAATGAGTGGGGGAGACAGGCAGCCAGAAGGCAGCTCAGTCTCCTGTGGTAGGTGCTGCACTAGGGATAAGTAGCAAGTGTCAGGAGCTGTGAGGGCACCTAAACCAGACTGGGGGTGTGAGGGAAGTTCCCCATTCCCACGCAGCCCAGTTCTCCTAAGCCTGGGCCCTGAAAAGCAAGAACCCTGTCACAGTCACCATAACACCAAGCAAGACTGATGTCTGGATTGCACAGCTGACGGCCCGGGGCAAAAGTCCCAGGAAGAGACTGGTCCCCAGGGAGCCAACCCCCTTCTCCCCACTTCGAGGATTCATACTTAAGACAGTGAGAGAGTAGCCCTGTAACCATGGGGTGAGCACTCAAGCCCCACCCAGGATGTGCATGCTCTGGTTGTTTGTGGGATGTGGGACAGGGACAGCTCCCTCTTTGGGACACCTCTTTATTGCCAAGGAAACTGAGGAGAAGGAGATATGAGCACTGAAAGTCACCCTTTGGGTCAGCCGTGCACTGCACCTGCTCCCCTCGCCCACCTGGGACCCATCCTCAGGCCCAGTTATGAGCAGAGCTTTGATCTCTTGGAATGAAATTGCTGCTGGGTTATTGCTCTGGCCAGTACAGCAGTGTGTGAACTCAGTCCTTGGGGATGAGCTCTGCAAAGTGAGTAGTACATATACACAGTGTTATATGTACATGCTTGGACATGTCACACACACAGACCTGGTCCCCAAAACTAGAATTGCTCTCAGTGGATTCTGTCGTATTAGAACCCATAAGCAGAGGATGAGAGTGAAAAGCTGATGGCAAAAGCTCAGGAACATCCACTTTTGCACCCTTGCTTCTCCTTTTCCCACCCCAAGGCAGGGACAGGAGAGTGACCAGCTCTAGGACCACGATCACCAGGCCCCTTGTGAATAGAAGACCACTTTGAAACTAATACTTTCTCAGAGGCCTGTGTCAAGGGCCAGTGTAAAGCAAAGCTGGAAAACATACCCAGAATGCAGTAGGTACTCAGTTGATGCACATTCCTTTCTCCTTTGCCCCTAAGGGACAGGAGCAGGTTTGTCATTACACTGGTGTTAGAAGCAAGGGCTGACCCTGAGGCTCAGGCAGGGCCCACCATCACCAGCTAGACAGGAGCCAGCAGGCTGAGGTCAGTGATCTGTCCCCAGAGCCATGTTTCCCAGGTTGGCAGGAGCTATGCTTTGTCTGCCTCCCAGAGGAAAATTCAGGCAGGTCTCCCTATCCCTAGCACCTGTCCCAGATGCTTCTCTCCAGTGAGGATCAAAGGATACAGACTGAATTTGGCAGAATTCTGAGAAAATCTCATTGAGGAGAAGAAAATGAGGCCTCATTTATCCAGCACCATTGGTATGCCCTCTGTAGCCAGGTGCAGAGGGAAGGGCATGGGCTCGGTTAGACAGTTCAAGTCCCAGCTCCACCGTATCCTATCTGTGAAACCTTGAACAAGTTACTGAGCCTTTCTGAGCCTCAGTTTCTTTGTAGGGGCCATAAGTGCACCTACCTCTGAGAGTGGTGGTGAGGATTCAAGCATTCAGGAAGCAGGTGGCAAACACCTACTCTGTGCCAGACAGTGTTCTAGGATGCAGTGATGAACAAGACCTAGTCTCTGCCCTTGCGGAGCTACTTTCTAGTGGTTGGAATGAAATAGTGCATGGAAAGCACCAAGCAGAACACCTGTAATGAAAGTAGAAGTGCCTTTCAATGTTCACCGTTGCCACTCCATCGCCTTCTCTCAATGAGTCCCTGATCATGGCTTTTGTTATAAATGACGTAAAGTGCTATTGTGCAGTGATACCCTTGAGGTTTGCTGAGTGGATGGAGCTCTGTGTGTACCCTTAAGCTGATTGGCCCCAGAATGCTATACTTTCATAATTCTTCTGTCTCTTCTCTCTTCTCTTCCTGTTTGCTCCTTTTCTCTTCCTTTGGCACATCTGTCTCCAGTACTGATGCCTCCTTCTATGTCACTTCTAGAAAAAGCTAAAGATTCCAAGGAAACTTCCCAAGGTGGTCAAAGGAGGAACCTTATTTTCCATCCCTCTGTCAGGCCTGATGGCAGCTCCACAGATGTGGAGATTATACCTGTTTAAATTTATGATACATCTGCTATGGTAATAATAGTTCTGAACATTTGCACAGCATGGTTTTCTAAGGACCTTTCACCAGTATGAGCACATCTAGTCCTCACAGTAGCCCTATAAAATACCGTCCTCTGAACTCCCGCAGCAGCTGTGCTTTCCTTTATCATCATACTTGACCTATGTTTCCTGGGTCTCACTGCTTCTCTAGATTCAGAGTATGTTGAAGGCTCAGTGAGTCCCCAGTGTCCCCCAACACAGAGCCTGGCCCAGAGTGGGCCTCCAGGAAAGTGTGCTAGACAGATGGATGGTAACCTAACTGACTTCTGGATACCAGGAATAGTTGGGTGCCCTGAGAAATGCCAGAGAGCAGGTACAGCCTCACCTGAAGGCACTTTCAGTAGCTGGAGCAGTTACAGCCAGGGCAGGGAGTGCAGCAGCCAGGGTGTGAATCCAGTGCTCAGAGAACCCAGAGGGAGCAGCTGACTGCTGGGGCTTGGAGGAGGAGGGCTGGAGCATTCTGAGGAGGCCTCCTGGACGAAGTGAGACTGAGAGTGCTAAAGCCTACCCAGGCTATACAGTTCCTTTCTTTCCCAGGGTCGGCTGACAGATGGAAAAGGGAAGACGATTGACTGCAAGGATGCAATCTTCATCATGACCTCCAACGTGGCCAGTGATGAGATCGCACAGCACGCATTGCAGCTGAGGCAGGAAGCTTTGGAGATGAGCCGTAACCGTATTGCTGAAAACCTTGGTATGGTGGCTGACCTGAGCTCTCTGGGCCAGTGACCAGGCCACCGGCCCATCACCTGGGGGCAAGGATGCGACTTGGAGTCCTGGGCCCAGGGGAGGGTCCTAGTAGGTAGCTTTGTCCCTAGCTGACTCTGAGCAGACACCAGGTACCATACCAGGAAGTAGAGGGGGACAGACAAACAGTGCCCCTTCAAGAAAGCCCAAGTCTGTTGGGTGATAGGAGGGTTCCAGACAGGGATAGACAGAGCTACACCAGGGTGAAGGGCCAGAAGGTGGCCAGGGTCTTAGGGGACTAAAGAGAGGCACACTCAACAGGTAGAGGTGCTATGGTGCAACGAGGGCACAGCAGGTCAAAACTATATGGCAATGAACACAGCCCTTTCCACCCAGGGCAGCTTCCTGCATAAGTAGGCCCTGGAGAGTGCTACAAAGGAGGAGCACATCAGGCAGGAGGCTGTGTCTATTCAGGATTGAACCTGCCCCCTTCCTCCAGGTCAGAACTCAAGTCTTGCTCCTGACTCTTCTCCTCTCCTCTCTTCTCCCTCCCTCACATGACTCCCACCCTGAGGAACCCCAGGCTTTGTGGCACATGAGAGTTGGAAGGGCCCCAGAAAGTACCTAGTCAGGCAAGGAGACCAGGCCAAGGCCCAGAAAGCCTTAGACCTTGACCAGGATCACACAGACAGGGGCAGGAACAGTGCTTTTTTCATAGGTAGCGCTGAGCAGCAGGCACAGCCCCCAAAGCTAAGTGTAGGAAGCAAGCAGTTTGTGATTCTGTCTCCACAGGGGATGTCCAGATTAGTGACAAAATCACCATCTCAAAGAACTTCAAGGAGAATGTGATTCGCCCCATCCTGAAAGTAAGGGATCTTTCTTGGTACTTCCTGCTGGAGCCTAAGTTTGGGGGAGGGGGGCTTTAGCCATCCTCAAGATATGGAAGCCCCCTCCCTTCCCTATTGGGGTCTAGTAATTCCCCTTTCCCCCTATGGGTCACTGAGCTTACCTCATCCCTAACCTCGCCCTGCAGGCTCACTTCCGGAGGGATGAGTTTCTGGGACGGATCAATGAGATCGTCTACTTCCTCCCCTTCTGCCACTCGGAGCTCATTCAACTAGTCAACAAGGAACTAAACTTCTGGGCCAAGAGGGTAAGAAGGGACTGCTTATGGGTGGGGATGGGACATCTGGCCACTGGAATTCTGTAGCACAGGACTGGGAACACCCCCATCCCCCAAAAGGTGGAGCACAGTGGTGTGGGGCCAGTGGCCTTGGGGGTGCACGTCTCTCACAGGGCCGGGCCTCAGGGAAGAGTGGTGAGAGAGGGAAAGCACTGGGCCCACATGCAGGCATGTTTCTATCTGACTCATCTTAGGCCAAGCAAAGGCACAATATCACACTGCTCTGGGACCGTGAGGTGGCAGACGTGTTGGTCGACGGCTACAATGTGCACTATGGCGCCCGTTCCATCAAACATGAGGTGAGCACAGGAGCCTGAGAGAAGCTAACTACCTCCACACCTCCCTCCCCAGTGCCCCCAGACCCAATCCCTGGGCTCCCAGCCTGTCTCTCTACAGTTCGGCTGCTGGAATTCACACCCAGAGCAGATGCTCCTTCAGAACCAAAAACACAAAATGATCAAGTAAAACCCCTGTCTGGAGGGTGGCCCAGAGAACCCTCCCAGGAGTGGGAAATGGCTGGGAGCATCAGAAACTGACATCATTAAGCCTTTAGCACACAGTCCTACAAGTTAGGTGTTGTTAGCCCCACTTTGCAAATGAGATAACCAAGGCTCAGAGAAGGTCTCTGACTCGCCCTAGCAGTAAGTGATGGAGGCTGCCCAGTCTGAGGTGGTGATGACCACTTCGCCTACCACCACCTGCAGGTAGAGCGCCGTGTGGTGAACCAGCTGGCGGCAGCCTACGAGCAGGACCTGCTGCCAGGGGGCTGTACTCTGCGCATCACCGTGGAGGACTCAGATAAGCAGCTACTCAAGAACCCGGAACTGCCCTCACCCCAGGCTGAGAAACGTCTACCCAAGCTGCGGCTGGAGATCATCGATAAGGACAGCAAGACCCGCAAACTGGACATCCGGGCACCCCTACACCCTGAGAAGGTGTGCTACACCATCTAGCATCTACCTCCTTGCCTATACATGCCCTCAACATCCAATAAAGGCCCCTCGGCTATGGCATGGCAACTGACCTAGCTTCCCCTCATGCCTCTCCCTCCTCTCTACCCAGCCTAAGGCCTGCTTACCTGCTCACAGCCCCTGGAAGACCCCTCCTCAACCCCAAAGCCTGAAGCAGGAACTTCGCCCAAACCCAGCCCCTTTGTTAAGGGCCCATAATCTGCTAACAAGTCTGCAGGAGAGGAGCTGCCTTTTCACCCCTTTAAGGCAAGGAGGGAGAAGCCAAATCTCTATCTTTCATCATGTCCCCCATACCACATAGTCACTGGAGCTATATCGTGTTCCCAGGAAACTCAGAAATATGGCAGCTAAGAATAGATCAGGCTAGAAGAAGATAGGGACCAAGCCGTGACCTGCCACCCTCTGCTGGTCCTCATATAATTCAGTCCCCAGAACGTATCCACTGAGAGTGGAGGAAGAATGCAGAGGCCTAGGCACAGATGGTTCTACAATTTCGTCTATAGCCACTTCATTCCATGCCCTAAAATTCATGCCCTTCACCAAATAGAGCCTTTCCCCTTTCCACTGCCATATTATGCCTCCCTACCCTATGTCCTAGGGTCAGGGCAGACCACGTTTCTCCAGCCTTGGGGACTAGGTCGGTAGGAGCGGCCCTGACTGGTTCATTATCCTACCCTACTCTGTAACTGAACAGCAGTCCCAGATGACCAGGCAAACTCAGCTTTGCGGGGGCCTCCTTAGGAGACTAACACCATAGACTCTGGGAAGCTGTAGGGGAGAGAGATCAGGGTCAGGCCTGCCTCTATGGCCATGGAGTCTGCCTCAGCCCTGTCTATACTGCTGTACCAGTTAATTTAGCCTGGAATAAACATGCGGTTTATACAGTCTGCATGTTAGTCACTAAGCAGAGGATCTGAACACCATCCCCCAAGGGCATTCAACAGGACAGCTGTTTCAGCCCAAGCTTAGCAAGGGCACAGCAAGTCTATAGCCTGGTACAGCCTTGGGCACCATCTGCAGTAGCCACCAGTGATAACCACTCCATCCACCTTCCCCCATAGGGCCTTTATGGAACCCTCCTGGGTGTTAGCTAGTCTCTTTCAGAGAGCAGAGAATGGGAGCAGGCATCAGAGTCCCTTGGGTGATGGAAGAGTGTCATACAATGTGATGGGTATGAGGCAGTCAGAATCCAGGATGTGGGCGCCAGCAGTCACTGTCCAGCCTCTCAGGAGCTGTGTCTGCTGCTCCCTACCTCAGTGACTGCTGTTTTTTGTTGTTGTTTTTTACTTTTTCTTTTGAAATAATTTTAGACTTAGAGAAAGTTGCAAAAATAGTAGAGAATTCCCATATACCCTTCACCCAGCTTCTAATAGTAACGTCTTATAAAACCATACTGTAGTTACCAAAAGCAGGAAATTAACATTGATACAATACTACTAACTTATCTCTCTACAGTCATTAGAATTTTGCCAGTTTTCCCCTTTTTCTGGTCCAAGATCCAACCCAGGATCCCACATTGCATTTTGTTGTCATGTTTCCTTTATCTCTGACAGCATGTGGCAGCTTCTCCATCTTTCTTTGTCTTTTGACACTTTTGAAGAGTCCAGGCCAATTATTTTGGGTTTGTCTGATGCTTTTACATGATTAGATTGAAGGTCTACATTTTGGGCAAGATAACCACAGAAGTGATGATTGTGCCCTCCTTAGTGCCTCCAAGCAGGGGGTGGGGTTAACTTTGATCACATGGCTGTGATGGTGTGTGTCAGGTTTCTCCACTGTAAAATTGTGAATTTAACCTTTGAAGTTGATAATCTTCTGGGTAGATATAAATCTGTATAAATGTCTTATTTATCCTTAGAATTTTGCCTACTGATTTTAGCTTCCGTCATCAATGGTTCTTGCTCATAACAAGTATTAATGTTGTACTCGCCTGATGATGACTTGGTTTCCTTATTCTATCTATATTTATTCATTGGTATTCTGCTGTAAGGAAGAGCTGTCCCTTTTCCCCCATTTATTTATTTGATAACATATCATTGTGAACTAATGGATATTTGTTTTAGTCTATGGGTTATAATCTAACACTGACATAGTTTACTTTGTTGCTCAAATTGGCCCAGATTTGGCCATTGGGAACTCTTTCGAGTTTGTTCCTGTGTTGTTTCAGCTTTGCCCTCATCATTTTTTAAGCACTTCCTTACTTTCTGGCACCACAGGATGATCCAGGCTTACTCACATTTTTCCTGTCCCAGCCGTGACATCAGCCATTTCTCTAAGAAGCTCCCTGTTCCTTTTATTCCAGAAAAAAGGAACTTAGAAACCAAGTGATTTCTTGGTACTGAGAAACCAAGGTCTGTACTCATTGCTCCTGGAGTGTCATTGCTTCTAGGACCTCTCAGCAGACAGAGCTAGGAAATATATGTGTGTGTGTGTGTGTGTGTGTGTGTGTTAATACATGCAAAAACATGCATCTGAATTTATTATCATGTCTATCCATCTGTATATTATTAAAAACCATGAGTTCACATTGATACCTATAGTTCCAGTTCAATACCATAGGGTTTGCAACTGCCATTCTTATGACTTTACTATTCCTTTTTTTTTTTTTTTTTTTTGAGTCAGAGTCTTGCTCTGTTTCCCAGGCTAGAGTGCAGTAGTGCAACCTCAAACTCCTGGGCTCAAGCAATCCTCCTGCCTTAGCCTCCTGAGTAGCTAGGACTATAAGCATGTGCTACCACACCTGGCTAATTTTTCTATTTTTTGTAGAGACAGGGTCTTGCTTTTGCTGAGGCTGGTCTCAAACTCCTGGCCTCAGTCTACCCGCCTCAGCCTACCAAAGTGCTAGGATTACATGTGTGAGTCACTGTGCCTGGCCTGACTTTGCTATTTTTTCTCCCCTGCTATCTCTGTTTCTTCTCCTTTCTCTCTGTTTGGTGTTCAGACTTCTCTTGGAGGCTCTAATTAAGCCAGTCAGTGACCATCTTCTATGCAATATTTCTACGGGACAGTCTTATGCCTGGCTTGCAATCCCTTGGTTGAATTAACCAAGGAACAACAGGCATATAACTCAAAACCAGAAAATTTTTATACAAGAAAACCCAATAGCCACTTTCATGAGAGTAGGGTAGGGGACAGGGTAAGGCCCTCAGATTCTGAGGAACTTAATTATCACTTAATTCTTTGCTAGACCTCCATTGTGATGTTGGACCCATTATCTTACACTTTCATAGCATTCTGGGCAATGCTCAGCCCTCTTGCTGTACTTGTTCTAAGTCTTCATCACTAGACTGTAAGCTCCAAGAGGGCAAATACCCAGCTGTTCAGCTCAATATTCTATTCATGGTACCTGGCACAATGCTACATGATGGATGCTCCAAGAATATTTGGACAGGTAGGTGGTACCTGCAGCAAGCACAGATCTTCACAGTGGGCCCTGGGACAGCACAGTATCATTTGTTTACTAAGCATACTTTTATTTGTCATGTTCTTGTGGCCAATCAGTGAGACCCACCAGGACCGGAGCTCTGAGCAAATGGAGCAAGGTGAGACCCATGTACCTTATTGAGGATCCTAGAATACATAAGGCTGGATTTGAAAATGAAAATGTACCACTTTTATTGTTCAAAAAGAAACACTCAGAGGTATGTAGTGATTTAGAAATTTAGGGAAGAAACACATTTAAACCCTAAGAAAAATGGACCAATAAATATAAAAGATACAGTTATCAAGGTAGAAAAAAAAAAAACCACAAGAAAAAGTATAAATTAAAAAACAATTCTTTGAAAGCACCAATAAAATAGATAAAACCAGCCAGGCACAGTGGCTCTTGCCTGTAATCCCAGTGCTTTGGTAGGCCAAAGTGGGAGGATTGTTTGAGTCCAGGAGTTTGAAGTTTCAGAGAGCTGTGATCACACCACTGCATTTTAGCCTGGGTGACAAAGTTAGAAGCTGTCTCAAAAAAAAAATGAAGAAAAATAGAAAATTTCCTGGGCCTGATAAAGGGAAAAGGAGCCAAAAAAGGGGGAAAATACAGTTTAAGAATGAAAAATTAGACATAACCATATATGTGGAAGAATTGAAAAATAATAATAAAAAAATTCTATGACCGCAAATTTAAAAACAGAGTAAATGGATAATTTCTTAGCAAATACCCCAAGACATAGTTTGAATAGGCCAGTTGATTACCAGAGAAGAAATTGGAAAAGTGATTAAAATTTTAACCTTTTAAAAGATTATGGCCGGGTACAATGGCTCACACCTATAATCCCAGCACTTTGGGAGACTGAGACAGGAGGATCGCTTGAGGCCAGGAGTTTGGGACCATCCTGGGCAATGTTAGTAAACCCTGTCTCTACAAAAAATTTAAAAATTAGCTGGTTGTGGTGGCACACACCCACTCCCAGCTACTCAGGAGGCTAAAGCAGAAGGATCGCTTTGAGCCCAGGCATTCAAGGCTGCAGTGAGCTATGATCACACCACTGTACTCCAGCCTAGGTGACACAGCAAGACTGTGTCTCTAAAAAAAAGAAAAAGGTTATGTTCTTTTCATTAAACTTTTTAATTGAAATATATTTATGGAAAAGTATATAAATCTAAAGTATATAACTCAGTGAATCATTACAAAATGAACACATCCCTATAGCCATCACTCAGCCCCAAAAATAGATAAGTTTTAACTTTTAACTATTAAATAAACTGCCACTGTACTCAAACCTGGTAAGATACCAAAAAGAATGCCATAGCCTAATCTCACTTATGACTACAGATGGAAAAATTCCAAATAAAATCCAGTTGAATTATACATTATGACCATATAAAGTTTATTTCAGTAATACAAGGCTTAGTGTCAGAAAACTTATTACTTCATTACATCAAGAACTTAAATATTATTTAAATATCAATAGAGTAATAGTATTGATGTTGATTTTCTCATTTTGGTAATTATCCTATGATTATGGAAGAGAATATTTTGTTTTTAGAAAATATGAGTATTTAGAGGTTAAAGGTAAAGACAGTTTGCCAATATTTCATGAAACTTTAAATTATATATATAATACATATATACATACACATATATGTACATACATGTATATACACAGAATGATAAAGAAAAGTGTTAATATTTGGGAAATCTGAGGAAAGGGTATACAGGAATTCTTTGTATTCTGCAAATTTTCTGTAAGTCTAAAATTATTTCAAAATAAAGTTGTTTAAATGAAAGGTGATAAAACATATCAGTATGTACTGATACATCAATTATATTCAGTATCAGTATATGCTGAAGAAATTTTACAGCTTTAAGTATAATTTGATAAAATTAAAGCTCTAAGGAGAAGAAAAATGATTTGAATATGATAGATTATCAAAACCCAACAGCTGGCCAGGCACAGTGGCTCACACCTGTAATCCTAGCACTCTGGGAAACTGAGGTGGGAAGATTGCTTGTGCTCAGGAGTTCAAGACAAGTGTGAACAAGATTGAGACCCCATCTCTACTAAAAACAGGAAAATTAGCCAGGCATGGTGGCGCACGCCTGTAGTCCCAGCTATTGAGGAGGCTGAGGCAGGAGGATCACTTGAGCCCAGGAGTTTGAGGTTACAGTGAGCTATGATGACACCACAGCACTCTACCCAGGGCAACAGAGTGAGACTCCCTCTCAAAAAAAAGTATAAAAAAAAAAAGAAAGAGAAAGAAACTCAACAGCAAACATTATTTTTCATTGTAACAACTAAAGCTATTTCTGTTAAAGTCTGAAGTAAGACAAGATTCAACATTGCTTTGCAAATTGAAATGAAAGCAATTAGAGAAGAAAACTAAATCACTATAAATATTGGAAAATAATCTTATTTTGTAGAAATATTGTATTTTTTTCCATGTTTTTGTTTTTTGGGGTTTTTTTGAGACAAAGTCTCGCTCTGTTGCCTGGGCTAGAGTGGCGTAACATCAGCCTAGCTCACAGCAACCTCAAACTCCTAGGCTCAAGCGATCTTCCTGC
>VBSM01001265.1:36510044-36529071 GCA_008086735.1 Cheirogaleus medius | reverse complement strand
AAAAAAAAAAAAAAATATATATATATATATATATATTCATTCTTAATATATAATCTAGTGCAAACCTAATTAGATTTGACAGCATTTTTAATTGAATAAAATGAACTAAAGTCATGTTGTACTATGTCCATAGGTGATACCATATGGAGCTACTGTTTTCTGGGTCTGGGCTGTCAGGAACTCACATTACTACTCCTTTCACAATCCCATCTTGATAGTATGCAAATTAGGAAATATGTAAATGTGACTACCATCCACACACACCCTAAATACTATTATGAGCAAAAGGAAAAAGAAGGGTTATTGTGTGTGAGCATAGAAGCTATACCTGAGTGAAGCATACAAAGCAGTGGAAAGTGAAGGTAGAGATGGAAGTTTCCTGATTTCAAAGTGCCTTGGCTGCCATGCTAAGGGAATGAAATGACCAGATTTGTGTTTTTAATAGACTCTCTGATTGCATTGTGCGGAATGGTTTGGGATGACTTCTGACCAAGCTACAACACATGGAGTAGTTCCAGGCAAACTCCCTTCCCACCTAAAACAAATATTTAATACATGTAACAAAACAAAAGGTTTAACAAGCAACTAGACTTGAAACTAAGAATGGAAAATCCCTGGGTACCAGAAATGAACAGGAACCTAAAAATCAGAGATTGAGTGAAAGTGGAGGTCAAGGAGTTCTTAGTGACTTGGGACCAGATATAGGCCTAATGTGTGGGTGCTGGGACTTCAGCAATGAAACAAGAGTCTTAAAAGACCACCTCCTTGTGAAGTGAAGACTAGAAAAACACTGTTCGTTGTCCTGGAAATCAGCAGGGGAATGCAAGAAAGTCTATCATTACTCAGAAATTTAAGTAGAGGCAGCTAAAAAGAAACTGATATTTGCTCTTTCTGAGATTGTTCCAAATTCACAATACCAAATGTTACTGGGATGCCAAGCTGAAAAACTAACAAAAAGCCGGTCCTGGCTGGGTGTGGTGGCTCACGCCTGTCATCCCAGCACTTTGGGAGGCCAAAGCTGGAGGATTGCTTAAGGCCAGAAGTTCAAGACCAGCCTGAGCAAGAGCAAAACCCCATCTCTACAAAAAATAGAAAAATTAGCCAGGAGTGGTGGCACGTGCCAGTAGTCCCAGCTACTGAGGAGACTGAGGCAGGAAAATGGCTTGAGCCCAGGAGTCTGAGGCAGTGAGTTATGATGACGCCACTGCACTCTAGCCCCAGCGACAGAGCCAGACCAAGACCTGTCTCAAAAAAAAACAAAAAACTGATCCAGGATCAATAAAACCTATAGGATCCTATAGAAACAAGCACAAAATTGTTCTATAAAATTATTGCCATAATCCAGTTTTCACAAAGGAACCTGTGGAGAAACAAACCCTGAAAATAAGTTTACAGAGGAAACTTATCCCCCCCGCAAAAAAAGGAAACAAACCACCATGAATGAAAATATAGATGGAACAAATGTGAGAATTTGTACTCTGAGAAGTATCAGTAATATAAGAATAAAATCTGAATTTAAAATATGTTTAAAATTGTTCAAAGAAATGAAGAGAAGACTAGAAACCATAAGGCAAGAAAGGACAGTGTGAAAAAAAAAATAGGTGGATTTGAAAAAGGGCCTACCTTCTGGGTAGTTTCTTCAAATTAATTTCAATTTTTTTACATTTCCTTTTCTCTAGTGTTGTGTTCCTTAATTAAGTATTAGATACCAGGACTGGTAAGGACTCATAACTCTTAAAGAAGATTTGGGTCAGCCAGAGGACAAAGAGCCCTAATGATCTAAGGCAGTGACATAGGGCAAGGGGAATATGGAATGGGTAGGGGAGGAGAGAAGTCACCAGTGCCACCCCCCAGAGAGCCATGATCAGTTGCAAAGATAAGGAATGTAACCCCAACCACAATCCTGAAACCATTTGCCATCATCCTCTAAGAGTCTCCAAACCTAATCCCACCATGCTTCACAATTTGTCACAGTAATCCCAAAAAGGCTAAATCTCAGTGATCATCTATCACCACCTCATCACGTACTCCCTTTCTAACCCTTCCACTGTCCTCCAGCACTCCCCTTCTATAATCAGCAAATTCTTCTATGTAAGCACCTTCTTCTTGGAATATTTGCTTCCCGTCTCCACCATAACTGTCTCCTAAAGACATTGCTTACTCTGGCTGACTCCTAACACGCTGCTTCCCTTGGAGCCCTCTTAGGCAGAGGCTGCTTTTCTTGTCAGACCCAGGAAATGAGTCTCCATTGTTTCTCAATTATTTCTCACCCTCCCAGCTTTTTTGAATTCAGCAGTTTGACTATACCAGCCGTTCTCTAGTTGCCCTATCTACTGATCTCCCAATCACTGTCCCACATACAGGGAAGAGTTTAGCCCCTGCGTCACTTTCCCTCTTCCCCAGCACATGCCATCATTCTTGGTGGCTTCAACTTCCCTATCCAACACCTTACTCTCCTCACATTTAGTGCTCTTTTCATGCTCCTACCAACCTCAATCACCTATGTCATGGTCACTTCCTAAATTTTATCACAAGTAATTGAACTTACCCCAGAGTCCCCATCCCTCTCAAGCCAATATCTTCCATCTTCCACTTCACTTGCTTTGGTACATTCTATGTATAATTCTTTGACCTGAGTGGTACTTCTAGTCCATTAACCCCACCACTTCTTATTGTCCATCTGGCCCCTCTTTTTGCACTCCCAAATCCACTTAGATCTCAGAGTCTATTATTGCAATCTCTCGCTTGCAAATATTCTCAGAGTCTGGGTTACCCAACGTCAATATAAATCTTCCCAAACCTGTACTTTAGAGAAAAGCTTCACACTACATAGCGCCACCTGTCCCTTGCACAGAGCAACTTACCCTCACAAAGATGAACATAGCAAACTCACATCGGTTGCTGTAACTTGTTCCATATCAAGGATCTCTGTGATGAGTATTCCTCCTCTGGTTCTATCATAACCCCATTTAAATATCTTTTAACCTGTGAGCAAAATTGAGAAGTTGACTGACACAATCTACATTTAAAAACTAGAGCAAATAAAGGAAAAGGAAGGAAAAAGGATGGTAGATCAAGCACTGTATCTATGCTCCCCACTTTAAGCACCCCCTACACACAAAAAAAAGAGTAAAATAATTATTTTTTTTACTTCAGGTACAGAGGTACAAATGTTTAGGTTACATATATTGCCTTTGCCCCACCTGAGTCAGAGCTTCAAGCGTGTCCATCCCCCAGACGGTGCACACCGCACCCATCAGATGTGTATATACCCATCCCCTCCTCCCCCACCATCTGCCCAATACTTAATGAATGTTATTACTATATGTGCACTTAAGTGTTGATCAGTTAATACCAATTTGATGGTGATAAAATAATTTTTAAAGGTAAATGCCCAGAGGATTCTGGGAAGATAGCAGAGTAAGAAACATCAGGAATCTGTCTTCCCACCCAGACAACAATTACCCTGGCAGAATCTGATGTAACTATTTTGGATCTCTGGAGTCTATTGAAGTCCTGCTACTTCCCAGGGAAGTCTTGGGTGGTAAATTGTGGTTAATTTTGTTCAATTTCAGGTCTTAACATAGAAAATAATAGCAGCTACTCATCCTCCACCTTCCATCCCCATGACAAGCAACTATGTACATGTTCTTGGAGCAACTTGAATAAAGCCTACAGGATCCAGGGTAGGCAAAATGATCCTGTTATCCAAATATTTAGGATCTGTGCTCTGATTGCCGATTGCTACTTCTGATCACAAGGGTAGAGACAAAGAGGTAGAGACCATTGTTGCCGCACCTTTTCTCATTGTCACAAGACCCTCCCCCTCTGGCTGACTTCTAGGATATTTAAAGCACTGCCACCCTTCCTCCATCTTTATTTCTCTCTTTTTTTCCTTGTTGGAAGCCAAACATTCCAGACTAGGATATTCAAAAGCAACTACATATAAAGAGAAAATTAGAAAGTGATCATGCATGTCCAAGGAAAGTTGCAGGCTCAGAAAAGACCTGAGAAGACCTTAGGTTTATACCTCAAGCTGATCCTTGGCAGAGGCACAACATACAACAATAAAACAAAAAACCAGCAAACCTTGTGAAAGGGAAAAAATCTGATTTCCAGAATTACAAAATTATTAGATTCAAATGCCCGGTTTTCAGCAAAAAATTACAAGGCATACAAAGAAATAGGAACTCATGGCATATGCAAAGTAAAAAAGGAAGTCAGCAGAAACTGTCCCTGAAAAAAACCTGATGGGAGATCTATTAAAGACTTTAAAACAACTGTCTTAAAGATGCTTGAAGAACCAAAGAGAGACATTGAAAAAGTCAAGAAAATGATATTTGAACAAAATGTAAACATCAATAAAGAGAAAACCTTTAAAAAACACAAAAAATAAATGCTGGAGCTAAAAAATATAATAACTAAAATGAAAATTTTACTAGAGGCATTCAGGCAAATTTGAGCAGGCAGAAGAAAGAATCAGCAAACATGAAAGTAGAACAATGGAAATTATCAAGTCAGGAAAGAACAGAAAAAAAGATTGAAGAAAAGTGATTAGAGCCTAAGGGACCTGTAGGACACCATCAAGCAGACCAACATATATCTTGCGGAAATCCCAGGAGAGAGAGAAAGGAGCAGAGAGAATAGTTGAAGAAATAATGACTAAAAATGTCCCAAATTTGATGAAAGACATGAATATAAATATCCAAGAAGCTCAACAAACTCCAAGTAAGATAACTCAAAGGCACCCACACCAGAACACATTATAATCAAACTTTTGAAAAATAAGGACAAAGAATCTTAAAGGCAGCAAGAGATAAGCAACTCATCACATACAAGGGATCCATAAGGCTATCAGAAACTTTGGAGCCCAGAGGCAGTGGAAAAGAAGAAGAAGAAGAAATAAAAAATTCTATACACAGCAAAACTTTCCTTCAAAAGTGAGGAAGAAATTAAGATATTCCCAGATAAGCAAAAACTGAAGTTTATTACCACTAAACCTGCCCTGCAAGAAATGCTCAAGGAGTTCTGCAGGGTGAAATGGAAAGAAACCAGTAACTTGAAGTCATATGAAGAAATAAAGATCTCAATAAAGGTAAATACATGAGCAATTATAAAAGCTAGTATTGTAGCAATGGTTTGTAGCTACACTTTTTGTTTTCTACATGATTAAGAGACTACTACATATTTTTTAAAGCTAGTATTGTAACTTTAATGTGTAACTCCATATTGTGTTTTTTACATAATTTAAGAGACTAATGCATTTCAAAGAATTATTGTTGTGTTTTAGGGCACACAGTATATAACGATGTAATTTTGTGACATCAACAACAAAAAGGGGTGGGAATGGACTGTTAAAGGAAGCAGAGTTTTTGTATATTACTGAAGTTAAGCTGGTATAAATTCAAATTATATTGTTATAACTTTAGGATGTGGGTTTTTTTATATCAGCATATTATGGGGGTACAAATGTTAGGGTTACATATATTGTCTTTGCCCCATCCAAGTCAGAGCTTCAAGCATGTCCATCCCTCAGATGGTGTGCACCACACCAATTAGGTGTGAATATCCCCATCCCTCCTGCCCCCTCCCCCCTGCCCAACACCCAGTGAATTTTACTACTATAGGTGCACATAAGTGCTGATCAGTTAATACCAATTTGATGGGGTGAGTACATATGGTGCTTGTTTTTCCATTCTTGTGATACTTCACTTAGGAGAATGGACTCCACCTCCATCCAGGATAATAATACAAGAGGTGCCAGATCACCATTGTTTTTTGTGGCTGAGTAGAACTCCATGGTATACATATACCACATTTTATTAATCCACTCATGTATTGATGGGCACTTCGGTTGTCTCTATATCTTTGCAATTGTGAATTGTGCTGCTATAAACATTTGAGTGCAGATGTCTTTTTTATAGAATGTCTTTTTTTCCTTTGGGGAGATGCCCAGTAATGGGATTGCTGGATCAAATGGTAGTTCTACTTGTAGCTCTTTGAGGTATCTCCATATTACTTTCCACAGAGGTTATACTAGTTTACAGTCCCACCAGCAGTGTATGAATGTTCCTATCTCTCCACATCCATGCCAACATTTATTGTTTTGGGACTTTTTGATAAAAGACATTCTCACTGGAGTTAAGTGATATCTGATTGTGGTTTTTATTTGCATTTCCCTGATGATTAGAGATGTTGAGAATTTTTTCATATGTTCATTGGCCATTTGTCTTCTTTTGAAAAGTTTCTGTTCATGTCCTTAGTCCACTTTTTAATGGGGTTGTTTGATTTTTTTTCTTGCTGATTTTCCTGAATTCTATATAGATTCTAGTTATCAGCCCTTTATTGGATGTGTAGCATGGGAATATTTTCTCTCATTCTATAGGTTGTCTGTTTGCTCTTGTGATAGTTTCCTTGGCTGTGCAGAAGCTTTTTAATTTAATCAGGTCCAATTTATTTATTTTTGTTGTTGCTGTGATTGCCTTTGGGGTCTTCTTCATAAATTCTTTCCCTAGGCCAATGTATATAAGAGTTTTCCCAACATTTGCTTCAACCAAAAGAACAAATTAGGAGGCATCAATTTACCAGACTTCAAGCTATACTACAAGGCTATAGCAACCAAAACAGCATGGTACTGGCACAAGAACAGAGACATAGACCAATAGAACAGAACTGAGAACCCATATATAAAACCATCCTCATATAGCCATCTAATCTTTGACAAAACAGACACAAACATACACTGAGGAAAAGAATCCTTATTCAATAAATGTTCCTGGGAAAATTGGATAGCCACATGTAGAAGACAAACAGGATCCACACCTCTCACAAAAATCAACTTGTGGTGAATACCAGGCTTAAACCTAAGACATGAAACTATAAGAATTCTAGAAGAAAATGTTGGAAAAGTTGTTCTAGACATTGGCCTAGGAAAGAATTTATGAGGAAGACTCCAAAGGCAATCACAGCAACAACAAAAATAAATAAATTGGACCTGATCAAATTGAAAAATTTCTGCACAACCAAGGAAACTATCACGAGAACAAACAGACAACCTACAGAATGGGAGAAAATATTCGCATGCCACACATCCAATAAAGGGCTGAAAACTTTAGAATGTTAAATGTAATCCCCATAGTAACCATGAAGAACATAGCTATAGAATGTACAAAAGGAAATGAGAAATTAATTTAAATGCTTCACTATAAAAAATCAACTAAACACAAAAGAAGACATTATTGCAGGAAGTGAAGTTAAAAAAAGCCATAAGGCATATAGAAAACAAATAGCAAAATGACAGAATTAAGTCCCTCCTTGTCAGTAATTACTTTAAATGTAAATGGTTTATTAAACTCTCCAAAAGAGAAAGATTATCAGAATGTACTTAGTAACATGATCTGACCAAATGCTATCTAGAAGTGATTCACTTTAAATCTAAAGATACAAATAGATTGCAAGTGAAAAGATGGAAAAAAATATTTTATGCAAATAGTAACCAAAAGAGAGCAGAAGTGACTATACTAATATCAGACAATATATACTTTAAAATTTTAAATAAGGTTATAAGAGAAAAGGCCATTATTAATACAAGGCTGAATATAGGAAAAAGATATAATAATTATAAACATTTGTGTACCTAATGACAGACCATCAAAATATACGAAACAAAAACTGATGGAACTGAAAGGAGAAATAGAAAGTTCTACAATAATAGTTGGAGACTTCAATACCCCACCCTTGGCCGGGCGCATTGGCCCACGCATGTAATCCTAGCACTCTGGGAGGCAGAAGTGGGAGGACTGCTTGAGCTCAGTAGTTCAAGACCAGCCTGAGCAAGAGTGAGACCCTGTCTCTACCAAAAATAGAAAAATTAGCCCACTGTCGTGGCACACACCTGTAGTCCCAGCTACCTGGGAGGCTGTGGCAGGAAGATCACTTGAGCCTAGGAGTTTGAGGTTGCTGTGAGCTAGGCTGATGCCATGGCACTCTACTCAGGGCAACAGAGTGAGATTCTGTCTCGAAAAAAAAAAAATACCCCATTCTCAATAATCAATAAAAGAATCAGACAGAAGATAAGGAAATAAAGGATTTAAACAACACAATAAACCAAATAGATCTATTAGGCATATACAGCACTCTACTCAACAACAACACCATACATATTCTTCTCAATTTCACATGGGACACTTTTCAGGGTAGACCATATATTAGGCCATGAATTAAGTTTCAGTAGAGTTTAAAAAATAGATATCATACAGAGTATCTTCTCTGACCATAGCAGGATGAAGTTATAAATCAATAACAGAAGTAAAACTGGGAATTTTATAAAATCATGGAAATTAAGCAACACATTCACTTAAACAACCAGTGAATCAAAGAAGAAATCACAAGAGAAATTAGAAAATACTTATAGATAAATGAAAATGCTACATACCAAAACTTATGGAATGCAATGAAAGCAGTACTGAGGACATTTATAGCTGTACATGCTTATATTAAAAAATAAGAAAGATCTCAAATCAACAACCATCTAACTTTGCAATTTAAGGAAATAGAAAAAGAAAAACTAAACCCAAAGCTAGCAGAAGGAAGAAAATAATAAAGATTAGAACAG
Organism: Cheirogaleus medius; assembly: GCA_008086735.1. NCBI lineage: Eukaryota > Metazoa > Chordata > Mammalia > Primates > Cheirogaleidae > Cheirogaleus > Cheirogaleus medius. The sequence goes on along the minus strand of VBSM01001265.1, from coordinate 36,520,457 downwards.
AAATAAATGACATGAGAATAGAAAAACAACAGAGAAAATCAATGAAACCAAAAAAAATTGTTCTTTGAAAAGATCAACAAAATTGACAAACCTTTAGGTAGATAGACTAAGAAAAAAAGAGAGAAGACTCAAATTACTAAAATCAGAAATGAAAGTGTGGACATAACTACTGATTCTACAGAAATAAAAAAGGTTTATGAGAGTACTATGAATAATTTATGCCAACAAATTAGATAACCTATAATAGATGAAATGGATAAATTCCTAGAACACAAAACCTACCAATACTAAATCACGAAGAAATAGAAAATCTGAATAGCCCTATAACTAGCAAGGATAGTGAATAAGTAATAAAAAATCTCCTGACAAATAAAACCCTGGACCTCCTTCACGGCTAAATTCTACCAAGCATTTAAAGTACTAAAACCAATCTTTCTCAAACTTTTCCAAAAAATAAAAAGGAGAGAACACTCCCTAACCTATTCTGAGACCAGCATTACCCTGATACCAAAGCCAGACAAAGACACAAGGAAGAAAACTAAAAACCAATGTCACTTACAAATATTGATGGAAAAAACTCAGCAAAACACTAGCAAACCAAATTCAGCAGTATATAAAATAGATTATACACTATGATCAAGGGGATTTATTTCTGGAATGCAAGGATGGTTCAACATTTAAAAAAAAATCTGTCAATGTAATACCAAATAGACAGAATGAAAGGAAAAAAACCACACCATCATCTCAATTGATACAGAAAAACATTCACAAAAGTTAACACCCTTTCATGAAAAACATTCAACAAACTAGGAATAGAAGGAAACTACCTGAAAATGATGAAAACCTTATATGAAAAACCCACAGTGAATATCATACTCAATGGTGAAATACTGAAAAATTTTCCTCTAAGATCAGGAACAAGATAAGGATACCTGCTTTCACCACTTCTATTCAACATAGTACTAGAAATTTTAGCCAGAGAAATAAGGCAAGAAAAAGAAAAGGTATCCAAATTAGAAAAGAAGAAGTAAAATTATCTCTGTTAGCAGATGATATTATATTTAGAAAACTGTGAAGATTACACACGCACACAGTTAGAATTAATAAATACATTCAGCAAAGTAGCAGGATACAAGTTGACACACAAAAGTCAGTTGCATTTCTATACACTAATTGTGAACAATCTGAAAAGAAAATTATAAAAACATTTACATTTACAATAGCATCCATTTACAATAGTATCAAAAAGAATAAAATTTGGTATTTAACAAAAGAGATGAAAGACTTTACAATGAAAGCTACAAAACATTGCTGAAAGAAATTAAAGATACATAGGCCAGGCACAGTGGCTCATGCCTGTAATCCTAGTACTTTAGGAGGCAGAGGCGGGAGCATTTCTTGAGCTCAGGAGTTCGAGACCAGCCTGAGCAAGAATGAGACCCTGTCTCTACTAAAAATAGAAAAATTAGCCAGGCACTGTGGCTCATCCCCCATCCCAGCTACTCGGGAGGCTGAGGCAGGAGAATTGCTTGAGCCCAGGAGTTTGAGGTGGCAATGAGCTATGATGAGGCCATTGCCCTCTACCCGGGGCGACAGAGTGAGACTGTCTCAAAAAAAAAAAAAAAAAAGAAAAGAAATTAAAGACATAAATAAATGGAAATATATCCCATGTTCATAGATTGAAAGACCCAATATTGTTAAGATGTCAATACTACCAAAGCAATCTATAGATTCAATGAAATCCCTATCAAAATCCCAATGATACTTTTTGCAGAAATACAAAAATTCTTCCTAGAATTCATCTGGAACCTCAAGGGACCCCAAACAGCCAAAACGATCTTGAAAAAGAAGAACAAGGCTGGAGGACTCATACTTCTTGGTTTTAAAACTTACTACAGGATATAGTAATCAAATTGTGTGGTACTGGCATAAAGACAGACATATAGATCAATGGAATAGAATAGAGAGCCGAGAAATAAATCCTTGTGTATATGATCAAATGATTTTTTTACAAGGGTGCCAGGATCATTCAGTGGGAGAAAAACAGTCTTTCAACAAGTGATGCTGGGAAATCTGGATGTCCACATGCAAAAGAATGAAGTTGGACCCTTACCTAACACCATATACAAAAATTAACTCAAAATGGAACAAAGAACTAAATTTAAGACCTAAAAATATAAAATTATAGAAAAAAACATAGGGCAAATCTTCACAATAATGGATTTGGCAGTGATTTCTTGGATATGATGCCAAAAGCACAGACAACAAAAGAAAAAAATAGGGACTTCATAAACAATTTTAAAATTTGTGCAACAAAAGACACTATCAACAGAGTAACAGAGTAAAAAGGCAACCCATAGAATGGAAGAAAATATTTACAAATCACATATCTGATTAGGCATTAATACCCAGGATATATACAGAATTCCTAAATCTCAACAGCAACAGCAAAAAACAAAAGAAAACAAAAAAGCCCTGATTTAAAAATACGCAAAGGACTTGAATAGACATTTTTCCAAAGAAGATATACAAATGATCAATAAGCACATAAAAATATTCTCAACATCAATAATCATCAGGGCAATGCAAATCAAAATGATAAGGAGATACTACTTACACCCACTAAGATGAGTATAATTTTATAATTTTTTTTAATACAAAAAAAATAAGTGTTGGCAAGGGTATGGAGAAATCTGAGCCCTCATGTATCGCTGGTGGGAATGTTAAATGGTACAGGTGTTCAAACAAAAACTTATACATGTTATTTTTCTGTTCACAATAGCCAAAAGATAGAAACAACCTGAATGTCCATCAACTGATGAATAGACAAGCAAAAATATTATGTATCCATATCATGAATATTATTCAGCCATAAAAAGGGATGAAGTACTGTTACATGCTACAGCATGGATAAATCTTGAAAACCTTATGCTAAGTGAAAGAAACCAGACATAAAAGGCAACATGTTATATGATTCCATCTATAGGAAGTGTCCAGACTAGGCAAATACATAGAGACAGTAAGTAGATTAGTGGTTGCCATGGGTGGGGGAAAGGGGAGAATGGAGAGTAACTATATAAGGGTGTAAGATTTTCTTTTGGGTAATAAAATGTTCTGGAAGTAGATAGTGGTGATAGTTGTACAACATTGTGAATGCACTAATGTCATTGAATTATGCACTTTAAAATGGCCAAAATGGTGAATTTTATGCTTTGTATATTTGATCACAATTTTTTAAAGATATAAATCTTTATGACCTGGATTAAGCAATGGTTTCTTAGATATGACTCCAAAACATAATAAAAATAAATAAATTGAACTTCATCAAGATTGAAAACTTTTGTAAAGAACATTATCAATAAAGTGAGAAAACAACCTACGGAATGGGAGAAAATATTTGAAACTCATATATTTGATAAGGGTCTATTCAGAGTATATAATGAACTCACAACATGACAATAAAAAGACAAATAACCCAATTTAAAACTAGGCAAAGGATCTGAATAGACGTTTGTCTAAAGATGATATACAATAGGCCAATAAGCACATGAAAGATGCTCAACATTATTGGCCTTCAGAGAAATGCAAATCAAAACCACAATGAGATACCTCTATACAAACCCACTGAAATTACTATAATCAAAAAGATAGGCAATAACAAGTGTCGGTGAGGATTTGGAGAAATTGGAGTCCTCATATACTACTGGTGGGAATGTAAAATGATACAGCCACTTTGGAAAAGAGTCTAGCAGTCACTCAAAAGGTGAAACATAGAGTTTCCATATGACCCAGCAATTACACTCTAGGTTATACCAAGGAGACATGAAAACATACAGCCACGCAAAAGTTTGCACATGACTGTTTACAGCAATATTTTTCATAATAGCCAAAAAGTGGAAACAACCCAAATGCCCATCAAACTGATGAACAGATAGACAAAATATGGTGTATTCATGGAATATTGGAATGGAATATTTTTCAGCCGCAAAAAGAATAAAGTACTGATTCATGCTACAACATGTGTGAACCTAGAAATATGCTAAATGAAAGAAGCCAGTTACAAAAGACCACATAGTAGATGATTCAATTTATGTGAAAATGTCCAGATAGGCAAATCTATAGAGACAGAAAGTGGTTGCCAGGTGCTGGGAAAGAGGAGAATAGCAACTCCTGGTAATGGGTATGGAGTTTATTTCTGGTGTGATGAAATGTTCTGGAATGACATAGCGGTGACAATTGTACAAATTTGTGCAACCACTGAATTGTATACTATTTTTTTTTTTAAACAGTCTCACTCTGTTGCCTGGGCAAGTGCCGAGGCGTCAGCCTAGCTCACAACAACCTCAACCTCCTGAGCTCAAGCGATCCTCCTGCCTCTACCTCCCAAGTAGCTGGGACTACAGGCATGTATCACCACGTCCGGCTAATTTTTCTGTTTTTAGTAGAGACAGGGTCTAGCTCTTGATTAAGCTGGTCTTGAACTCCTGAGCTCAAGCAATCCTCCCACCTCAGCCTCCCAGAGTGCTAGGATTACAGGCATGAACCACCATGCCTGGCCAAATTTTATACTTTAGAGGGTGAATTATGTGGCATATGAATTATATCTCAATTTTTTATATCTCAAAAAAATATACCTCAATTGTTAAAAATTATAAAAAATCCTTTAGAAAAGCCTTTTTTAATGTATCAAAGTTAAATGTCAAGAAAATACAAAAAGAAGTCACAGAGGGGTAGAAAATATTTGCAAAAGACATATCTGACAAAGGAATGGTACCCAAAATATACAAAGAACTCTTAAAATTCAGAAAGAAGAAAATGAACTACTAGATTAAACAATGGGCAAAAGATCTGAACAGACACCTCGTCAAAGAAGATATGCAAATGAAAAATAAGCATGTGAAAAGATGCTCCACATTCTACACCATTAGGGAATTGCAAATTAAAACAACAAGATACCACTACACACCTATTAGAAGGGCTAAAATCCAAAACACTGACAACACCAAATACCAGCAAGGAGGTAGAGCAACAGGAACTCTCACTCATTGCTGGCAGGAATGCAAAATGGTGCAGCCACTTTGGAAGACAGTTGGCAGTTGTTTATAAAACTAAACATATTTTTATCATATGATCCTGCAATCGTGTTCCTTGGTATTTAGCCAAATATGATGAAGACTTTTGTCGACACAAACCTGCACGTGAATGTTTATAGCAACTTTGCTCATAACTGCCAGAATTTGAAAGAAGCTATTAATAAAATTGTCCTTCAGTAGATAAATGAATAAACTGTGGTACACAGACAGTGGAATATTACTTAGCACTAAAAAGAAATGAGCTATTAAGTCATGAAAAGACATGGAACAACCTTAAATTCTTATTCCTAAGTGACAGAAGCCATTCTGAAAAGGCTATATACTGTATGATTCCAACTATATAGCATTCTGGAAAAGGCAAAACTATAGAGACAGTAAAAACATCAGTGGTTGCCAGGGACTTGAGAGGGGAGAGAGATGAATAGGTGGAGCACAGAAGATTTTTAGGGCAGCGACACTATTGTGTATGACACTAAAAAAGTGGGTACATATTATCATACATTTGTCAAAACCCCTAAAATGCAAAACACAAAGAGTGAACTCTAATGTAAACTATGTGCTTTGGTTGATAGTGATATATGTGTTGATACTAGTGCACTGATTGTAACAAATATACAAATCTGATGCTAATGTTAATAGTGAAGACTTTGGTGGGGGCTGGAGGAGGGGGTATAAGAACTCTGTATACTTTTCACTCAATTTCACTGTGGACCTAAAGGTGCTCTAAAAAACAAAGTCTAGGCCGGGCGCGGTGGCTCACGCCTGTAATCCTAGCACTCTGGGAGGCCGAGGTGGGCGGATCGCTCAAGGTCAGGAGTTCGAAACCAGAGCGAGACCCCATCTCTACTAAAAATAGAAAGAAATGAATCGGCCAACTTAAAATATATAGAAAAAATTAGCCGGACATGGTGGCACATGCCTGTAGTCCCAGCTACTCGGGAGGCTGAGGCAGAAGGATCACTCGAGCCCAGGAGTTTGAGGTTGCTGTGAGCTAGGCTGACGCCACGGCACTCTAGCCCAGGGAACAGAGTGAGACTCTGTCTCAAAATAAAAAATAAAAAAAATATATAAATAAATAAAATAAAATAAAAAACAAAGTCTATTAATTTTTAAAAGTTAAATGTGGCCAAGTACGGTTGCTCCCACCTGTAATCCCAGCACTTTGGGAGGCGAAGGCAGGAGGATTCCTTGAGTCCAGGAGTTCAAGACCAGCCTAGGCAACATAGCAAAACCTCATCTCTACAAAAATAAAAAACTTAGGCATAGTGGTGCATGCCTGTAGTCCTAGCTACTGGGGAGGATGAAGCGGGAAGATCACTTGAACCCAGGAGTTTGAGGTTACAATGAGCTACAATCATACCACTGCACTGTAGCCCCTGCAACACAGCAAGACCATGTCGCAAATAAATAAATAAATAAATAATAAAATAAAAATCCTGCCTTTTCCTAGTCTCCCTTTCAGTTTGATGTGATCATATGACTAAATTCAGGCAAATACAAAGTAAACAGAAGTGTTGCATGGAACTTCTAGGAAAGTTCCTTATAGGGAGATGTCTCACTGAGAGTTGTACTTTTTGCTTTCTTTTTTCCTCATTCTTGCTGCCTAGAATGTGGGTGTGATGGTGGGAACTCCAGCAGCCACCTTAGAACATAAAGTAAGCTTGGGGATAGGAACAACAGTCTAGGAAGATAAAACAAGAAGAAGGAAGTCCCTGAGTCCCTGAAGCCCATGGAGCAGCCACACCAGCACTGGACTCCCTACCTCCAGACTTACTTTAAGTGAAAAAGAAATAATCTATTATTTTGTTTATATCACTGTTATTTTGGATTTTTCCTTATGTGCACCCAACCTAACCCTAATTCATAGAGGCTCGGAGCTCTTAGCCATCCTCATTCTCTCATGCCAGCATGTCCCTGAGCATGTCCCTGAGTCCTCGCTTTCTTAGCTAGCAATGCCTTAGCTTAGTCTGTGATGAGTATGTATGACTGGCGAGATAAGGTCAAATGTCTACACCCTGGCTGTGAGGGAAGTTCAGAAAGCAAGTCTCCGGCATCTATTAGGTATGGAATTTCCCTCATTTAGAAGTGGTTTCAGTTGCCAGATGCCAAAAAGAATAACAAATGTCAACTCTTTCTTACTGTCAGGCCAGGATGTGAAGGAGGACAGGGAGAGTCACACTTCCTTAATTCCTCTAGATCTTCCCAGAAATCCCCATTTCATCTAGCAGACGTTCACCATTTCTTTTTTTTTTTTTTTTTTTTTTTTTTAGAGATGGGGTCTCGCTCTTGGTCAGGCTGGTTTCGAACTCCTGACCTTGAGCTATCCACCCGCCTCGGCCTCCCAGAGTGCTAGGATTACAGGCGTGAGCCACCGCGCCCGGCCTCATTCACCATTTCTTAATCAATGCAGTCACTTCAAGGTGTGGCAGGGAATTGGGACTATGGCCAGTCTGCAAAGCACATGATTCTCCTCCTGCCCCAGCCTCAGATTGCCAGCCCCAGGCAGAGGCTTCCTCCCCAGAGCTACCAATGGTCATGCTGCTCCTCATTTGCTTGTCCCTCTATTGAAGCACCTTCCCAAGGTTGCCAGATGTAGATAGTGCACTCCAATATTTTTCCATTTTCCCACTTAATCTTCTGAAGTTGCAGCCACAGGCCGGGGGTTGGGGGAGGTTGTTCTAAAAGGCACCAAGCAGTAGTTTTCCCAACTGTTCATTGTCATCTAACAAGGGAGGCGCATTTCCCGACTCGGGATGCGCTCTCACTGCATCCCACCTTCAACATCAGCAGGGCCAGGCCTATATTTTAGGTTCTACCATTTGCATCGCTACATATCTTCTACCAATGTTTTAATGGGATTCCTTTGTTTAGAAGTGACAGAAATCCAACTTGAACCAGACTAAACATAAAGAAGAATGTACTGGGTAATGAAATCCAATAAATGACTGAAGAACTAATTTGCAAAAAGAATAAGGATGTCTCAGGAACGAATGGAACTAGGGATTTAAATTCTAACATAATTCTCTTTATCTTTTGCCTCAGCTTCTTATTTCTTCTTTCTTCGCTGCAGACCACCTTTCTTCTCTTCATGATGGGAAACATGGCTGCAAATAGTTCCTGAGCTTTATAGGTTTCACCATTCAAAAAAGAATGACTTATTTCCAAGTTGAAGTAAGAAAAAATGGTGAGGTAGGGTTTTATTGACCCATCTTTGACAAGGGTCCACACCTAAACCAATTAAGACTGAAGGGAGGATTATGCAAGAACAATGGTCCCTAGGTAGCCATGTGGATGGAGGTGACTGTTCACTAGGGTAGAGCAGTGCGGGGCTGACCACCCACAGATGTTCCCTATGGCACCCCTTAGGTAGGTCCCTTTTCATGCACAATAACCTGGATAAGCTTGTCAATGTGTGGCATGGCACGTTTTTTTCTTCCCCTTTTTAAAGAGTCAACAAAACTTCTATGTTCCTTTTTCTTGCACAAATAACTAAAAACATCCCTCCACCCTATCGATAAGGGTGGGGAAAGGGGAAATACCTCCACCCTATGCCTTGTGCCTACCAGACTGGGAGATCCTTACGGAAAGCATCAGGGGTTAATTTATCCCCATGTGTCCAGTGCCTCATAAGGGTCCATCATGGATCAGACACTCAAAAAGTGTTTATGGAACTGGATTAAGATGTTTCCTCATTCTTCAGGGATCTCTGATAACTGGCCATTTGGGACCATGGAAAGGCCTAAAGAAGCTAAAAACAAAAATGGAAATTAGAGCAAGACTGGGTAGCCAAAGACACTGGTGGGAAGAGGAAAATAGTCAACAAGTATTGTCGCCATAACAGAGTATGGAGCAAAAGACTGTGGGTTCTGATACAAAGGTGAGGAAAATATCCAGTAAATGTGTTTTCCTCCAACCCTCTCTGGACCAGATAGTCACAGCAGGAGAGAATAGGGGTTTGGGAGAAGGATGCTTATGGAGTTGGTAGATAAATGGGAGTGAAAGAAGTTCTAGTCCTTAAGCAGGACCAGACAATGTGTTAACTTTTTACTAACAGATAAGTTTCATAACTTATTTTCTAAGTTAGACTTGGATGTCTGATCAAGCTTGGCATCCAATCATGATTGTACAATAATGACACAAAGGACATTGCTTTAGAGGGTGAAAAGATGCATCTCAACAGTAGGGAGGAGCCACTGCTTCATGATCCATGCTCCCCCCGACAGGACAGGAGGACTGACAAGGAGTGCCCGGGAGTAATAAACCAGCATGGTGGCCATACTCTGAGCCCAGCAGATCCTTGCCCAGAGTTCTGAGGGGAGGCTAAGGTCAGTGGTTGCTCATAGAAGTGGGAATAAGGTGGTGGTACTTGGGAATGCCCAGGCTACCACTCTCTAAATGACCACTGGCAGAAAGAGTCCTCCAGAGCATGGGTCTTTCCTCGTCCATTCTCATGGTGTGTCCACTTCCTGGGCTCACAGAGTAAGTTAGTGTCAGAACTGGGACCAGAGCAGAAGACACAGGGCAGTCCCCACTACGCAAGCCCCCAGGTTCCTTTGTGCATGCTGCTCCCTCTGTGGGGGAGTCCTCCCACCCTGGCACACTCCCACTATTTTTGGTTTTACTCTTCCTACAGGGCCCCTTCCTGGGCCTTGGTCTCTTCATCTGCAAAAAATGAAGGAGTCAGGCTGAGTAACTCTGCAGGGTCCTGATATCTTTGAAATCTTGCAGGTGGAGGTGATGCCTTGGTACAAAGATAGGGGCCCATGTCTAGATTATATATCCAAGCATCAGATCAGAGGAGCCTGGCCAGAGTCTAGTCTGGGTGTGTCAGTCTCGTGGTACTCAGTCACTTGGTAAGAAGGAGAAGGGGTTGTGGCAGTGGTGGTAGTAGTAGCTGATTTACTTAATGGGCCAAGCACTATTCAAACACTTTATATATTTTAATTCATCTAATCATTCAAATAAACCAGTTTACAAATAAGAAAACAGGCACAGAGAAGTTGAGTAACTTACCCTAAGTCACACAGCTTGGCAGTGGCAGAGCCAGAGCTGGAACCCTACAATCAGGCTCCAGAATTTGTCATCACTCATGGAAGTGAAGCCATCATGCTCAGCAAAGAGGCTTCGTGGCAAGATTGCTGTGACAGCATTTCATGCCAGAGCATTTTTAATTTCCCCAGGAGTACACAGATTTTGGGGGGAGAGGAGGGAGGTCTCAGCCAGGAGGAGCTCCCCACATCAGACTCTCGGCCACTATCTCTTTGTTGTGAGATCTTGTAGAGTCCATCCCACTCTGCCTGTCCCCTTCTTCTTCTTTTTT